>CM060366.1:170192840-171392840 GCA_030545235.1 Helianthus tuberosus | reverse complement strand
GAGACAAGTAGAGTTCCGCATTGACTTAGTTCCGGGCGCCGCGCCTGTGGCTAAGGCACCTTATAGACTTGCCCCGTCTGAGATGCAAGAATTGTCGACACAACTTCAAGAGTTGTTAGACAAGGGATTTATCCGACCAAGCTTCTCGCCTTGGGGAGCTCCAGTCCTGTTTGTCAAGAAGAAGGACGGTAGTTTTCGTATGTGCATCGACTACCGGGAGCTGAACAAGCTGACGATCAAGAATAGATACCCTCTGCCAAGAATTGATGATCTGTTTGACCAACTGCAAGGTTCAAGTTTTTACTCAAAGATCGATTTGCGATCTGGATACCATCAGTTAAGGATACAAGAGGAGAGTATCCCAAAGACAGCCTTCAGAACTCGTTATGGACACTACGAGTTCCTAGTTATGCCGTTTGGGTTGACAAACGCACCTGCAGTTTTTATGGATTTGATGAATAGAGTTTGCAAGCCGTACTTGGACAAGTTCGTGATTGTGTTTATCGACGACATCTTGATTTATTCAAGGACAAAGGCTGAGCACGAACAGCATCTAAGAGCTATTCTGGAGCTGCTGAAGAAAGAACAACTGTATGCCAAATTCTCTAAGTGCGAATTTTGGCTACGTGAAGTCCAATTTCTTGGACATGTGGTTAATGGAAATGGAATCCATGTTGATCCCACAAAGATCGAAGCGATCAAGAATTGGGAAACGCCAAAGACGCCAACCGAGATTCGACAATTCTTGGGTTTGGCTGGCTACTATCAAAGGTTCATTGAGGATTTTTCGAAGATCGCTCAACCATTGACGCTCCTCACCCAGAAAAATAAGAAGTTTGATTGGGGAATCAAACAGGAAGAAGCGTTCCAGATATTGAAGGATAAGCTCTGCAATGCGCCAATCTTAGCACTACCGGAAGGTACAGATGATTTCGTGGTATACTGTGACGCCTCACGTCAAGGATTGGGTTGTGTGTTGATGCAACACCAAAAGGTTATTGCTTACGCATCACGTCAATTGAAAGTGCACGAAAAGAACTATACCACACATGATTTGGAACTTGGCGCAGTGGTTTTTGCATTAAAGATCTGGAGACACTACCTTTATGGTACGAAGTGTACAATCTTTACAGATCACAAGAGCCTACAACACATATTCAATCAGAAGGAGCTGAATATGAGGCAGAGACGATGGGTTGAGTTGCTGAACGATTACGACTGCGAGATAAAGTATCATCCAGGGAAGGCGAACGTGGTCGCCGATGCCCTAAGTCGAAAGGAGAGGATCAAGCCTATAAGGGTTAGGGCTGTAGAAATGATTATCCGAACCGATCTTTCCTTGCGCATTCGTGCCGCGCAGAAAGAAGCTCTCAAGGAAGGAAACCTTGAAGAAGAATATCTCCGTGGGATGGAGAAGCTACTGGTACCAAACGAGGAAGGAACGTTATGTTTTGAGAAAAGGATTTGGGTTCCTTTGTTTGGAGGTTTAAGGAAGGTTATTTTCGATGAAGCTCACAAATCACGGTACTCTATCCATCCAGGAGCGGATAAGATGTACCAAGACCTCAAGGATTACTATTGGTGGCCTAGGATGAAAGGCGATGTTGATGTTTATGTGAGCAAATGTTTAACATGCGCTAAGGTTAAAGCCGAATATCAGAAGCCTTCAGGACTTCTGCAACAACCTGAGATTCCCAAGTGGAAATGGGAACAAATCTCAATGGATTTTATTACAAAGTTGCCAAGAACGCCAAGAGGCCATGACACTATTTGGGTAATAGTGGATCGATTAACAAAGTCAGCACACTTCTTACCTATCAGAGAGAAGGATAATACGAGCAGATTGGCTGAAATTTACATGAGAGAGATCGTCGCACGTCATGGAGTGCCTCTCTCGATCATCTCTGATAGAGACGGAAGGTTTGTGTCAAGGATATGGCAATCCTTCCAAGAAGCTTTTGGCTCGCAATTAAATCTGAGCACCGCATTTCACCCGCAGACTGACGGGCAAAGCGAGCGAACGATACAGACTTTGGAAGACATGCTGAGAGCGTGTGTTATGGATTTGGGCGGTAGCTGGGATAAGCATTTGCCTTTGGTCGAATTTTCATACAACAACAGCTACCACACCAGTATTGGTGCCGCGCCATTCGAAGCTCTTTACGGACGAAAGTGCCGATCACCCCTATGCTGGGCTGACGCAGGTGATAGGCAGCTTGCTGGTCCCGAAATCGTCCAAGAGACGACAGACAAGATTGCGCAGATTCGAAAACGCATCGAAGCAGCTCGTGAAAGACAGAAAGCCTATGCAGATCCAAACCGGAAACACTTGGAATTCCAAGTTGGAGAAATGGTTTTATTGAAAGTTTTACCCTGGAAGGGTGTGGCACGCTTCGGAAAGCGTGGGAAGTTAAATCCGCGCTACATTGGTCCTTTCAGAATTTTGGAAAGAATAGGACTGGTAGCATACAAGCTGGACTTACCTGCTGAACTCCATTCAGTTCACGATACATTTCATGTATCCAACCTGAAGAAAAGTCCAACTTAAGATACCATTGCCATTCCCATCGACGAGATTCATGTTGACGACACGCTCCATTTCGTTGAAGAACCGGTGGAGGTTACGGATTGGAAAGTAAACAAGACCCGCCGGAGCAATGTCAAGCTCATCAAAGTTCGTTGGAATGCCAGACATGGTCCTGAATACACCTGGGAGCGTGAGGACCGGATGAAAGAGAAATACCCCCACCTATTCCCTAAGAACCCTGCATCTACAAGCAGAACTTAAAATTTCGGGACGAAATTTTTCTAACAGGGGGAGAATGTGACAACCCTCACTAAACCAGGTATCCGTACGACTTAATTAATAATTAATTACTGCTTAATTACTGTGCTTGTTTGAAATTACTGATGAACTGCTACCTGATTTCTGATACATGTATATACCTGCATCATACTTTACTTACCGTCACTACATTATTTACATGCTGAACCTTAGTGACAAACATGATGCACAAAAAGCACAGTAGCACTATAAACGGATAACCTATTGAACATGCTGATAAAGCCAGCATCAGGCAGACACTGCCTCTAAGGCCTGTATGAGCCAGAAATATTTTACTACACTAGTGGTGAGTGTAGTGATACAAGGGTTGTAGAACTGCGTCTCTAGGAATAAGTTACAATGACTGGATGTGCCTAAAACGTACACTAAGCACAAAAACTCAGCACTTTAATAAACAATCCAGCTTTTAGCTAACTAATAAAGTGCCAAAACATGAGGAAAATATTCCCGACACCTTGGAGGAATAAGTTGTGTCACTAAAAAGGGTATAACGACACTTTAAAAGCTTTGTTAGCACTTTAACGGATTACTATCCAACCGAACAACCGGACTTTACCCGGAACATGAAAATATTGTTATTTTCATTGTTTATCTTTTTCTGAGCCAGTTAGGGTCCCTGAATACCCTAACACCCATTGTAACGCATGACACACCACTAACCAGGTTAAGCACTTAACTAACTTACTTAACCTAACTAATATCCAACTAATTAGTTGGAATCGAACCAAGACCCCCCCCCCCCCCCCTTTAGAAACCGTGCCCATCTAGGGGACATACCTTGTCCTCTAAATTATTATTATAATCCAAATGCTCAATATCATCTAGACACATGATCCATTGGATAATTACCATATGATTTGCCTATAAGTTCCAAGATTTACACACACTTAACAACATAACCATCACTCAACACAAACAACTTTCTCTCCCTCTCTTGGAGGTCTCGGCCGAGAGCACCCACCCCCCATCCATCATTTTCGAGTTTGTTTCAAGCCACCCCAAGTATCTTCAAGCGTTAAGGATCGCGTATAAGGAACCTTGGTGCATTCGGAACTCGAAGGACCTCGTTATCTTGCTTTTATCCATGGATTTTTCGCATAGATTCTTCCCTAGCCTCGAGCTAGTAGTAAGTTGCTTGAATCACACTCTCGAACTATTTTGAAGTGGTTAATATGATTTGTAACGGTTAAAACTCGTAATCTTACAAAATGACACACAAAAGTTTACTAAAAATGCTTGTAATGATGGTTAAAAGCTCATATGTTGTGTAAATCTTGTAGTAATTGATTTGTGTGATTATTTGGACCCGATCTATGTTGTGGTAGCTCGGATCGTCATTTAACCCGGGTTGGTCATGATCATGGATCATGACATAAGGTTGTTTTGGAAGTAACAAGGGTTAAAGGATGAAACTCTACCACACACGAATCATGAACTTGTGTAAAAGCGATTTTGCTTGTGAAATAGTGTTTAAAACTAGTAGATCTACGTATCTACAAGCGGTATTTTCAAAGAACCAAGTATCAAAGAAATCATGTTTTCTAAAGACGGATCTTACACTAACACGAATGATTTTTAGAACACACAAGTGTGTAAACACTTGTGTGGCACACACTTTCGACAAAATAACTATTTTTGAAAAAGATGACGAGAAGTTGTAAAGATGGAATTTCTTTAAAAACGGGGTTTTTACGAAACCGGATTGATTTATATAAAGATCCACTAAAAGTATGGGGATTTACATTATAGTGTTGGAAAAAACTACAAGTTCATGAGATTCTTACGAATTACATGTTTATTTACTAGTTTGATGCGTTGAATATTGTTTTGAAAAATGGTTGATTTGATTTATAAAAGAAAATGATACGCTTGAAAGCGTGGCCACCCCCAGTTACAGAGGAAACTCTGGCGAAATTTTTCTAAAAACCTAACACTTAGAATTATTTTCACTATAAGTGTTAGAAATACTTTTCGACTTGTTTTCAAATTATAGATTTCGCCACGACTTTATTTACAAAACATCGGAGGTGGGATTTCACAAAATAAAACTTGCTAAATATATATTTAGTATATATTTTTCATAAAGTCACTTGATATGTGTTTATGATTATTTTGTGAAAATACTAGTATTATTTTTAGGGTAAAAATAATACTAACGAATGATAATGGACCCAAAATAATACGAACGTCTCTACGATAAATATATAAGTTACACCGGTAATTATTATTACCACTCGATCATTAAAATGTAACTTACGCATTTTAAGAAAATATGACTTAACGCGTATTTTTGTCAAGGTATTATTTTGGAAAATTTATGTAATAGAAAATATAATATTTTTGAGAAGAATATTTATATTTTGGAGTTAGAAATAAAATATATATTTTAAGTGAGACTTAATAATATATTTCAAACACACATGTATTAAATCTCCCATCCTTGGGAAGGAAAATAACTACCAAGTATATACAGAATGTAAACACGAAATAGTTGTCTAACTATTTTCCAAAAACTTAAACCATAAAGCTAAGGCACGGCCGTCCGTCTAATAGAGTTAGTACGTGTAGGTCGTCACACAGCTGCTTGATTTGGAGGTATACTTGGTAGAGACGCACCACTGTGAGTTCATGTCCCCCTTTTCTCTAACCGTTTTCAGTTTTCTTAACTGCGGGGGTGAAATACATGTTACTTTGATTACAAGTACTTTATACACGGTATGGTTAGCGTAAGGAGGTTTACTACTTAGATCATGTGAGTGGGTAGGAGCAACATGAGGCCATTAGTCCTCATGGCAGGACCGAGGGACAGGAGCGGTAGATCTATCTAGGTGTAGCGAGCCCAGCCCCAGGCCAAACTAGAAACGGACCTCGGGGTGACTTTGTCCACATACTAATGCCGTGGCGAAATCTGCTAGGTTTGAGTCTCCCTATTTGCACTTCACATATATCAGTGGCCTTGCAAACCATTGGTGATCTCAATTCCCTTATTTGCTACATACCAAGACTATTTTTATACTCACAAAGGCTTATTTACTCACTTACACATGAACTCGCTCAACATTATTGTTGATTTTTCAACTTACATGTATTTCAGGAAATTAAAGGATCTGGCGCGGTATGACACGTTTTCCCGCTGCACTAGTTACGAGGTCATCCGGGTTTGGGGAATGTGACTCTTTCCTGGACAAGTCACAGTCCTTAAACTATCTTTATGTTATGCTGTGTTTGTTGAACAATGTCTATGTCGTTAGGATGTGTTTCTGTTGAGACAATATTGTTGTATTTGGTTTTTAAAACTTAATTAAATGGATGATCTTGCATGGTTTTATTTCATATAGCTTTGTTATGGTTAAGCTATGGTATTAAGAAGTCACACCAAATTAACCACGCTTCCGCAAAGCCAGGGTGTGACAACGGGGCCGTGCCCGAGTCTCTGTTCAGCCTAGAAATAGGGGTGCTTGGCTCATTTGCAAACCATCCCTTGGCACACCACCTCTCTCACACTTCACCCACCACCCACCACCATCACTACACCATCATCCACCACCATCATCCATCGTCCATCGTAGAGTGTGTGAGTCGTCTCGGGATCCAAGATTGATCGTAAGAGTTCTTGACAATAAAAGGCCATGTTTGCCTAAGTCTCTTACATCACTTGGTGAAGACAAGTGTCTAGTGTAATACTTTTTATTTTTAATCTTTTAGCACTTTTTACTTGGTTATGTATTAATGACTTTAATAACTAGTTTCTTATGTTGAAGGTGATTCTTCCTTATCGTTTGTCCGTGGTGTCTTGGCATTATTTTACTGTCTATATAAAATAAAAGATTTTTACCATTCATATCTCCATGGTCTATATGGAGATATGTTGGCTACCTGGTCGGGGGTTAAGGGAACGGTTTGGTAAGAGTCTTTCCTTGTTCAGTGTATAGATCCTGCAAGGACCTGGGTCAAATTTAGTAGGACCTCCTTCAATACCCACCGGTATTGGATGGCAGGGGTCCAAACTCTTTGATCCCCTCATATGTAAGCTACTATTAATACTTTAACCCGGCTACTTAGGACTGTATCCTTGCTGACTCAGTCTACTTAGCCGAGGGTAACGTCACCTTCAAAAGAGGGGCTACCATAATATGCATTAATAACTTAATTAATTATCTTTCAATAATCCGACCATTTAGGATTGTATCCTTACTGACTCAAACTACTGGGTTGAGGGTAACGTCACCTTCAAAAGAGGGGCCTACTACAATAACTAAGATAATCTCTTAAAAAGTGCAAAAGTGCGGAAATAATCAAAGGTTACACTAAACACGAGTCAGAGCCAAGTGATTCATCTTGTCTATCTGTTTTTTTATTTATTTTTTATTGTTCAGCATTTTAGTTAGTTTTATTTTTCTTATTTAAAAACCTTTTTCTAACTTTTGATTTGATTAGACATTGAGGATAAACCGGTACTAAAAGCTCTTGTGTCCTTGGACGACCTCAGTATCTTGCCAACACTATACTACGCTCACGATGGGTGCACTTGCCCATATGTGTGTTTGGTGTTAGTAAAATATCGTGTTTTATAAATTTCAAACTTGACTAACGTGTAAAAAGGGCTTAAAATATACTTAAATATATATACACACTCGCACACATCAATTGGTCCCCAACTTTACTCCCATCATTTTCTTAACATATACCTACCATATAATTTTCGTTTAATGACCAGAAGACCCGTTAAACTTCAATATCTCTTGTCTCTTCATATTTCTACCATCATTAATCTTTCATTAATTACCAAATGGCCCTTATACTTTGTAGACTCTTGTTTCTTGCACATTTAGGCACAAAGCAACTTCCAATTAAGTACCAAATAGTCCTTGAACTTTATTCTTTCATGCTTCTCGTATTCTCAAGTCATTTTCCCAACTTAACAAGTTTCGAATCCGTACCGAAAGCTGCAATACACATTCCAATGCATTTCACTCCATCTCCAAATGTCATAACTTCACAGAATTACGTGTTTAACCTGTAAAACAACGAATACTCGTAGTTATCTTATTTAAGGCAAGTAAACACATAAAACACATACATAACTCACGAAATAGGCACTTTAAAGCTCGGGTTTAACCCTCTCCACCACATTCCCACACTTACTTTTGATTGTCCGAGCAAACCAACTTAGAACTACTCACCACAGTCACAACACCTCTAAATCCCTTAACCGGTTCAACCTTTTAAGTTCCCAATCCATACCCGTTCCATAGACTAACACTTTCGAGATTGACAGTCTGACAAGTAAATCATGTAACTTAAAAACTCAGCTTGTCTTTCTAAAACTAATATCTTTACAATCCAATCACACGCTAAACGCTCCTCACAATGTACTCTCCTCTTGGGTAATATCTGAACTAGCGTGTAATGTGCTAGTATGAAAACACTCAAGAACCAAACATGAAATCCTGCAATCATAAGCTTGTATGACAATCACACCTCCACTGTATCATGTAACACGGCACATATCAAAAGGACTTTTGGGTTTTGGGCTTAGGCTAAGATAAGAAAATTTTTGGCTTTTTATTTTTATGTGGCTAACGAACAAACAACCAAACTGTGACAACTTTATTCACATGACTCATACTTTTGGGTTGGTTTCTACCCAAACAAAACAAGTATTATTCACAAAAATCTTTTTTTGATTTCTCTTCTTTTTTTTCTTCTTCTTTTTTTTCTTTTTTTTTTCTGAAACTCATAACATTGTCATTCACAGTTGGTCTTACACAATTCATATCGGGTGGATAAACGAAAGGTAAATAGGCTCAACAGGGCTACTAGAGGAATGGTTTATAAACATAACAAACGCAAACACAATGGATCTAACGAGAAATCCTAATGCCTTTATCATCTATGTGCACATGTCAAATCCACAATTTCTGTAGGATCATTTTACCAACCAAATGAGTCAATCAGAGACAATACACAACTGTTTGAGAGGCGGAAACCAACAAACAGTCTAGAATCAGTGAAGAATTTAGTAGAAACAGAGTATTTCACTTTAAAACAAGCTTCTCATTCAAAATATACGTGATTACACGGTGGAATTTCAGCAGCACTTCGTGACACTCTGGCTAATTTCGTATCAAATGAGAAACATGAACTACCTATTTATAGGCTTGTGATTTCGCTTGAAATGACCACATGTCATTTCAAGCGGAATTAACACAACTAATTCCGTTTGAAATGACCATGTGTCATTTCAAGCGGAAATACATCAAACTAACATAAATTTACATTTTAGACCCCTGAAAACCCTATACAACATGACCTAGACTTAAGACGTACGCTATAGACATTATGCACCAACAAACTCCCCCTTGGTTATTGCCGGAGTCTTTAGTCTGGTCTTCAGCTCTTCACAGCGACTTGAACTTTTCTTCCCTCTGCTTAGGCTTTTTCCTCAATGCACTTTTTAGCCTTTCATTCTCTTTAACAGCTTTCTGTCTTTCTTCAGCTTGTTCTTTCATAAATTTTCCATGAAGCATTCGATGTCTTTCTTCACGTTTCTTCTTTTCTTTCTCAACTTTTAGAGCCTCTTCTTTATCAATCTCTCTCCATTGAGTTGACCATTTACTCTCAGCATTAATACCTTTCTGAAAGCATATAGAAACAACCTTCTGAAATTGCATAGCCTGCTCTCTATCTTCAGCTCTAAATCCAATCTTGTTAACGAACAAGCATTCAATGTCTTTTGCTGAGCAGTTAACCAGCCACAGAGGATCAAACACAGAGATATATCTGACTTCATTTCAACTATGTAAGTAATCACAGCTTCAGTCGTCAAACAACTGTGCACCCAATACACAAAACCCTTATGGAAATCCTGCTCCATCTTAGGTAATGGTATGTTTTTTATCACTCTTGGCTTCTTGATTTGCAATATAGACTCTTCAACACCAGTAACTGGATCCACCCACCTTACTTTCTTTGGCTGGTATGGTTTCCAGTGCTGAAAATCTCTAAAAGCTTCAAAATTTATCAACCCCCACATAGGTATGTCATTTTTCTAACTGGATAATCCAAAGTTCTGACTTTGGCAAGCTCTTCTTGTAGGATCGGTTTGCCGACCGAAACGAGTTGTTCAGAGGCGTTCTACTCAATATGAAAGGCGAAAACAGACATATCGAGTTTGATTCAGCTAGATATTCACTTTAAATGCCTTTCTGATTAATCTGACAAAGTTTTACAGCAAGACGACACTTCTGCAGCACTTCGGCTCCGAAATCACACATACACGAATTCTCCAAACGAAATCAGGACAACACTATATATAGGCTGGCTGATTCCACTTGAACATGCTCAAACAGAATCAGTTCAAACGGAATTACCAATTTCAAGCGGAATTAACAAGTTAATTTCCCTTGAAATTACTTGTTGATTTCAAACGAAATTACACCTTTTAATTTCATTTGAAACTACCTGTTTACCTATTTTTGACAGTTTTCTCGATTTCCGTTCCTTGATCTATGTAATCACATACAAGACTCGATACAAGACGAAGTCGACAGATGCATGCACCAACAGACTCCCCCTCGAATGTTGACGATTCTTCAGTGTCGAGTCTTCAATGTCTTCGATCTTTATCAGTCTTTAATTCTTTCTGAAGTATCTGACACTGTAAAGCATCCTTAATCTTCTTTCTCTATCTTCCAGAATCTTAATCTGGCTCTATGTCTTCTTGATCAGGTCTCTTGATTCCTTTCAGATCCAAGATCATAACCTGGTTTTCAATCAATTCAGGATCGAAACTTGCCTCACATTCTTTTCACAGATTCAGGACCAATTCCTGGCTCTACTATTTCCTGCACAAATCTCTACCAAAAAATAAATTTCACAAATTTATAATTTGACAAATTTATTCTCTGCTTACCACTTGTAGAACCAAACACATCATTTTCAAGAATCATACAATAAAGATTTAACAATTTTAAACTCTGAAGAACCACTTGTAAAAATATTAATTTTCTCTCAAAATCTTAACATCTTTCAAACTGACTCCCCCTCACCAATTGTCATCATGTTTAGCACTTGGAATTGTGAAAATCAGTTCTTCAACATTTGTTGTCGAAAATCTTTTTGAATTTTTCAAAATTTAAGCTAAAACACACTGAAAATCTTTTTGGATTTTTGAATTTAATGAAATGCAGTAAAGAAATATATACAAACAATATTTTTGTCAGATTGCGTAAGAGGATCATATCAGTTATTGAGACAAATCACCAACACCGTTAAGCTTTAAACATTTTAAGTTCTAAACGATTCACTTAGATTGTCAGTATACTGATCCACTTAAATTCTCACACAAAGTTCAAATGTTTCGAGATATGAGATTAATGTTTTATAGAGTTAAACTTATTCGCGTGTCCCACCTCAGAATATACTCCCGTATCCAGATCCCAATATTAAGTCTTACAGGTGAGTATACCACAGATGATATCTATAAAGGGTTAAATTGCGAGGGCCGTGAGAGCTCAGGTCAGAACTTCCGTTTAGCAGAGAGATGACGGCTTCGACTTTTGGTATGTCCCCTTTAGAGGATCTTTTGTTTCAACAACACATGATTAGCATTTTGTAATGTTTCATCATTTTTATGCTGAGGGTGGTGCTATATTTCAAGCAAGCAGAAAGTATTATACGGGGACTAGGCCATTGCTTTCGCAAAATCAGAAGTCCCAGGATAATACCCCAGATATCACTGAGTATAAAGACCTAGTATCTCAGAAAGAGGGACCTTTCAAACAAGATTTCGGGGGTTACCCATATATCCGAGAGATGTTCCCCACGATATAAGTAAGTTTGAAATTTAGGTTTATATCTCGTCACAATCTACTAAATGTGCAAAAACCTACTGGCACATCATCAGTGAGACCGTTTATCACATATTAACTTTCCAATTCTTTAGCATGTTGTGATCATCCACTGATGTACTATCATTTCCTCTTTTCTCAACAAAACTCATTTTTGATTTTATCATGTTTTTCACTTTTTCAAATTTTCAAATGTTTTTGGATTTTCTAAAAATACTTACTCCCCCTAAAATTCAAACACATTTTAAAAGAAATTTGAAACCAAACTGTACAAATAAATTGATAACTGATATCGAATTACTTCAAATCGCCATCCACTTGGCATAAACAATCAGAACTCCCCCTCACAACAAACTATTTTCCCATTGTGATTTCAAAACACTTAAGTTTGTTTTAATCAAATGGTTTTTCCGAAAAATAAGTTGTGTTGATTTTATAAAACCACTTGTAGGTTCGGGGATCAATTCATCACTTTGTTCATTTCAACCACATGTAGTAATATGACAATTTTAGATTCAACCAACAAACAACACTTGTAGAAACTCAAGTACAACTTAATGTCCCTGATTTACGACTTGTAAGTCGAAATCACCAGAGTGAATTTCTCAAGAAAGATGCCGATACCTGCTTCACACTTACCAACCTGGAAGCTCCGGTAAATCATACTACTCACTTATGAAAAACAGACATCCAAGCTTCACCAAACTTGGATGTTTCCTTCTCAACTTCACTTGGGTAGTAAGATGCTTTCTTTGTTTCATAAAAATCCTTTACCTCTTTTACTTTCCCATCGACCATTTTTCCAAAAATCTTTTTAACATTCCCATTGAAAACTTTTTCGACATCAAATTCTTTCTTTTCACAATAGAATTGATTCGAAATTTCTACCTTTCCAACTTTTTGTTTAAAATTTTCAGCCCGCAATGGTGGAAAATTTGCATCATCCATTGGAGGCACTGAATTTTCTTCTTTAACCTCAACATGTGGCTCGTCAGACTTTGTGGAATCAGATTCATCGCCAGATTTCACATCAAACTTCTTAACAACCCACTTTTGATTGTCAAGATTCACACTTCTCCTGTAAAATCTCTTTGAACATTCACCAACTTCATATGTCGAATTTTTACTCCCATCATTTTTCCAAAAATTTTGAATTTTTCAGTTGGTGGTTCATTTTTCTCAACAATTTTTTCTTTAAGTTTTTCAGAAACTCCCTGTTTAATCTTTGAAGCCAACGGACAATTCCATGCAATGTGACCAATTTCATTGCATCTAAAACAGGTTCTGGTCTCTTTCTTCTGAAAAGCTTCATTTCTCTTCTTTTGATTGTCTCCAGAATGGTTTCTTCTGTTCTTCCTCAGCGCTTCCTCCGGAAACAAATTTCGTTTTTGTTTTAGAAATTTTTATATTTTTATGATTTTCTGATGGAATAAAGCCTAAACCTTTCTTCTTGAAATTACCGTTATGGTTTGGTTTCTTTTGAAAACCAGAACCAGAACTGTAACCTTTTTTCTTGTTTAATCGTTGTTGAACTCTTGAAGTGTACTTTTTAGGTTTTTCAGTATGATTTAAATCTTTTATTTCAGAAATATTAATTTCTGTTGTTTTGAAAACCTTTTTGATCTTTTAAATTTGAACACTTCTTATTGGAAACTCTTTATCAAAATATAATTTGTCAGAATCATTCAAAGTATATGCAACTTCAAATGTTTCATCATTCAAATTAGACTTTGATAGTAAAAATTCTTTACTATAAACTCGTTTAACCGACATCTTTGAATTGCTGACTGACAAACTCAAACTTCCAGACTCGGATTTTGACTCAGACTCCTCATCTTTATCCAACACCTGATCGACCACCTTTTTTATTATCTCGGATTCATGATCAGTGTCAGACGATGTAAAAGTAACGTCAATGTTTTCTGGTAAATCATCGGTTATATCAAACTTTAACTTTATATTGACTGCCTTTTTGACTTGCTCCTCATTTGGTTTTCTAGGAGAATAACCTTCCCAGATCGGAGGCGAACACTTATTGTAACTCACACTCTGTTTCTTACCATTATCCTTTTTCTTTGGCTTCTCATCATCTTGAAATACTTCAAAACCTGCAACAGTTGAATAAATTCTATCAATCAAATAATCAGAACTAGAATAACTTTGCAACAATCTTCTAATTCTTTCATTTTCAATCTTCTCAGTCTCCAACTCTTGCTTTAACTGTGCACACTCCTCAATGTAATGATTGATAGCTTTCTGCTTTAACATCAGTACCGCATTCATCATAGTTAATGCGTCTTCTCTCTCAGAATTCGTCTTTTGAAGACCATTCACTGTTCTATTTAGTACATCATATGACTCTTTCACATAATTGAGATTGAACAGTAATTGTTCTTTCATCTTGTCAAATTCTCCCAACTTCTCATCTTTTTCTTCACACTGTTTGCAAAATTCCAAACATTTAAGACAAGGTTTGATAACTTCAACAATCTTCTCCACTTCGATAATCTTTTCAACTTCGACTATCATCTCAACTTCGATCAACTCCTCAGTTTCAATCACCTGCTCATCTTCAACCACTATCTCAGCAATTTTAACTTCTTCACTTTGTTCAGACTTCTCTTCCTGAACAACACTCTCACTTTGTACCTTTATCTGTTCTTTTGCTGCTCGTCTCTCCTTCAGCTTTTTCACTCTATCTGGCAAATAAAATTCAAAACTTTCAGGAGATAAATGAACTTTTGCAACATTAATATGCATTTCTTCCTCATTATCACTATCATCAGTTAATGATTGATCAAACACTTGAGTACTTTCTGAATTATCATCTGAAGAACTAGATTCATCTTCTTGATTCTTTTCATTTTCAGTAAATGTTTTCGTCCATTCTTTCATTAGATCTGGCTCTTGAACTATTTGTGCAATTAGAGCAGCTACTTTTGAATCGGGTGGAATGTATTTGTCCCAACTGAAACCTGCAGCCACTTTCTCATCATCTTGATCAATGATACCATAATAAGCTTTCTTATTTGCATCTTCGATCATTTTAGCATGTGCAGTTTATGGTTCTTTTTGTTGATATGGTTGATGAGAAACTTGTTGATAAATGGCTTTCCGATAATAATCATCTTTTCCAAACGGATTCTGTGCTCCACTTGCTTCTCGACTTTTGCATTCTCTCTTGAAATGACCTTTCTCCCTGCATCGAAAAAAAGTAACTTTAGATTTATCAAAACCCAAAGTAGATACATTAGCATCCATAAAATCATTTCTTCCTGTAATCATTTTGAATTTTTCAGCTCTTCTCAAAACACTTGCTAAACACCATTTTATATCCATTAGCTCCATTTCTTCAGCATCGATCTGATCATAATCCTCTTTTGTCAACATAGGATTTCCAATCTTTCCAGCAACCAATCCTTCATATGATTCCAACACAGTAGTTAGCAATGACATATGACTTTTGACAACTTCTTCTGAAAAATTTTGACCATTCTGAAGATGCAATGCGATGTTGCAATTTAAAACATGACCGTTGTTGCTGTTTGAGTTTTGAACTTGATGACTTGAACTTGAAGCTTTTGGATTAACACTCGCATATGAAGAGAATCCACTGCTGCTGCTGTTTGAGTTTTGATTAATTGATTCTGATGAATTATCAACACTGAAAGCAGTTTGGATTTTCGGACTTGCTTCGAAATTCTGAACACTCCCTTTGTAATACATCTTAACAACTTGTTGTGCATTTGTATTGTTCATTCTTGCAATCTTTTGCTATTCCAGATCCTGGCCTTCAATCTTTTCAATGAACTGAGAGATTGTCAAACCATCATATTCTCCTGTATTCTTTAGGATCATCAAAAATGTACCCCATTCTTTTTGAGATAAAGCATCAGCTAGTTTGTCGACCCATTCTTCACGATATTTGTTGATGTTTAACAAGGACATTGATCTAACTAAGTGATAATATCTTTCGATCAATTTCTTTGTATCTTCTCCTGGCAAACTTGAAAACAAATCAAATTCTTTCTTAAGCAATGCTTTCTTGCTCTTGATCATTTTCTCACTTCCCTCAAACTTGATACGAAGTGCTTCCCAGATTGAACGTGAAGTCTTATCATGTTGAAGCAATACAAATATGTCTTCTTTGATAGCTTGCTGTAACAAACTAATCATCATCTTTTCTGCGTTATACATTTCTCTCTCTTTGTCTGAAAATTCATAAATCTTCTTCTCAACTCCCAAATCTGTATGTGGTAAAACATATTTTTTCTCAACACACTCACAAGATCTCAAATGATTAGCTTGAACCCAGTTTTCAAACCGATCTTTCCAACCATAATACTCCTCAATGCCCATGAGTTTCGGGGGGGTTTTGCATTGTTCCGGTTTCATTTTCCATGCTCATATTCTTAGCAATTTCAGTTGGAGTAGTTGGAGATGTAGCAAATGCGTTATAGAACTCTTCTTCCATGATTCGGCAAATTTTTTTCACAAAAGCAACACTTTCAAACGAAATAGCAGTTTCAAACGGAATACCAGTTGAAACGAAATTAACTTCAAACGAAATCAACCTCTTTCACTTATGAATCACCTATTGAAGCGAGATACCTTGGAAGACAGTTTCAAACGGAATACCAGTTGAAACGAAATTAAGTTCAAGTGTGGGGGTATTTGATGTGTGTAAAATGCAACATATAAATTACATCAAATAAGGCATAAAACTAACCCTTTTTAAGTACTAATATTGGAAAAAGAGTGTTTTTGTCTTCCTTTTGTATTTTCAGGATTAAATGAGCTCAAAAACACAAAAGAAGCAAAAAGACAGCTAATTCCAACATAAATACAAGGAAAGGAACATTAGTGGACTGCCCGACCCCTCAACGGCACCTTCCAAAGCAAAATAGAGAAGTCAGAAGACTGAACACGCCCCGTGCTCAGCCAGCACGGGGCCGTGCCCAAGAAGCAGCAGAAAAGACAAACCTATAGAAGCTTCTATTGCCCACCACGGGCCGTGCCCAGCGGACACGGGGGCGTGTCGAAAGTACTGCAGGCGCATTAATTGTAATTGCGAATTACAATTAATGAAGAGAGAGAGTGTCAGACGGGCAAGGGGCCGTGTTCAGCGGACACGGGGCCGTGCCCAGCTCTCTGTTCAGCCTATAAATAGGAGTGCTTGGATTCATTTCAACTCATCCCTTGGCACACCACCTCTCTCACACTTCATCCACCACCCACCACCACCATAACACCATCATCCACCACCATCATCCATTGTCCATCGTAGAGTGTGTGAGTCGTCTCGGGATCCAAGATTGATCGTAAGAGTTCTTGACAATCAAGGCCATGTTTGCCTAAGTCTCTTACATCACTTGGTGAAGACAAAGTGTCTAGTATAATACTTTTTATTTCTAATCTTTTGCACTTTTTATTTGGTTTTGTATTAATGACTTTAATAACTAGTTACTTATGTTGAAGGTGATCTTTCCTTATCGTTTGTCCGTGGTGTCTTGGCATTATTTTACTGTCTATATAAAATAAAGGATTTTCACCATTCATATCTCCACGGTCTATATGGAGGTATGTTGGCTACCTGGTCGGGGGTTAAGGGAACGGTTTGGTAAAGGTCTTGCCATTGTTCAGCGTTTAGAGGTCCTGCAATGGACCTGGGTCAAATTTAGTAGGACCTCCTTCAATGCTTCACGGTATTGGATGGCGGGGGTCCAAACTCTTTGACCCCCTCATAAGTTAACTACTATTAATACTATAACCCGGCTATTTAGGACTGTATCCCTGCTGACTCAGACTACTTAGCCGAGGGTAACGTCACCGCCAAAAGCGGGGCCTACCACAATACTGCATTAATAACTTAATTCATTATCTTCCAATAATCCACCCCTTTAGGATTGTATCCTTGCTGACTCAAACTACTGGGGTGAGGGTAACGTCACCTTCAAAAGAGGGGCCTACTACAATAACTAAGATAATCTCTTAATTATGTGCAAAAGTGCGAAAATAATCAAAGGTTATACTAGATACGAGTCGAAACCAAGTGATTCATCTTGTCTATCTGTTTTTATTTTTATTTTTATTTTCAACATTTTAGTTAGTTTTTATTTTTCTTAGTTTAAAACCTTTTTCTAAACTTTTTGTTTTGATTAGACGTTGAGGATAAACCGGTACTAAAAGCTCTTGTGTCCTTGGACGACCTCGGTATCTTACCAACACTATACTACGCTCAACGATGGGTGCACTTGCCCATATGTGTGTTTAGTGTTAGCAAAATATCGTGTTTTATAAATTTAAAACTTGGCTAAAATAAGTGTTAAAAAGGGCTTAAAATATACACCTAATATATACGACACTTAAACGCGCATCAAGTTTTTGGCGCCGTTGCCGGGGACACAAGGATTTTAAGAAAGTTAGGAATCAACGGCCTAATTATCTTTTATTTTTCTTTTTAATTTTTTAGGATTTTCTTAGTTTTTCAGCTTCTGCAGAGCTCAGCACGGGCCGTGCCCGCTGAACACGCCCCCGTGCTCAATCATTGGAACTAGCAATCCTGTTTTACGTCAGACAGTAAGCTGAACACGGGGCCATTCCCACTCAACACGCCCCCATGCCCAAGTTTCAGTTACTGAAAACAGAACCGTAAGATCCCAGCGGTTGGTAAATTCTGACATAAACATGAGTGATAGTAATTGTTTTTACTTTCGGCACTCTTATGGTACGTGGTGTCAATTATGTGGTGGCAAACATGAAGAAGTAGAATGCTACTTTCTAAATTATAGGCCCCACTACATGGACCCACCGACTTCTTACAACCTTAAGAGGGGCGAAAGTAAAAATAAGCACTATTTCTCCCTCGAATGCGCCCAGCCAGATATTCTAGGGGAAATGCTCCTTGATGAGTTATTTCAACTAGAAAAGCTAATTCTGAATTGGTTAAAAGAGCTTAGGAAGGATTTTATTAATCCACCACGAGACAATGACCATGACGAAATGCTGGAACCGCATTCCAACAACCTCGTTGCTCCCGAAAATGCCTTAGTACCTAGCAAAGACTTGGACGATAGTCGTCCCTGTGTCGACTGTGCCGTGAAGGACTCTCCATCGACTTCGTTCGGTACATACATAGACCTGAGCGATTCGGCATATACCTTCTTTAACGAGAGCCCGGGAAAGGGTTGGACTTGTCCACCTAGAATGAAAATAGGAATTACCCTCACCGACAACCTCTTGCGTTCTCGCCTTAGTCTAGGACAATTAAGGTATCTTAGGCACTTTGGGGTTGTTCCAACCAGTCAGGAGCCACCCGATACTAACAAGTTCCTTAAAAAACTAGACAACTTCATAAAACAGTCCCTCGACACGGGGCCGTGTCCAGCCAACACGCCCCCGTGTCCATCAAAAGATTCCATTCTGATCAGTACGTCAGAATACAGACAAACTGTGTCAGAACTCCACCTGCACACGGGGCCGTGTCCACTGGGCACGGGGCCGTGTCCAGGATGCTGTCGTTTTCTATAAATACAGCCAAGAATTCTGCACATTTGGACCAACTTGGGGCAGAGATTTGCAGGAATCTTCTCTCAAACTATCCTAGGTAAGTCTAAAAGAAGGTTCCAACAACCCATCTTGTCCCTTCCTCTTTTAGCCATTTCCTTCTTCTCCATCTTTCTTCAAAGAACTACCCTTAAAAGTTTGAATTCTTCAAACTTTGTGATAGGGATTAATGAGTTTGGTTCAAGGAATCTTGGTAAAAACATGTTATGTAACATTGTTTTAAGTTATTAGCAACTAAAAAGACCCCACAAGTTCAGAAAATAACTTAAAAATCCAAGTTTCCTTGCTCCAAAATTCTGCAGAAAGATGAACACGGGGCCGTGCTCATTGAGCACGGGGCCGTGTCCGGTAACTATTTCATTTAAATAAACTTTTTCGGTTTATTTTTCGTAGAATGTCAAGTGAAAACAGCGAAACATCTTCTGTGCATTCATCAAACAGCCGAAGAGGAAGAAGACCCTCCATTGAAGCTACACTTGTGCACTATGTGATAGCCTTAAGGGAGGCTCTCGACGAAATGACTTCAGTAGAGGAGGTCCTAATCGATCGTATTAACGATCTTACGATGGGACTTGAAAGCAGCTTCCAAGAAATTAACCTCTTGCACCAGAGGTTAAATATTCTTGTAGCACCCCCAATGGAACTAGTCCTTCCTCCACAGGATTGGAACTTGGCACTCGGAATCAACAACCCTACCGGGTGGGAAGACTTTCCGGCGGAACCTCCCGTGGAACACCAACAAGAGATCCCGGTGGAAGTTGAAACTCCTCAAACTAATGCCAATGAGCCTTCTTTTCTCCTTCCAAGGGAGGTGGAAGAATGGCTCGCCGACATTTGAGGAGAACCACACGCGGAAGATGGAGTTCAAAAAGGCCTTGTTTAACCAAGATTAATTACTTCTTGGAAATTTTGCTAATTAAAATAAAGTAAAGGCTAGGACTCCATGGTTTATTATTTCCTTGTTTTATCTAGTTTAATTTAGGACTATGTAAGTTCTCTCTATGATGAAATGAAATGATGGTTTTAAGGTTTGGATGGTTTGTGATGAATAAAACACACTCATGGTGATAAAGGATGAAAAGGGGAACGAGAAAAATGACTTCATGCACAAGAACAAGGCAACCTGACAATTCTCTCCAATTCAGAAGGTTCAACACGGGCCGTGCCCAACCAACACGGCCCCGTGCTGAACCACCTGCAGAAAACACCCAGTTCAGGTAACTGGACACGGGACGTGTTCACCCAACACGCCCCCGTGTCCAGACTTCTGTTTCTCTTATTTTAATTTTGTTACTGGCACTTGAACACGGGGCCGTGCCCGGATAACACGGGGCCGTGTTCAGCGCCCAGTAACAGAAAATTTTTGCTTTTTAACACCATTTTACACATCTAATCAACCTAAAAATTTATTTTTGGGACACATTGAGGACAATGTGTAATTTAAGTGTGGGGGGGATGCTAAAACCTTGAATCTTGCAAGTCCTAAATACAAGCCTTACACAAAACTCTATTGGAACCGCTAATCACCCCAAATTTTTTTCAAAAATTTCATTTTTCTTACTTGTCTAGGTTTAATTCGGGAAATTCAAGTTCTCAAAAAGGTTATATTTTTACAAATTTACAACCAATAGCGTAGTGATAAAAAGAACCAACATAAGAAAATTATGAAAAGGCATGACAAACTTAGTTAAAATTTGATTATATATACTTGATCACATAAAAACCCATTCCCACAAAAGTGAGTTTTGAGCCTTTATTGAGCATACAATTACATATCATTAGACTAAATGCTCATTTTTCGTTTCTTGTGTGAATAGCCGCTTGGTTCTTACGACTCTAGAACTTGCCATGACGATACATTCCCGGTCCTTATCAACTTAAACCCGAGTAAGTAAATGATGGAGGCATTAGGACTAACCCTTTTTATTTCTACACCATTATTTTTCTTTTTCTTTTACCACCTACCCAAAAATCCTCCTAGTTAGCCCCTTTGAGCCTAAACCTTTTCATTTCATCACCCAAACCAAAAACCCTTTTACCCACCAAAACCTTTTTATTTTTTTAACCCTTTGTTTTAGTAACAAGTTCGGTTTTTCGTATGATCAAAAAAAAAAATGTGTTGATGATGAAGCAAAAAGAAAATAAACAAACAAGTTCATCAAAAATAACTTTGTTTGAATAAAAGCTTCATCGAAATAAAAAGTTGCAAAAATAGAAAGTCCTACGAAAACCGACACTTGTTACGCTTTTCGCCTTTTTTTTTCTACTAACCACTAACCACTATCCCAACCACCTACCTTTAACCCAAGCCTAACCCTTAACCCACAAAGTCCTCTTGATATTTACAAAGGTATAAAAGTTAAAAAGGAGGAGGATTGATTGCTTGGCAAGCTTATGGTAGGAATAAGTTCCATGCCGCTCTCGAGTGATTCACTAAAAATACACCTTCGGCTGAGTGTGAGTGATTTCTCCCGTGAGGTATGTGAACTTGTATATAAATGGAATTTTAAAAAGGCATGTTATGCCCAAATAAGTAATTTCTCCTATGAAACGTTCTAAATAAATCATTACGAATAGGATTGTAAATAAATAAAAATAAAACCCAAAAAGATCTTGGACATCCCGACACTCTACGACAAGCCCAAAACCTTCTCTTCTACCTATTCCATTTGGGAGTGTAAGCCACATATTAAAGAGTTTTGCTTGAGGACAAGCAAAAGTTCAAGTGTGGGGGTATTTGATGTGTGTAAAATGCAACATATAAATTACATCAAATAAGGCATAAAACTAACCCTTTTTAAGTACTAATATTGGAAAAAGAGTGTTTTTGTCTTCCTTTTGTATTTTCAGGATTAAATGAGCTCAAAAACACAAAAGAAGCAAAAAGACAGCTAATTCCAACATAAATACAAGGAAAGGAACATTAGTGGACTGCCCGACCCCTCAACGGCACCTTCCAAAGCAAAATAGAGAAGTCAGAAGACTGAACACGCCCCGTGCTCAGCCAGCACGGGGCCGTGCCCAAGAAGCAGCAGAAAAGACAAACCTATAGAAGCTTCTATTGCCCACCACGGGCCGTGCCCAGCGGACACGGGGGCGTGTCAAAAGTACTGCAGGCGCATTAATTGTAATTGCGAATTACAATTAATGAAGAGAGAGAGTGTCAGACGGGCACGGGGCCGTGTTCAGCGGACACGGGGCCGTGCCCAGCTCTCTGTTCAGCCTATAAATAGGAGTGCTTGGATTCATTTCAACTCATCCCTTGGCACACCACCTCTCTCACACTTCATCCACCACCCACCACCACCATAACACCATCATCCACCACCATCATCCATTGTCCATCGTAGAGTGTGTGAGTCGTCTCGGGATCCAAGATTGATCGTAAGAGTTCTTGACAATCAAGGCCATGTTTGCCTAAGTCTCTTACATCACTTGGTGAAGACAAAGTGTCTAGTATAATACTTTTTATTTCTAATCTTTTGCACTTTTTATTTGGTTTTGTATTAATGACTTTAATAACTAGTTACTTATGTTGAAGGTGATCTTTCCTTATCGTTTGTCCGTGGTGTCTTGGCATTATTTTACTGTCTATATAAAATAAAGGATTTTCACCATTCATATCTCCACGGTCTATATGGAGGTATGTTGGCTACCTGGTCGGGGGTTAAGGGAACGGTTTGGTAAAGGTCTTGCCATTTTTCAGCGTTTAGAGGTCCTGCAATGGACCTGGGTCAAATTTAGTAGGACCTCCTTCAATGCTTCACGGTATTGGATGGCGGGGGTCCAAACTCTTTGACCCCCTCATAAGTTAACTACTATTAATACTATAACCCGGCTATTTAGGACTGTATCCCTGCTGACTCAGACTACTTAGCCGAGGGTAACGTCACCGCCAAAAGCGGGGCCTACCACAATACTGCATTAATAACTTAATTCATTATCTTCCAATAATCCACCCCTTTAGGATTGTATCCTTGCTGACTCAAACTACTGGGGTGAGGGTAACGTCACCTTCAAAAGAGGGGCCTACTACAATAACTAAGATAATCTCTTAATTATGTGCAAAAGTGCGGAAATAATCAAAGGTTATCTAGATACGAGTCGGAACCAAGTGATTCATCTTGTCTATCTGTTTTTATTTTTATTTTCAGCATTTTAGTTAGTTTTTATTTTTCTTAGTTTAAACCCTTTTTCTAAACTTTTTGTTTTGATTAGACGTTGAGGATAAACCGGTACTAAAAGCTCTTGTGTCCTTGGACGACCTCGGTATCTTACCAACACTATACTACGCTCAACGATGGGTGCACTTGCCCATATGTGTGTTTAGTGTTAGCAAAATATCGTGTTTTATAAATTTAAAACTTGGCTAAAATAAGTGTTAAAAAGGGCTTAAAATATACACCTAATATATACGACACTTAAACGCGCATCAAGTTTTTGGCGCCGTTGCCGGGGACACAAGGATTTTAAGAAAGTTAGGAATCAACGGCCTAATCATCTTTTATTTTTCTTTTTAATTTCTTAGGATTTTCTTAGTTTTTCAGCTTCTGCAGAGCTCAGCACGGGCCGTGCCCGCTGAACACACCCCCGTGCTCAATCATTGGAACTGGCAATCCTGTTTTACGTCAGACAGTAAGCTGAACACGGGGCCGTGCCCACTCAACACGCCCCCGTGCCCAAGTTTCAGTTACTGAAAACAGAACCGTAAGATCCCAGCGGTTGGTAAATTCTGACATAAACATGAGTGATAGTAATTGTTTTTACTTTTGGCACTCTTATGGTACGTGGTGTCAATTATGTGGTGGCAAACATGAAGAAGTAGAATGCTACTTTCTAAATTATAGGCCCCACTACATGGACCCACCGACTTCTTACAACCTTAAGAGGGGCGAAAGTAAAAATAAGCACTATTTCTCCCTCGAATGCGCCCAGTCAGATATTCTAGGGGAAATGCTCCTTGATGAGTTATTTCAACTAGAAAAGCTAATTCTGAATTGGTTAAAAGAGCTTAGGAAGGATTTTATTAATCCACCACGAGACAATGACCATGACGAAATACTGGAACCGCATTCCAACAACCTCGTTGCTCCCGAAAATGCCTTAGTACCTAGCAAAGACTTGGACGATAGTCGTCCCTGTGTCGACTGTGCCGTGAAGGACTCTCCATGGACTTCGTTCGGTGCATACATAGACCTGAGCGATTCGGTATATACCTTCTTTAATGAGAGCCCGGGAAAGGGTTAGACTTGTCCACCTAGAATGAAAATAGGAATTACCCTCACCGACAACCTCTTGCGTTCTCGCCTTAGTCTAGGACAATTAAGGTATCTTAGGCACTTTGGGGTTGTTCCAACCAGTCAGGAGCCACCCGATACTAACAAGTTCCTTAAAAAAACTAGACAACTTCATAAAACAGTCCCTCGACACGGGGCCGTGTCCAGCCAACACGCCCCCGTGTCCATCAAAAGATTCCATTCTGATCAGTACGTCAGAATACGGACAAACTGTGTCAGAACTCCACCTGCACACGGGGCCGTGTCCACTGGGCACAGGGCCGTGTCCAGGATGCTGTCGTTTTCTATAAATACAGCCAAGAATTCTGCACATTTGGACCAACTTGGGGCAGAGATTTGCAGGAATCTTCTCTCAAACTATCCTAGGTAAGTCTAAAAGAAGGTTCCAACAACCCATCTTGTCCCTTCCTCTTTTAGCCATTTCCTTCTTCTCCATCTTTCTTCAAAGAACTACCCTTAAAAGTTTGAATTCTTCAAACTTTGTGATAGGGATTAATGAGTTTGGTTCAAGGAATCTTGGTAAAAACATGTTATGTAACATTGTTTTAAGTTATTAGCAACTAAAAAGACCCCACAAGTTCAGCATTTTAGTTAGTTTTTATTTTTCTTAGTTTAAAACCTTTTTCTAAACTTTTTGTTTTGATTAGACGTTGAGGATAAACCGGTACTAAAAGCTCTTGTGTCCTTGGACGACCTCGGTATCTTACCAACACTATACTACGCTCAATGCTGGGTGCACTTGCCCATATGTGTGTTTAGTGTTAGCAAAATATCGTGTTTTATAAATTTAAAACTTGGCTAAAATAAGTGTTAAAAAGGGCTTAAAATATACACCTAATATATACGACACTTAAACGCGCATCACAAGTGTAACATCTGTGCTTGTAATCAATGTGAACAGTTCAATTAACAATAAAACAATGTTATTTGACCCCAATTTTTGTTTGTTTATGTTTGACATTTTTCATGTTTTGGTTTTTATTCA
This sequence comes from Helianthus tuberosus, assembly GCA_030545235.1. Classification (NCBI taxonomy): domain Eukaryota; kingdom Viridiplantae; phylum Streptophyta; class Magnoliopsida; order Asterales; family Asteraceae; genus Helianthus; species Helianthus tuberosus. The sequence continues at coordinate 171,367,295 of CM060366.1, read as the reverse complement.
ATGTCAAACTCTATATCGCTTTCTGGAGAGTTATACGCAAACTGGTGCGTAAACATAATCAGTTTAATGCGAAAAATACTCCGAAACATCAAAATATGCTAAACATACCTTAAATAACCTTTAACTAACTTAGAAATAAGTTTTGAAGGCTTTGGTATGGCAAAAAACAAGTTAATTCACTAACTGGGACTAAATTTGACAAACTGCGAAAGTATGCCAATTTGAACAGTAACAGACATTCCGGAACATGACCATAAGTTAAACATACCATAAATATCCTTTACATAGCTTAGAAATAGGCTTTGAGGGGTTCGGTGTGCTAAAATAAACTTTTGGGTCATTAAGGGACTAAAAGCGTCAAAAAGTGCACAAGTTTGCATTTTCGCGCATAACTTACGTTCTGAATACATCCGGACATCCAAAAATTTATGTAAGCACTAAAATATTTTATTTTAATGTTTGGCATGAGAAAAATCCATTCGTCACGCAATTTGGATCGTTTTTCGCGCTTATGCGCATTCCGTCGTAATTAAGCGAACATCGCGATCGTACGACCAAACGAACCAACATCCGGCATATTTTTGAGCATGTTTCATGTCCACAATGTTTAGGCATCCTTGTGGAGCCTTTAAAATGGTTTAACAGGCTTCAAACCTGTGGAAAATGGACTGAAACATGTGCAGGGACCTAATCTGCCATTTCTGCAGAAAGGGGGGCTAGCCGTGACGCGAGGGACCCTAGGCGTCACGCGAGGCCCTTTCAGATTAGCAAAACCTGTTTTAACAGCTGTTATGCCCCCAACACTCACCCACACTTGCCCTTTCCTGCTCATGAGGGGCCATTTTGAGTTACCATAAGGTTACAACAAGTGTAGGGACAAGATCAAAGCACGTTATTCGATAAACGATCCTAACGGTTGTCCATTTACTATAAATACCCACCAAAATCACTTGAAAAACCCACAAAAATCTGATCTAAAAGCTCTAAGTTGAAGCCATTGCTTCATACCTGAGCTACTTGGATCAAGATTAGCATTCAGGGACCCTTTGTAAGTGTTCCTTCGTTCTTTTTATACTTTTAGCGTTAAAAGTCAAACTTTGTTTGACTTTCTGCATTGACCAGTTTATGGTCAATGCGAAGTTCGTTTGAACTTCATAATGTGAGCATGATCACGATGGTTATAGTCCCTAGTGACTATACCTACTGATTACCACGTTATCTAGGCTCAGTGACGAGTCGTAGTTTCGGCCAAAATGCGTATTATTGCGTATTTTGTAACCAAACTACTTATAGGTATCAAAACCGTTTGTTTTGATACCAAACTTGTTTTCTAACTTAGTTAAGCATGTTTTAACATGCTTAGCTCGTCACTTTTAGTTTAGTGCTTATATAGGGTCGTATGGTAAGCGATCTAAACAATCTCTTATACTTTCGAACCCGACCCGTTTGGTCGATCATTAGGATCCGACCAAACACATTAGGTGACCATAGTATATAGGGAATAACCTTCCGAGGTTATACCTTATGGTCACGGCGTTTAGTTAGTTGTATGATAGGTAGTTTATATGCCTTAGGTAAATGACCAAAATGCCCTTTTTACGCCAAAATTCATATTAAGCATATGTAACATAACTTTTGATATCTAAACTGATTTGGCAACAATATTAGACATGTTAAGGCATATTTTACTTATCATAGGGCCAGTTAGGCGGTCCGAACGCGTTTCACGCGAATGACGCGTTAAAGTAGCATATGCTACCTAAACAGGTCGTAATGGGTCGTAAGCACTTAGGATAGGTTTCATTTTAGAATATAGGCTTTGTTAAACCATATTACATGAGTTCCCACACTCATTCGGTTTACGAACCCTCATTTTATCCGATCCTCCGATTTAGGTCCGGTTTATTAACATAGTTACCTATATTAGGTGCCGTTTGATTCCGTGATCTTCTAACTTTGCTTGGTGGTTATCCTAGGACTTCTAAGCAATCTCAAGTGAGTACATAGACCCCTCTTTTACTGTTTTCCAAACTTTTTTGGGGTGAAACACATGTGCCTACTTGTTACTTTCATGTTTTCCTGTTTTCACATCATATACTTGTTATGTTCATTAGTACACTTATAGTACATGATTTACATTACATTGTTTTGCTATGTATGTTGACTGATAGCATACTTAGTACATTGATTTACTTTACATTTTTGCTATGTATGTTGACTGATAGCATGCTAGCACATTGATTTACATGACTTTTCTGCTTTGTATGTTAACTTAGCATACTTAGTACATTGTTTTCATATGACATGTATACAATTGCTATAACATTTGGTTTGCACAAACGGGACTTATATACGTTCATTAACATTTGCTACGCCGCTCGGTAGTAAGTAGTGGTACCATAGGACTTGACAAATCCCATTCCTGACATCCCGGGTTTGTTTGGATGTAAGGAATGACTGAATCCGAAAACATTTCTTTTGATAACCTTGACTAAAAGGGTTATCCAACTGTCTCAAGGCTTGAATGTATGCGTTAACTTACCACATAAATGTTTGTATCAATAAAACATGCAATTACTTTGCAAAACATAACTTTTTGATATATTCAAAATACTTTGTTTTGTACATTTCTACATTTGGATTATGTGACAATACTTTACTTACTATACATAACATTTGATACACATTACTTGACTACATTTGGACTTTTTAACATTTGACATGGCTTATATAAGGACTTTTTGACAATTGATTTAAACATGGACTTTATACATTGGTGGTTTGTTTAAGTGATTTAAGTAACGAGACGTGTGTAATATGATACAAGCATGGTGGATACGCCGCTGGTACTTCCTATATATAAGTGGTTGTATGGTATTACATATCGTAGCGTTATTTGAATCATTTCAATTTAGACATATAACATTTTATACAAATAACATATCTTTCACAAGACATTGCTTTACAAACAACTCATTTTACTTGGTTATTCATTTAACCATGTATTATTCTTTTATGTATACATATCATCTGATCTTATCGCTTTTTAAATGATTTACAAAACAAAACAATTTACAAGGTTCATGACTAAATTTTATTAAACATTTTCTTAAACTTAAGTCATGAATCCTATTTTCATAAAACCTATGTATCTCACAGGCATTTTTATGCTGACGTACCTATTTTCACATGTGTTTTCAGGAGCTTTTGCATAGGATGATGATCGTGACACTAGGGCGGACCTGTGCCTTAGAGACTTAGAATGAAGATAGACTTAGTTTAATTATGTTATGCACTCTTTGTTTCGTGTTTAAGACAATGTAACTCTCATGTTTAATAAATAAAACGTAACTTTAATTTCCATGGTTGTGAAACAATAATTCTGTTACAACACTCCCCGACGTTTCCGCCACGTTTGATTGTTCCACGTGGTCGGGGTGTGACAGAAAAGTTGGTATCGGAGCCAATGGTTATAGGGAATTAGGTTATTAGTAATGCTTTGACCTAGACTATAACCTTTCTAGGACCCTAACACAAGTTATCTTGTGTTTAGATCTTAAAACATGCACATCACCTATCCTTAGGTGATTATCAAAACAAGAACCCAATTTTCCGAAACGATTTTTGAAAATCAATCATCTGTTTTTAAATGATTTATTACAAGGTTTTAAACCCTCTGTTGTAAGGTTTTGAACCCTTTTGAATTTTCAAAAATCTCGTCAAAGTTTTGGGTTTTAAATAGTGTGAACACGTGCAAACTGGAAGAGTGAATGCCTGTACCCTGGGTTTTCTGTCTAAGGCTAGAGTGTTCGTACAAATCCACATAATCGGACCAGTCACTCTTACCTGGGAACTCTTGGGGTGAGTGTTCACTTATAGGTGAGCATGTCTTCGCGATACATTATTTTTGACCCATTTACTTTGATTAGTCACTGTGTGTCGCTTGTTTGCTTTGAGATGCGGACAAATGACCACCATCTTTGCTTTTGTTGATTTTGTTTCATCTCATTCTCTTCATCCAATCATCTCACTCGTTTCCTTTCATGTTTCCTCTTTTAGAATGCCTCCTCGACGCGAAAACCAGATAGTGACTGTCGAACTGGCAGAAATCATTGCGCAGCAAATGGCTGCTCAATTCCCAAACCTCTTTGCTCAATGGAACCAAGCCAACAACAACAACAATGCTCCATGCAATTTCAAGAATTTTAACTCGGCTAAACCACTCAAGTTTAGTGGTTCTGAGGGAGCGACTGGGCTTCTTCAATGGTTTGAGAGCATTGAGAATACTTTCCGCCACGTGCAGTGTCCTGACAATCGCAAGGTCGAGTTTTCTTCAAGTGTGCTTCAGAAGAGGGCTCTTACGTGGTGGAACGGGGTTATGAGAGATCGTGGTGCAGAAGTTGCTCTAGCACAGACATGGGCTGAACTTAGGGCCCTTATGATGAGGGAGTTCTGTCCTCGTCATGAACTGCGAGCTTTGGAGAGAGAGTTTGATGATTTGAAACAAGATAGTGGCGAGCACAGGGCGTATACTGCTAGATTTGAGGAGTTGAGTTTGCTTTGCCCGACTATGGTTACCCCACTCGACAAGGCTATCGAAAGGTACATCGACGGCCTACCTGACTCAGTGCAAGACATCATTACTGGTAGTAACCCTACCACACTCCGTCAGGCGATCGAGTTAGCAGCGACATTGACTGAGTCGTAGGTTCGAAAGGGAAAGCTGCACAAAAAGGGTGACAAAGGTAAGAAGCAGTCGTCTGACAAAGAAGATAGCAAGAAAGGTCAAAACAAGAAGGGAAAGGATTCTGGTTCCTCAAGGGGGTCTAGGAAGCGAAAGGCTTCCCAAAACTATGCCGTTACTGCACAGGCTCAAGCTGCACCAAATCAGCCTGCGCAACCACTAGCCAAGAAGCCATATCTTGGCAATGCACCTTTGTGCAACAGGTGTAACGGCCATCACCTACCACATCTCCAATGTCATCATTGCACTAAATGCGGAAGAAATGGTCATCTTGCCGCTACTTGCCGCATTCCTGTCAACCAGAATCAGGCAGTTCCGAACCAAGCCCAACAAGTTGCTCAGCCTCTTGCTTAGCAACAAGGTCAAGCTGCACGACCTCATTTTCCTCCTGGTTTGTGCTACAATTGTGGGGATCTGACCCACTACAGAAACCGGTGCCCAAGGCTAGCAAACCAGAATCAGAATCCAAATCAGAATCAGGCTCAGGCTCGAGGTCGAGTCTTCAACATGAATGCACAAGAAGCACAAGCAGAGGATGAAGTGGTGAACGGTACGTTCTTTATTAATAATCAGCCTGCATCTGTTCTTTTTGATTCGGGTGCCGATAAGAGTTTTGTGTCTTTATCTTTTGAGCCATTGCTTCGCGTGTCTAGAACGAAACTAGGTAAACCTTTGACAGTAGAGGTTGCTAGTGGTGAACCCATTGTTCTTGATTCTGTTCTTCGCAACTGCCAGTTGAACCTTAACGATCATCTTTTTCCTATTGACCTCAAACCTATGCAACTTGGAAGCTTCGATATTATTGTGGGTATGGATTGGTTAGCCAAGCATCGCGCAGAGGTAGTTTGTTTTGAGAAGATCGTTCGTGTGCCGCTTCCGACGGGTGAGATCCTACAGGTTCATGGTGAGAAACCTACTGGTGGTCTCAAACTCATGTCTTGTTTTAAAGCTCGGAAGTATCTGCGAAAGAATTATGTGGCCTTCTTGGCACATGTCACAGCAGATAAAGGCAAAGATAAGTCTATCCAAGATATTCCTGTTGTTCGGGATTATTCTGAAGTATTCCCTGAAGATTTACCTGGTCTACCCCCAGCACGCCAAGTCGAGTTCCGTATTGATCTCGTACCTGGTGCAAATCCCATTACCAGAGCTCCATATCGTCTTGCACCGTCTGAGATGCAAGAGTTGTCTAAGCAGCTTCAGGAACTCTCTGACAAAGGTTTTATCCGTCCTAGCTTTTCACCTTGGGGTGCTCCCGTTCTTTTTGTCAAGAAGAAGGATGGATCTTTTAGGATGTGTATCGATTATCGTGAGCTTAACAAGCTTACCATCAAGAATCGATATCCCCTACCTCGCATTGATGATCTATTTGATCAGTTACAGGGCGCTTCTTATTTTTCGAAGATTGATCTGCGCTCTGGGTATCATCAACTTCGTGTGCATGAAGAAGATATTCCCAAGACAGCGTTCCGCACTCGATACGGGCATTATGAGTTCACAGTTATGCCATTCGGATTGACTAATGCTCCTGCTGTTTTCATGGACTTAATGAATAGGATCTGTAAGCCTTATTTGGATCAATTCGTCATTGTTTTTATTGATGACATCTTGATTTATTCTAAGACGAGAGCTGATCATGAGCAACATCTTCGTCTTACTTTGGAACTCCTAAAGAAAGAGCAACTTTTCGCAAATTCTCCAAGTGTGAATTTTGGCTTAAAGAAGTTCAATTTTTAGGACATATTGTCAACGAACAAGGTATTCATGTAGATCCCACCAAGATCAGTGCGATTAAGGATTGGGATACACCTTCTACTCCTACTGAAGTTCATTCCTTTCTTGGTCTAGCGGGTTATTATCGCCGCTTCATTGAAAACTTCTCAAAGATTGCAGTTCCCCTAACTGCTCTAATGCAGAAGGACAAACCCTTTGATTGGGGATTCAAACAAGAGGAAGCTTTTCAAAATTTGAAGCAAAAGCTTTGTGACGTGCCTGTTTTGACTTTGCCTAAGGGCAATGATGATTTCGTCGTTTATTGCGATGCATCTAAATTGGGTCTTGGCTGTGTTCTGATGCAAAGGAACAAAGTCATAGCATATGCATCGAGGCAATTGAAGATACATGAGAAGAACTACACCACTCATGATCTTGAGTTGGGTGCAGTTGTCTTCGCTCTTAAGATCTGGAGACACTATTTGTACGGTACAAAATGTGTTGTTTTCACGGACTACAAAAGTCTTCAGCATATCTTCAATCAGAAAGAACTCAACATGAGGCAACGACGTTGGGTTGAGCTTCTAAACGACTATGACTGCGAAATTCGCTACCATCCTGGTAAGGCGAATGTCGTAGCCGATGCATTGAGTCGTAAGGAACGTACTAAGCTTCATTGTGTTAGTGTTCAATCTGATATTCAAGCTCGATCCGATATCCAAGCCCGCATTTCTCAGGCTCAACACACTTGTGTTTCACAAGGTTTAATGGATAAGGAATTTCCTGATCACATAACACCTTCTCTTGAACTGAAGGACAATGGATCGTATTACTTCATGGACCGTTTGTGGGTCCCAAGCCAAGATGATCTTCGTACCTTGCTTATGGATGAAGCCCATAAGTCTCGTTATTCTGTTCATCCTGGCTCAGATAAGATGTATAAGGATCTTCGTATTCAGTATTGGTGGCCTGGTATGAAGAAAGACATTGCCTTATATGTATCAAAATGCCTTACTTGTCTTAAGGTTAAGGCTGAACATCAGTGTCCTTCTAGTTTATTGGTGCAACCAGAGATCCCAGTTTGGAAATGGGAAAACATTACTATGGATCTCATTACTAAACTTCCGCGCACAAAGAAAGGTCATGATGCCATCTGGGTAGTTGTTGATCATCTTACTAAGTCAGCGCATTTCTTGCCAATCGGTGAGGATTTTTCTGCTAACAAACTTGCTAAAATCTATGTGGATGAAATTGTAGCTCGACATGGTGTTCCTTTGAACATTATTTCTGACAGAGATGCTCGTTTCACTTCTCATTTTTGGAGAACCATGAAATCTGCTATGGGGACCCAACTTAATCTGAGCACAGCCTATCATCCGCAAACGGATGGTCAATCTGAAAGAACAATCCAGACTCTGGAGGATATGCTTAGAGCTTGTGTGATCGATTTTGGTGGTAGTTGGGATTCACATCTTCCGTTAATTGAATTCTCCTACAACAACAGTTATCACTCCAGCATCAACATGGCTCCTTTCGAGGCTCTCTATGGTCGAAAATGTCGTTCACCAGTCTGCTGGAATGAGATCGGTGAGGCTCAGCTTACTGGACCTGCCCTCATTTTAGAGACAACTGATAAGGTTAAGAAAGTTCGTGATAAACTTCAGACAGCTAGATGCCGTCAAAAGAGTTACGCGGACCTAAAACGCAAGCCCTTGGATTTTCAAGTCGGTGATCGTGTATTGCTTAAGGTCTCACCTTGGAAAGGTGTGATCAAATTTGGAAAGAAAGGAAAACTTGCACCTAGATAGGTTGGACCATTCAAGATCGTCGAAAGAATCGGTAAGGTAGCCTACAAACTTGAGTTACCTCCTGAACTTGGAAATGTTCATCCAACCTTCCACGTATCCAATCTCAAGAGGTGTTTAGCTGATGAGAACCTCCACATACCACTTGACGAAATTCGTGTTGATAAAACACTGAAATTTGTTGAGAAACCTATGGAAATCATGGAACGTGAAGTCAAGTGGCTTAAACGCAAGCGCATTCCTTTGGTCAAAGTTCGCTGGGAATCTAAACGTGGACCTGAGTTTACTTGGGAACGTGAAGATCAAATGAAGGCGAAATATCCGCATCTTTTCCCACGAGTTTCCTCTAAATAAATTTCGGGACGAAATTTCCACAAGTAGGGGAGACTGTAACATCTGTGCTTGTAATCATTCTGAACAGTTCAATTATCAATAAAAAATGTTATTTGACCCCAATGTTTGTTTGTTTATGTTTGACATTTTTCATGTTTTGGTTTTTATTCAATTTCAAACTCTATATCGTTTTCTGGAGAGTTATACGCAAACTGGTGCGTAAATGTAATCAGTTTAATGTGACAAATACTCCGGAACATCAACATATGCTAAACATACCTTAAATAACCTTTAAATAACTTAGAAATAAGTTTTGAAGGCTTTGGTATGGCAAAAAACAAGTTAATTCACTTACAGGGACTAAATTTGACAAACTGCGAAAGTATGCCAATTTGAACTGTAACAGACATTCTGGAACATGAACAAAAGTTAAACATACCATAAATATCCTTTACATAGCTTAGAAATAGGCTTTGAGGGGTTCGGTGTGCTAAAATAAACTTTTGGGTCATTCAGGGACTAAAAGCGTCAAAAAGTGCACAAGTTTGCATTTTCGCGCATAACTTGCGTTCTGAATACATCCGGACATCCAAAAATTTATGTAAGCACTAAAATATTTTATTTTAATGTTTGGCATGAGAAAAATCCATTCGTCACTTAATTTGGATCGTTTTTCTCGCTTATGCGCATTCCGTCGTAATTAAGCGAACATCGCGATCATACGACCAAACGAACCAACATCCGGCATATTTTTGAACATGTTTCATGTCCACAATGTTTAGGCATCCTTATGGAGCCTTGAAAATGGTTTAACAGGCTTCAAACGTGTGGAAAATGGACTGAAACATGTGCAGGGACCTAATCTGCCATTTCTGCAGAAAGGGGGGCTAGGCGTGACGCGAGGGACCCTAGGCGTCACGCGAGGCCCTTTCAGATTAGCAAAAGCTGTTTTAACAGCTATTAACAGCTGTTATGCCCCCAACACTCACCCACACTTGCCCTTTCCTGCTCATGAGGGGCCATTTTGAGTTACCATAAGGTTGCAACAAGTGTAGGGACAAGATCAAAGCACGTTATTCGATAAACGATCCTAACGGTTGTCCATTTACTATAAATACCCACCAACATCACTTGCAAAACCCACAAAAATCTGATCTAAAAGCTCTAAGTTGAAGCCATTGCTTCATACCTAAGCTACTTGGATCAAGATTAGCATTCGGGGACCCTTTGTAAGTGTTCCTTCGTTCTTTTTATACTTTTAGCGTTAAAAGTCAAACTTTGTTTGACTTTTTGCATTGACCAGTTTATGGTCAATGCGAAGTTCGTTTGAACTTCATAACGTGAGCGTGATCACGATGGTTATAGTCCCTAGTGACTATACCTATTGATTACCACGTTATCTAGGCTCAGTGACGAGTCGTAGTTTCGGCCAAAATGCGTATTATTGCGTATTTTGTAACCAGACTACTTATAGGTATCAAAACCGTTTGTTTTGATACCAAAATTGTTTTCTAACTTAGTTAAGCATGTTTTAACATGCTTAGCTCGTCACTTTTAGTTTAGTGCTTATATAGGGTCGTAAGGTAAGCGATCTAAACAATCGCTTATACTTTCGAACCCGACCCGTTTGGTCGATCATTAGGATCCGACCACACACATTAGTTGACCATAGTATATAGGGAATAACCTTCCGAGGTTATACCTTATGGTCACGGCGTTTAGTTAGTTGTATGATAGGTTGTTTATATGCCTTAGGTAAATGACCAAAATGCCCTTTTTACGCCAAAATTCATATTAAGCATATGTAACATAACTTTTGATATCTAAACTGATTTGGCAACAATATTAGACATGTTAAGGCATATTTTACTTATCATAGGGCTAGTTAGGTGGTCCGAACGAGTTTCACGCGAACGACGCGTTAAAGTAGCATAAGCTACCTAAAGGTTTCATTTTAGAATATAGGCTTTGTTAAACCATATTACATGAGTTCCCACGCTCATTTGGTTTACGAACCCTCATTCTATCCGATCCTCCGATTTAGGTCCGGTTTATTAACATAGTTACCTATATTAGGTGCCGTTTGATTCCGTGATCTTCTAGCTTTGCTTGGTGGTTATCCTAGGACTTCTAAGCAATCTCAAGTGAGTACATAGACCCCTCTTTTACTGTTTTCCAAACTGTTTTGGGGTGAAACACATGTGCCTACTTGTTACTTTCATGTTTTCCTGTTTTCACATCATATACTTGTTATGTTCATTAGTACACTTATAGTACATGATTTACATTACATTGTTTTGCTATGTATGTTGACTGATAGCATACTTAGTACATTGTTTTACTTTACATTTCTGCTATGTATGTTGACTGATAGCATGCTAGCACATTGATTTACATGACTTTTCTGCTTAGTATGTTAACTTAGCATACTTAGTACATTGTTTTCATATGACATGTATACAATTGCTATAACATTTGGTTTGCACAAACGGGACTTATATACGTTCATTAACATTTGCTACGCCGCTCGGTAGTAAGTAGTGGTACCATAGGACTTGACAAATCCCATTCCTGACATCCCGGGTTTGTTTGGATGTAAGGAATGACTGAATCCGAAAACATTTCTTTTGATAACCTTGACTAAAAGGGTTATCCGACTGTCTCAAGGCTTGAATGTATGCGTTAACTTACCACATAAATGTTTGTATCAATAAAACATGCAATTACTTTGCAAAACATAACTTTTTGATATATTCAAAATACTTTGTTTTGTACATTTCTACATTTGGATTATGTGACAATACTTTACTTACTATACATAACATTTGATACACATTACTTGACTACATTTGGACTTTTTAACATTTGACATGGCTTATACAAGGACTTTTTGACAATTGGTTTAAACATGGACTTTATACATTGGTGGTTTGTTTAATTGATTTAAGTAACGAGACGTGTGTAATATGATACAAGGATGGTGGATACGCCGCTGGTACTTACTATATATAAGTGGTTGTATGGTATTACATATTGTAGCGTTATTTGAATCATTTCAATTTAGACATATAACATTTTATAAAATAACATATCTTTCACAAGACATTGCTTTACAAACAACTTATTTTATACAACTCATTTTACTTGGTTATTCATTTAACCATGTATTATTCTTTTATGTATACATATCATCTGATCTTATCGCTTTTTAAATGATTTACAAAACAAAACAATTTACAAGGTTCATGACTAAATTTTATTAAACATTTTCTTAAACTTAAGTCATGAATCCTATTTTAACAAAACCTATGTATCTCACAGGCATTTTTATGCTGACATACCTATTTTCACATGTGTTTTCAGGAGCTTTTGCATAGGATGATGATCGTGACACTAGGGCGGACCTGTGCCTTAGAGACTTAAAATGAAGATAGACTTAGTTTAATTATGTTATGCACTCTTTGTTTCGTGTTTAAGACAATGTAACTCTCATGTTTAATAAATAAAACGTAACTTTAATTTCCATGGTTGTGAAACAATAATTCTGTTATAACACTCCCCGACGTTTACACCATGTTTGATTGTTCCACATGGTCGGGGTGTGACAGCATGCACCAACACTTCCACATCCCACCAGGGCAATGACATGATATCTTGTAGGAATGTAAAATACTGAACACCATATTCTCTATGAATAGCATAAGCATTAACCTGAGGTAGAAAGCCCCAACTGATTATATCACCCAGCGAAACATCTCTATCTCTTTTGTAGAACTTGAGTGGGAGTTTGAATTTTCTTTCATTACTCTTTCGAAACCATTTCTTTCTTTCTTCTTTCTGTGCATCTTTCACTGTACCATCAAAGTTCGTATCTTTCAAAACCTCTTCTACTTTCCTTCTCAATTCATCGATGTTCTCTTGACTGAAAAATTCGACAAGTGTTGGAAAATCAGAAGTATCCACATCCACATTCTCTTTATCACTGCAATCCTCAACCTCAACCCTATCATAAAGATCAGCATCCTCTACATACTTGTACTGATACTCGGGCTGCTGGTTGATATCGAACTGATTTAATTCATCTTCAAAATCAAACTTGAAATTCAGATCATCAATACGTGTCATTTCAATAATATCATTCATGGTGTAAGTATGCCTGAACTCTCCTTCTTCTACATCAGGCTCTAGACGCAGAATTAACTTCTCAACTTCATCAACACTTTGATCAACATTCTCCCCCTCACTGTCACCATTCTCTGGCTCTTCATTTGCATCGTCATGCAAATAATCATCGACATTTCTTTCATTCGAAGTTTCAGAAACTTTAACACCAGAAGTACCCTGATCGTCATCATCATTTACATCATCACTGTGACTGCTAGTAGAGAAAACATCGTCTGCATCATCTTTTTCACTTTCATCAACTTCCTCATCTTCATCATCTTCTTCAACTTCATTTATAAGATCATCCATTTCAACATCTGCTTCAAAAATAGCAGAAACAGCAGATATAGGACGAGGCTTCTCTATAAATGATTCAGGAACAGTTGATAACACAATTGCCCTTTCTTCAGACACATCTTCAATACCTTTGCCCTTATCTTTCATTTCAGCATCAACTGCAGCTTGACGTTGAGCTCTTAACTCTTCAATCTTGATTTCATCAAATTTCTGCTCAACAGACTTTCCAAGCATTTTTTCTAACACTTTGTTTATCATGTACATCTCGTGTTCTTTCTGTGCCTTGATAGCCTCTAACTCTTTGTTCTTCAATTCAAAGTATTTGTTTTGTTCATCTCTGCGTGTTTTCTCTTCTTCCAACTCTGCAACTTTAACTTTCTAAAATATCTATCTCAGGTTCATCAGATTCAACTTTCTTTAACAATGAAGAATTTTCAGCTTCGACTGTCTTTACACGCTTCTCTAGTTTCTTCTCACGATCCAACAACTTCTTATTCTCAACCAATACTTCTTCAACTTTCTTTTCCAAACTCTTAACTTGCACATCAGTTGCAAAATTGAAACCACCAATGTCTTCAAGATTAATACCCTCCGGAACAGTTGGAAAAGTTTTGAATCCAGAAGAACCAGGTGTAGTTTGGACAGGTAGTTGTGTGGATGGTGGTGTTTGAAATATATGTGGTGAAGTGATAATGGGTTGTTCATGTTGTGGTGAAAGATGTGGTGGTGGTGATGATGCTGGTTGTGGTGTAGGTTCAGGTGATGGTGATGATGATTGACTGGGTTCTTGTATGGGTTTCTTGTTTAACAAGATCTTCAATGTCTTGGTCTTCTTTGGAGTAACCACACGTTTCCTTGCAGTTGCTTTCTTTTTACCTCCAGAAGTAGGTGGTGTTTGAACATCTTCTTGTGAAGGAGTATACTCATCATCATCTTTCTCCTTTCTTCTTTTTCTTTTAAGCTATTTTTCCTTCTCGATTTCTGCTTGAACTCTTTTAGCACGTTCAATTTCATCAATTTCTTCATCAGACGAACTTGATGAGCTTGTTGTACTTTTGTCTACATCGTCACCTTCTTCATCACCAGCTACTTTCTCTGGTTCATCATTATAATCAGTAAGAGATTTCAACAACTTTGCAGATTCAGGAGACAAACAAACATCTCCTTCAACATTAACTTCAGCTTCAGCTTTAGCTTCCTCCTCTGATTCATCAACAAGTAATGTCTTAGCAGCTTTCTTTTGACGCTTTTTGGGTTGAGATGAAGAACCCTCTTCCACTTGAACTTTCGGAGTTGATTTCCTACTCCTCTTCTTTTTCTCGTCTTTCAAGAACCACTCGTTTCAAGTTTCTTTGAAGCTTTCAAGTGTTTTTAATTCATCTGCATAATCCTTCTCTTTCATTTCTTCCTTATTTCTCTAATTCTGATGATTAACTGGATCTGGATCTTGATAATCCTTATCTTTGATGTAACCAAAAAAATTAGCTTTTGTTGATGGCTCTGGATGATTAGGATGATATCTGGCCAATTGCTTCACAGACTCATTATCCATGTGAGATAAAACCAACAAATCATTATTCTCATCTCTTTCAAGATCTGGATAGGCATGGTGTATCATCATTTGAACAAATCGTGGATACACCCAAGTCTTGTTCTTTGACGTAATGTTCTCAACCATGTAATGAAAAACAATTTTCGAAAAATTATACTTCTTGTTTAATACGAGGGCTGTCACCATATTCATTTGATAATCCCTCATTGCATCATAACCTCCCTTCCTATGACTTAGAGCTTGCAACACTGAGTGAATAAGAAACTTGTAAGGCTTTGAAAACTTTGATTTCAAGTAATTAGCACTGTTCAGTGCACCAATATAACCCATCCGCAGCATACAGCCTTTGACCATCCTCTCTGGGAATTTTGTCAGAGAGTTTACATCATCAGGAAAATCCAACACTTCACGGATAAGTGCCTCTGAGATAATAATTGGTTTGTTTTCACCATTGAGCTTAACAAACGAATTGATCACTTTGTTCTCTTCATCATAAGTTGCCTTCTTCCAAAAACGTTTAATGTGAGATCTAAAAACCAAATGTTGATTAGTCAATGCTTTCTGAATTGGCAACCTTCTCATAAATTCCAGAATACTCTTGAATTTGGACAGCTTTGGTATCTTCTCCTCATCCAAATCACAACAAGTGTTGTGAAGTGCATCAAATAACACATTCGAAGGATGAAAAACAACAACAAAATCAAATCAAACACTTTGAAAATTTTTCATCAAAACAACATTCAAGCAAAATCAGTTTGGAGCGAAATCTCATTTCAAATGGAATGACATGTTGAAACGAAATAACATATGACACTTTGAACCGAAATCACATTTGAAAGGAAATCAGATGTTCATGCGGAATCACTTGTTCAAACGGAATATCATTTCAAGCGGAATCAACATCTTGAAACGAAATTATTACAAACCTTTTCTGATGATGAAAATAAACATCTGGGTTTGTTCTAAAGTGAATTCCGAGCACAAGGGTATGTTTTTTTTTCAATTTCGTCCACAAAATCTTCCTAGATCTAAGTCCAAACAATCAGATCTACCGACTTCATACGAAATCAAGTTATACAGATCAAATTAAAGCCCTAATCAAGATCTATATCACATTCCGAGTTCATTAATGTGTAAATCAAACATTTTTACCCACAGACAAACCCTAGATCTAAGATTAATGTTCTGTACATCACCGTTCAAACGAAAATACACAGATCTGAGTTAAATCAACCAACAAACTCACCTTTCCCATGATAATAGTTGAGTAAAACAACTAAAATCAAGATTACAATCAATAAACGGACAGAATAACGACAAGAAATCAATGATTTTGTGATATCGCTTGAAATCGCCTGATGAGGTGCTTTGAAACGAAATCAGAGAACTAACATGTTCAAGCAGAATACCTCCTCTATTTATAGGCAACCTAATTCCGCGTGAAATAGACACTGATGTCTTTTCAAACGGAATCACCAGTTCAAGCGGTATTATGTTTTCAAGAGGAATTACTTTTTCAAGCAGAATCACCAGTTCAAATTTTCAAATTTTAAATTTTTTCAGATTTTACTGACACACCCAGTTTACCAAGTCCAAGTTAATGACCTTGGTCAACTGTTCAACCTACCAAGTCCAAGTTAATGACCTTGGTTGACCAATTTATGAAGTTTGCTGACTTTGTGAAACAATTTAAGTTCAAGTTAATGAACTTTTAAACTTTCAAGCAATTACCAAACACTTTTTCTCAATATTCTGCTTACCCAACCCTCATGATCCAGACTTGTTCAGCACATAAGACTTTGATCTTCAGATCCCCAACATCCGTTGTCGAAAATAAGATGAAAAACAAATCTTTTTGGATTTTATAAAATGCTAAACAAACAGACAATATTTTTGGATTTTTGATAAGCAATGAACTATACACACAATATTTTTGTGAACGTGTTAGGGGATCATATCAGCTTCCGACAAGTTACAAGCACCGTTAAGCTTTGATAACATACTCAACATTAAACAATTCACAGTGACTGCCGATATACTGGTCCACTTTAAATTCTCACACAAATTTCAATCTGTTCAGGATACGAATTTAGTGTTTTAAGGCTTAACTTTTACATGTGTCCCACCTCAGAATATACTCCCTATCCAGATCCCAATATTCAGTCTTACAGGTGAGTATACCTAGATGATATCTGTAAGAGGTTAAAATGCGAGGGCCGTGAGATCTCAGGCTATTGCTTCCGCAAAATCAGAGAGATGACGGCTTCGACTTAAGGTGGGTCCCCTTTGGGGATCTACTTTTACAACAGCACATGATTAGCATTTTTCAATGTTTTATCATTTTTTATGCTGAGGGGAGGCTTATATTTCAAGCAGCGTAAAATATTCTCTGGGGACTAGGCCATTGCTTCCGCAAAATCAGAAGTCACGGGATAATACCCCAGATATCACTAAGTATAAAGACCTAGTATCTCAGAAAGAGGGATCTTTCAAACAAGATTTCGGGGGTTACCCATATATCCTGGAGATGTTCCCCACGTGAAAGGAAGTAATTATTTATGTTTATATCCCAAACAAATCTACTAAATGTGTAAAAACCTATCGACACATCATCAGTGAGACTGCTTAACACATATTAAACATTACATTTCTTTAGCGTACTGCATCTGTCTAGCTAATATACTATCATTTCTCCTTTTTACACAAACTCATTTTTCAGATTTTCAAATGTTTTTGGATTTTTTAAATTTTACCATGTTTTTGTATTTTTCTGCAAACTTTCTCCCCCTAAAAACAAGAACATATTTTTGTGTTTTTGGTTTTATCGAAAGCAGAAAATAAACTGTACAAAAACTTGACAACGTAATGCGGATCACATCCGATCGCCGTCCTCCTCGGCTTCACATTCAACAACCCTCCCAGAAAACAAATTTTTCATCCCATTTAATTTCAAAAGATAGTTAAATCTCTTTTTATCAAACGGTTTGGTGTAAAAATCAGCCCTCTGTTCTTCGGTGTGTATATGTTCTATCCGAATCAATTTCTTCTCGTGACAATCACAGATGAAATGATGACGGATTTCAATATGCTTTGTTTTAGAATGGTGAACCGGGTTTTTCGTTATATTAATAGCTGCCTCATTGTCCACAAATATCGGCGTGTCCAAGAACTACAAACCAAAGTCTCGCATCTGCTGTTGGATCCAAAGGATCTGAGAGCAACAGCTCGAGGCCAAAACGTATTCAGCCTCGCACGTAGAGAGCGCTACTGAGGTTTGTTTCTTGCACTGCCAGGTGATAAGTCGAGTTCCAAAGAACTGACACCCAGCAGTGGTGGACTTAGCATTCAGCTTGCAGCTACCATCATCAGAATCAGCAAAACCTGTGAGAGAGAAGTCACCAGACTTAGGATACCATAAGCCGGTGCTTGGGCAGCCTTTCAAATACCGTAAAATGCGTTTCACGATTGTCAGATGTGACTGTCTTGGGCTTGACTGATATCTGGCGCATAAACACGTCGGATACATGATGTCCGGGCGGGAAGCAGTAAAGATACATCAAAGATCGAATTATCGACCGATACAACATCTCTTCCACTTTGTCTCCACTCTCGTCTGGACATATCCCGTGATTCTGAAATAAGGGGGTTGACATTGGAGTAGATCCAGACATGTTAAACTTCTCCAAAACATCGTTCACGTATTTGGTTTGATGAATGAAGATTCCTTCGGGCATCTGCTCCACCTGCAGCCCTAGGAAGAACTTCATCTCCCCCATCGAACTCATCTCAAACTTCTTTTTCATCACCTCCTCAAACTCTTTACACAAATCATCATTTGTTGTTCCAAAGATGATATCATCGACGTAAATCTGCACGATCAATATGTTAGTTCACTATGTCTCCCCCATTGAAAGAAGACTACGACCAGATTGATCCAGAAGAGATGGAACTCATAGACATTCAATGGTGTTTAGCAAGTTGCATCCGCAGAGTTCAAAGATACATGGAGATTACTTGGAAACAGTCACTCGGTGGACCATCAACAAAGCTTGGATTTGATAAATCCAAAGTGACCTGTTTCAAGTGTAAACAAAAAGTTCATTTCAAGAGAGAATGCAACAATTCTGCGGTTGGTGGAAATGAACATCCGTTCAATGATGATTATTACCGAAAGGCAATCTACCACAGAAGCAAAGAAGAGCCGAAAATGATCGAAGATAAACCCAGAGAGAAATCTAGAGCTTGTGCTGTAATCCATGATGATGAAGGATATAATTGGAGTCAAATTCTTCCTGAAGAAGATCGTGTTGATATTCGAAGTACAGCTCATGGCAGAAAACCATCAAAGAGCAATCATTATGTATTTCTTGCTGAAATAAAAGAAGAAAACAAAGAAGAAAATGTTGTTGCTGAGGCCAAAGAGAAAACCAGATAAGAGATTCTGGAAGAAAAAACATACAGAGAAATAAGCATGGCTTGGAACAGAATTAACGAAATGCAAGAAGAATATGAAGATGCTGTCAGCTACAAAAGATGGGATAAAAAGCAAGAGTGCTATGTCAACAGTTATGGTGAACCTGTTGTTCCCAATAATGACATAATTTATGATGATGTTCTTCTAGTAATTCCTCGAGCCGGAGAATATTATTCAAATGCTGTGAAAGATAAATCATATGAGAAAAAGCTTAGAAAAATCATAAGGGATGCTATGACTTCAAGCTTGAGGAAGAGGGATGAAGAAAAAATGAAGAAGAATGTTGAGTGTATGGTTGAAGAATTGAAAAAGGTAGCTGAGGAAGTTAAAGTTGAAGTAGTTAAAGAGGAAGATGTGAAGATTGCCGAGAAAGAAAAGATTGAAGAAAAAGTTGAGGTGAATGAAGAGGTTGAGAAAGCTGTTACTGAAAAACTGCAAGTTGAAGAAGAAGTGAAGAATGAGAATTTAGTTGTTGGTGATGTTGGTAATGAAGTTGGTGTTGAAGAAAAGAAAGAAAATGCTGATCAAACAGTTGCAGCAAACACCGAGGCGTCAATCACTAAGGTAAATTCTGATTCTGAAATATCAAAAACTGCTGAACAGTGCAAGAAATGCATGGAACCATGCAGTGCTTGTGCTGAAAAAGATGAAAAGTTCAAAACAAGAGATCTTGAATTTACCAAAATAGAAGAAGTTTTCAAAAATAAATACAAAGAAATGTTTGAAAATGAAACAGTTTTGAAAGATAATGAGGAAAAACTTTTGGAAAAATGTAAAAATTAGAAAAGGAAAATGAAGTTTTGAAAGAAAATGTTTAGAAAAAGACAGAAGAATGTGATAAAAAGAAAATGTTTGTCAAGAAATGAAAAAGGAATATGATTCAATAAAATTGGCTTATCACATTACAAAAGAGTCATATGAAAAAGTAAAAAGTGAAATGAAATTTGCTCAATCAAGAATGAATTACTATTCTGAAACAAATAAAGAGCTTAAGCGAAATTATGAAATAAAGCAACAAGTTGTTAATTCTTACATTGAGGATGTTGCTAACCTAAAGCGTCAGATTGCTGATTTAGAACAGGATAACAAAAAGTTAAAAAGTTATCACGTGTCGTCATATGTGTTTGAAAGAATTTTCAACATAAAACCGGATGGAAAAGATTCTGAGCAAAACAAGAAAGGTATTGGCTCAGAGTTTCATCAAGTTCCACCACCGGAAAAGTTTGCATTTTATGATGATGAAAAGGTCGAAAAAGCTTTCAACATGGTAGATCAATTGCCAGATAACTTTAACGTAACCTATTTCAAATCTGATGATTCTAATGATTCAGAGGTGGTAGGTAAGGTCGTTGAAAGTGTGTTGAAAGAAGAGTCAGTTGATACAGGTAAATCTGAATCACATGATGAAAATGAAGGTAATTTTCATGATGGATATCTGAAAAACTCAAAATCCGAGAAAAATTTGAATGATGATTCAAAAGGATTGGTTTATAACATGATTGGATCAGACAAATTATTCTTAGATGTTGTATTCCCGATTCAGAATGTGATTTCAGAAAAGGTTGATAAAGTTTTCAAGATGGTTGAGATTGAAAAATCTGAAATTCCAAAGTTTGCTGGAAAGAGTCATAAAACTTTTTATAACAAACCTGGTTACAAGAAGAAAAACATGAAGGCTGGGTTGGGTTATAAGAAGAAACAGAATTGGAAGAAAAATGAAATGCCAAATTATCAGGCAAAGATGAATTTTGTTCATGGAACAAGTTCAGAAGAAAAGAAAGAACTCAAATTTAGGCGTCAGTCTAATGAAGAGTTCTATGCTCAAAAGAAAAATCAACAACCACAGGTCAAAGATGTGTCCAAGAGAACATGTTTTAAATGTGATCAAATTGGACATCTTGCACGAAAGTGTCCAACTCTGAAACCTGTTGATGTTGACAAAAAGAAGTCTGATAACGTTGAGAAAAAGAAATCTGAGGATGTGAAACAAAGGTCAACAAAATTTGATTCAAAACAAACTTAGAGATACAACACAAACAAGTTTGTTTCGAACCAAACTTGGAAATCAAACCTAAATAGGTTCGATTCTAGACAGACCTGGAATTCTCACACACCCAGATTAAGAACAACACAAAGTTGGAAAACAACTGTTTACACAACAAAACCAAATGAGTTTTGGAAACCAAATGTTGTTCAAAATCAAAATGTTCGAAAAGAATCACATTTTTACAAAAGAGGTACTCCAAAAGGTCAAACATGGTTTGCTAAGAAACAAATGATTTCGGTAAAAGATGAAAAAGTTGAAGTCAAAGTTGAAAAAGTCTTTGATGAAAAAGATTTTCCGAAATTGAATGATGCATATTGTGTTGAAATGCCTAAGGCCAAACAGACCTGGGCTAAATTGTTCAAGTAATCAAGTAGTCTGAATGTGCAGGTGCTCAAGAAAACTGAAGATTGTGAAAATGGAATTCGGAGCAGCCTGGCACAACGGGAAGAGGAGGCAGCTGAACCCTGGTTTAGTTGAAACAGGGAGTTTGTTTGATTTCTGTATATAAATAAACAATATTTCAAAAACCCTAAAAATTGAAAAATTAAAAAAAAATATGTTACTTGAATATGCCGAAACCCTCACGGCGGAACAAACTTGATTAATTTCACAAGATTGAAAAAACGGTTTTCAAGCTGTAAAATATCAATGTGTTGTAAATCATGGGGGTAATTGCTGCTTCATATGTTATATTTTTCTGCAAAACAGAGCATGAGATGCAGAAAATGGATGGCGAGACGAAGCTATCAGTATCGGGTTGTCAAATTTTCTTTTAAATGATTTTGCATTTTAGGGGGAGTATTATTGTCAGAAAATACAAAAACATTAGAAAATTTGAAAAAGTCAAAAACATGATAAAATCTGAAAATTGAGTTTTTGTGTAAAAAGATGCAATGATAGTACATCAGTAGACAGTTACAGTATGCTAAAGAAATGTAATGATTATATAGCGTTAAACAGTCTCACTGATGATATGCCGATAGGTTTTTATACATTTAGTAAACTTTTTCGGGATATAAACTTAAATTCAAACTTGCTTGTTTTGTGGGGAACACTACTTGGATATATAGGTAACCCCTGAAATCTTGTTTGAAGGACCCCTCTTTCTGAGATACTAGGTCTTTATGCTTAGTGATATCTGGGGTATTATCCCGGGACTTCTGATTTTGCGGAAGCAATGGCCTAGTCCCCGTATAATACTTTCTGCATGCTTGAAATATAGCATCGCCCTCAGCATAAAAAATGATGAAACATTGAAAAATGCTAATCATGTGCTGTTGAAGAAAAGATTCTCTAAAGGGAACACACCAAAAGTCGAAGCCGTCATCTCTTTGCTGAACGGAAGTTCTGACCTGAGCTCTCACGGTCCTCGCAATTTAACCCTTTACAGATATCATCTAGGTATACTCACCTGTAAGACTGAATATTGGGATATGGATATGGGAGTATATTCAAGAGGTGGGACACATGATTGAGTTTAAGTTCTTAAAACACCTAATTCGTATCTTAAAACAGTTGAAATTTGTGTGAAAATTTAAGTGGATCAGTATATCGACAATCTAAGTGAATTGTTTAATTCTTAATGTGTAACTAAGCTCAACGGTACTTGTGACTTGTCAAAAACTGATATGATCCTCTAACGCAAACTCAAACAAAAATAATGTCTGTAAATATGTTTGTAAATATTTCTTTACTTTTTTATGTTTAAGAAAAATACATAAAGATTTTTTATTCTGCTTTATTTTCGACAACTGATATCTGGGTGCTGAGTTTCAAAATCTGAGTATGCTGATTGTGTTTCTGAAAAAAAAAACAAGTTCATTAATTTGAAACTTGAAGTTTTTAACAAAAATCAAAAACAGTTTGTGATATCTCCAAGGTCATTAGATTGGACTTGGATGATTAACTGTGGGGGATTTGGATGCTTATATTGTTAAAATCCTTGAAAAAGAGCCAGTTTCCGATCCTGAAACTGTCAAATTCATGAAATTTGTTAAATATGTGTTAGTTTAGAAAGTTTGTAAGAGCCAGGTTACAATTCCTGGATAATTGAATACTTAAAATGTTTGTACTTATAAATGTTTGAGAAATTGCAGATAAGATTCCAGACTACGATCCGAAAAGCCGAGTCTAAGGGGGAGTCTGAAGACGAGCTCAAAGCAAGGGGGAGCTTGTAACCGGAAAGCAAGGTGTCGATCCCTAAAGCACGGAAGCTTGACGAAAGGGGGAGCCTGAAGAAGCTATTAATGTTAGAGCCAGAGACAGATCCTGGTACAACATTCAAAGATAGAAGTTGATCAAAGAAGAGAAAGATTGATGGATGCTTACAATGTTAGACAATTTGGTAAGAGCATGAAGACTGATCAAGACTGAAGATGTGTCATTATAAAGATTAGACACTGAAGACTTCGTCAACATCCAAGGGGGAGTCTGTTAGTGCACTATGTCTATTGACTTCGTCTTGTATCGAGTCATATAATAGGATAGGATAACCAGTGCTCGAGTTGCTAGAAACTGATTTTAGGAAGTTTAAAGGTAATTCTGCTTGAAACAGTCAAAGACATTTCAAACGAAATTAACTTTGTTAATTTCGCTTGAAAGTGACTTTGCCGATTTCAAACGGAATTAGCTCTAGTATATATAGGGGTGCTTGGGTTGTCATTTCATACGGAATTAGATCTTGTGATTCGGTAACGAAGTGCTGCCGAATTGTCTCCAGGGTGCTGTAAGACTATTATATTAATTATATTAATATAAGAGACATTATAATTGAATCGAGCGTCCGTGTCATTGATTCCGCCTTTGATTCGGATCCAAAACTCTTCTGATCAACTCATTCAGGTCGTACAACGATCTTACACAATAGATTCCCTGCAACCTCTTTTGCAAACAACGTACTATCAACTGTCCCTCTGATGAACCTGTTGGCCAACAGATATTGGGAAAGTGTCTCGTACCAGGCTCTCGGAGCCTGGTGCAATCCGTAGAGCGCTTTGTCCATAAGATATACTTTGTTTTTGTGTACTGGATCTGTAAACCCCGGCGGTTGTCCAACATACACTTCTTCTTTGATTTTGCCATATAAGAATGCAGATTTCACATCTAGCTGGTAGACTTTGAATCCTTTCCAAGACGCGAATGCCAGGAAGATTCTTATCGCCTCGAGTCTAGCAACAGACGCATACACTTCGGTAAAATCAATGCCTTCTTGCTGACTGAATCCCTGTACTACCAATCGTGCTTTATTTCTCACAATCACTCCTCTATCATCCCTTTTACATTTGAATACCCACTTTGTTTTGATCAGTTTTTTATTTTCAGGAAGATCTACCAATCTCCAGTGTAATAACCATAAATTTAAAACCATTATTATTATTATTATTATTATTATTTATTTTAGTTAATAGGAAACCCTAATTAAGATACCCAAGTAATTCCGTACAAACCCTAAAATTTTCAGAATTTTCAGAATCAGGATTAGGGCCCCTAAAACTCAGGGGGGGGGGGGGTATTCCCTACTTGACGATTATCTTAATAACTTGCGGACGAAGTTGAAATTTTAAAATCTGTCGACTCAGCTAGGCTAGTTCCACACGTGGCAACCCTATACATAAAATAAGTTTCTACGCGGGCCGCGTAAGGATAGGTTAAATGTCACGCGGGCCGCGATAAAGTCAAAATTCGACTATAAATAGAGGATGTTGGGACTTGATTCTGGGCACAAAAACGACGAAGAAATTCCAATTTTACACGAAGTTATGCTCTGTTTACCTCAATTAAAACATACGGATCACTAATTGACGCCGCAATCAGGGTATTAGCTCAATCGCTGATACGATTCAATATCCGATTGATTGAAATCAATTCAATGGATGTTTTAGTGCTGCTCAAATTGGGTTTATGCTTTGTCATTAGTCGTGATTCCGATAGATGTTTAAGTAATTTCACTTTGTCATTAATTGTGATTCCGATGGATGTTTAAGTGTTTACACTTTGTCATTCATTGTGAATCCGATGGATGTTTAAGTGATTTTGCTTTGTCATTAATTGTGAATCCGATGGATGTTTAAGTATCGCACTTTGTCATTCGTTGTGAGGATTTTAATCTCATGAGTTATCATAAATGCTGTATTAAGTTACTAACCTAGTTTGTGTGCATGTTATTTAAATTAGGTTAAAAGACTAATCAGTAGTCTAAACTCTGCCCGTATAAATCTAATATTATCACAAGGTAGTATCACTTTGGAATTATTAAGGTATGGATCCTTACCCCACTCCTTATTGCTTCATATTCAAATTGTTATAAACCCATTAAGTTCGTATACTCTTCACGTCTTTGATTATCGATTCATTTGACAGTCCCGTTGAATTCTTATTCTAAACTTTGAATTTAGCTTTCATATCATGCGATAGTATTATGTTGTTATACTCATTATCGCATGTTCCAATATATGTTCCGTTCTGTTATGCAAATAAGTTTGATAAGTTATGTGAATAATACCATTTGTACTCTGATACCCTGAGTATCGCTTCTCGTGGAGTGTCCCACGAGCATGTTGTTGCGGCATCGACATCATGTGCTCCATCCGTGACGGAGAGATCAGTACACGGCGTCTCTTAAGTACAAGTGTGGTACATATGGCTATTAGGAGGCGTATGGATCGATCCTAGGATTTAAGTATAAGGAGGTGGATAGCGGGTATGCCAACTCGCCATCTCATGTGATAATTATGCAGGAGTAGCTACCTGTGTATTGTCACGTTTTAAGTTTGCTCATGGGTACATCCGTAAGATATGATTATGAAATTATGTTCTTGCATCGTATCATTTTCGCATAAAGTTCCATCCGGATAATATTTCATATAAAGCGTTATTTGTTCTTTGAGCCTATAATTCCGTACTGAGCATTCGGCTCATTCCGTAAAATTTTTTTATATATACAGGTCCACAGGTTATTTTGGGCGAGGAAAAAAGAGAAGAATAAAGCCTAGGAATAAATCTGAAGATGTTAGTCTCCGCTTGTATATTAACCTTAAGTTTAGTTATCGAGTGGTTGTATCCTTGTCAAATAAATAAATGGAATTATGACTTTTGATTATGATATCACTGTTATTGTGACACGTCAGCCCTCATGGGTTGGGGTGTTACAGCTATGGTATCAGAGCAAAGGCTCTTTCCTGTAAAAAACTTGAAGATAGTAATTAAAACTTGTGAGGAATGGGTAGATATTTATGATAGGATTCAACTTGGTCTCTTATTTGGTTTAACTCCTATGTCTATTCTTATAGATGCCTCCTCGTCGTCCGCTACGTAGGAGTACTCGTACTAACCATGTGCGTAACAACACTTCTTCGAATGAGACTCCAGTTGATCTAAACGTAATTAATGCTATCAACCAGGCTGTTGCCGGGTTGCTTCCAAACCTTGTTGCTCAAACAGCTGAGGCCGTTATTCAACAAACTCGTCATCCAGAACGTAATAACACGAATCCAATCTCTGGTGAAGAAATTCGTGAAAATACCACGAACCATACTACCTATAGTATAGACATATGGATCTCTAAATTCCAAAAACAAAAGCCGAAATCCTTTAGTCACGCTACTAATCCAGTCGATGCAAGAAACTGGATAGCTCATGTTGAAAAGATATTCGGAGTTCTTGGGGTTCCGGAGCAATACAAAGTTAGACTGGCTACCTACAAACTTGAAGATGACGCACAAACTTGGTGGGAAGGATATAAGCAAGTCAAAGGAGGAGATGATTTTGACGCTAATCTTTCATGGGTCGACTTTCGTACCATCTTTTACGACAAGTATTTTTCGACCGCTGATAAAGAAGCTTATATCAGGGAGTATGCAGTAATTCGACAAGGGAGTGATGAACCAGCCTCTGAGTTCATTACTCGATTTTCAAGGATAGCTAGGATTGTAGGAGACGTTGCAGGGTCAGCAGAAGCCCAGGCAGAAAAATGCAAGTGGGCAGTCAATGATCGAATTCGGAAGTCGATCATGTACATGAAATTTAAGGATATCACCGAAGTTGCTAATGCAATCAAAACTTTTGAGTTCGAAAGGAAAGAATTTTTATCTCGAACTGAGGATAATAAGAAGAGAGATAGGGAAGGACAATTTAAGCAAGCAATCGACCAATCATCCACTACGCCACAGCATCAAGACTACAAAGTGCAAGGAAGTCAAAACTCTGGAAATCAGGCACGCCCATGGCAACCTAGACGGCAAAACCCAAGGCCTGCTCAAAACCAGAAGCCATCTTAGATCGACAAGAAAGGGTTATGCGTAAGAAAGTAAGTCCATTTGTTAAAATTCTTTAGGAAAAATTACTCTGAACGTGAAGTAACATGGGAATCTGAATAATCAATTCGCTCTCTATACCCTAATCTATTTTAGAAATAGAATTTTAGTCGAAGTAACGGTAAATCTTGCTCTTTGATATATGTTCATTTGTTTCTGTTTACGGTCATTCATGCTTTACCTTATGTGAATATATCTTAGCTATGATTAAGCATATTTATGTAAGAGATATCAGTACCAATAGTCACTCTTATTATCTGTAAGTCTATGTTGATTTTCTGCATAATTAAAATATAAGATACGTAGTGGAAGAACCATTAGGACATGGTAGTAAGGTAATTAACAATTATGGTCATGAACATAATTATGAATTTCAGATACACGTGTGTGTTTAGGAGATTATTGTTATATAAGTTAGTAACTCTGCTATAAAAGTTCCGTTTCTGTTACTTATGCAATATGTTATATTCTTATTTTGAAAAAAAAAATTTCGAGGACGAAATTTCTTTTAAGGGGGTAATAGTTGTAATAACCATAAATTTAAAACCATTATTATTATTATTTATTTTAGTTAATAGGAAACCCTAATTAAGATACCCAAGTAATTCCGTACAAACCCTAAAATTTTCAGAATTTTCAGAATCAGGATTAGGGCCCCTAAAACTCAGGGGGGGTATTCCCTACTTGACGATTATCTTAATAACTTGCGGACGAAGTTGAAATTTTAAAATCTGTCGACTCAGCTAGGCTAGTTCCACACGTGGCAACCCTATACATAAAATAAGTTTCTACGCGGGCCGCGTAAGGATAGGTTACATGTCACGCGGGCCGCGACAAAGTCAAAATTCGACTATAAATAGAGGATGTTGGGACTTGATTCTGGGACACAAAAACGACGAAGAAATTCCAATTTTACACGAAGTTATGCTCTGTTTACCTCAATTAAAACACACGGATCACTAATTGACGCCGCAATCAGGGTATTAGCTCAATCGCTGATACGATTCAATATCCGATTGATTGAAATCAATCCAATGGATGTTTAAGTGCTGCTCAAATTGGGTTTATGCTTTGTCATTAGTCGTGATTCCGATAGATGTTTAAGTAATTTCACTTTGTCATTAATTGTGATTCCGATGGATGTTTAAGTGTTTACACTTTGTCATTCGTTGTGAATCCGATGGATGTTTAAGTGATTTTGCTTTGTCATTAATTGTGAATCCGATGGATGTTTAAGTATCGCACTTTGTTATTCGTTGTGAGGATTTTAATCTCATGAGTTATCATAAATGCTGTATTAAGTTACTAACCTAGTTTGTGTGCATGTTATTTAAATTAGGTTAAAAGACTAATCAGTAGTCTAAACTCTGCCCGTATAAATCTAATATTATCACAAGGTAGTATCACTTTGGAATTATTAAGGTACAGATCCTTACCCCACTCCTTATTGCTTCATATTCAAATTGTTATAAACCCATTAAATTCGTATACTCTTCACGTCTTTGATTATCGATTCATTTGACAGTCCCGTTGAATTCCTATTCTAAACTTTGAATTTAGCTTTCATATCATGCGATAGTATTATGTTGTTATACTCATTATCGCATGTTCCAATATATGTTCCGTTTTGTTATGCAAATAAGTTTTATAAGTTATGTGAATAATACCATTTGTACTCTGATACCCTGAGTATCGCTTCTCGTGTAGTGTCCCACGAGCATGTTGTTGCGGCATCGACATCATATGCTCCATCCGTGACGGAGAGATCAGTTCACGGCGTCTCTTAAGTACAAGTGTGGTATATATGGCTATTAGGAGGCGTATGGATCGATCCTAGGATTTAAGTATAAGGAGGTGGATAGCGGGTATGCCAACTCGCCATCTCATGTGATAATTATGCAGGAGTAGCTACCTGTGTGTTGTCACGTTTTAAGTTTGCTCATGGGTACATCCGTAAGATATGATTATGAAATTATGTTCTTGCATCGTATCATTTTCGCATAAAGTTCCATCCGGATAATATTTCATATAAAGCATTATTTGTTCTTTGAGCCTATAATTCCGTACTGAGCATTCGGCTCATTCCGTAAAAAATTTTTATATATACAGGTCCACAGGTTATTTTGGGCGAGGAAAAGAGAGAAGAATAAAGCCTAGGAATAAATCTGAAGATGTTAGTCTCCGCTTGTATATTAACCTTAAGTTTAGTTGTAGAGTGGTTGTATCCTTGTCAAATAAATAAATGGAATTATGACTTTTGATTATGATATCACTGTTATTGTGACACGTCAGCCCTCCTGGGTTGGGGTGTTACATCCAGACTCCTAACGTTTCAAACTGTTACAGCTCTTCCTGCATAGCATTCACCCAGCTTTCTTCAGTAAGAGCTTCCTTATATATTTTTGGCTCAACCTGCGAAATGAAACACTTTAGTGAGAAATCAACTTGCAAATGAGCAACAGAAGTATAAAAACAAGTAAGTGCTCTGTTGATTTGATCTCTTGTTTTCACTCCACTGTGAAGATCTCCAATTATCTGCTCTGAAGGATGATAAGACAATGTTCTCGGTATTGCAGTGTCAGGCACATTTACTTCCGATTCCAAGTTCGTAATGTCTTGATCACCGGTGTGATCCACAGCTTCTGTTGATGCAACATTTGGTTCCTCGTAAAAAATCAGACCGTCTTCCGATTCTGAGTCGTCAGATTGATCAAATGTAGGAGCTGGTTCCTCTGGTGGTTCGTGAGCAGTTCCACTTGGACCAGCCTCGTGATCGTGTGTACCCCCGGTGGATGGAGAAACTACTAGCGGTCTAGGCACTTGTTCTTGTGACATGGACTGCTGATATTGATACAATAGTGCTAGTTCCTCTTCACTTGGCTGAATTGGCAGTTGGAAAGACTCCCAGAGTTTGTCGTAATCGAACAGGAATCTTTGTCCGGGAAGTTGTGGTGGCGCTGTATGTTTCTGACAATCCACATGCAGAACCTGAATTACCTTCCCAAGGCATGGTACGAACACCCTCTTGACCGGACTCGCATACCCTACAAAGAAACCATCATTACTTTTAGCACCAAACTTACCATCTGGATCTATGAAGGTATATGGAGATCCAAAAGGTTCTAAAAACTTTAAATTTGGCTTATAACGGTGTAAAAGTTCAAAACACGTTTTCTTGTATTTCTTCACAGTAAGCACTAGATTCAGTGTATAGCACGCTGCTGCAACTGCTTCACTCCAGCAAAATATTGGTAACTTGGAATCAGCGAGCATTGTTCGAGCAGTTTCGATTAAGGTACGATTCTTTCGTTCAGCTACACCATTTTGCTGTGGAGTGTATGGTGCACTGAATTCATGAAGAATTCCTTCCTCGTTACAGAACTCGAGCATTCGATTGTTCTTAAACTCCGTTCCATTGTCACTTCGTATTCTCCTGATCGGCAGCTTATACAGCGTTTCCATCTTCTTGAATAGGACCATCAATGACTCAAACGTTTGATCTTTCCTCTCCATACACACCACCCAATAAAATCTAGTGAAGTCATCAGTGACTACTAGACAGTATAAGTCTCCACTGATACTTTTCACATTAACCGGCCCAAAAAGATCCATGTGGAGTCTCTCGAGCGGTACTCTGATTGAATTCAGCAGCTTCTGCGGGTGTGACTTCTTTGTCTGCTTTCCCTTCTTGCACACTACACAATCATCATTTAAATGAAAACTTTTAAGATTCACACCTTCAACTAAATCATTGTGTACAAGAAAGTTCATTTTTCTAACATGAATGTGGCCCATCTTTCGATGCCACATTATCGATTCTTTTTCGGTTGCCTTTGTTTTTGTCACAAAACACTATTTTTTATGATCTGATGTTGTTGCGATGCTCATATCGAGAACGTATAAGTCATTTTATTGGGGAGCTCGCATCAACACCATCTCCTCAGGAATTTTAAAACCAGGTTTTATGATTAGACATTCATTTTTAGTAAAGTGTACTGTAAATGATTTGTCACAGATCTGTGAGATACTCAGCAAATTGTTTTCAAGTTCGATTATATAGTTCACTTTATCAAACGTAACGACTCCATTCGTTAGAGTCCCTTGACCAACAATCATTCCTCCCTGATTCCCTGCAAATCCAACGTATCCACCATTGATAGATTTGATGTCATAAGCAAAGCTAGCATTCCGGTCATGTGTCTTGACTCTCAGCTGTCCATTATCCACTTCGAGATGATCGACCTTGGAAGCCCCTGCACACGTTAAAGAAATTCATTCAAACAATGAGGCCCATGATTTCTTTACCGTGGAAACACTACCAAACACAATATCACATGTCACGTCAACTTTTGGTATGTTAAAAATGACATTCGGAACCACAGGTTTAGATTTTGATTTTGACTTTTCTTCTTTAATTGGAGGAAATTCCTCAAGCAACTTGTCAAGTTCAAATTCAAGCTTCTCAACATCATCTTTAAAAAACTTTTGGTTCAGTTTTCAAAACACTTTCCATCTTTTTCTCTTCAACTGATGATTTTGATTTTACTTCCCAAGATTGATTCTCAAAAACTTTCATCTTAGGATAAATCTTTGAAGTCTTTTAGACTTTCAAAGATTCACCAATCTCAAATGTTGATTTTGGTTTTTCTTCGGACTTTAGAGATTCACCTCTCTTTAAAATACGAACCGGTGAAATCATTGGTTTTTTACTCTTGTTATCAGTTGGAGTTTTAGGCCTGGGTTTTTGCAAAACAGGTTTTTCAAGCTTTTTCATGCATTGCTTAGCCATGTGACCAATCTCATTGCAGGGGTAACAAATTCTTTTGTCATATTCGACAAAAGTTGATTTGTATGTCTCTTCTTTCAACTTCTTTGCTGCATTGAAATCATCAATGGCCTTTTGACTGAAAATGTACTCTTTTTCCTCAACAGTACTCTTACCAGCAACAAACACATCTCCTAACCTTTCCTTTGGTTTAACCTCATTTTTTGCCATCTTCTTTTCAAAACCAACACCTTTCTTTTTCAAGTTGTTACCTTCTCTTTTGTTCTGACCATGATTACCCACCGGCCCTTTCTTTCCAGAGTTGTTAGGTTGTGTTTTAACAAAAGATTTTTTAGGTTTTGAAAAGAACTCGTTGTTGTTTACCTCAGAAATGTCAATCTCGACTAATTTAAACACCTTTTCAACATTCTCAATTTTGGCATTTTGGAGCGGATACTCAAAATCAGAGTAAAGTTTGTCAGTTCCAACCATTGTGTAAACCACAATAATCGAATCATCATTTGCGACTTTGTCTGATTTTGGTATGAATCTGTCTAAGAAGTTACCATCTTCTTCAGAATCAGAAATGGAGTTCTCAAAATGAGTTTTCACAGTCTTAAGCTCCGAGTTATCACTCTCTTCGTCTAACACTTGGTCAACAATGGTTTTGATCACCTGTGACTCATTGTCAGTATCGGATGGAGAGAATGTAACATCAATACTCTCAGGGAACTCATTTTCAATGGTTCTCAGCTTGAGGTTCAAAGCAGCTTCCACCCCATCTGGATACT
Organism: Helianthus tuberosus; assembly: GCA_030545235.1. Classification (NCBI taxonomy): domain Eukaryota; kingdom Viridiplantae; phylum Streptophyta; class Magnoliopsida; order Asterales; family Asteraceae; genus Helianthus; species Helianthus tuberosus. The sequence goes on along the minus strand of CM060366.1, from coordinate 171,334,299 downwards.
TCTGAGTGTAATGATTCCACATTGGGGGTGGAATACTGTTAAAGGTAGGTGTTGCATCTAGTTGTAGCGGGACAATCTGTTCAATCATATATGAAGATACAACATAACTCATCAACTTCTTATCAATTCTTTCATTCTCAATTTTTGTTAACTCTAATTCCTTTTTCAATGAAGCAATCGTGTCTAAATGAAAGTTGATTTCTATTTGTTTATCAAAAACTGTTGATTTTAACAATCTTGTGGCTTTATCATTTTCAAGACTCTCCTTTTGAATCATTTTGATAGATATAGCCAACGTGTCATAAGCTTCTTTTACTTCACTTAGATCAAATTTAATCTCATCAGTGTATTGTTTCAATTCCTGAAACTTTTTGTCTTTTCCAAGACATTCCATGCATGGTTTTGAACAGTTTTTGCACGAAGTTTCAGTCATTGAATCAATTTTTTCAACAATCTTTTACTCTTGATCAATTTTAACATCCTGTTTACCGACACCATCAGCCTCTGACTCAGACACTCCTTCTGATTTGATCTCCTCACTTTCGGATTTCCCGTCAGACTCCTTTTGACCTGACTCTGTTTTGACCGACACATTTTCAACTAACTCAGTATCAACAGACTTCGGTTCTACAGATTATGTGTCTACCTCTTTCAGTTTTCCCATTAAAGCTTTGTCAGCAATCTCTTTCAGTGTCTCTTCAGTCATTTCTTTGGAGACATCAATTATCACTTCAACAGGAGCTTTTTCAACATCATACTGTGAGCAGAATCCTGTTGTTGGCTCATTAAAAAAACCTGCAAAAGAATCAAACACATTAGGAGGCATAATTGATTTTAAAGAACTAGCTATAACCTCCTGTTCGGATTGATAATAGTAGACTTCTGCAGCAATTTCTTCGAGATCAGCCAAACTTTCTTCAGAAGCATCTTCACTAACAACTTCTGTTTCAACAACACTCTCTGACTCCTCCACAATTTCAGCCATCATTGCTCTACCCTCACTGCCAGGGATATACTTATCCCAACTGAAACCTTCAGCAACCTTCTCATCATCTTGGTTGACTATAAGAGCTTTTTCCGGCTTGTTTTCGATCTGAGGTCTTTGAACGACTGGTTGTTGATTTGTCTTGTGATAGATCGCCTGTCTGTAGTAGTCGTTTGTGAAAGGATTCTGATGGTTATTAACCTCTCTATTCGGACATTCACACTTAAAATGTCCCTTCTCTTTACATCTGAAACACGTCACTTTTGATTTATCAAATCCGAGCTTGCAGTCTGGTCCTGACAAACTGTTCCGACCCGTAATTTCCATAAATCTTTGGGCTCTTCTTACCAAACTAGCCATTCCCCATTTGATGTCAATCAGCTCTAGCTCCTCTGGATCGATTTGATCGTAATCCTCCTTTGTCATGTCTGGATTACCGATCCTTCCAGCTACCAAACTCTCATATGACTCAAGAACGGAAACTAACAGTGCGATGTGTTGCTTTGCAGCTGCTTCTGTAAACTCTTGTCCATTTTTGATGTTTACAGCAATGTTACACTGTATCCCAGAAACATAACCCTGATTGTTCGAGCTTGATGAACTTTGTGGAGACATTTGTTCAGAAGCCTTGGGATTTGGCTCATAGCTTGCAAACAGTGAAGGCTCGTTGTTGCTTGATGTGTTAGACGAAACACCGGATGTTGAATCTGCACTGAACGCTGTCTGAATCTTCGGACTTAGATTTGTAGTTACCGAAGAGCTTCCTTTGTAATATAAAGAAACGTCTTGTTGAATATCTGCAGATTCATCTTTCTGATCTTCATCAGTTCAAGTTCATGTGCTTCGATCTTCTCAATGAATGAACTGAGGTTGAATCCAACGTACTCTAAGTTGTTTTTCAACATTAACAGATAAGTACCCCATTCATCATATGGTAAGGCATCTGCCAGTTTATCGACCCACTCTTCATCAGTTTTCTCAATACCCAAACGCTTCATTTCAACAACTAGGTGACAGTATCTCTCGATCAACTGTTTTGTTGTTTCACCTTTAATTCCCCTGAAGATGTCAAATTCTTTCTTCATCAAAGCAGTCTTGCTTTTTATCATCGATACACTTCCCAAAAACTTCACTTTCAAAGCATGCCACACTGATTGTGAATTATCTTGATGTTGCAGTAACACTAAGATATCTTCTTTAATTGCCTGTTGTAGAATACTCATCATCTTCTTTTCTGGCTTGAAATCTTCTTGTTCAGTTTGTGTCAAATTGCCAATCGACTTCACAAGACCCAAACCATCCTTAGGAGGAACATATTTCGATTCGATCTTCATCCAACACTCGAAATGGTTGGCTTGTACCCATGTCTTAAACCTTCCAGACCACCCAGCATACTCATCGATGTTCATCAACTTAGGAGGTTTCTGCATCGTCCCAAGTTCATTCTCCATATTCACGTTTTGCACAATACTAGCTAGGTTTTGTGCTGCTGTCATTCCCCCACCGGCAAAGAAGTTATAAAATTCTTGATTGTCCATTTTACGAAATCAGTTAACGGAAAAAATTTTCAAGTTTTGAAAACAGATCTTTCAAGCGAAATTAACTTTTACACAAAATTAGACTTTCAAACGGAATTACGAACAATATGGACTTTCAAACGAAATCAGATCATCTCAAACGAAATTAGTTTTTCAAACGGAATATCACTTTTAAGCGAAATCACTTTTCACATGAAATTAACCTCTTTCAAACGAAATTACACCTTCAAGCGAAATCAGGTGTCATTTCAAACGAAATTAATAATCTAGTGCGAAATTAGCCAAATGAAATTACCTTTAAAACAAAATTAACTGCCTTTCAAACGAAATCAGTAATTCCGTGCGGAATTACCTCAAATTTTTTAAACGAAATAAGGTGTTCGTTCAAACGGAATTAACTGTTTGGCCCATTTTTATCACTTTTAGTTCGAATTTTGATCTGATTCTCTCAAGGGTTTGTTAAAACTGTATTTTACACACAATATCAGAAAATCAGTCCATTTTGTCCGTTATTTTGTCCAGAAATCCAAGAATGTGTAGAAAAAGGCACAGATTCAAGTGTATTGGCTCATAACTGGCTCTGATACCAATTGTAGGATCGTTTTACCGACCAAATGAGTCAATCAGAGACAATACACAACTGTTTGAGAGGCGGAAACAAACAACCAGTCTAGAATCAGTGAAGAATTGAGTAGATACAGAGTATTTCACTTTAAAACAAGCTTCTCAATCAAAATATACGTGATTACATCGTGGAATTTCAGCAGCACTTCGTGACACTCTGGCTAATTTCGTATCAAATGAGAAACATGAACTGCCTATTTATAGGCTTGTGATTTCGCTTGAAATGACCACATGTCATTTCAAGCGGAATTAACACAACTAATTCCGTTTGAAATGACCATGTGTCATTTCTAGCGGAATTACATCAAACTAACATAAATTTACATTTTAGACCCCTGAAAACCCTATACAACATGACCTAGACTTAAGACGTAGGCTATAGACATTATGCACCAACACAGCACATATCAAATCACAAAAGTTCTAACACAAAATAGCATGTGGTCTGCACTCAACAAACGATTTCATAATATAAATCACTCTATCAATTCTACAGGCTCAAGATCTCACCGAGAAAGGGTAAAAAGGAATACCGACATGTAGCATATGCAATTTAAAACATGTTACCCCTAGATAGACATCTCTTTTCAACTCATTTTCTAAACCTATACTAGACATACTCTCATGAAACTTAAAGGAACAACCATGATAAGGGACTAATTTAGTCTACTACGTGTAAGGAACCCTTAGTGATTGAAACCTTAGGTTTTCATGTCCAATTAGCTTATTTAAGGCGATAAAAAAAAATTAAAATTTCCAATTTATTCTTTTTTTTCATTTTTTTCACAACTTTAACCCTTCAAGCATTTAAGATCAACAGTCATACCAACCTTTTCTCAAGTTACCGCATCCCCACACTTGGGATACATTATCCCCAATGTATGGTGCAATTTATAATCTAAACTCGAGAAATACCAACCGCAAACCATGAACGGCAAAAACTAGACGACTCAACACAAAGAAACCACTCCCAACATAAAAATTTCACACCACCAAATACACGAAAACAAATAAAACACAAGATAGATAAACACATGCACCTGATCAAAAAACAAGTGAGTGTCTGTGGCGGTGTAACTCTTGTGCTCAAAACCGGAGAATACGCATCCAGGGATTCTCTGATATCTCACCAGGGATGTTGCAAAACATCCCCACACTTGAATCATTGCATCCGTGATGATTAAATCAAGAACCTATCAAAACACAACCACACCAAAATAAAACAAAACAAAACAAAACAAAAGTAAACAAAGTACACTACTCTACATCCTTGGGCTGCCTCCCGAGAGCGCTAAGTTTTAGGTCTTCAGCCAGACCATACCTGATGTTCAAGGTGGTTCAGCTGCACGGTTACCTCCCCACTTATCTCCATACATCTCCATCCAGTCTTTCGGGAGGGTCATAACTTCACTTCAGTTGGGGCCACGCTCAGCTTGGTCACCCCATCCAAACCCACCATCAGGTGGTTTCCTATCATCAGCTCTCCTTATCACACTTGCCTTATCTGCCTGATTTCTACCATTTGTTAACTCAGACCTACAAAAATTACCACAACTCAAACCAATCTTATTAGTAGTACCTGTGAGACTTAAATCATCAAGCAAATCATAAGCAATAGACTTTAAAAACACATTGAAGTACAACTTATGATTCTTGTAACTTAGAATGACCATCCCATTCCTGCAATCGATTAGCGCATTTGTTGTATACAGGAATGGCCATCCCAATATCACATGCGACTGTGCATAGGTCGGTGTTGGTGCATAATCAACCACCATAAAATCGAACAAGTAATAGAATTGCCGAGCTGGATCACCACATCTTTCACCACCTCCGGGGTTGTTTCAAACTTGCATCTGCGAACATTGCCATGCAATTACACGCTTGTAGAGGACCAAAATCATATTGGTCGCACAAACTACCAGGGAGAACGCTCACTCCTGCTCCATAATCCAACAACGCATGATGGATCTTGAATTTGCCAACTCGGATTGGAACGACTGGTTCCCCTAGAAAAACTCCATTTAGCTCTCTTCATCAGTATCTGTTACACTTGTAATCACATGAGACACAGACAAACCGTTATCAAAACAATTATTTTTCGGGCCGAGATTTACCCCACTGATTGGTATGTTCTTTGAATTCTTAGGGTTCGTCTGCGTGTCACTTGGCAGCTTCCCATTTTACCGCTTCAACTCTGCTACTTCACTCGCCAATTGCCCATCTGAGTCATCAATGATTGGATGGCCTTGTCCCGAATCTCATCTTTTTGGGCCCGCACATCATCCATCTGACCCTTCTTTTGCAGCTCTTGATGTATAGCCTTCAACATCTCCATCATCTCATTACCACCCCCACTACTTTGTTGGTAGCCTCTTTGATAACCGAAGTTACTGCCCCCTTGATAGTTATTTTGATTGTGGGGTTGGTAGTTTTGGTTATTGCCTTGGAAACCCGGATACCAGTTCCCACTTCCTTGCATCATGTTCACCTCATCCTGCTTACCAACAATAGTAGGACACTGATCAACAATGTGCCCTATATCTCCACAATGCCCACAGATTGGGTACTGTACCCCGGTCTCTGGTGCTTGATCAACTACCCTCATAACTAAACGTCGAATTCTTCTCGATGATTGAGCCTTCCGTTTTGACGTACTTGCCATTTTCTCTAAGTAGTCCCAATCTACATTCTCGTAATTCATACCGAAGGTGCCATTCGATATTGAATTTAAATCCCTAACATCCTCAACCGTTAATCCCTTGTGAAAGGCATTTAGCAATTCCCACAATTGTATACCGTGATGTGGGTAGTTCTTGAGCGTCATTTTAAACCGGTTGAAAGCTTCATGAAAATACTCCACCACCACTACAACACCAACACCCACCACCATCATCCATCTTCCATCATTTAGAGTGTGTAGTAGTCTCGGGGTCCAAGATCAATCGTAAGAGTTCTTGTCAAACAAAGGCCATGCTTGGCTAAACTCTTACATAACTTAGTGAAGACAAATCTTTTATGTATTACTTTTTTATTTCCAATCTTAGGCTCCTTTTTATTTGGGTATGTATTTATGACTTTAATAACTAGTTTTTTATATTGAAGGCGAATTTATTTAACCATTCTTCATATGTTGTTGATTCACATATTCGTGTCTTTACAATCTGTATAAGGCATGTTAACTACTTGGAAGGGGGTTAGAAGGGTGGTTGGGTAATTCTGTGTCTCGTTCAGTGTATAGATCATGCGTGAACTTGGTTCAAGCTTAGTAAGACTTCACGAGTGAGCGGTACTGTTCGCCTTGGGAGAAGTAAGAAACCGCTTGAATCCCTTATCTATAAACTATTATGAAAACTTTAAACCAACCCTGCGAGGACTGTATCCCTGTTGAAACCAAAGGGTTGAGGGTAACGCTGCTGGAAGGGGGCCTACCACTTTTCGCATTAATAACTTACTTAATTGTCTTTCAATAATCCGACCTTGCGGGACTGTATCCTTGCTGACTTAGACCAATAGGTTGAGGGTAACGCTGCCTGGAAGGGGGCATACTACTATAATTTAAAGATAATTTATTAAAATACCCAAAGTGCGGAAATCATTAAAGGATACATAAAAGAGGAGTTGGAACCAAGTGATTCCTACTTGTATATTTGTTTTTCCTTATATTTTATTTTTGCTTTTTATTTTATCTTTTTAAAACCTTTTCATCAAAATTTGGTTAGATTAGACATTAACGATAAGCCGGTACTAAAAGCTCTTGTGTCCTTGGACGACCTCGGTATCTTGCCATTACTATACTACATCCGCGATGGGTACACTTGCCCTAACGTGTGTGTAGAGTGATAGTATTATATTGTGTTTTATAAATTTAAATTTTGATTCGCGGGTAAAAAGAGTTAAAATATATCTAAAAAATATGCACACCCGCATGCACGTCAGCTATTTAAATTAAAAAACCACATGGGGTCCCTTGCGGTCTGCAAGGGCTCTGGAAAATACAATTTTGCCCCTTTTCGACTTCTTTCTGATACGCTACTTTTGATATCTTGAACTCTGCTAGTTTTCTTCGTTTTATTCATCCTTTCACTTGATTTTCTGCCATGTCCTGCAAATCCACAATTTTATCAAACCATTATCAGTAACACGGGAAAATCACACACACACTCATCAAAATGTAAGAAATTCGATCGGTAAAATATAGATAAAACCAAGCATATCACTACATAATACATCAAATTTGCACAAGAACTGGACATGGGCGATACACCCATGTTGCCACTCTCACCATCATCAATGGGTTTCATATCAAAACATCAATTTACTTGAAATCATTCATAATTTAAGTTTTTTTGGTGATTCTAGAACACATTCATGCTCAATTTCATACTAATTCTAAGATTGGTCACATACTCAATACTTGCAAGGTCATCAAATTAAATTCTACAACTTACCACATGTTTGTGAGTATTAGATGATGGGGATTCTTTATTCATGCATGATTTTAACATCCAATTCGATCTTGATTTGGCTGAAATGTGACACTGATCTTGGGGGGGTTTTCTCCTCTCTAACTCTCGCACACAAACCCACACACTCTCCCCTTCTCAGGCCTTCTTCCCATTCCACTAGACATAACTTCCTTACATTTTTGTCACATTCAGCCTTTCAAGTTTATTGATTGCCTCTTTTTTGTTCAATTTTCCTTTCCTTACTATTTAACTCATATTCTAACTAAGTTAATTAATTGTTGATAAAAGGTTTAGGAATTCAAGGAACTCCACCCCACTCTTTGGGAAGTTTGTAGAAGGCTATTGGAAAAATAAGATGACATGTAATGATTGCTAGTTGGTTAGGGAGGTGATAAGAGATGAAAAAATGTACTCATGATGTCTGTCGTTAAGAACATGCAAAAACCAACTTAACCAGTAGATAGGATACGTCGGATATCGAAACAGAGGAGGATTGTGGAAAGTGTCGATATGTCAAGTATTGATTAATTATTACAGAAAAAACTATAACAGAAAAAGTAAATCTTGTTTGTTTGAAAGTTGATTAACTAGCAAATTACGAAAATACAAAGTTGTAAGCAATGGGAGAGAACAATGGTTCCTCCGGATTTCAGATTCAAAGAAAAATTCGATTTGTGTTGGATTATTTACAATTACATAGACATAACTGTATAATCTGATTTAACTGATTGTGATAAAAGAGGACTAAGTACTCTGATTGATTAACAACGAGAGCTTATCACACGATTATCAATTGAAGATTACCAAACCCAATCCCTATCTAATATATCCCAATTACTAGAACTCTCGGGAAATGAAAGAAACAAACCACGTTTAAGCAAAAGCAATCGTTTACAAATTAACTAAATCAAATCAACTGGTAACAAGCATCGAATTCTTAGATTACCGGATTTAACAAAGTTCAAACACAAAACCTAGTTCACTTACAAGAATCCTCCACCCAGAGGAAACCATAGAGAATTAGCCTCTCATCTCGGTCACATGATCTTCAAAAGCTTGTAGAACCGATCGTTGCATGATTGATTCGGTAAGATGTGAAGATATGAGGATGATTGTTTGAGTTTGAATGCCGAAAAGTGTGTTTTCTTGCTTCCCTAGTCGATCCCTAGTTGAAGAATGATGAAAACTAGGGTTTATTTCCTATTAAAACCCGCCAAAGAAACCCTATTTGTGCCCCCTATTTCTCTGCCTTCACCCATGGTTCAGAACGTGGGCCACAGTTTGCACAGAGCTGGCACAATTACCTCCACTGTGGGTGAAGATCTGACCCATGGGTCATAGTTTAAACTCCCTGTTGTTTTTTTTTTTTCCCTTCTTTACATGCTGAACCTTGGGTGAAGGTATAGAATGGGGGTGACAGTCTAGAGTTGCAGTTGAAACATACCTCCGCCATCCTAAACCGTGACCCATGGTTTATGAACCATGGGTGAAAACATGAATTGCTTAGCTTTTCTCTAACAATTGTGAAACTTTCATAAAATGGCAAGATTGGTCCCCCAACTTTACTCCCATCATTTTCTTAACATATACCCACCATATAATTTTCATTTAATGACCAGAAGACTCCTTAAACTTCAATATCTCTTGTCTCTTCATATTTCTACCATCATTAATCTTTTATTAATTACCAAATGGCCCTTATACTTTGTAGACTCTTGTTTCTTGCACATTTAGGCACAAAGCAACTTCTAATTAAGTACTAAATAGTCCTTGAACTTTATTCTTTCATGCTTCTCGTATTCTCAAGTCATTTTCCCAACTTAACAAGTTTCGAATCCGTACCGAAAGCTGCAATACTCATTCCAATGCATTTCACTCCATCTCCAAATGTCATAACTTCACCGAATTACGTGTTTAACCTGTAAAACAATGAATACTCGTAGTTATCTTATTTAAGGCAAGTAAACACATAAAACACATACATAACTCACGAAATAGGCACTTTAAAGCTCGAGTTTCACCCTCTCCACCACATTCCCACACTTACCTTTGATTGTCCGAGCAAACCAACTTAGAACTACTCACCACAGTCACAACACCTCTAAATCCCTTAATCGGTTCAACCTTTTAAGTTCCCAATTCATACCCGTTCCATAGACTAACACATTCGAGATTGATAGTCTGACAAGCAAATCATGTAACTTAAAAACTCAGCTTGTCTATCTAAAACTAATATCTTTAGAATCCAATCACATGCTAAACGCTCCTCACAATGTACTCTCCTCTTGGGTAATATCTGAACTAGCGTGTAATGTGCAAGTATGAAAACACTCAAGAACCAAACATGAAATCCTACAATCATAAGCTTGTATGACAATCACACCTCCACTGTATCATGTAACACGGCACATATCAAAAGGACTTTTGGGTTTTGGGCTTAGGCTAAGGTAAGAAAATTTTTGGCTTTTTATTTTTATGTGGCTAACGAACAAACAACCAAATTGTGACAACTTTATTCACACGACTCATACTTTTGGGTTGGTTTCTACCCAAACAAAACAAGTATTATTCACAAAAATCTCTTTTTGATTTCTCTTCTTTTTTTTCTTCTTCTTTTTTTCTTTTTTTTTTTCTGAAACTCATAACATTGTCATTCACAGTTGGTCTTACACAATTCATATCGGGTGGATAAACGAAAGGTAAATAGGCTCAACAGGGCTACTAGAGGAATGGTTTATAAACATAACAAACGCAAACACAATGGATCTAACGAGAAATCCTAATGCCTTTATCATCTATGTGCACATGTCAAATCCACAATTTCAGCACGTATCAAATCACACAAGTTCTAACACAAAATAGCATGTGGCCTGCACTCAACAAACGAATTCATAATATAAATCATTCTATCAATCCTACAGGCTCAAGATCTCACCGAGAAAGGGTAAAAAGGAATACCGACATGTAGCATATGCAATTTAAAACATGTTACCCCTAGATAGACATCTCTTTTCAACTCATTTTCTAAACCTATGCCAGACATACTCCCATGAAACTTAAAGGAACAACCATGACAAGGGACTAATTTAGTCTACTACCGGTAAGGAACCCTTAGTGATTGAAACCTTAGGTTTTCATGTCCAATTAGCTTACTTAAGGCGATAAAAAAAATTTAAAATTTCCAATTTCTTCTTTTTTACATTTTTTCGCAACTTTAACCCTTCAAGCATTTAAGATCAACAGTCATACCAACTATTTCTCGAGTTACCGCATCCCCACACTTGGGATACACTATCCCCAATGTATGGTGCAATTTATAATCTAAACTCGAGAAATACCACCCGTAAACCATGAACGGCTAAAACTAGATGACTCAATACAAAGAAACCACTCCCAACATAAAAATTTCACACCACCAAATACACAAAAACAAATAAAACACAAGATAGATAAAAACATGCACCTGATCAAAAAAACAAGTGAGTGTCTGTGGCAGTGTAACTGTAGTGCTCAAAACCGGACAATACGTATCCAGGGATTCTCTGATATCTCAGCGGGGATGTTGCAAAACATCCCCACACTTGAATCATTGCATCCGTGATGATTGAATCAAGAACCTATCAAAACACAACCACACCAAAACAAAACAAAACAAAACAAAACAAAACAAAACAAAACAAAACAAAACAAAACAAAACAAAACAAAACAAAACAAAACAAAACAAAACAAAACAAAACAAAACAAAACAAAACAAAACAAAACAAAACAAAACAAAACAAAACAAAACAAAACAAAACAAAACAAAACAAAACAAAACAAAACAAAACAAAACAAAACAAAACAAAACAAAACAAAACAAAACCAAACAAAGTACACTAATCTACATCCTTGGGCTGCCTCCCGAGAGCGCTAAGTTTTAGGTCTTCAGCCAGACCATACCTGATGTTCAAGGTGGTTCAGCTGCATGCTTACCTCCCCACTTATCTCCATACATCTCCATCCAGTCTTTCGGGAGGGTCATAACTTCACTTCGGTTGGGGCCACGCTCAGCTTGGTCACCCCATCCAAACCCACCATCAGGTGGTTTCCTCTCATCAGCTCTCCTTCACACACTTGCCTTATCTGCCTGATTTCTACCATTTGTTAACTCAGACCTACAAAAATTACCACCACTCGAACCAATCTCATTAGTAGTACCTGTGAGACTTAAATCATCAAGCAAATCATAAGCAATAGACTTTAAAAATACATTGAAGTACAACTTATGATTCTTGTAACTTAGAATGACCATCCCATTCCTGCAATCGATTAGCGCATTTATTGTATACAGGAATGGCCGTCCCAATATCACATGCGGTTGTTCATAGGTCGGTGTTGGTGCATAATCAACCACCATAAAATCGAACAAGTAATAGAATTGCCGAGCTGGATCATCACATCTTTCACCACCCCCGGGGTTGTTTCAAACTTGCATCTGCGAACATTGCCATGCTATCACATGCTTGTAGAGGACCAAAATCATATTGGTCGCACAAACTACCAGGGAAAACGCTCACTCCTGCTCCATAATCCAACAACGCATGATGGATCTTGAATTTGCCAACTAGGATTGGAACGACTGGTTCCCCTAGAAAAACTCCATTTAGCTCTCTTCATCAGTATCTGTTACACCTGTAATCACATGAGACACAGACAAACCGTTATCAAAACATTTATTTTTCAGGCCGAGATTTACCCCACTGATTGGTATATTCTTTGAATTCTTAGGGTTCGTCTGCGTGTCACTTGGCAGCTTCCCATTTTACCGCTTCAACTCTGCTACTTCACACGCCAATTGCCCATCTGAGTCATCAATGATTGGATGGCCTTGTCCCGAATCTCATCTTTTTGGGCCAGCACATCATCCATCTGACCCTTCTTTTGCAGCTCTTGATGTATAGCCTTCAACATCTCCATCATCTCATTACCACCCCCACTACTTTGTTGGTAGCCTCTTTGATAACCGAAGTTACTGCCGCCTTGATAGTTATTTTGATTGCGGGGTTGGTAGTTTTGGTTATTGCCTTGGAAACCCGAATACTGGTTCCCACTTCCTTGCATCATGTTCACCTCATCCTGCTTACCAACAATAGTAGGACACTGATCAGCAATGTGCCCTGTATCTCCACAATGCCCACAGATTGGGTACTGTCCCCCGGTCTCCGGTGCTTGATCAACTACCCTCATAACTAAACGTCGACTGCTTCTCGATGATTGAGCCTTCCGTTTTGACGTACTTGCCATTTTCTCTAAGTAGTCCCAATCGATATTCTCGTAATTCATACCGAAGGTGCCATTCGATATTGAATTTAAATCCCTAGCATCCTCATCCGTTAATCCCTTGTGAAAGGCATTTAGCAATTCCCACAATGGTATACCGTGATGTGGGCAGTTCTTGAGTATCATTTTAAACCGGTTGAACGCTTCATGAAAATACTCACCGGACTGCTGTTGGAAGTTCCGAATACCTTTCCTAGCATTATTGGTCCATTGTGGCGTGTAGAACGCATCTAGGAAAAGCTGCTGCATATCGGGCCATGTAAAGATCGAAGCAGATGGTAATTAGTGGAACCATTACTAAGCCTTATCTTCGAGTGTGAATTGGAAAAGAACCAATTTCACATCGACTGCTCTGAACCCTTGACCCCCGATAGTATTACACCGCGCATCATACGCGGCGATATGCAGATACGGCTCTTCATGTGCTAGACCATGATATTTGGGTAAGCTGGAGATCGACTGTGCTCGTACCTCGAATGATCGACCTCCTAGTAATTGAGGAATTACAACCGGTGATGGGTTGTTAGTAATCGCGGGCTTGAAATGGCTTTCGACACCCCACACCGGTCCGCAGTCGTATCTCCTAAGAATACCTTCAGGTAGGTTAACCGGTGGAACCAAATTCCATGGGAGTGGCCTCTGTTGAACCGGAATTTGTTGCACTGGTGGTGGCAATGGTATGTCTAGAGGCCTTCCCGGAATTGGTTGTTGAGTAATCGGATCCGGTTGCTGAAACTGTCGTTGATACCCAAACGTGCCTGGGTGTTCTCGTTCTAGTACTCTCGAACCCATGTTTCTGTAAGTCCCAACACTATACAATCGGATATCAAACACCAAACAAGTAGCGGAATTACAAGCAAGATGTCGAAGATTGAATGGCAAACTAGAACACACGATCTCAAGGATACGTCTGGTATTCTAGTCGCACAAAAGCACAAATTATTCCAAGAATCAACAACCACGAATGACTAAGGAATCCCCTATTCATACAAGCATAGGAGATCCTATTACACTGGGCCAAGCCCATACCCCATAGACTACAAAACAACTAATTAAGCCCACTTATGTATCCAACCCAAAACCAGACAAACCAACCCAAGACAGACGCAAACCTAAACTAGTTTATACCCTTACAATATCCCCCTAGGTTTGTGTTTTCTTGGCGTCTTTGGCTTCACTTCTGCTTCCTCTGCTGCTTCTTTGCTTGTTCTTTCTTTTTCCTCTGCAACTCAGGTAAGATCGGTATACTTCTCCCAACATATGGACCGAACAGCTGTGTCTCCACCTTTGTACGCTGCCCTGACCACAACTTAAAGTTCATGATCTGAGCCATAGCTCCTGTCCAACTTTTAGCACACACTTCATACTGAGGATCACTCTAAATCTGCGTCTTTGCCAGGAGATTTATATCATTTTCACCAAAACACATCAAATATCGAGTATCCAGAAACCTGTATTCAGCATCTTCACAAACAATCATGGCTTGACAAGAGACAGGATCATACATCCAAAACTTCAAATTCTTCAAAGTTTTGTCAGGAAGCTCCTTTAATAATGGCACTGTATTAGTTTGCTTCATTGCAAGCCACTTAACTGTCTTGTATGGCTTCCCAGTAGCAGGATCCAACACCTCTTCATCCTCTTCAATGGTTGACTGAGCTAACTTCATATCCCGAAAGTTAACTCGAGCTTGTTGTTGCAACCTATTGAAGAAATTCCATCCAATTTTGCAGTTTGGATTCTTGGTTTGATCATGATAACCTGCTTTACTTAACTCTCTGAGATCAACTACCGTCCATGATTCAAACGCTTCAGAGTTATCATGGTATTCCACTTCTCCATTCTTTCTCAGCACGATAAACATTCCCTTTTCATCATTGTATGCCCAGCTAGTAATACCCGATCTGTTTCCCTTTTTGCTTTTCTCTGTAGTGATCACATAACTATCAGGTTGATCACCAAACTGCAGATTCCTCTCAGCCCCGACGTTTCTCATAACTAACATCTTCTTTCTTGGTTTTTTATTTGTAGTACGAGGAGGATTTTCATAGTACCTATTCATGGCATCCTCATGCTCTTTTTGCTATTGCTCTCTATCTTCAGTAGTGGATTCTTTAGGAGGATCAGCAAATTCTTTTGGAAATTTTCCTTCAAGTTTCTGCTTTATATCCATAACTACAGCACTAAGAAATCCTAGATTTGTTTCCAGTTCATTGATTTTCCGATTCTTGACCATCAATTCTTCTATAAGACTTGCAATCTGAGCATCCTTGAATATTTAATCTTCTTCAATAGTAGAGATTCTTCGCATCGGAATTGTGGTCTCATTTTCTTCAAACAAATCTTCACTATCGGAACTTTCTGCAGCTTCAGGAGTTACAGTTTGTTTTAACTTAGCTGTTGCTTCAACTTAACTAGCAGTAGCTTGCAGCAGCTCAGCAGCTCTAAGAACATCAACGTCAGATGGACCACTGCTCGAACCTTCACCTGGCTTAGGGACAGGCATATACATGGCAGCTCTTTCATTGGCCATAAACTCGAAGATTGTAGGACTCAATTCTGTTGGTATGTAGTTGACCTTTGATTGTGTCGTATCAATGGGGTTAGATGTGTCTGTAGTTGTTTGAACTTCAACATTAACCTCACCGCTGATCCTAGGATCTCTTCTGCTTCGTTTCCTATGAGGAAGATAAGCGGCAGGATCTTCTCGAGGATGATCAGTATCAGCAGCATCAGTTGTAGTAACCGGTTCAACATGAGGAGGGCTCACATTAACTGTTCATTTACATTTTCAGGTTCTACTATGAGGCCTTCAGCAAGTATCTCTGTCTCCGTCTCATCAAGATCATCATTCACTTCTTCATCATCAATCATTCTATCATCAGCAATATCCTCTTCACTTTCAACACCAGTCAAATCCACATTCTCAACTGGTTTTTGTGTTCCAACAGGAGCTTCGATTATTTCTACATCATGCTCTTTAGCAACAATTGAATTGATCTGTGCGGGTGTCTCTTCTTGAATCTCAGCAAAAGCTCCAAACTTATCCAATTTTCTCTTGTTTTGATACTTCTTTTCAACATTGTCCGTCGACTTCTGATTCAGCATAGTGAATACCAAATGATTCATCATCTTGACGTCATAAGTCTTTACTGTAATTGGCAACTTCGGATATTTCTTCTCTAGGATCAGCTGCAAGAACCTAGGGAACTTATACCAATACTTCTCATTAATGGTTTTCACGTTAGCCATCATATCATCAAACACACTCTTAGAGTAGTTGTACTTCCACCCTTCAACTACTGAAACTACTCCAGATGTTTGTTTCAATGTCAACTTATCTAGGCCGCTCTTGTTCCCACTTATACACACCAGGTAGATATGTGCCAGAAATCTCCAGTATGGATGCAACAACTTCTTAATTTTGGGAGGAGGACACGCTCCCTCATAACTCATCTTCACCAGCACTTCTATGACCTTTTCTTTTGAATACTCAACTGGATCATTTTCCTTGTCACCAAATAATAACACTTCACGAATGTCTTGCTCGTTGACTGATACTTCTTTCCCTTGAACCTTGGACTTAATGATCACATCTCCTTAATTTGCTGTGGCATTATCCCAAAAATCCTTGATCCAATCTTCACGTATTACAGGATTCTCCCGAAGTGAGTGAGCTAATCTGCATGTGTTTAGACCCACAATCATCGACTTGTACATTTCGAATCCCTTTGGAAGGTCTGACAGGTAACAGGAAACATTCATGGACTTCTCCCAAGTCAGAACTGTCACACCCCCAAAATCCACACGCGGAGTATCACCGCATGGAGGCGTGACATGACGAGGATCAAGCCACCAATCATATTGAACAATGTAATGAGTAAATGTAATTCAACCAAACAATATGAAAAGGTGTTCAAAACAAAAGTATAGTATCAATGTTTAGCGGAAGCATAAATGTAAAACCCAACATAAGTAATAAGTTTGAAATGTCATAAACGTTTCACATGGCAACCACGATCCATGTCCCACAACGACTGTGCCTCCCCGTGCAAGCTCCATGAGTACCTAACGACCTGCAAGGCATGTAACAACGAGTCAACAACAAAGTTGAGCGAGTTCACAATTGGTTGCTTAGTTATAGTATTCGTTCGTAAATCATTTGTTCGCTTGTACCAGGTATCGTATTAATTCGTATCGCGGTCTCCCAGACATGTGTGCAAAGGTTAGTGGGGGTTTCCCATGTATCCTAGACTAGTTGTATTTGTATTTGTATCGTGGTCTCCCAGACATGTTTGCGAAGATTAGTATTCGTATCGCAGTCTCACAGACATGTGTGCGAAGATTAGCATTTGTATCGCGGTCTCACAGACATGTGTGCGAAGATTAGTGGGGGCTTCCTGTGTTTTACTAGTCTAGCTGTATCTATAGGTGTCCTACACCTAATGAGGTCAGTGGTACATATTTCAGTAGTGATGTAAGTACAAGTAATCATTCAATCCCATTCCCAACCCCGGGAATCCCATGCCTTGGTAAGAGTGTGAACTCACCTTGGTTTGCTCGGTATGCTAAACTATGTGCTCACAAGTAAACAGTCAAGTCCTATAGTTATACACGTATACTCAATCAGTTAAGTTCATATAGATTCACATGCCATCTATGTCACAAAGTGTGTTTAAGCAATTATCACGTATCATATAAGCAGTTAATCAGAGCCATGAAATTCATGCTTGACAAGATTAACAGTCAGTCCACATACTTCACAAAGTTAACACACTTAACAAGATTTACACACTAACAATGTTACATGATTAACAGAGTTAACATCTTTTAACTGAATTAGTAATCTATGCAGAACCAACATACTAAACCAAGTTGCTAGTCTTAACTGAAATGATAACTAACAAGGTTGATAAGCTTAACAGAGTTAACCAATCTTACTTAACAGAGTTAATAAATTACTAGAGTTAACAACCAGCAGGTTTAGTAAACTAACAGAGTTAATCAAGTAATTAACTTAATTGAATCACACATTTAATAGCGTTAATAGCTAACAGTATACAATGTGACGAAATCGCCTAAGTGGCGAAAACCCTTTGGGCCGAAATCCCTTGGGCCAAAAACACTTGGGCCGAAAACACCAAGGTGTTTTCGTTGGAGGTAGGGTTATCGTTGGGTGGAGGTTTTCGTCGGGTCCAACTATCATCAACAACAGTTACATTCAACAACACAAACCTAATCATCGCTAACAATCTCAACGGTTTCAATCAAACAAATCGCTCATTCATACCAGTTGGAATCATTGTTTATCATAACAGAACTATTACACATCTACTCAAGTAATATCTGATCACATATCCATCGAAATTAATCTCAACATCACATGCAATACATGAAGATCTAGTTACTAATCAATTCATCATTCAGTATTACAATCCTAAACAGATCACAGTTATGATCATAAACAAATCAATTAACATAACATCTAATCGAGCACCATAGCAAGTTAACATGTTTACAGATTCCGGACCACAATCATATCATTCAAAACTAATCGTATAAAATCATCAGAGCCTTCATAGGGAGGCATAACACAACATCAGCATTCAATTAAACATACACATACAGACATGTGATCATGCAAGAATCAAGCAACAGTGATTACTAACCAAGATGAAAGGGTCACTAGTTTGATCAGAAAGAAAAGCTTGAAAACTTGCAGTTGCCGTCGCACAAAGAAAAGAGCTCTAGGGTTTGGCGATTAAACTATTACGCAAGAATTGGGAAACAATATAACTGATTCACTACTGGGCCTAAAGCCCATGTGATTTTGTCGACCACATAGTGGACGAAAACACTTATGTTTTCACCACATGGGTGTTTTCGGACATGAGGTGATTTCGTGAGTGGGTGTTTGGCCAGGTTCCTAGTTTTAATTAAACAACATAATATTAATACTAAATCTATTAATAACCTACACCTCAAATATAGTGCACACCACATATATATATAAAACACACTTCACAATAGGTACAAGATTAAGTCGAATAGAGACCTTGAAAACTCGGGTTGTCACATTATCCCCAACTTGAAAGAAATTTCGTCCCGAAATTTAGCACGCGGTTACTGAGGAAGCTAGTCGTGTTGTGTTGTTTCCTGGGGTGTCACATCATCCCCCCGTTGATTTGGAATTTCGTCCCGAAATGCTGTAGTAGCTTCAGCCTCAGTAGTGGTTGCACTGTTTCCGAATAACTGGGGATACTTGAGTTTCATTTGATCTTCTCGTTCCCAGGTGAACTCGGGGCCACGACGGGAGTTCCAACGAACTCGAACAAGAGGTATTCTGGTGCGTTTGAGGACCTTAACATCCCGGTCTGTGATTTCAACTGGTTCCTCGACGAATCGCAACTGATCGTCGATAGTGAGCTCCTTCAAAGGAACTATGAGGGTCTCATCTGACCGACACTTCTTCAGATTCGACACGTGAAAAACGTTGTGAACTGCACTGAGTTCTGCGGGCAGGTTTAGTTTGTAGGCTACCTTGCCTATCTTCTTAATGATTTCGAACGGTCCGACATATCGCGGATTGAGCTTGCCCCGTTTGCCAAAACGAACCACAC
This sequence comes from Helianthus tuberosus, assembly GCA_030545235.1. Taxonomy (NCBI): domain Eukaryota; kingdom Viridiplantae; phylum Streptophyta; class Magnoliopsida; order Asterales; family Asteraceae; genus Helianthus; species Helianthus tuberosus. Next base: position 171,314,743 of record CM060366.1, on the reverse strand, counting down.
CCTTCCAGGGTGAAACTTTGAGTAGCACTCGATCCCCAACTTGGAACTCGAGTGGTTTCCGACGCTTGTTTGCGTAGGCTTTCTGACGGTCACGAGCCACCAACGTGTGTTGCCGTATCTGAGCAATTCTTTCCGTTGTGTCCACTACAAGTTCTGGACCCGTGATCTGACTATCACCCACCTCTGCCCAACAAAGAGGTGATCGGCATTTACGCCCGTACAATGCCTCGAATGGAGCGGCTTGAATGCTGGTGTGGTAACTGTTGTTATACGAGAACTCCACTAACGGGAGGTGTTTTTCCCAGCCGTTGCCGAAATCGATTACACATGCACGAAGCATGTCTTCTAAAGTTTGAATAGTGCGCTCATACTGCCCATCCGTCTGAGGGTGATAAGCTGTGCTCATGTCTAAACGAGAGCCAAAAGATTTGTGCATCGCTTGCCACAGTTTAGAAGTAAAACGTGCATCACGATCAGAGATAATCGAGGTTGGCACCCCGTGCCTCGAGACAACTTCCTTAAGATATACGTCTGCTAGAGTAGAGAACTTGTCTGTTTCCTTGATAGCCAAGAAGTGTGTAGACTTAGTGAGTCGATCCACGATCACCCAAATAGTATCATTCCCACGTTGAGATCTAGGCAGGCCAGTAACAAAATCCATGGAAATTTGCTCCCATTTCCATTGTGGTATCTCTGGTTGTTGGAGTAGGGCCGATGGTTTCTGATATTCAGTCTTGACTCTCGCACAAGTCAAACACTTGCTAACGTAAGTTGCTATATGAGCTTTCATGCTAGGCCACCAATATGTAGTTTTCAAATCGTGATACATCTTATCCGAACCAGGATGTACTGAGTAGCGAGACTTATGAGCTTCATCCATTACAAGCTCGCGTAAGTTGCCATAGAGTGGGACCCAGATGCATCCCGTTACATAGTAGGCGCCGTCTGCCTTTTGTTCCAACCGTTGTCTTGAACCGCGTAGGGCTTCAGCCCTGATGTTTTCTGGTTTCAATGCTTCTACCTGAGCATCTCGTATCTGAGAAGGAAGACTAGACTGAATAGTGAGTTGCAACGCCCGTACACGCCGAGGTGTAGTATCCTTTCGACTGAGGGCGTCGGCCACCACATTAGCTTTGCCCGGATGGTACTTTATAGCACATTCGTAATCGTTTAAAAGCTCGACCCGTCGACGCTGACGCATGTTCAACTCTTTCTGCTTGAAGATATGCTCGAGACTCCTGTGATCGGAGTCGATGGTGCACTTGGTACCGTACAGGTAATGTCGCCATATCTTGAGCGCAAAAACAACAGCTCCCAGCTCTAAATCGTGTGTAGTGTAATTCCGTTCGTGAATCTTAATTCGGCGCGAAGCATAAGCAATGAATTTATCCCGTTGCATCAACACACATCCAAGACCCTGAATAGATGCGTCGCAGTAGACCACAAAATCATTTATGCCCTCTGGCAATGAGGGAATAGGTGCGCTACAAAGTCTATCCTTTAAGTGCTGAAATGTTGATTCCTGTGCATTTTTCCAGCGATAGATAACGCCTTTCTGAGTTAGTGAGGTGAGGGGTTGTGCAATCTTTGAGAAGTCTTTGATGAACCTTCTGTAGTAGCCCGCCAAACCCAAAAATTGGCGGATTTCTGTTGGTGTACGCGGTGCAGGCAAGTTCCTGATCGAATCAACTTTTGATGGATCAACATGAATTCCATCCTTGTTTACTACGTGGCGTAGGAAATGAACTTCATGAAGCCAGAAGTCGCATTTCGAGAACTTGGCATACAGCTGTTCAGTTCGAAGGAGTTCCAAAATAAGCCGCAGATGTTGCTCGTGTTCCTCCTGGCTCTTGGAGTAGATCAAAATGTCGTCGATAAATACAATAACAAACTTATCCAGATAGGGCTTGCATACTTTGTTCATAAGATCCATGAAGACCGCAGGCGCGTTTGTTAGCCCGAATGGCATGACTAGAAACTCGTAGTGGCCGTAGCGAGTTCTGAGTGCTGTTTTGGAGACGTCCTCATCCCGGACTCTTAGTTGATGGTAGCCTGACCTCATGTCAATCTTCGAGTAATAGCTCGACCCTTGCAACTGGTCGAATAAGTCATCGATGCGTGGAAGAGGATAGCGATTCTTCACAGTCACCTTGTTCAGTTCACGGTAGTCGATGCACATACGGAAGGTACCGTCCTTCTTCTTTACAAATAATACCGAAGCTCCCCAAGGCGAAGAGCTAGGACGAATGAAACCCTTATTCAAGAGTTCTTGCAATTGTTTGGACAGTTCTTCCAGTTCGGTTGGAGCTAAGCGATAGGGTGCTCGAGCTATGGGTGCTGCTCCAGGAGCTAGCTCGATCTGAAATTCGACCTGGCGATGAGGCGGTAGCCCAGGTAAATCTTCAGGAAACACTTGAGGAAAATCGCGTACTATTGGAATATCCTCTAATCTCTTCTCTTTCGCTGATGCGCCAGTAACAAGTGCTAAGATAGCAGTGTGGCCCTTTCGCAAACACTTCTGAGCCTTCAGGAAGGAGATGATGCCAACCACGGCACCACTCTTGTCGCCTTGAACTTCGAGAGGTTCTTTACCAGAACGGGGAATACGAACGATCTTCTCCTTGCATAGGATCTCCGCTTGTTGTTGAGATAACCAATCCATACCAATGACGATGTCAAAACTACCTAGAGCTATGGGAATGAGATCGATAGAGAAAGTCTGACCATCAAGGATAAGATTACAACCCGGAACTACGTGTGTGGCCTCTAGACTTTTACCGTTGGCTAATTCTACAACATGTTTGGTGTTCAAAAGTGTTGGTGCGCGTTTAAGCATTTGGCTAACTTTCAGAGACATATAACTTGTATCCGCACCCGAATCAAATAATACAGTAACATAAAAGTCGTCGAGAAGAAACTTACCCATAACCACATTAGGATCGTTCCTTGCATCACCCTGACCCAGCATAAATGCATGACCCCTAGCACCATTGTCGTTATTGTTTCCCCCATTGTTGTTCCCGTTGCCCTGATTATTGTTGTTGTTATTCTGATTCTGGTTTAACTGGGGGCAGTCCCGCTTGAAGTGGCCTTCAGCCCCACATTGAAAGCATCCCCTATTGCCTCGCTGTTGTTGTTGCTGGTTTCGTGGAGCGGGTGGTTGTTGTTGCTGGTTCCGATTAGCAGGGCATGAGCTCTTGCAATCTTTAGCCTTATGACCCATCTTGAGACACCGCTGACAACGACCCTTGTTGCACTGGCCATTGTGGTGCCTGTTGCATGTATTGCACCTTGGGAGATTTCCTCTATATCCACCATGTCTTTGACTACCAGAAAATTGCTGACCAGAGCTTTGGTAGTTATCAGTCTTCCGCTGCTGTGCCTAAGACTGAGCTGTAGCTGAACCCTTGCTGGAATCCCCATCCCATTTCCGCTTATTCTCGCTGGGAGTAGCAGAAGTAGTAGCATTAGTAGCACTGATACGTTTGGGCAGCTTGTTCTGTTCCACTGCCTGATTTGTGAGGCGATGAGCAAGACGAGTAACATCCTGGATAGTAGCAAGGTTGGCCGATGTCACATGACTTTGAATTTCCGGTACTAGCCCTTTGAGATACAACTCAATACGCTTGATAGGGGGGGTCCACCATGGTTGGACACAAGATGGCCAGCTCGTTTGACCTTTTCATATACGCCTCAATCTCTGACCCCGTCATTTTCAGATTAAAGAACTCCACTTCTAACTTGTGGATGTCATCACGCGTACAGTATTCTTGCTTGATTAGTTCCTTGAAATCGTTCCAAGGGGTGGCGTTAGCGGCTGCCAACCCTAACATCTGAACTTGCGCATTCCACCAAGTCAGCGCAATGCCTTCTAGAGTACCAGTGGCGTACTTCACCCTGCGAGCCTCAGGGCATTCACACATCTCAAATACGGACTCGAGCTTTTCAAACCAATGGAGGAGTCCAACTGCTCCTTCCGTGCCACTGAATGTGCTAGGACGACAGTCCATGAAAGTCTTGAAGGTGCAAACAGGTGGCTGAGCGTGTTGACCTGTTGTGTATAAGAATCAGGGCAAGGTTAAACACAAGAGTTGGTTTAGAAGTGTAGGATCTAAAGATTCTAGTGTGAGTTACGACTGCAGGGTATACCTCCTGCTTGAGCAGCTGCAAGTGCTGCAGCAACTTGTTGGTTGATCAAAGCCGTCAGCTGGGCTTGTGTCATGTTAACGCGTCCACTCATGATCTTCACAAGTAAGAGAACACAAGTGAGAAGTGCGTCGTATCAATACGCAAGTGTGGAATGACAGAAGAGTGTGAGCATACAAGATTTCAAATAGTACTTGTTACATTATCTAAGCATACCATGAGCAATGTAATATGTATCTAGCAAGTAGGTAATGTAAACACGAATAGTATCACCTATAGTGTCGAGTCTTGCACGTGGAGCGAAGCGTCGTTATGGATCGTTGAGCACTGTTCAGGTTATAGTCTGGTTTTAACAAAACTTATTACCTTATTAAAACCAAGTTCGCTATAACCAATGGCTCTGATACCAATCTGTCACACCCCCAAAATCCACACGCGGAGTATCACCGCATGGAGGCGTGACATGACCAGGATCAAGCCACCAATCATATTGAACAATGTAATGAGTAAATGTAATTCAACCAAACAATATGAAAAGGTGTTCAAAACAAAAGTATATTATCAATGTTTAGCGGAAGCATAAATGTAAAACCCAACATAAGTAATAAGTTTGAAATGTCATAAACGTTTAACATGGCATCCACGATCCATGTCCCACAACGACTGTGCCTCCCCGTGCAAGCTCCATGAGTACCTAACGACCTGCAAGGCATGTAACAACGAGTCAACAACAAAGTTGAGCGAGTTCACAGTTGGTTGCTTAGTTATAGTATTCGTTCGTAAATCATTTGTTCGCTTGTACCAGGTATCGTATTAATTCATATCGCTGTCTCCCAGACATGTGTGCGAAGGTTAGTGGGGGTTTCCCTTGTATCCTAGACTAGTTTTATTTGTATTTGTATCACGGTCTCCCATACATGTTTGCGAAGATTAGTATTCGTATCGCGGTCTCACAGACATGTGTGCGAAGATTAGCATTTGTATCGCGGTCTCACAGACATATGTGCGAAGATTAGTGGGGGCTTCCCATGTTTTACTAGTCTAGCTGTATCTATAGGTGTCCTACACCTAATGAGGTCACTGGTACGTATTTCAGTAGTGATGTAAGTACAAGTAATCATTCAATCCCATTCCCAACCCCGGGAATCCCATTCCTTGGTAAGAGTGTGAACTCACCTTGGTTTGCTCGGTATGCTAAACTATGTGCTCACAAGTAAACAGTCAAGTCCTATAGTTATACACGTATACTCAATCAGTTAAGTTCATATAGATTCACATGCCATCTATGTCACAAAGTGTGTTTAAGCAATTATCACGTATCATATAAGCAGTTAATCAGAGCCATGAAATTCATGCTTGACAAGATTAACAGTCAGTCCACATACTTCACAAAGTTAACACACTTAACAGGATTTACACACTAACAATGTTACATGATTAACAGAGTTAACATCTTTTAACTGAATTAGTAATCTATGCAGAACCAACATACTAAACCAAGTTGCTAGTCTTAACTGAAATGATAACTAACAAGGTTGATAAGCTTAACAGAGTTAACCAATCTTACTTAACAGAGTTAATAAATTACTAGAGTTAACAACCAGCAGGTTTAGTAAACTAACAGAGTTAATCAAGTAATTAACTTAATTGAATCACATATTTAATAGCGTTAATAGCTAACAGTATACAATGTGACGAAATCGCCTAAGTGGCGAAAACCCTTTGGGCCGAAATCCCTTGGGCCGAAAACACTTGGGCCGAAAACACCAAGGTGTTTTCATTGGAGGTAGGGTTTTCGTTGGGTGGAGGTTTTCGTCGGGTCCAACTATCATCAACAACAGTTACATTCAACAACACAAACCTAATCATCGCTAACAATCTCAACGGTTTCAATCAAACAAATCGCTCATTCATACCAGTTGGAATCATTGTTTATCATAACAGAACTATTACACATCTACTCAATTAATATCTGATCACATATCCATCGAAATTAATCTCAACATCACATGCAATACATGAAGATCTAGATAAATGATCAATTCATCATTCAGTATTACAATCCTAAACAGATCACAGTTGTGATCATAAACAAATCAATTAACATAACATCTAATCGAGCACCATAGCAAGTTAACATGTTTATAGATTCCGGACCACAATCATATCATTCAAAACAAATCGTATAAAATCATCAGAGCATTCATAGGGAGGCATAACACAACATCAGCATTCAATTAAACATACACATACGGACATGTGATCATGCAAGAATCAAGCAACAGTGATTACTAACCAAGATGAAAGGGTCACTAGTTTGATCAGAAAGAAAAGCTTGAAAACTTGCAGTTGCCTTCGCACAAAGAAAAGAGCTCTTGGGTTTGGCGATTAAACTATTATGCAAGAATTGGGAAACAATATAACTGATTCACTACTGGGCCTAAAGCCCATGTGATTTCGTCGACCACATAGTGGACGAAAACACATATGTTTTCACCACATGGGTGTTTTCGGACATGAGGTGATTTCGTGAGTGGGTGTTTGGCCAGGTTCCTAGTTTTAATTAAACAACATAATATTAATACTAAATCTATTAATAACCTACACCTCAAATATAGTGCACACCACGTATATATATATAAAACACACTTCACAATAAGTACAAGATTAAGTCGAATAGAGACCTTGAAAACTCGGGTTGTCACAAGAACGTGAGGAACCGATGTTTTCTTTCCAGTATCTACACCAAATGAGACAAGTTAGACCTGTGAACGATATTCTGAAACTTAAAAATTCTGAGTTTAACCGTAAACTTGCTCAAACTAAACCCATATGTTGTTAAAATGATTTCAAAAATTTAAGAACTGAGGTATGCCATCCTATTGAGAAATTTATGAAATTATATTAACACAGTTACTTATTCGGATCACATTTTAAAACAGGCCCAAAAGTGATGGATCAGGCCCAAAGATAAAGGGGGTGTGCGATTCAAAATGGGGTGTGCGATTAGATGTTAGGTGTGCGATGGCATTTCAGTAATTTCTTCAGAAGTTTTTGAATAAAATAACAATACACTCAATCGCACACTTCACTGGTCAACCAAAGTCAATAAGAACTCAATCGCACACCTCCTTTGGTCAAACAAAGTCAAAGATACCAATCGCACAAGTCTCTGGTCAAACACGGTCAAAGAATGTCAATCGCACAAGTATTGGTCAAATGAGGGGTAATACAGACTTTTTACCCAAATATTCAGGGGCAAAAACATCAAACATCATCTGGTGCGATTTCATCTGACGGCGTGTGCAGACCACTCACCATCTCCGGTCATGTTCTCCGGCGATACCTGAATTTCTGACGACTAACTAGGGTTCCGAAAAGAGTTTTCCGGCCAAAATTTAGGATTTCGATCCAATTTTTTTAGTCAATATTAACGATCTTGCAACATGTGAAACCTTAAAACCCTAAAATCCTTCGATTTCGACAGAAAACCCTTCTAATCAAACACTAACAATCAATCAAACAAAAACCCCAAAACAACTCTAAACACTCACCTTCATATTCAGATTCAAATAAAACTATAAGAGAACTGACCTTTAGCTTTGCCCTTTTGATTCGACGTGACTGATGTATAAGCAGGTGAGGAAGACGAATATGATTAAAAGGTGTGCGACTGAAACTATTTTTTGAATCTTGAAAAGAAACACAGAAGTAGAATGATGAATTTAAAGTTTCGAGAAGCCGTCGCACACCCTATTTAAAACTAAGCCACAATTTTTCAACCAAGGGGCCCACCAAGTGTGCGGTGGGCCTTAGCAATTTCCCTTTCAAAACTGTTTTAGATTTTGTGGGGCCCACCAAGGTTACAGTGGGTCCGTCTCGAATCCCGAGGACAAAACTTTTAGAAAATCTCGTGCAAGAATTGTTTTATGAAGTTTAGATCTTTCTCGATTCATATAAACGCGGTCACAATTTTAGAAGATTTATAAAATATGATCTAATTATTTACACACAAGAGTGACACAAAATATTTACAAAAATTAAAAATGTATACACTATTTTTGCATGCACTTTTCTTACGGGATCAAATCACAGAGTTTCGGGCCCGACTACATTTATCAACACTAATTTACTCTGGTAGATCCGAGCGATTGCCAGTATATTTTTCCTCTTAAACTTATCTCCCTAAGCTTTCATCAAATAATGGACTGCAACTAATTTATCATGTTTTCATTTTAAATTATATGAGCACTCATATCAATCACGATCAAATCCCGGAATTTTAGATTCGAACAGGCTATCATACGAGTAGTTTCCCTACCACATATTTCACAAGCCCGTTCTAGGATTCTGAAACCTTGACTGGACTTGATTGAGAAGAGAAGAGAATAGAATGGATCAGCAGAGATGGATATAATGTACAAATCAAATGAGATTTTCTCAGTTTGATATAGGTTTTATTTTTGGGGTTTCTTTTGGGCACTAGATGGCCTCTTTCGGGTGTATTTGATCCACAGAGCGACAACGTACAGCTAGGTCTTTGCTCGCGCAAAACAGAAACTGACGTTGCCTAGCACCTCCAGGTCTTTGCTCACGCAAAACAGAGGAGATACACGAGTTGGTTAGAAAAGATTTCAGAACTAGAACGAAATTGTGTGTATCTGGACGTCACACACGCATTCAAATAGCCATGCTCTAATTCCAAGTGACGTTCTTTCCTGAGGTCATAGAATAAATATTAGTGTTCTACGCAGAACCAGTTAAAGAGTCCAGCCATTAGGATAAAGCCTACCAACACTTCGCTCTAGAGTCAGACCATTTCAATATTGGTCTTACATGAGTCAGCCTTAATCCACATAGTGAAAATTCATTTCATTTCCCGGGTTGTAGCAAAGGCATAGCAAAGAACTATTTTTGTACTTTTCTGATTTATCAAATGTTTTTGAATTTTTCTGATTTTTTAATGTTTTTGTATTTTTCTGGTTTTTTAAATGTTTTTGTATTTTTCTGAGATAATACATCCCCCTAAATTTTTGCTTAAAATTAAAAATAGAATAAAATTAAAAGAAAAACAATTTTACAGAAACGAAGAAAAATATTTTTGTGTAGCCGCGTTCAATCCTCGAAATCTACCATTTTGAGGAGTTCAAGAAGAGCAAGAAAACGTGCTTTATCAACCGGTTTTGTAAAAATATCTTCGACATTGTCGTCAGTATGAATTTGATCCATTTTAATTAGACCCTGGTTGAAAGATTCACGAATAAAATGAATTTTTATGGAAATGTGCTTGTTTTTGAAAAATATACCGGATTTTTCACTATTTGGATAGCTGCATCATCGTCACAATAAATGGGAGTTTGGGAAAAATTCAAACCGTAATCCACCAGCTGGTGTTGAATCCAGATAACCTGAGAGCAGCAAGCTGAAGCAGCCATATACTCGGCTTCTATAGTCGACAGTGAGACAGTTTGCTGCTTCTTGCATTGCCAGGAGATGAGGCGATCCCCCAAAAACTGGCATCCAGCCGACGTAGACTTCATGTCCCTACCAGTGCCTCCAAAATTGCTGTCAGAAAAAGCACACAGATCAAATGGAGATTCTTTTCGATACAGAAGTCCAAGCCGAGGTTTGCCCTTAAGATATCGAAAGGTTCTCTAAACAGCCTGATAACGTGCACCTTAACACACAGCAAACATGATATCTGGTCTACTGGCTGTCAAATACATCAACGAGCTAATCATCGACCGGTACAGTGTAGCATCAACAGCTTCTCCCTCCAGATCTTCCATCATCACTGGTCTTTCTGCCATAGGAGTATTTGCAGGTTTAGCATCCTAAAGTTTGAACTTAGCAATGATGTCATCAACATATTTTCCCTGATGAATGAGAATTCCTTTGGAATCTTGACGAATCTGCAGACCCAAAAAGAAACTCATCTCTCCCAACGCACTCATTTCAAATTGCTTCTTCAAAACCTCCTCAAATTCCTTGCACAGTGCTTCACTTGTGGATCCAAAGATGATATCGTCCACATAAATCTGCACTAAGATTTGATCCTCTCCCACCTTTCGAATGAACAGTGTCTGATCAATTACTCCACAAGTGTATCTATGAGCGAGAAGAATCTCTGTCAGAGTAGCATACCATGCACGAGGAGCCTGATGCAATCCGTACAAAGCCTTATCAAGCTTATAAACATGACGAGGACATTGTTTGTTCACAAAACCCAGTGGCTGTGACACATATATCTCTTCCTTTACTTTGCCGTAGAGAAACGCCGTCTTGACATCCATCTGATAAACTTTGAATCCCATGAATGATGCATAAGCCAGAAAGATTCTGATTGCCTCCAGTCGGGCCACAGGAGCATATACTTCATCATAGTCAAGGCCTTCAATCTGTCTAAACCCTTGGACAACCAGTCTTGCTTTATTGCGAACAATCACTCCGCTATCGTCTCTCTTGTTTCGATAGACCCATTTAGTTCCGAGTGATTTCTTTCTAGCAGGTAGAGTAACCAACTTCCAGACTTTCAGTTTCTCAAACTGATTCAACTCATCCAGCATCGCGTCTACCCAGCTAGGTTCCAAAAGAGCCATATCAATTGCCTTTGGCTCGATTTATGAGATGAATCATGAAAACAAGCAATTGTTGATGATTCCTGACTGACTTCTTGTCAACACTCCAGCCTCTACAGGTCCAATCACATTTTCAATGGGATGATCACGCTGGACACTTACAGGAATGGCAACTTCTGGAGCAGTTCCAGTCGGTGGCAAATTTGTTAAGTGATCAACTGCTACCGACTCTGTTTGGTCGATGATTTGCCCTTCTTCTGAACTATTTGTGACAAACTCGTCAGGAATGGGACCATCAAACATGTCATTTTGATCATCGGGTGTATCCTCATCATCAGATGAATCTAACGCCTCCCCTCCATCATTGAGAATGTCGGTGTAATCAAGAACCACTTGAATCTCTGGTGTTGATGTTGAAGATGAGGCTGCAGGTGTGTGATCCCCCATAGCTATAGGATCCCCCTCAAATTCAACAACCCCCTCTTCTCCAGCGTTATGTGGAACAAATGAGGGTCGAGAAGCAGCATTTGAAATACTAGAAGCACCGGCATGAGCAACAGGAGGATCATCAAGAATGTCAAAGGATTTAAAAAGATAAGCATAGTTATAGAGAGTAAATGGCCCGTTTCCAGCATCCGTTTGATTTTCTTCGAGCCACTGCACATCGTAAGACTCAACGATCTGTCTGGTCTTCTTGTTGTCCACTCTATATGCAGTCTTGTTTTCATGAGCAGCTTTTCCCGCATATCCAATGAAATAACATTCATCCTCCCTAGCGTCAAACTTTGGTATGGATTCCAGGTACAAAAGAGTGCCTAGACAACCGAAAGCTCCAAAGTGCCCAACAGATGGTTTTTTGCCGAACATTACTTCATGAGGCATCTTCATGCGTGCTTTGTTAATAATGACTTTGTTCTAAACATAGCATGCAGTATTAATAGCCTCTTCCCAGAAGAAGACTAGGAACTTCAAATCACAAAGCATTGTGCGAGCTGCCTCAATTAGGGTTCTATTCCTTCTTTCGGCAACTCCATTTTGCAGAGGAGTTCTAGCAGCACTATATTGTCGAGTAATTCCCCTTTCAGTACGGAAGAAATTCAATTCAGCATTCTTGAATTTGGTTCCATTGTCACTTCGAATTCCCTTCACTTTCTTGCCAGTCTGATTTTTCATAAAGATTATGAATCTTTTGATCAATTCTGCAGTCTCACTTTTGTTAACTAAGAAGAAAACCCAAGTAAAACATGAGTAGTCATCAGTAATTACAGGACAGTAAGACTCTCCAGACAAACTGAGCACATTCACTGGACCAAAAAGATCCATGTGAAGAAGCTGCATCACACTGTTAACAGTGTTAACAGTTTTGGGAAAATGAGGTCTTCGATGTTGTTTACCCTTAGCACAGGAAACACATTTTTCAAAGGTTATGAAATCTTTTACCGGTAGACCCCTTACCAACCCCAGTTTCACAAGACAATTTAGATTTTTCACATTTGAATGTCCTAAACGACGATGCCACAGCATAGCATTGTGCTCAGAGATTTTGGTAAACAAATAGGCAATGCTTTCAGTGGGTGGTTTATTCATGTCAATGACATAAGCGTTGCCCTTTCGTTTAGACTTCAACAGTATCCATTCATTAGGAATTACCATTCATGGTTTCAGAATAAGACAGTGTTTATCAGTGAAGTGAGTTGAGTAACCGTTGTCGCATATTTGAGCAACACTCAGCAGGCTATGCTTCAACTCAGGAACGCAGTTGACGTCTTTGAAACAGAGATCACCATTCTTAAATGTGCCTCGTTGCGTGATCTTTCCTTTCTCTCCTCCCGCAAAAGCAACATATCCTCCATGAAATTCTTCAAGATCAGAAAGTTGGGATAAATCGCCAGTCATATGCCTGGAACTGCCACTGTCAATGACCCAGAGTCGAATGACAGCCCTCCATAGCCGTTCCTGCACAATATGTAGGATTAGTTAGATTTTGGTACCCAAGCCATAGTTGTAGTGGGTACACCCTATTCATTAACATATGTGACTTGCATCCAAATCAGCTTTTCCTTAGAGTAGATAGGTTTGTCATTGATGCACGATGATTTAGGAGAGTTGTCTGGAACATAATTCTTAGGTTTCCAAACTTGCCTAGGTCTTTCCAATTTCTTGGATGCCATTTCCGAAATATGTGTGGAGTTTGGAGTGTGACTTTTTATTTTTAACTTCATGTATTTAGCTTTGTTCCAATCTCCATCAGAAGGCTTCACCTTGGAATTTAGCTTCTTAACAGGTTTAGATTTTTGAGTCTTCTCCTGTTTCGAAGGCTCGACATTCCCTTTTGGAGCCTTCTGATACTCTCCCTTTTTGAGTTTATCAGGACGCTGCGGACAATTTCTTGCAATGTGTCCAGCAACTCCACACGTGTAACATATTTGTCGTTTCACATGTGGTTTTGCATGACATCCATCAGTCTTTTCAGAACTTGAGGACTTGTGTGGTTCCTGAGATGCAAACGAGACATGTTTAACTTTATCCTTAGAAATAGAATGAAATTCATTGGAATGTTTGATCTTGATTTTGGTGGAACATATTTTGTTTCACTTCCTCTTTCAGTCTGTTTTACCAATAGATTTTTAGACTTATCAGCTTTATTAGATAAAACAACTGAATTCAAATCCACACCAATAGAACCAAAATAAATGTTGGAACATTCATCGCTCTTTAAAACAGAGCCCACACTATCCAAAGCATCAGAAGAAGTTGAAATATTGTTTGACTTTTCAGAAATTAAAGAATTGTTTTTCTGAATTTTCTTTTTCAAAACAAGTAAAGCAACGCCATGCTCATCATCTTCATCTACCCAATCTTCAATAATTACTTGGTCTGCATTTGAAGCAACAGGGTTAGTATCGTTCATTTTTTCAAAAACGGTGTCACATGATGCAACAGTATTGCTTTCATCTTCCAGTGACACCATTGATTCAGAAGGATCAGAATTATTCTCGTTTAAAGACTCAGCATGGGCTTCTGTGGTTTCGTCAACATTTAACTCGACAGAAACTCCTGATGTTGCTTCTAATTCTTCTTTGATCGAATCTTGTTCAATTGTTTCAGATGATTCATTTGTTGACTCTACTGAATCAATTGACTCTGAGTTGTCACAATCAGTCTTTTCAGAAGAGTCACATGTTGAATCAGATGAAACTGATGATTCAGGAAATTCATCAGACTCTATCTCAGTCTGAGGTGACTCTGCTTCTTCAGGTGATGCATTGTTGACAACAACTGATTCAACCATTTCTGATTTCTCAAGAGTGGTTGTCTCAGAAGTATCACTAGTTGCATCACATAGGGAAGCAGATTCACTTTGTTTGCCATTTTTGAATTCTTTCATAAATTCAGTCAAGCCTTTTATCATGGCAAACTCAATGTTGTCTACATTCACTCTAGACTCTCTCACTTCAGACTCTTGTGTTAGTGATTTATTTTCAGGTGACTGTTGTGACACACAAGATTCTGCGTTTTCCAACACTTGAAAATATTTATCAACACTTACATTTTTATCAAAATTTAAGGTTTCTATGTGATTTAAAACATTTTCTGATTTAACAAATGTTTGTTGATAAGCCTGCTTTTCTAAAATGATTTCAGTGTTATCAGGCCTGGTGATTTTTATCTTTCGAGACTTAACAGTTTCAGGTTTCTTATCCTCTGGTTTCCCATATTTCATTTTGGGTAAATTGTCTATCTCCTCTTCAGTCATTGGAATTGAGGAATAATTGTGATTGTATCGTGGAGGTATGCATACAAAACCCCATCCTTTATTCCTCACTTCCTTTTTGCTATATTTTAACTGTTGATTGATCATCTTTTTGACTTTTTCACTAGAAACATCAAACTTTTTAAAATTGAATTCTGTATTTTCAAAAGTTGATTTTAAGTCATTTAATTCAACAGTTAATTTTTCAGAAAGCTCTTTGAAATGGAGATATCGACAGTTCGCTTCTCTCAGATCGTTATGCAACTTTCAAATATCGCGTTTTTGCGCCTCCACCATATCCTTATACCCAACCAGTTTCTTTTTGACTTCATAACTACTGGATCTGGTATATTGAAGTTTCATAACAAGCGAGTCGGCCTGTTCTTTAAACCCTTTTACCTTCTCCCTACACTTAGAGGTATAGCAAACATCATCTACACATACCTCAGCTTCAGAAGGAGTGTAGTCGTTCATTTGAGCCATGAGGGTGTGATAGATTGTTCCCTCAATGTCTTCAGTTGCTGATTCAGTGTCTTCTTTTACTTCTGCCACGAGAGCTTGATTTGACTGATACAAAGTGTCTGCAGTCAGCAGTAAACCATTCATCTGTTGTGTCCAATCGAAGCTCCTTCCTTCCTGAACCACCAATGCATTTCCAGGATTTGCAACTGATTCTGAAGCAATTGTTTGATTTCTGGCAGCAGTGTTTGAGGATGAAACCTGAGCGGGTTGAGAAACGGTGATGTTTGAGGTTGACACAACCTTTGGGGCTGGTCGTGCAGCTGAACTAACAGTAACAATAAACATTTGGATCCGCTCTCTCCTTTCTGGGTTGCTTGCACTCTCGAGCATAGTGCCCGGGCTCATGGCAGTTATAACATCTGAGCTTAGACTTGTTCCAACCAAGCTCATGATCCGTTGTTTCCCATTTGTTTCTACCAATTTTCTTCATGAAGTTTTTGGCTCGAAAAACTGCCATGGCCATCTGCCACAACGTCATCAAGATGAATTTCCAGCAGTTCAGTAGAATCGATGTTATTTGCCATCCTTCCAGCAATGAACGCATGATAACAGTTCATGACCCCTGTCATGAAAGCCATAGCTTGCTCAAATTCCATCGAAGTAACCACAGAAGAGTTTGTTGCTACGAAAGTAGTAGTAAGGTTCGAAAGAAGATGAGTGGGTGTAGAAGCAGATTGAGTTGGGTTCACTTGTTGAGCAGGAGCAGCAAAAATAACCAGATTGATTGACGTAGGTTCCAAGGTTAGCGGGATACAGAACTGTGGAAGGTGTTTGAAGCAAGCTCATTCCTTGCTGAGATACCAAAGCAGTGTTTGTCAACACACCTGCATTGTTGTAGCTTGCAGTGTGGTTGTAGAACCTTTATTTATCGTCCATCTCATAGGAATTTAGCAATGATATCAGCTCAGAAATAGTCATTCTGGGCAAGTCCCTGGTTCTTTTGATAAGGGTCACATTTGTGTCCCAGTTTTTTGGAAGAGCGTTGAGTAGTTTCATGTTGATAACGGATTTTTCAAGCCTGATATCATGAGTTTTCATATCACTGACCAAAGCGACGAATCTTTGAATTTGATTTTCTAAAGTTTCTCCTGGGAAGTGATTGAAAAGATTAAACTTTTGAGTAAGCATCTCTCGTCTGCTTTCTGTCACACCCCGACCGCATAAAATAACAAACCGCGGCGGAAACATCGGGGAGTGTCGTAACAGAATCATTGTTTCACAACACATGGTGATTAAAGATTAGTTTTTATTTCATTAAGGAACTCAATGTCTTATTACAAACCAGATAAATACAAATACTTGACTTTCAAGTTTTAAAGTCACTAAGGCACGGGTCCAATCCTATGTGTAGCATGCATCAACAATCATCACATAGTAGTACCTGAAACACATGTGAAAATAAAATGTCAGCATAAAAATGCCTGTGAGTAACATAGGTTTTGTTGTTTTAGATTCATGGCTTTAGTTAACATAGAAAAGGTTTTATGTTTTACAAAAAAAAATAGCCATGAATCCTTGTAAAAGTTTTGTTTCTAAAATGCATTGTTTTGATAAAAAGGTATGTAGTATATATGAAAATATACTTTGATTTGAAATAGTTTAACAGATAGTATACCGAAATATACTTTGGTTACTGAAATAGTAGATTTGGTAGTATATCACAAATATACTTTAGTTTAAGAATGAAAACATCGGTAGTATATCAAAATATACTTTAGTTTATGAAATAACAAAGTCGGTAGTGTTGGACCGTTCCTTGACCCGAAAACGTCAATCCGAGTAGCTCATTCTCACATATAAAGGCGGAAACAGAATATGCAAGATTACAACAGCTTGTCCTATTAATTTCCTTTGTTTTATTGCTTTTCTGATGAAAATTTGACAGAGGTTCGGCTCCTAAGCATACACATACAACTATGAGATCCGCTCAAACTACTCCCCTATATATAGACATTGTGGTTCGCTCATATGACATGCCATATGAGCGATCCAGACACTTGACATTCGAGCGGTCTAGAATAATGACATTCGAGCGAACCAGACCTAGACACATAAGCGGACCAGACCTAACATAATGACATAAAAGCGAACCAGCTCATAAAATACATATTTTGACACTTTTGACCCTCTGTTGACCATTCTTGACTTGTGACTTCTTGCAGACGCAGTCAACAGACATTTCATGTATCAACAGACTCCCCCTTGGATGTTGACGTAGTCTTTTAGCATCTTCAGATCCATAGTCTTCAGTCTTAGTCTTTTCTTCAACTTTGTCTTTTCATCATAAGCACTCTATCTTCACATTCCCATTGACTGTTGATCCAGACTCCCCCTTTCACAGACTCCCCCTCTCGATATGCTAGAATCTGAGAGATCTGGTTCAAGCTTTAACAAATAGCTTCCTTTGGGAATAATGAAGTTCAAATCTGTTACTCAACCAACAAACATTACAAACTATCTTTCCATCATTAAATCACAAAATCAATCAGCTATAGCAATCCACTCAAGTATTCAGGTCCAAGTTAATGACCCTGATTACTTGATTAATCTACCAAGTCCAATTTAATGACCTTGGTTGATCATTTGACGAAACAAACTGATTTTAAAACAACAATTTCAAACAATTTCTGAAAATAACAAGTATCAAGTTAATGAACTTGTTTTTGACTATTCAAACAAATCAAACTTCTTCAAAGTAAGCTCTCCTCATTCTTCAGTCCAGAATCTCCTGCATCTGCTTCAAACATCTAAGAATCCAACAATCCACTCTCCACTTTGGTTTGTCTAAAATAAAGCAGAAATAAAATCTTTTTGGATTTTATCAAAGTGTTCTAAACTAAGAAATGAAATACAGAAAACTTAAATTGCAGAAATTAAACAAAGTAAACTATTTACAAACATATTTTTGGTGAGCGAGTCAGGGAATCATATCAGCTTTTTAGACAAATCACAAGTACCGTTAAGCTACATTACATACTCAGATTTAAACAATTCACCTCGATTGTCGATATACTGATCCATCTTAAATTCTCACACAAATTTCAATCTATTCAGGATACAATTTAGGTGAATTAAGAACTTAGCTCATTCATGTGTCCCACCTCTTGAATATACTCCCGTATCCAGAATCTCAATAATCAGTCTTACAGGTGAGAATACTACAATGATATCTGTATATAATTTAGGTATGCGAGGGCCGAGGGATCTCAGATCGATACTTCCGTATACGCAGAGAGATATCAGCTTCGACTTTTCGGTGTGTCCCCTTTAGAGGATCTTTTTGCTTACAACAGCAGCATATATCAATTTTATTGTTTCAGCATGCTGAGGGTTTAATGCTGTGTTTCAAGCATTGCAGCAAGTATTAGCCAGGGACTAGGTCAGAACCACCGTTCAGCAGAAGTCCCGGAATAATACCCCAGACATCATAGAGTATAAAGACCTAGTATATCAGATTACGAGACCTTTCAAACGAGATTTCAGGGGTTACCTATATATCCAAGTAGTATTCCCCACGAATTCACAAGTTTGAATTTAGGTTTATATCCCGAATAAATCTACCAAATGTACGAAAACCTATCGACACATCATCAGTAAGATTGTTTAACTCTTTTATACATTTCAAATCTTTAGCATACTGTAATCGTCTAGCTGATGTACTATCATTTTCCCTATATACACAAGCTCTTTTTCAGATTTTATCATGTTTTTGTATTTTTGCATTTTTTACTGTTTTTGTATTTTCTGAAAATAACTATGTACAAACATCTACTCCCCCTAAATACCAAAACAATTAAAAATTCGACAAACCATTGCAGATTGTTTCTCGTCTTCATCCGCAACAGTACTCTCATCAACGCCAATTACGCCATCCGACACCGACAGAAGCTTCATACCATTCAGTTTTAACAAATATTTAAACCGATTTTTATCAAAAGCTTTGGTATGTAAATCAGCTTTCTGTTCGTCTGTGTGGATTTTCTCAATTCGTATCAACTTTTTCTCAAAGCAATCACGAATAAAGTGATGACGAATTTCTATGTGTTTCGTTTTAGCGTGATGTACTGGATTCTTTGTAATATTTATAGCGGCCTCATTATCAACAAAAAGAGGTGTGTTAAGAAACTGCAAACCATAGTCGCGCATCTGTTGCTGTATTCACAAGATCTGAGAGCAGCAACTGCTAGCAGAAACATACTCCGCTTCACATGTAGATAACGCCACAGACGTTTGTTTCTTACACTGCCAAGTAACCAATCTAGGACCAAAGAACTGGCATCCTGCAGTTGTTGATTTTGAATTGACTTTGCAGCATCCGAAATCCGAATCGGAATACCCTTCGAGTGTAAAATCACCTTTCCTAGGATACCACAACCCCAATGAAGGAGTTCCTTTCAGGTAGCGCAATATCCTCTTCACAATAATCATATGTGATGCTCTCGGGTTAGACTGAAATCTTGCTGCGAGGCACGTTGGGTACATAATATCAGGACGTGAAGCAGTTAGGTACATTAAAGAACCTATCATGGATCGATAGAAAGTTTCATCAGCCCTGTCTCCGGTGAGATCTGGGTGAATCCCATGATTTGTTGCAAGTGGGGTAGCAGCTGGAGTAGAACTTGACATCCCAAATTTCTCTAGAATATCATGAACAT
Source organism: Helianthus tuberosus (assembly GCA_030545235.1). Lineage (NCBI taxonomy): Eukaryota > Viridiplantae > Streptophyta > Magnoliopsida > Asterales > Asteraceae > Helianthus > Helianthus tuberosus. The sequence continues at coordinate 171,295,088 of CM060366.1, read as the reverse complement.
ACTTTGACTGATGAATGAAAATTCCTTCAGGAAGTTGTTCAACTTGTAAACCCAGAAAGAATTTCATCTCCCCCATTGATGACATTTCAAACTTTTGCTTCATCACTGATTCAAAATCTTTGCATAGATTTTCATTTGTTGACCCAAAAATTATATCGTCCACATAAATCTGTACTATCAGAAGATGACCATCAATGACTTTAGTGAAGAGAGTGGCATCCACTTTTCCACGTATGAACTGGTTAGTGAGTAGGTGTTGAGACAAAGTCTCGTACCAGGCTCTCGGGGCCTGATGTAAACCATACAGCGCTTTGTCCAATAAGTAGACCTTGTTTTTGTGGATTGGGTCAGTAAAGCCCGACGGCTGACCAACATAAACCTCCTCTTTAACCTTCCCGTAAAGAAACGCCGATTTAACATCCAACTGATAAACTTTGAAGTTCTTCCAAGACGCAAATGCTAGGAAAATTCTGATAGCCTCTAGTCGTGCGACAGGAGCATAGACTTCGGTAAAATCAATTCCCTCCTGTTGACTAAATCCCTGAACAACGAGTCGAGCTTTGTTCCTTACAACAACTCCTCTATCTTCCCTCTTACACTTGAACACCCACTTGGTATTAATTTTCCTTTGACCATCCGGCAAATCAACTAACTTCCACACTCCCAATTTCTCGAATTGACTAAGTTCCTCCTGCATTGCATTGACCCAAGAGTCTTCAGTGAGCGCCTCTTTGTAAGTTCTTGGCTCAACCTGCGAGATAAAACAACTTAATGAGAATTCAGTTTGCAAAGGAGCAACTTTTGTATAAAAACATGTAAGCCCTTTATCAATCTGATTTCGAGTGCGAACGCCTTTCTGCAATTCTCCTCTGATCAACTCCTCTGGATGATATGAAAAAGTTCGCGGCATCACTTCACTTGGAACATCTACATTTCCCTCCAGATTAGTAACATTCTGCTCTGCATCTTGTTCACCAACTTGGTTTGTTTGACTTGAAATCTGAATTTGCTCCCCCTCAGAATCTGAATCACCATGATCAAATACTGGCATGTTTTCAGCTTCTAGATTATCATTCTGAGCCGACTGATTATCTTGAGCAACTTCATTTTGTTGGACATCATCATGTTCACCAGCATTACTTGGACCTGCTTCATCATCATTTGAAGTTTCCCGTGGTCTTCTTGAATACTCAGGTGGGAACCTTAACTGCGACTCATATTCACGCAAAATATCCAACTCATCAAAGAAATCTTCATCATCCTCTGATTCTTCTCTCATGTCAAACGAATCCCAAAGTTTATCATAATGATAACGCCATGAATCACCAGGATTCTGCGGCGGCATAGTATAACCTTGACATTCAACATTTGCAGCTTCAATAATCCGCTTCTCACTTGGAACGAAGACACGTCGCAATGGATTTGAATAACCAACAAATATACCCTCAATGCACTTTGGACCAAACTTTCCAAAAGGTTCTATAACCGTACAAGGTGACCCGAACGGTTCTAGATACTTCAAATTCGGTTTGCGGTTATTGATTAGCTCAAAGCATGTTTTGTTGAACTTCTTGACAGTGAGAACCCTGTTGAGCGTATAGCATGCGGCAGAAACAGCTTCAGCCCAAAAATTTATCGGTAACTTTGAATCTGCGAGCATAGTTCTAGCCGTCTCGATTAGCGTCCGGTTTTTGCGTTCTGCGACTCCATTCTGCTGAGGAGTGTACGGAGCACTAAACTCATGCAAAATACCTCTTTCATCACAAAATTCTTCCATCTTGCTGTTCTTGAATTCAGTACCATTATCACTTCGAATTCTCTTGATACGCCTTTGGTACAGATTTTCAATCTTCCTGAACAGCCCCATCAAACTGTCAAATGTTTCATCTTTTGTCTTCAAGAAAGAAACCCACGAAAATCTGGAATAATCATCAGTAACGACCAAACAATAGTAATCTCCTGTAACACTTTTGACATTCACCGGACCAAACAAATCCATGTGAAGTCTTTCCAGAGGTCTCGAAATTGAATTGACTTGCTTTGTAGGGTGTGACTTTTTCTTCTGCTTGCCTTTGATGCAGCTAATGCACTCCCCTTCCAGATGAAAACCTTTGATATTAACTCCCAATACCAAATCATTGTGCACCAAGTGATTCATCTTCCTTAGGTGAATATGCCCCATTTTTCGGTGCCACAATCTGGATTCTTTCTCAGTTGCTCTAGACACGAAACAATGTGCTTGACCAGTAGTTGTAGTTGCTACAGACATGTCTAACACATATAAATCATTCACTCTAGGTGCCCTCATAATAATCCATTCTTCAGGGATAACAAAACCAGGTTTCAAAATCAAACACTCTTTATCAGTGAAGTGAGTAGTATACTGATTGTCACAAATCTGCGAGATACTAAGCAGATTGTTCTCCAGCTCAGTGATGTAGTTAACTCTCTCAAACGTCACGATCCCGTTGGATAACGTTCCTTCACCAACAATTCTACCACCTTCATGACCAGCAAATCCCACATAACCACCATTAATGTTTCTCACATCATACAGTAATGCAGTTTTTCCTGTCATATGTCGAGATGCGCCACTATCCATGATCCATCTTGAAATGGCTCTTGGAAGATCCTGCACATACCACAAGTTGATTTTAAAACATTTCAATAAAGATGCCGATTCATGCTTCGCGATCCAGGAAGCTCCGGCCATTCAAACTGCTTATTCGAACATGGTGTCCACCCAGGCCTCATCAGCCTTAGATGTAACCTTGACTCTCGCAATTTGAATTTTGAAATTTTCAGCCTTCAAAGGTGGAAAATTTGCATCATAATCAACCGAAATTGATTCTTCAGCCTTTTTCATTTCAGAATTTGAAATTTTCATTTCACTTTTTGGTTTCCAAATTTGTTCAGTTAATGCAACCCGTTTATAAAACTTGTCATTTTGAGTTACCAACTTCTTTACAGGTTCAGTTTTTGCTTTTACATTGTTGATTTTAACATTTTGCTTCTCAACCACTTTCTTCTCAACATACATTGGTGCTTTAGCCTTCACATCAACCTTCTTTTGTTGAACCTTCACAGCTTCAGTCCTAGGCTTCACATATGTACACTTTCGTGCAATATGACCAACTTGTTCACATCTAAAACAAGTACGAGTATCAGCTACTCGACTCGTGCCTTCAGACTGAGCCTGTGAAGCTCTCTTCTCAAAGAACTCTTTATTTGATTTTGAAAAAATTTCATTTTCCTCATCAGAAAGTGAATTTGAACCATTCACAAACACCTTCTTTTCTGTAAACCTCTTGTTTTGAAAACTCTTCTTCCGATAACTATTACCACCCCGATAATCACCCGACCAATTGTTTCGATTGTTATTGTAAAAACGTGATGAATAAACAGTTTTCTTGTTATAAACCCTGTCTTTCTTTCGACTCAGATTATTCACTGCTGACAACTCGACTTCAACAAGTTTGAAAACATTTGTCAATTTGTTCATGTTAACATTCTCTATTGGAAACTCTGAATCCGAAAACAACTTATCCGAACCCATCATCTTGTACATGACAAGGTTTGATTCTTCATCTAAGTTGTTCTTGGACTTTTGTTTCGGAATGTATCTGTCTAGAAAACACCCATCCTCCTCAGAAGTGTCACAATCCGGTTTAAGCACTTTGTCTACCACACTTTTCACCACATCACTTTGGACACCCTCGTCATTGGAAGATGTGAACGTGACATCAATGTTTTCAGGAAGTTTAACTTCACTTTCTTCCTCAATTTCCACCAAACTAGACTGCTTTTTCGTGTAGTTGTCTAAAATTGGCGGTGGAACTTTGTGAAAACCTACACCCGTTCCATCAGAAAACACATCCTCGCCATCTTTGTTTTTCCCTATAGGTTTAGGAACAATATGCTGCAAAACAAAGCTTGCTGATTTATAGCTGTTAAGCTTCAACTGGATTCGTTCATTCTCAATTTCAGCTTCTTGAACTTTAAGTTTCAGTTTAGCAATTTGATCCAGTTGTTCATTAATCGATTCTTCTTTTAATCTCAAAACAGCTCTTAGATGTTCATTTTCTTTAAATGTTTTGCCATTACGATCATCACTATCTTTGACAATATTTTTCAATTTCTCAAACTTTTCAGAAATCTGACGGTTTTCAAGAATTAACTTTTCATTTTCAGATTTTATTTTCTCACGTTCAGTTTTATCATTTTCAATTTGAGCCGTTAATTCTTTGATCCGTTCAGTTGAAGCTCTTACACTTTTGTCACGATCGAGAATCTGATCTTCAACATTTCTAACCTTTGTTGTCAGATTCTGAATTTTCTCATTGTTAAGATACGTGACAGTGCTACAAAAATTGCATTGTTTGGTACAATTTTTGCAGTCAGCATTCCCATCAATCTTGTTACCTGACGCATTTGTTGACACACTTTGACTAACCGACCCCTTTGACTAAGTAACAGAATTAGAGTCTACCTCAAGTGCTTTTGCAGCTAGCACTTTGTCAGCCATCACTCCCAGGTTCTCAGCTGTCAACTCTTGCGTAGTATCAATTATGCCTGTATCAACCTGCTTTTCTTTCTTCTCTTTCTCCTCTTTCTCTTTTCTCTCTTTCTCTTTCTCTTCTTCAATCATTTTCGAAGTTGGAGTTCCCCACCATTTGTGTTGCCAATACTCATCATCTTCTTTGTACTCCTTGATGATGGCTTCGATATCTAGCGTTTTGTCATCAATCGCAATGTTGCCATATCTATCAAGATAGCACTCTCTATCTGGATCCCATCTGTTTGCTCTTCTAGCTTCCAGAAAGACACCAGAAAGTCTGATAATCTTGTTTTCAGCAATCAACTTCCGGTATTGATACTTCTGTTCCTCAGTACGATCATCTTTCCATTTAATGGGTTCATCATTGCTTGCCATGAATGCGTAACCCACCGCATCTTCTTCCGGTAGAACTTCCTTACTCCAATCATACCCCTCATCATCATAAATCACAGCAAGAGCCCTTGATTTGTCTCTATTGTCTTCAACCTGCTTCAATCTAGGCGACTCGGATTTATTCTGGTGATAAATTGCCTTCTTGTAGTAATCATCTCTGAAAGGGTTCTCCGACTCATCAGCATAAGCGTTTCGACATTCTCGTTTGAAATGACCCTTCTGTTTACATTTGAAGCATGTCACTTTGGATTTATCGAACCCCAGCTTAGTAGAAGCACCACCAATTGTTTTTCTGCCAGTAATTTCCATGAATCTTTGTGCAGGACGAACAGCACTTGCCATAGCCCAACGAATATCGATCAGTTCCATTTCCTCCGGATCAATCTGATCGTAATCTTCTTTCGTCAGATTTGTATTGCCAATCTTCCCAGCTACCAATCCTTCATACGATTCCAACACTGATGCTAGAAAGATCATCTGCTGCTTGGCCGATTCCTCATCAAAGTTCTGAGCATTCTTCAAGTCTATTGCGATGTTGCATTGAAAACGATTCTTTGCATCAGCATTTCCAGAAGATGAAGATCCACTGTGAAAACCACTGTGACTTCCAATGCTTTGATCACTTTGACTTTCTTTGCCTGCTGTCGACACATTTTCAGCAGAAAAAGCTGTTTTTGGAGAAGTTGCTTTTGGCATCATGCTTTTTGGATAGTACAGATCCAGATTCTGTTGATAAGACGAATGATTAACTTTATACGTCTTCTTCAATTCCAGTTCATGACTTTCAAGTTTCTCAATCACCAAATCTGGTTTTAACAATTCAGAAGGAATAGTGTTCTTAAGCATGAGAGCATAATATCTCCACTCCATCTCGTCTGGCAATGAATCGAACAACTTGTCTACTTGCTCATCATCAGAATATCTGATATCATGTCTTGCTAATTCCAACTTCAGATGACCAAACCTTTCAATCATTTTACACACTGACTCATTTTTAAGACAACCAAACATATCAAACTCTTTCCTAAGAAGTTTCTTTTTATTTTTTACAATCTCTTTGCTTCCAAGACACTTCTTTTCGAGTTTTTCCCATAAGTCTTTAGAATTTGAGTAATCTATCAGTGAAATGATGTCTTCACGCACTGACTGAAACAATAATGCCACACATTTTTGCTCGGCCACAAAACTGTCAATCTCTTCAACTGATCTTAATGCTTCACCATTCTTCTTTCCTTGAGCATAACCACTCTTCATACTCTTCCAACAAGGAAAAGCAAATGCCATCAACCAATCTTCGAACTTTGTTGCCCACCTGCTATAATCTTCTATAGCCATCAGCTTAGGAGGTTTGTTAAATGTTCCAAATGCGCTTTCGGACTCCCAAGCTTCCTTCTTTCTTTCTTTCGGTGGACTTTTGTTTGCATCGCTTGAAGACGTATCGTTGTTTCTGGAATCTCCAGCGAATGCGTACATGTCGCTAAAAGGATTCATGAAAATATCATCCATTTTGATCGTACCTGCAAAATCAATCAATCACTTAGACAAATTTTCGAGATTTTTGAAAATCAATCCACAAAATAGAACCAATCTGTGCACGTGACAGATAAACGAACTAAAACAGTGTACTAATGAGCAAAACAGAAAGTGTCTGTTCGAGCGGACCAGAAAGTCTGTTCGAGCGGACCAGACTTTGTCCGTATGAGCGAATCAGATGTTGTCCTTTTGAGCGGACCAGCTGAAGTTCGTTCGGGCGAACCAGCAGATGTTCAGATAAGCGAACCACACAAACTGTTCGTTCGAGCGAACCAGCTAATGTACGTAACAGCGATCCAGAGAATGATCGTTCGAGCGGACCACGTAATGTCCGTTCGAGCGGTTCAGAAAATGATCGAATAAGCGGACCAGGTCAAAGTCCGGATAAGCGGACCAGAAACTTGCGATGTTCGAAAAAGCGGACCACAGATTTTAACCAATTTTTAGTCCGAATTACAATCTGATACTTTCAAGGGTTAAACTACTCTTAATTCCGATCACAATGATATAATTTTCGTTCAATTCCGACCGCTAAAACGTTCCAGATCTAAGTTTTAAATTCTGTCCGAAAACCGATCACGTTTTTGATGAAATTGAATGAGTTTTACGGTGTTTTAACGTCTGATACAGTTACTGATTGTTTAACAACAAGTTTCGATCAATATATTTGAACTTCAAACCATTTTGTCCGACAAAACTTGTTTAAATCGAAAAATAAAAGAGAAAGTGAGTAGAAATGAGATAATAGATCCGAATCAGCTGATGTAGTATGAGCTCCTCGTCCTGATGCTCCGATACCACTTGTTGGACCGTTCCTTGACTCGAAAACGTCAATCCGAGTAGCTCATTCTCACATATAAAGGCGGAAACAGAATATGCAAGATTACAACAGCTTGTCCTATTAATTTCCTTTGTTTTATTGCTTTTCTGATGAAAATTTGACAGAGGTTCGGCTCCTAAGCATACACATACAACTATGAGATCCGCTCAAACTACTCCCCTATATATAGACATTGTGGTTCGCTCATATGACATGCCATATGAGCGATCCAGACACTTGACATTCGAGCGGTCTAGAATAATGACATTCGAGCGAACCAGACCTAGACACATAAGCGGACCAGACCTAACATAATGACATAAAAGCGAACCAGCTCATAAAATACATATTTTGACACTTTTGACCCTCTGTTGACCATTCTTGACTTGTGACTTCTTGCAGACGCAGTCAACAGACATTTCATGTATCAACAGGTAGTATATCAAACTATACTTTAGTAAAACAGTATCATGTTGGTAGTATATCAAAATATACCTAGATCATGATTTGGTAGTATATCAAACTATACCTTAGTAAACAATAGCATATCAAACTATGCTTTAGCAAAACAGTATCACGTTGGTAGTATATCGAAATATACCATATATCGCGATTTAGTTATACATTCAAACCTTAGTGCATCAAACTACACTTTAGAGACTATAGAAATACCACAAAGGCATATTCTATTTGGTTAAAATTTGGTTTCCGACATTCCCTACAACAGGAATGGGGTGTCTAGTCCTATAGCGGTATATCGTACTACCAATCGGCTTGATCATTGTTAATGAATGTATAAATAACAGTATAAATGAAAATATAATTCTAACAAGTTTTGGAAAACAATGTTTAAGCCATGGATAATTGTTCAAGTTTGTCAAAAGTACATGTACTAAGCATGTGTAAACATATAATTGGAAATCATGAAAATAATGCATAGGCACATATGTATCACCCCAAAACATTTGAAAGCGGTAAAAAAGGGGACTATGTACTCACTTGAGATTGCAAGTATCCTTGATTAAGTGTCCTAACGAAGCTCCGGAAATCAAGGAATCAAGTGGCACCTAGTATGGAATCATTATGTTAAACAATCAGATCCTAAATCGGGAGATAGGATAGAATGAGGTTCTACAAATCAAATGAGTATTGGCAATCATATGTCATGATTTAATAGTCCCAACATTCTGATTTGATAGTCTACCTAAGTGCTTTTGACCCGTTTCGACACGTTATGGTAGTATAAGCTACTATAACGCGTCGGTTGCGTAAACCTAAGGTCGGATGGTTATCAATGTCCTATGTCAAGTCTTAAATGCCCAATTATGCCTAAATATGTTACCATATCAGTTTAGATGTCAAAAACATGTTCACGTATGCATAATATGGATTTATGTTCAAAAAGGGCATTTTGGTCATTTTTTATGGGCATATAACCTACTTAAGAAATGACTAACCAATCCTATGTGATCATAAGGTATAACCTTAGAGGTTATTCCCTATGCAACTATGATCACTAAACATGCTTGGTTGGATCCTAATGATCGACCAAACGGGTCGGGTTCGAAAGTCTAAGCGGTTGTCTAGACCGCTTAACTTACGACCCTAAACAAGCACTAAACTAATAGTGATGAGTTAAACATGTCAAAACATGTTTAACTAATTTAGAAAACTGATTTGGTATCAAAACAAAGTGTTTTGATACCTAAAAGTAGTTCCGTTGCAAAATGCGCGCGAATACGCATTTTGACCGAAACTTTGACTCGTCACTACACCTAGTCAACGTGGTAATCAGTAGGTATAATCGCTAAGGATTAGAACCATCGTTATTACAATCACGTTGCAAAGTTCAATTTAAATTTGACTTGAACAATAGATGGCCAAAACCGAAAGTCAAACTGTTGGTCAAACAGTTTGACTTTCAGCTCTAAAAGCTGAAAATCACTACTTAAGCCATGAAAGAACACTCACTTGGTATTCAAAGGCTAGAAGGATGATCTTAGAACTCAGGTAGGTGGCTCCTTTGAGGGGATTCCTCCACTTAGAGTTCCAAATTTCGAAATGAGCAATGAATGATGAAGAAAGGGTGGCTATTTATAGTTTTTGAGATGTTCTAGGATCATTACATGTGTGTTATGTATTGCCCAAGAAATAATCTGGTCCACACAAGTGTTTGGTGCAGGTTTCATGCCTTGGAGAGGTGTTAACTTGATGATTAAGGACTTAAAACAACTAAACAAAACCAAGGATTTCAGCAGTTTTGCTAAAAACAAGTTTCTGCCCGGATCACATGGTGGCGTGGCGCCATAGCACATCCCCTAGGCTGTGGCACGACGTGACGGGGTGGGCTGCAGTTTTAAAGTTTGGCAGAAATGGTCCCTACACGTATTTAAACTTGTTTTCAATGTTTTTAACCTCTTTTAATCCATTTTCAAGGCTCTAAAAGGTCGTCAAAGTGTAAGGGACCTGAAATATACTCGGAAATATCACGGATGTCGGTTCGTTTGGTCGTACGGTCACGTTGTTCGGTTATTTACGACGAAACCCGAACGGACACGAAAACGAACCAAATTAAGCGACGAATGGTATTTTTGCATTACGATCACTAAAATAAAAATATTTTAGTGACTTCAAAATTTTTGGATGTCCAGATGTGGTCAGAACGTAAGATATGCGCGTAAATGCAAACTTACGCCGTTTTTGACACTTTTAGTCCTTGCATGATCAAACAAGCATATTTTCGCACACCGAACCAGTCAAAGCTTATTTCTAAGCTATTTTTAGGTTATTTATGGTATGTTTAGCTTATGATCAAGTTCCGGAATGTTTGTTACTATTTAAATCGGCATAGTTTCACATTTTGACGCAAATAGTCCCTGCGATCGAATAAACTTGTTTTTTGACACACCAAACCTTTCAAAACTTATTTCTAAGTTATGTAAAGGTTATTTAAGGTATGTTAAGCTTATGTCACTAGTTCGGAGTGTTTTTCGCGTTAAACTGGTTACGTTTACGCATCAGTTCGCATACAACCTTCTAGAAAGCGATTTAAAGCTCGAAATTGAACAAGAATTGATATGTGCAAATGATACACATATTTATACAAATCCCAAGAATGAAATACAAGATTTCATTGGATTTACATTTGTATGATGGTCATAGTGACACAGGTGTCACAGTCTCCCCAACTTTAAGAAATTTCGTCCCGAAATTTAATTTTAGAGGAAACCTGTGAAGACAACTGTGATTGTTTCGCTTCGAATGAATCCTTCGTACCCTAAGTAAAACTATGGGCTACGTTTGGATTTTTAGCGAATTTGTTCATTGTTAAAGTGTTGTCGTTGTTGTAACAAAAGCATGGAGCTTTGAACAACGGATAGGAGAATGTTTCCTATGAAGACTATTATAGGAAACTTGTGTGTGCTCGAAATCGGAGTCGGAGAATGAAAAATAAAATAACACTGGTCAAGGTCCAGGACTTCTAGTAACTCAAATAACGCTACGTTCTTAATGTAATAAGGAGCACTTATATATAGGAAGTACCAGCGGCGTATCCACCATGCCATTTTTACATTGTTCCCGTCTCGTTATTCTCATCACTTTAGGTCTTAACACATGACAAAACTTGCTGTGGTTTTTGTGCACTGAATTCCATAATTATGTATGCATCCATAATTACGTAATTCCTTGCACAGTCCGCACAGCTTATTTTATAATGTGTAGGGGAAAATCGATTGGACAAATATGCAATGACTTGACTAGACCACCAAAGGATCTGTTTAACTAGATCAACGAACAATCTTTTTAACTAGATCAACACATGATCTCTTTAACTAGACCGTTGTACGATCTCTTTAAATAGACCACTAAAGGATCTTTGTAACTTTGAATCAAATAATCGTTTTGAAACAGCACATTGGAATCCAAGGGTCTGACTATTTGCATAGTAAGCTCCTTAAAGATTTAAGATAGTACTTTGAGTACCCTTCCGAGAATCTAACATATGAAAATACGGAAGATTCTACCAGGACTTAGATAGCGCGCTTTTGAATTACACATAAACACAAAATCACAAAATTGTGCATTCGTTAATTTAGTTATTAGCTCGTTTGTTAATTTGAATTAATGCATTTAAAGTACACCCGAAATCCAATCATGGACTTCAATTAGTACTTAAAATATCCTCAAGAATCTAACTATGAAGATAGGAAGATCTTATAAGGATTTGGAATTTGTGTGCTGAAATGTTTTGAAATCCATGTACTAGGCATGTTAAGGAAACACGAAGCAAAAATGTACTTGATAATCGTGTACATAGTCACATAACATGGGTCCAGTTAAGGACCTATGATAGTACCTTTAGATATCAAATCAAGGATTTGAAATGGTACTTCAAATATTTGTTTAAGACTTGTAATTTGTACCTTGTACTTTATTTCTTTAAAAGAACGAGTACTTAGGATTTTAGGGGAGATCACAAGTGATCACAAAATGAAAGAATCACACGAGTAGTTTGTTTTGTAAGGAACACAGTTCCTTGGTGTCGGCATCGAAGAGGTACGTCGAACATACACACAATCGTATCAGTTTCGTAAAATAAAATTGGAACAACAATTTTATTTATAATACAGCTGAATTGTTTCAAACGTCAAAAGAAAAAAAACAAGGAAATACAAAAGTCTAATTGTTCACTGCTGCATTGTCATTTGCATTTGCCTCGTTTATGTTAAATGCTCGTCCACGTGCTGGATTCGCGTTAACAAGTTTTGGTCAATTGTTCCAGTAGTGAGTAAGATCACCACAGTTACAGCACGATCCAGGTGGAAATGGTGCCTGAACAGCTGCAGGATTTGCAGCATTTTGGTTTTGGGTAGCATGACGGCATGTATTGACCAAATGTTCCAACCGTCCACAGTGGGTACATTTGTGACAGGGTGTCTGATTCACATGATGACGGTTGCATTTGTTGCACAAAGGTGCAGTACCAATATAGTTTTTCCTAGCACGAGGCTGTGCTGGCTGATTTGGTGCAACCTGATCATTCTGAGCAACTACTGCGAAGTTTTGTGAAGCCTTACGCTTCTTTGACTTCTTAGAGGACTCGGTTTGTTTATCCTTTGGTTTTTCTTGTGCAGACTTGTTAGATGGTTTCTGGTCGCCTTTTCGGAAAATCTTACCCTTCCTGATTTGAGATTCAGTCAGGGTAGCAGATAGTTCGATGGCCTGTCTGACGGTAGTAGGGTTGCTACCAGTAATAATGTCCTGAACTAGGTCAGGGAGGCCATCGATGTATTTTTCAATCGCCTTCTCCAAAGGCGTAACCATGGTAGGACATAACAGACTTAGCTCCTCATAACGATCAGTGTAGGCTCGATGTTCACCGCTGTCTTGTTTAAGATCGTCAAATTCCCTTTCCAAAGCCCTGAGCTCATGACGGGGACAAAATTCCTTCATCATTAGAGCTCGAAGCTCTTCCCAGGTTTGTGGCATTGCCACATCGGCACCCCTATCCCTCATTACGCCGTTCCACCATGTGAGTGCTCTTTTCTAAAATACACTCGACGCAAACTCAACTTTTCGCTCGTTTGGGCATTGCACATGATGAAACGTGCTTTCGAGACTCTCAAACCACTGTAGGAGCCCAGTGGCCCCTTCAGACCCAGTAAATGTGAGTGGCTTAGCTGAGTTGAATGTCTTATAGTTGCACTAAACATTGTTATTATTATTGTTCGCTTGATTTATCTGGGTAATAAGGTTCAGAAGTACAACATCGATTTATTGAGTGATTAAGGCTGCCATGGCGGCATCCTGAGTCTGATCATGTCGAGGAGGCATTCTAAAAGAGCAAGGAAACATGAGGGAAAACGAGTGAGATGATATAGGATAGTAAGAATTGAATGCTGAAAGGGATATCGACAAAGCATTAAGATGGTGATCATTTGTTCGTTACTTAAAACAAACAAACGACACTGTGACTAATCAAAGTAAATGGGTCATATTAATGTATCGCGAAGACATGCTTTAGCCTATAAGTGGACACTCACCCCAAGAGTTCCCAGGTAAGAGTGACTGGTCTGATACTGCGGATTTGTATGAACACTCTAGCCTTACACAGAAAACTCGAGGTACAGGCATCCACCCTTCCAGATTGCACGTGTTCACATTATTTAGACCCAAACTTTGACGAGATTATGAAAACACCAAAGGCTTAAAAGCCTAAAACAAATAATCCAAGGACAGATGACTTCTTGTGATGTTTTAAAAAATATTTTTGACTCGAGAGAATGAATTGTGTTTTATTTTTGTTAATCACCTAAGGATAGGTGATGTGTATTGTTTTAAGATCTAAACACAAGATAGCTTGTGTTAGGGTCCTAGGAAGGTTATAGTCTAGGTTAAAGCATTACTAATAACCTAATTCCCTAAAACAATGAGCTCTGATACCAACTTTTCTGTCACACCCCGACCGCGTAAAACAACAAACCGCGGCGGAAACGTCGGGGAGTGTCGTAACAGAATCATTGTTTCACAACACATGGTGATTAAAGATTAGTTTTTATTTCATTAATGAACTCAATGTCTTATTACAAACCAGATAAATACAAATACTTGACTTTCAAGTTTTAAAGTCACTAAGGCACGTGTCCAAACCTATGTGTAGCATGCATCAACAATCATCACATAGTAGTACCTGAAACATATGTGAAAATAAAATGTCAGCATAAAAATGCCTGTGAGTAACATAGGTTTTTGTTGTTTTAGATTCATGGCTTTAGTTAACATAGAAAAGGTTTTATGTTTTACAAAACAAAAAAGTAGCCATGAATCCTTGTAAAAGTTTTGTTTCTAAAATGCAATGTTTTGATAAAAAGGTATGTAGTATATATGAAAATATACTTTGATTTCAAATAGTTTAACAAATAGTGTATCGAAATATACTTTGGTTACTAAAATAGTAGATTTGGTAGTATATCACAAATATACTTTAGTTTAAGAATGAAAACATCGGTAGTATATCAAACTATGCTTTGCTAGTATATCAAAATATATTTTAGTTTATGAAATAACAAAGTCGGTAGTATATCAAACTATACTTTAGTAAAACAGTATCATGTTGGTAGTATATCAAAATATATCTAGATCATGATTTGGTAGTATATCAAACTATACCTTAGTAAACAATAGCATATCAAACTATGTTTTAGCAAAACAGTATCACGTTCGTAGTATATCGAAATATACCATATATCGCGATTTAGTTATACATTCAAACCTTAGTGAATCAAACTACACTTTAGAGACTACAGAAATACCACAAAGGCATATTCTATTTGGTTAAAATTTGGTTTCTGACATTCCCTACAACCGGAATGGGGTGTCTAGTCCTATAGCGCTATATCGTACTACCAATAGGCTTGATCGTTGTTAATGAATGCATAAATAACAGTATAAATGAACATATAGTTCTAACAAGTTTTGGAAAACAATGTTTAAGCCATGGATAATTGTTCAAGTTTGTCAAAAGTATAAGTACTAAGCATGTGTAAACATATAATTGGAAATCATGAAAATAATGCATAGGCACATATGTATCAGCCCAAAACATTTGAAAGCGGTAAAAAAGGGGACTATATACTCACTTAAGATTGCAAGTATCCTTGATTAAGTGTCCTAACAAAGCTCGGGAAATCAAGGAATCAAGTGGCACCTAGTATGGAATCACTCTGTTAAACAATCGGATCCTAAATCGGGAGATATGATAGAATGAGGTTCTACAAATCAAATGAGTATTGGCACTCATATGGCATGATTTAATAGTCCCAACATTCTGATTTGAAAGTCTACCTAAGTGCTTTTGACCCGTTTTGAAGTTTGGCAGAAATGGTCCCTGCACGTATTTAAACTTGTTTTCGACGTTTTTAACCTCCGTTAAGCCATTTTCAAGGCTCTACAAGGTCGTCAAAGTGTAGGCGACCTGAAATATGCTCGGAAATATCACGGATTTCGGTTCGTTTGGTCGTACGGTCACGTTGTTTGGTTATTTACGACAAAACTCGAACGGACGCAAAAACGAACCAAATTAAGCGACGAATGGTATTTTTGCATTCCGATCACTAAAATAAAAATATTTTAGTGTCTACAAAATTTTTGGATGTCCAGGTGTGGTCAGAACGTAAGATATGCGTGTAAATGCAAACTTACGCCGTTTTTGACACTTTTAGTCCCTGCATGATCAAACAAGCGTATTTTCACACACCGAACCACTCAAAGCTTATTTATAAGCTATGTTTAGGTTATTTATGGTATGTTTAGCTTATGATCAAGTTCTGGAATGTTCGTTACTATTCAAATCGGCATAGTTTCACAGTTTGAAACAAATAGTCCCTACGATCGAATAAACTTGTTTTTAACACACCAAACCTTTCAAAATTTATTTCTAAGTTACGTAAAGGTTATTTAAGGTATGTTAAACTTACGTCACTAGTCCGGAGTGTTTGTTACATTAAACTAATTACGTTTACGCATCAGTTCGCGTACAACCTTCCAGAAAGCGATTTAAAGCTCGAAATTGAACAAGAATTGATATGTGCAAATGATACACATATTTATACAAATCCCAAGAATGAAATACAAGATTTCATTGGATTTGCATTTGTATGATGGTCGTAGTGACACAGGTGTCACACTTTCCTTCATTTCTTTGTTTCCCTCATACATAGCCAACAGAGCTTCCCACATTTCCTTTGCATTTTTACAGTCTCGAACTCCAATATCAATTTCTGGTGCAAGTGCAGAATGTAGCATAGCGAGAGCCTTGACATCAACGTCGATTTTTTCACAATCTTCTTCAGTATATTGAGACTTAGGCTTGGGTGCAGTAGTTCCCTCAGCATCGTTCATGATATAGGTGATCACAGTTGGTCAGTAGCAAATGGACCTCCAGGCCTTTGGATCTTTGATTTTCATGTATTGGATAAATCTGAATTTCCATTCTGAAAAGGATCCCCCCAATATAAGCCTAGGAATCATGTTGTCAGTTCCAATTATGTTATCTAGGTCCTGGTTAATAGCAACTTTTTCTGTCAGTCCCAATTGATTAATTTGATCCATTTCCTTTTCTTATCAGATTCAAGCAATGAGCCTCAGCAAGAACAACTTCAATCTTCAAGATATCTGATCCAACCGAGCCTTCGTAAGACTACTTAGGCTCTGATACCAATTGTAAGTCCTAACACTATACAATCGGATATCAAACACCAAACAAGTAGCGGAAATACAAGGAAGATGTCGAAGATTGAAATGAAAATGTATTGATTCAAGCAAACTAGAACACACGATCTCAAGGATACGTCTGGTATTCTAGTCGCACAAAAGCATAAATTGTTCCAAGAATCAACATGTAACAACCCGAGATTTCAAGGTCTTCCTTTATGCATTGCTGGTTTACAATTCTGTTTGCAACTTGTGCATAATTAATATATGATTAAGGAATTATTAAGGTTGGTTAATAATCATCAATCACTCTTCATAAAAGGATGATATCTCATCCATCGTAATCATCATCACATGGCGGCCAACATAGGATTGTGGGAAAGAAATTTTGTGGGACTTCTAAGCACATGCAACCATAGTGGGTTGCACATGGACCGATCATGAGTGGACCAAAATAAAGTAGTGCAGCCATTTTTTTTTAAAAAATAGATAATCATCACGTGAATTGGCAGATGATATTGGAGGGCACAAAGAATAGACACATGCATGCAAGTGGGCCAATAACAACCATCATAACCCAAGTGGGCCGCACATGTGTTGACTGTTATTGGACCAAACCCAAACGAAATCTGGCCACTCTCTTCGAACACCCACATAAATTGGGTGTGGTTCCTATTGTGCACGTAACATTAGTTTGATAGCAAACCCTAGCACTCATGCAAATCAGCGGCAGCCCTCTCCTTCCTTCCATCGATCCACTATCTTGGCAGCCTCTCCCTCTCCTTCGAAGTATTCGCTGGATCGGCGCAGCCCCTCTCTCGTTACAGTCACTTTGCACGCTTGTCCCTATTAGGTCAGTCACTATCCTCGTAATCTAGATTCCTCGTTGTGTTGTGTTTATCACGTTATTACTCGTACGAATGATATCCGCTGACTAGTGATTAGATGTTAAGTCATTGGCACGAACTCGAAACCATGCATGATGTTATACCGATACATTAGGGGTTGAAGGATGTGATGTTGTGATTGTTCGTACATATTTATGTTCTTGATCTAATCGGGATTATTATATGACATGTTGTGGCTGTATGAAAGATAGAGACCCATAAATAGTCTGATGTGTCTTGGAATTATGTTGTTAGAAAGATTGTTATACATGTGTTGGTAGGGTATGGGAATTGAATAGTATGATCAGATAACGATACTGTGTATAATGATTTGGCATATGAAAATTGTTATAAGAAAGATGATATACATGATGATCAGTGATGCATAAACCTGATGACTAAATATTATGCGGCGATGGAATTAGTTTGAATGTTGATAGCCATGATGAGTGTTATTGTTATATGATTGAATTCTTTATATGTCCGATTTCGTTTGTGAAAAGTATGATTTAACTTGGTTGATCTACATGGACCGAATATATAATTCTAAAATTGGTCTGAGTATAAACTAATAAATATATGTATCGCACATGTGAATGAATGATGAAATCCACACTGTTTTCAGAACTTGTAAATCAAATGGATATATATAATGTTGTTATAGTGGCTGCACATGTATAAGGGTCTCAATATAATTGGCAGTTGCATGTCAGAACTTATTTTATGCATTGGGGTCAGCACATGTGTTTGAAATATCTGTACATGTATTCTAAGCACATGGTTCGAAGATGTATGTGATGTTTTAAATAAATATGTTGGCATATAAGACAAGTCTGCACATTTCTTTTTAATTGGCTGTACAAATTTGATCTTCAAAGTTGGGAGTCAAATGGTATTTGAAATGGGGGCAGCACAAGTACTCTGTATTTAATTGGTTGCACGTTTACAAGATGGGCCGCAGACATGATATATGTTTAGTGGGCCGATTTACTTGATTAATGAATTCTTATACTTTGGGCTTAACTGAATAAGTAGGTGTACGGGTTGACAAATGTCACTACTTGTATGTTGTGTGCACTGATTGATGAATAAATGTGGAGTGACATGTACCGAGCTTGTATACATACTGACTGTTATATGTGCAATTATCATAGGACTTGAATGATTGTTGGTTAAACGAGTAATTAAGTCTACCGAGCACTCTAAGGTGAGTTCACTACATTCGAGCATGCGTCCCAGTGGTTGGGGACAGTCAGTGGTCTGGGTAATAACGGGTATATTGGTTAATATTCTCACCTATCATTTTTGTAAGTCCCTTATTATGTTACCTGGAGGGTAACGGGTATTAGTTGGTAGCGCTACTTAGGTTTGGCACCCTCACACCGCTCCTAGATAGGACGGATGTGAACTAATGACCCAGTCGGGGCCCAGTACTAGATAGGAGTACGTGGGAAGGGCAGTCATGTATTTCAGGAGCCGTCTTGTTCGGAATTGAGATATTAACAATATTACTTGCATTGGTTATTGAACTGTTTTACATACAACTGGTAACAAACGTTTTCTAAAACTGTGAACTCGCCAGCTTTGTCTGATACACTTGTTACATGCTCACAGGTCGTTAGGTACTTGGGAACAGGAACTTGCTGGCTGGAGGGCATGAGTGGTCATGGTTGCATTGATGGGTTATTTATCAAACATTTATTTACTATGGTTGTTTAGAAAGTATTTACATTATGTTACGTTAACGCTTCCGCTGAACTTGATGGTTTTTGAATTACTTATGTTTGGATTTTATTACTATTAAATGATGAAACTTTATTTTAAACTTACGGATTCAATGTAATTGGTGGCTCATTACTAGTGGTCACACGCCTAACAAGGACACTCCCTAAGTGGTAATTTGAGGGTGTGACACAACACCCACAAATGACTAAGGAATCCCCTATTTATACAAGCATAGGAGATCCTATTACACTGGGCCAAGACTACAAAACAACTAATTATGTAGGATCGTTTGTACGACCAAAACGAGTCGTTCAGAAGAGTTCTAATCAATACGAGAGGCGGAAACAAACATATAGACTTTGAATCAGCTTGATTTACACACAGAATCACTTTAAATGTATTGTATATTGATTTGACATGATTACAGATCAAACGACACGTCAGCAGCACTTTGGCTCTGGAATCAGCAACGTTACAAATGAATTGACAAGGCAGCTATATATAGGAGTTCCATTCCGCACGAAATGGTCAAGATTCATTTCGTACGAAATGGAGAAAGTATGGCCTCTTCCATTTCGAGTGAATTGGTGCAACAACTCCAATTTCCTATAAACTAGCCTACCAAGCTCCATTCTATACAATCTAGATACAAGACTCGATACAAGACGAAGTCGACAGACATATGCACCAACATACTCCCCCTTGGATGTCGACGAGTCTTCAGTACAAATCTTCAGTACGTCGAGTCTTCAATCTTTATCAGTCTTCTTGCTCTCTCTAAAGTGTCTGACAGTGTGAGCATCCTATCTCTATCTTTTTTCATCAACTTCTATACTCCCCCTTGAATGTTGATCTAATCTTCAATCTCTTCTTTTTCTCGCTCATTCCCAGAATCTTAATCCTGTCTCTATCTTTAACAAACTTTCAGGATCAGAAACTAGCTATTGCATCTTCAAACTCCCCTTTGTTAGCACACTCCCCCTTAAGTTGTTCCAGGATCGCAATCTGACATAGCTTTTGTTCTAGAATCAAAACCTGCCTCAAACTCTGCTCAGGTTTAGACATGGGGATCTTCACATCTCCTGGCTCTCCGTAACAACTGGATCTGGAACCTGGAAACCTGCACAAAACTCTACCCAACACTAAATTTCTCAAATTTTAAGATTTAACAAATTTAGAAAAACACTTGTAGATATTATTCAACATGATTTTACATTTTTAATCTCTGATGACCACTTGAAAGAAAATCATTCAAAATTTGACATTTCATTAAATTGAAATCATTTTATTTTTTCAAAATTATTTCTCAATTCAAACAAACTCTCCCAAACCTTTTGTTCATCATGTTTAGCACTCGGAATTTTGAAAATCAGCTTTTCAAACATCAGTTGTCGAAAATCTTTTTGACTTTTTCAAAAAATTTATGCTAAAACACACTTAAAATCTTTTTGGATTTTTGTTTACAGTAAAACAGTAAAGAAATATTTACAGACATATTTTTGTGAGTTTGTGTAAGAGGATCATATCAGTTTTTAAGATAAATCACTAGCACCGTTGAGCTTTAAACACTTTAAGTTCTAAACGATTCACATAGATTGACGATATTGTTGTCCTCTTAAACCCAATCTAAAAACTTTCGAAATGCTTACCGATATGTTAAGATATATTAATTTTGCACTAAATTCTTATGGACCCCACGATCTCAGCATATCCCCTCATCATGCAATACACTGACTCAAGTAATGCTTTTAAACTTTCATCAACTGTGATATGTGCGAAAACGACACAGAATGTTTAAACATTAACAATCAGGTCGATCTTTCGATACGTAGAGAAAGTCCAATGTTTAAACAAAATAAGAAATAAAAACAAGTTGAATATGTTTAGATCTTAACCACCAGTTCGATATTCACATATACGCAGAGGTGATCCAAGATTTAAACAAAACACCAAGAAAAATAAAGCAGAACGTTCAGGCACTAACATCCAGTTTGATACTCACGTATACGCAGAGGATGTCCAATGCTTAAACAAAATAAAGAAATCAAACAAGTTTAAATCTTTGCAAAATGAAATGCACAATCACAGTGATTTTTTCAGCAAGTTGTGAGATTTCACAATCTGACCGGTTTTTATGCTCTTTTAGTATTCAGCGATTACTAAGTATGTACACAGTCACGAAGGATAAAACTAAGTACTATGCTTTCAACCGTGTTTCCCACTAGAACAGGGCTTTTTCATTTAAGTTTGTATCGTTATCGCAAATCTAATAGTCTAGCTGAGCCTATCGTCACATCTTTAGTGAGACCGTTTATCATGTGACAACTGTGTTCTGTAATCGATGTACAATGTAAAACAATGTTGGTTATCAATAAAACAATGTGCTTTGGTGTTATTATATGTGTTTTGGTGTTATTATGTGTGTGATTGTGTTTGATGATTTTACAATTTGATTCGATTCCAATTTCAAGTTTTAAATCGCTTTCTGGAAGATTATACGTAAACTGGTGCGTAAATGCAGTCAGTATAACGTGACAAACACTCTGAAATAGTGACATAGGCTTAACATACCTTAAATAACCTCCACATAACTTAGAAATAAGCTTTGGATGGTTTGGTGTGTTGAAATCAGGTTTGTTCGATCACAGGGACTAATAGTGTTAAACTGTGAACCTATACCGATTTGTATAGTAACGAACATTCTGGAACTTTATCATAAGTTAAAAATACCCTAAATATGCTTTACATAGCTTAGAAATAGGCTTTGAGGGGTTCGGTATGCAAAAATAAACTTATTTGATCAATAGGGACTAAAAGCGTCAAAAAGTGCACAAGTTTGCATTTTCGCGCATATCTTACGTTCTGAAAATATCCGGACATCCAAAAATTTATGTAATCATTAAAATATTTTATTTTAGTGATTGGCTTGATAAAATTCCATTCGTCGCTTAATTTGGATCGTTTTTGCGTTCGTTACGACTTCCATCGTAATTAACCGAACAACGCAACCGTATGACCAAACGAGCCGACATCCGAGATATTTTTTAGCATGTTTTAAGTTCCCTATACTTTAACTTCCTTTTAAAGCCTTGAAATGTGGTTAACGGGGCTTAAACGTGTCAAAAATGAGCCGAAATGCAAGTTTCTGATGTGCAGGGACCTGTTTTGACATTCTGCCAAAGTTCCTCATATCGACCGCATAAGGTGAGGCCTGTTATTTACGCGGGCCGCATGACACCATCAGACAGAATGTTCAGTTTCAGCATTCTGGGCTGAATTCAGGGGTTTTAATGCAACTTTTGCAATACCTTGAGCTGGTTTTCGGCCCCCATTGTATTCTAATACCATGTACCCACATGTATGACTAAGATTACACCCTCAAAACACTTGGAATCATCCTATTGATCCTAACTTCCTATAAATAGCAAGCTTCCTCATTTGGATTTTTCACACCTTGATTCATTCTCTGCTCTAAGTTGAGGTTTTAACACCTCATACCTGAGTAATTTTGAATCAAAACACCTTCTTGGACCCTTTGTAAGTCCTCTTCGTGCTTGTTCTTGTATTTCAAGTATGTTTGACTTTCAGCTTTGACCAGTCATTGGTCAACTCAAAGTTCCGTTGAACTTTGTAACGTGAGCGTAATCACGATGGTTATAGTCCCTTGTGACTATACCTACTGATTACCACGTTGTCTAGGCGTAGTGACGAGTCGTAGTTTCGGCCAAAATGCGTATTTATGCGTATTTTGTAACCAAACTACTCTTGGGTAGCAAAACCGTTTGTTTTAATACCAAAACCTGTTTTCTAACTTAACTAAACATGTCTTAACATGTTTAGCTCGTCACTTTTAGTTTAGTGCTTGTGTAGAGTCGTAAGTCAAGCGGACTAAACACCCGCTTAGACTTTCGAACTCGACCCGTTTGGTCGATCATTAGGATCCGACCAAACATGATTAGTGACCATAGTTGCATAGGGAATAACCTTCCGAGGTTTTACCTTATGGTCACTTAGATTTAATTAGTTGTATGATAGATAGTTTATATGCCTTAGGTAAATGACCAAAATGCCCTTTTCATGCATAATTGGTAACTAAGCATATGTAACATAAACTTTTGTCACGTAACTGATTATGCAACATATTTAAACATGTTTAGGCATATAATACTTGACATAGGACTAGTTAGACGTCTCGAACGCGCTTATGCGTGCACGACGCATTAACGTAGCATAAGCTACCTTAATGGGTCATAACGGATCGAAAGCACTTAGGTTAGGTTCCGATCTTGAGTGTAGACTTTGTTAAACCATATCACATGAGTTCCAACACTCATTTGGTTTACAAGATCTCATTCTATCCGATCTTCCGATTGAGGTGTCGATTGTTTGACTAGTTGTTCGATTACTAGGTGCTGCTTGATTTCTCTGGTTTACTTGAGTTTGTTGAAGTTCTATTGATTGAGGATATTCATGTGAGTACATAGTTCCCCTATTTTACTGTTTTCAATTGTTTTGGGGTGATTCATATGTATCAAAATGATTTTCGATATTTTAACAATGGTTTCAAAAACAATTAAGATGGTTTATACTAAACTAATAACGATTTCAATAATGTTAATGAACTTGTTGGTTGTAGTTACATAACGAATGACATTCATTAATTTTGGCCGAACCGACCAGTATTAGGTTATGGTACCATAGGATCTGACAAATCCCGTTATCAGACTACACCCATGGTTATGTGTGGGTTAGGTGGGTAACGACTGAATCTGTGATTATTAATTTACCCTTTGGTGGTTTGTTAATGCGAGAAGCGAGATAGTCGAGTCACGAAGGTTTGAATGTTATTAGCGAGACGACCAAAAATAGTTTTCACAATTAAAACGAGGATGATTTAAACGAGTTAAACGATTTGGAAACGATTTAAACGAGTTAACGATTTGGAAACGATTTGAACAAGATTAAACGAATTGGATAAACGATTGGTTTTTGGTTAAGTGTTTAGATAATGGGACGGGTGTAATATGGTGAAAACATGGTAGATATGCCGCTAGTACTTCTTATATATAAGTGTTTTCAACATATTACATACCGTGGCGTTATTTAGTTCACTTGGGTAAATGATTTTGAAACGATGTCACATAACGATGTTTTAAAAAGGATATAAACCATACGAGATTTATTAAACGAGTTAATACGAAATGTTTACAAATTTTGGTTTACTAAAACAAATGTTTTTGGGTTAAGAATCATGGCTACGAGGTTTTATAAATCATAACCCGCTTGATTTGAGTTGGTTAATTTCGTTGCAATATTATACTCTTTTCAAAAAAAGGTTTTTAATAAAGTATTGCAACATGTAAACTAGCCATGAATCCGACACTCTTATAAAACCTATGTGCTCGCCAGCATTTCTTTGCTGACTTTGTTTTTACATATGTTTTAGGTGTTGATGCTTGATGTTGATTGCTAGGATGCATGAGTCACATAGGATCTGGACGAGGCCTTAGTGACATAATAATAGTGATAGTCAATATGTAACTTGTTGTTTCGTGTTAAAACAATGTAAATTACTTAATAAATCAATAAAACGAAACTTTTTGTATCCATGGTTGTGAAACAATAATTCTGCCACGACACTCCCCGACATTTCCGCCACGGTTTGTTGTTTTAACATGGTCGGGGTGTGATAGAAGAGTTGGTATCAGAGCCAATGGTTATAGGGAATTAGGTTATTAGTAATGCTTTGACCTAGACTATAGCTTTTAGGACCCTAACGCAAGGAAATTTGCATTTAGATTTTTAAAACAAAACCGTCACCTACCCTTAGGTGATAACCACATTGGGAACACAAATTCGAATCCGCTTCGAAGATTAATCATCTGTTCTAGGATGATTGATTACTAGGTTTTGAACCCTTCCAGTTTGACTCATATTTGGTTTAGTGCCTTTTGAGTTTTCAAAATCTCGTCAAAGTTTGGGTCTAAATAATGTGAACACGTGTAAACTGGAAGAGTGAATGCCTGTACCCTGAGTTTTCTGTCTAAGGCTAGAGTGTTCGTACAAATCCACATAATTGGACCAGTCACTCTTACCTGGGAACTCTTGGGGTGAGTGTTCACTTATAGGCGAGCATGTCTTCGCGATACATTATTTTGATTCATTTACTTTGATTAGTCACTGCGTGTCATTTGTTTGTTCGAGGTAACGAACAAATGATCACCTTCCTTGTGTTTTGTCGATACCTCTTTTGTTTTTCCTAATTATCAACCTCACTCGTTTCTCATATTTCCTTGTTAGACCATCCCTCCTCGGCGTGATGCACAATCTTTTACTGTTGAAGAAGTCGCAACCCTTGTCTCTCAGCAAATGGCTGCTGTGCTTCCAGGCGTTGTGACCCAAATCCACGAGTTATACAACAATAACAACAATAATGCAGTGTAATTTCAAGAATTTCAATTCTGCTAAGCCACTAAAGTTTTCTGGGTCGCAAGGAGCAACTGCGCTCCTGCAGTGGTTCGAGAGTATCGAGAGCACATTCAGACATGTGCAATGTCCGAATGGGCGTAAGGTTGAATTTGCATCAAGTGTGTTTGAGAAGCGTGCTCTTACGTGGTGGAACGGAGTGATGCGTGATAGGGGTGCCGAAGTGGCATTGGCATAGACATGGGAAGAGCTTCGAGCTCTCATGATGAAAGAGTTTCATGATGAAAGAGTTTTGTCCCCGTCACGAAATTCGAGCTTTGGAACGAGAGTTTGACGATCTAAAGCAAGATGGGGGAGAACACCGTGCGTATACGGATCGTTTTGAGGAACTCAGTCTTTTGTGTCCTACTATGGTTACCCCGTTGGAGAAAGCGATTGAGAGGTATATCGATGGTTTACCCGATTCCATACAGGATATTGTGACTGGCATTAATCCTACTACTGTTCGTCATGCGATCGAGTTGTCGGCTACCCTGACTGAGTCTCAAGTCAGGAAGGGTAAACTTACCCGCAAGAGTGATAAGAAGAAGTCGACCGATTCTGTCAAGGAAAAGGGTAAGGGTAAGAAAGGTGAGTCGTCGAAGAAGTTGAGAAAGCGAAAGGGTGCTCAGAATTTTGCAGTAACTGCACAAAATGCTCAGAACCCTCAGAACCCACCAGCTCAACCTCCTGTGAAGAAAGCATATGATGGTACCGCACCTCATTGTGCTCGCTGCAACGGTCATCATGTTGTACAACAAGCTTGTAAGCAATGCATAACGTGTGGTAAGCTTGGGCATCTGGCCAACATCAGTCGTTTGGGTCAGAATCAGGTTGTTCAGAATCAGGCTCCAGTTCAGGGGAATGCTGCTAGATTCCCACCGGGTTCATGTTTCAATTGTGGAGAGTTTGGTCACTTCCGCAACAATTATCCGAGGTTGGTGAATGCAAATGCGAATCCGAACGTGGATGTCAACGCGAACGTAAATCCCGCTCGTGGACAAGCGTACAACTTGAATGCCAATGAAGCGAGGGCTGACAACGAGGTTGTCAATGGTACGTTTCTTGTTAACAATCGACCTGCATCTATTCTTTTTTATTCTGGTGCCGATAGAAGTTTTGTTTTTGAGCCTTTACTTGCGATATCTAGAACTAAACTGAGGAAACCCTTATCTGTCGAAGTTGCTACTGGTAAACCTCTTGTTCTCGATTTTGTTATTTGTGATTCTCAGTTAAACCTTGATAACCATCTTTTTCCCATTGACCTCACACTGATGCAACTTGGGAGCTTTGATATTATCGTGGGGGTGGATTGGTTAACCAAACATCATGCTGAGGTGGTTTGTTTCGATAAGATTGTTCGTATTCCTCTTCCGTCTGGTGATGTTCTGGAAAGTTCGTGGCGAGAAGCCATCTGGTGGATTGAAGCTTATGTCGTGTACAAAAGCCCAAAGTTATTTGCGAAAAGGATATGTTGCTTTTCTGGCACATGTCACCGAGGAGAAAGGCAAGAGCAAGAGTATTCAGGATATTCTGATTGTTCAGGATTATCCAGAGGTGTTTCCCGATGAACTGCCTGGTTTGCCTCCAGTTCGTCAAGTCGAGTTTCATATTGACCTTGTACCCAATGCCAACCCGATTACGAAAGCACCTTATCATCTTGCACCGTCGGAGATGCAAGAGTTATCAAAACAGCTTCAAGAGTTATCTGATAAAGGATTCATCCGTCCGAGCTTTTCACCATGGGGCGCTCCTGTCCTCTTTGTGAAAAAGAAAGATGGATCATTTCGAATGTGTATCGATTATCGTGAGCTTAATAAGCTTACCATCAAGAATCGATATCCTCTACCTCGAATTGATGATCTCTTCGACCAGTTGCAAGGTGCTTCATGCTTTTCCAAGATCGATCTGCGTTCTGGGTATCATCAACTTCGTGTTCTCAAAGAAGATATTCCCAAAACTGCTTTCCGCACGAGATATGGGCATTACGAGTTCACTGTCATGCCTTTTGGTTTGACGAATGCCCCAGCCATCTTCATGGACTTAATGAATAGGGTCTGTAAACCTTATTTAGACAAGTTCATCATTGTGTTCATTGATGATATTCTCATTTATTCGAAGTCTCGAGTCGATCACGAGCAACACCTTCGCTTAACATTGGAACTCCTTAAGAAGGAACAACTTTTTGCTAAATTTTCCAAGTGTGAGTTTTGGCTTAAAGAAGTTCAGTTCTTGGGTCATATAGTCAACGAGTAGGGTATTCATGTGGATCCATCCAAGATTGTTGCTATTAAAGATTGGAATACGCCGACGACAGCTACAGAGATTCGATCTTTTCTTGGTCTTGCTGGTTATTATCGTCGATTCATTTCTAATTTCTCGAAGATCGCGGTTCCACTCACTGCTTTGACTCAGAAGAATAAGCCTTTTGGGTGGGGACCCAAGCAAGAAGAAGCATTTCAAACACTGAAACAGAAGCTTTGTGATGCTCCTGTTCTATCTTTACCTGAAGGAAATGATGATTTCATTATCTATTGTGATGCGTCGAATCTAGGACTTGGTTGCGTTCTTATGCAACGAGATAAAGTTATAGCTTATGCGTCTAGACAATTGAAAGTTCACGAGAAGAACTATACGACTCATGATCTTGAGTTAGAAGCTGTGGTTTTCGTGCTTAAAATCTGGAGACATTATCTTTATGGCACAAAGTGTGTGGTTTTCACAGACCACAAAAGTCTCTAGCATATTCTTAATCAGAAAGAGCTAAACATGAGGCAACAATGTTGGGTTGAACTCTTAAACGATTATGATTGCGAGATTCGCTACCATCCTGGTAAGGTGAATGTTGTAGCCGATGCGCTTAGTCGAAAAGAGCGAGTCAAGCTTCATTCTGTTCAAACTCTATCTGATATTCAATCTCGTATCCTTCAAGCTCAACGATCTTGTGTGATTTGCTCTACTTCAAGGATCGTTTGTGGATTCCAAAACAAGACGATCTTTGCACCCTAGTGATGGACGAATCTCACAAGTCTCAATATTCTATCCATCCTGGTGCTGATAAAATGTACAAGGATCTTCATACTCAGTATTGGTGGCCTGGTATGAAGAAGGATGTTGCCTTGTATGTATCGAAATTCCTAACTTGTCTCAAAGTCAAGGCTGAACATCAACGACCTTCTGGTTTGCTTGTACAACCAGAGATACCGGTTTGGAAGTGGGAGAACATTGCAATGGATCTCATCACTAAGTTACCGCGTACGTCTAAAGGTCATGATGCTATTTGGGTTGTTATCGATCGATTAACAAAATCAACTCATTTTATACCAATTCGCGAGGATCTGTCTGGTGATAAACTTGCAAAGATTTATGTTGATGAGATTGTATCACGACATGGTGTTCCTTTGGATATCATTTCCGACCATGATGCTCGGTTTTCATTTCATTTCTGGAAAACCATGCAATCTGCTTTGGGAACCCAGCTAAATCTAAGCACTGCTTATCATCCCCAAACAGATGGACAATCTGAGAGGACGATTTAAACTTTGGAGGATATGCTTTGAGCATGCGTGATAGACTTTGGTGGTAATTGGGATTCTCATCTGCCATTGATCGAGTTCTCATACAATAATAGTTATCATGCTAGCATTAATATGGCACCATTCGAAGCTCTCTACGGTCGAAAATGTCGTTCACCTGTCTGTTGGAATGAGATCGGTGAAGCTCAGCTTACTGGACCTGACCTTATTTTGGAAACAATAGACAAAATCAAGAAAATTCGCGATAATCTTGTGACAGCTCAAAGCCGTCAAAAGAGTTACACGGATATGCGACGCAAGCCCTTAGAATTTCAAGTCGGAGACCGTGTCCTACTCAAGGTGTCACCTTGGAAAGGAGTGGTGAGATTTGGAAAGAAAGGAAAACTTGCACCACGATATGTTGGACCATTTAACATTGTGGAAAGGATTGGGAAGGTTGCCTATCGACTAGAGCTACCTCCAGAGCTTGGAAATATTCATCCGACTTTTCACGTGTCCAATTTGCGAAAGTGTTTAGCTGATGCAGATTTTCACATCCCTCTCGACAAAATCCAAATCGATGAAACGATTCACTTTGTCGAGAAACCTGTGGAGGTAACGGACCGTGCATTCAAACAGTTGAAGAACAAACGGATTCGATTGGTCAAAGTTCTTTGGGAATCCAAACGTGGACCAGAGTTTACTTACGAATGTGAGGACCAAATGAAGGCGAAATATCCACAATTGTTTTCACAAGTTTCCTCTAAATATAATTTCGGGACGAAATTTCCTAAAGTAGGGGAGACTGTGACAACTGTGTTCTGTAATCGATGTACAATGTAAAACAATGTTGGTTATCAATAAAAAAATGTGCTTTGGTGTTATTATATGTGTTTTGGTGTTATTATGTGTGTGATTGTGTTTGATGATTTTACAATTTGATTCGATTCCAATTTCAAGCTTTAAATCGCTTTCTGGAAGGTTATACGCAAACTGGTGTGTAAACGCAGTAAGTATAACACGACAAATACTCCGGAATAGTGACATAGGCTTAACATACCTTAAATAACCTCCACATAACTTAGAAATAAGCTTTGGATGGTTTGGTGTGTTGAAATCAAGTTTGTTCGATCACAGGGACTAATCGTTTCAAACTGTGAAACTATACCGATTTGTATAGTAATGAACATTCCGGAACTTGATCATAAGTTAAACATACCCTAAATATCCTTTACATAGCTTAGAAATAGGCTTTGAGGGGTTCGGTATGCTAAAATAAACGTATTTGATCAATAGGGACTAAAAGCGTCAAAAAGTGCACAAGTTTGCATTTTCGCGCATATCTTACGTTCTGAATATATCCGGACATCCAAAAATTTATGTAATCATTAAAATATTTTAGTTTTGTGATTGTCTTGATAAAATTCCATTCGTCGCTTAATTTGGATCGTTTTTGCGTTCGTTAGGACTTCCGTCGTAATTAACCGAACAACGCAACCGTACGACCAAACGAGCCGACATCCGAGATATTTTTTAGCATGTTTTAAGTTCCCTATACTTTAAGTTCCTTTTAGAGCCTTGAAATGAGGTTAACGGGGCTTAAACGTGTCAAAAATGAGCCGAAATGCAAGTTTCTGATGTGCAGGGACCTGTTTTGACATTCTGCCAAAGTTCCTCATACCGGCCGCGTATGGTGAGGCCTGTTATTTACGCGGGCCACGTGACACCATCAGACAGAAAGTTCAGTTTCAGCAATCTGGGTTGAATTCAGGGGTTTTAATGCAACTTTTATAATACCTTGAGCTGGTTTTCGCCATTGTATTCTAATACCATGTACCCACATGTACGGCCAAGATTACACCCTCAAAACACTTGGAATCATCCTATTGATCCTAACTTCCTATAAATAGCAAGCTTCCTCATTTGGGTTTTTCACACCTTGATTTAATCTCTGCTCTAAGTTGAGGTTTTAACACCTCATACCTGAGTAATTTTGAATCAAAACACCTTCTTGGACCCTTTGTAAGTCCTCTTCTTGCTTGTTCTTGTATTTCAAGCATGAAAGTCAAACAAAGTTTGACTTTCATCTTTGACCAGTCAATGGTCAACACAAAGTTCCGTTGAACTTTGTAACATGAGCGTAATCACGATGGTTATAGTCCCTTGTGACTATACCTACTGATTACCACGTTGTCTAGGCGTAGTGACGAGTCGTAGTTTCGGCCAAAATGTGTATTTATGCGTATTTTGTAACCAAACTACTCTTGGGTATCAAAAACATTTGTTTTGATACCAAAACCTGTTTTCTAACTTAACTAAACATGTCTTAACATGTTTAGCTCGTCACTTTTTGTTTAGTGCTTGTGTAGAGTCGTAAGTCAAGTGGACTAAACACCCGCTTAGACTTTCGAACTCGACCCGTTTGGTCGATCATTAGGATCCGACCAAACATGATTAGTGACCATAGTTGCATAGGGAATAACCTTCCGAGGTTATACCTTATGGTCACTTAGGTTTAATTAGTTGTATGATAGGTAGTTTATATGCCTTAGGTAAATGACCAAAATGCCCTTTTCATGCATAATTGGTAACTAAGCATATGTAACATAAACTTTTGTCATGTAACTGATTATGCAACATATTTAAACATGTTTAGGCATATAATACTTGTCATAGGACTAGTTAGACGTCTTGAACGCGTTTATGGGCGCACGACGCATTATAGTAGCATAAGCTACCTTAATGGGTCATAACGGGTCGAAAGCACTTAGTTTAGGTTCCGATCTTGAGTGTAGACTTTGATAAACCATATCACATGAGTTCCAACACTCATTTGGTTTACAAGATCTCATTCTATCCAATCTTCCGATTGAGGTGTCGATTGTTTGACTAGTGGTTCGATTACTAGGTGCTGCTTAATTTCTCTGGTTTACTTGAGTTTGTTGAAGTTCTATTGATTGAGGATACTTTGCACTTCATGTGAGTACATAGTTCCCCTATTTTACTGTTTTCAATTGTTTTGGGGTGATTCATATGTATCAAAATGATTTTCGATATTTTAACAATGGTTTCAAAAACAATTAAGATGGTTTATACTAAACTAATAACGATTTCAATAATGTGAACGAACTTGTTGGTTGTAGTTACATAACGAATGACATTCATTAATTTTGGCCGAACCGACCAGTATTAGGTTATGGTACCATAGGATCTGACAAATCTCGTTATCAGACTACACCCATGGTTATGTGTGGGTTAGGTGGGTAACGACTGAATCTGTGATTATTAATTTACCCTTTGGTGGTTTGTTAATGCGAGAAGCGAGATAGTCGAGTCACGAAGGTTTGAATGTTATTAGCCAGACGACCAAAAATAGTTTTCACAATTAAAACGAGAATGATTTAAACGAGTTAAACGATTTGGAAACGATTTAAACGAGTTAACGATTTGGAAACGATTTGAACAAGATTAAACGAATTGGATAAATGATTGGTTTTTGGTTAAGTGCTTAGATAATGGGACGGGTGTAATATGGTGAAAACATGGTAGATACGCCGCTGGTACTTTTTATATATAAGTGTTTTCAACATATTACATACCGTGGCATTATTTAGTTCACTTGGGTAAACGATTTTGAAACGATGTCACATAACGATGTTTTAAAAAGGATATAAACCATACGATATTTATTAAACGAGTTAATACGAAATGTTTTACAAATTTTGGTTTACTAAAACAAATGTTTTTGGGTTAAGAATCATCGCTACGAGGTTTTATAAATTATAACCCGCTTGATTTGAGTTGGTTAATTTCGTTGCAATATTATACTCTTTTCAAAACAAGGTTTTTAATAAAGTATTGCAACATGTAAACTAGCCATGAATCCGACACTCTTATAAAACCTATGTGCTTGCCAGCATTTCTTTGCTGACTTTTTTTTTACATATGTTTCAGGTGTTGATGCTTGATGTTGATTGCTAGGATGCATGAGTCACATAGGATCTGGACGAGGCCTTAGTGACATAATAATAGTGATAGTCAAGATGTAACTTGTTGTTTCGTGTTAAAATAATGTAAATTACTTAATGAATCAATAAAACGAAACTTTTTGTATCCATGGTTGTGAAACAATAATTTTGCCACGACACTCCCCGACGTTTCCGCCATGGTTTGTTGTTTTTACGTGGTCGGGGTGTGACATATCACATTTTAAGTTTCCATTTCTTTAGCGTACTGTGACAGTCTACTGATGTACTATCATTTCCTCTTTTTCACAACAAAACTCTTTTTCATTTTCTCATGTTTTTGTGGTTTTTCAATTTTTTCAAAATCAAAATGAGTTTTGTACTTTTTCAAATTTTCAAATGTTTTTGGATTTTCTGAAATTTCTTACTCCCCCTAAAATTCAAAATCATTTAAAGAAAATTTGACAAACCGATGTGAATTGCCTCAAATCGCCATCCACTTGGCATAAACAATCAGAACTCCCCCTGACAACAAACTATTTTCCCATTAAGATTTCAAAACACTTAAGTTTGTTTTAATCAAATGGTTTTTCCGGAAAATTAGTTTGTGGGGTTTCATTACTTTGTTTTCTCAACCACTTGTATGAAAGTTAAATCAAGTTCAACTTAATGACCTTGATTAACCACTTGTAGGTGCTTATCACAATACTACTTGTAAATCGAAATATGGCATTTTTCAAGAATGATAATACCACTTGTAGGTCGAAATTTCACAGATGTGAATTTCTCAAGAAAGATGCCGATTCATGCTCCACGATTACCAACTTGGGAGCTCCGACAAGTCAGGATTTTAAGTAGAGAATGATGTCACCCAAACCTGACCAGTCTTGGGTGATCTTGAGTTCTTTTCACTCGGTCTCCATCTCTTTGATTCATAAAATTCTTTTGCTCCTTTTACCTTTCCGTCGACCATCTTCCCAAAAATATATTTCACATTTCCATTAAAAGCCTTTTCAGCATCAAATTCTTCTTTACCAGGGAAGAATTGATCTGAAATTTCAATCTTTCCAACTTTTAACTTCAAGTTTTCTTTTGACAATGGCGGAAAGTTTTCATCGTTCATTTCTGGAACGGAATTCTCATTATTTTTCACAACAAATGACTCCTCTTACTTTGATGAGTCTGATTCATTGTCAGAACTAGTTTCAGATTTAACAACCCATTTTTGTTTGTTCAAATCGACTTTTCTTTTGTAAAAACGTTTCGAACTTTCACCAACTTCGAAAGTCGAATTTTTGAACTTTTTAAACTTTTCTACTGCTTGTTCTGTTTTATCAACACACTTTTCTTTCATTTTAGAGTTAGAAGAAACTCCCTGTTTTGTATTGGTGGACTTTGGACAATTCCAAGCAATATGTCCAACCTCTTGACACTTGAAACAAGTTCTTTGTTCAACTCTTTGCTCAGATTTAATCATCATATTCTTTTTCCTTTCAGCGAGAAACTCCTTGGTTGACTGTTTCCTGAACAGTTTCTCCTTTTATTCTTCTGAACTTGTACCTGAAACAAATTTAGTTTTTGGTTTATAATTTTTCTCATTTTTATAATTTTTAGGTGGAATAAAACCCAATCCCTTCTTTTTGAAATTACTGTTATGGTTTGGTTTCTTTCGATAACCTGAACCAGAACTGTAACCCTTTTTCTTGTTTAACCTTTGTTGAACTCTTGAGGTGTATTTATTAGGTTTTTCAGCAAGATTTAAATCTTTTATTTCAGAAATATTAATTTCTGTTAGTTTGAAAACCTGTCTGATCATTTCAGTTTTGACACTTCTTATTGGAAATTCTTTATCATAAAATAATTTGTCAGAATCATTCAAAGTATATGCTACTTTGAATGTTTCGTCCTTCAAATTATTTTTCGACATCAGAAATTCTTTATTGTAAATCGTTTTAATCGGTGAACTCGGACTCTTGTCTGATGAACTCGAACTTTCAGATTTAGACTCCGAATTTGACTCTTCATCCATATCCAACACCTGATCGACCACTTTCTTTAATAACTCAGACTCATGATCAGTGTCAGATGCTGTGAATGTGACGTCAATGTTGTCTGGTAACTCATCAATGGTTTCAGACTTTAACTTTATGTTGACTGCCTTTTTTAATTGCTCCTCGTTTGGTTTTCTGGGAGAATAACTTTCCCAGATCGGAGGCGGACACTTGTTATACATGACACTATGTTTCTTACCAGTATCCTCTTCCGTCTTTTTATCTTGAAAAGCTTCAAGACCTGCAACAGTATGATAAACTCTATCAATCAAACAATCAGAAGATGTATAACTCATCAGCAATCGTCTGATTCTTTCATTCTCAATCCTATCAGTCTACAACTCCTGTTTCAGCTTTGCACAATCTTCAATATACTCATTGATTGTAACACCCCGTGTTTTTGAGAAGTCAAAGTCAAAGTCAAGGTCAAAATCAACGACCGATTTCGCGCAACCGACTAATAATAGATTTCTTTTATTTTAGCTATTATGTGGAGTAAGTGTCTATAATTACAACAAATCGACGTATGATAATCGCTATCCAATTGACCTATGACTGTGAACTATAGGAAGTAACAATGCGATAAAGCTAGCTAAACAATAATCAAACTATGCTAATCAATCGAATCAAATCACAACTCGAACTACGCTTTTTGGTTATCGTTATACGTGTGTGTGACTTATGTGTTGCTTGTGCATGTTTATCTACGTTATGATGTTTTAATCAATCGAAACGCAATCGAACTCGAAACGCAATCGAAATGCAATTGAACTCAATCGACCTCGAACTCGAATCACAATCGAACTATGATAATTAGTGGAGAAGGGACAGTGCGAGATATGAGTGGTTGGGATTAAAAGTAATTTGACTAGGAAACTCTATCGTATCGCATCGCTCGCAATCGAAATCAAATCAGCAAAAATCGTCGCGTCAAACACACGAACCAAGTACCATCCGGCTGGATAGCCATCCGACCGAGATGACATCCGACCGGATAGTCATCCGGGCAGGATGCCATCCGACCAACCCACACTTTCCCCTTTTGGAATCCAATAAATACCCATGTCACTCTCAAACTTTCTACTTTTGGAAACTCACGTCCAAACAGCACGCTTTCCTCACCTTTTCCTCGATTTCTCTCGATTCTGGTAAGATCTCGCCCTAAATCTTGTACTTTCTTAATCTACACGCACTCCTACACCTTTCTACCTTTTGAATCTTAACTTTTAACCATGAAATCACTAGATTTGAGGTGTTCTAGGATGACGTCATCATAAGTTCTTGAAGAACTTCGTGTTTTGGCCTCAATCCACCAAGAACGACTTAGCTCTAACCGATTTCCACACAAATACACAAAGATCTTGCATAGATCTAAACATAAACATAGTGGAAAAGGATTGAAAGATGGTTTCTAACTTTCTTTCAACTCTTTTACACTCAATGCACTCAAAACCAATAGATTCGGACCTTGTTCTAGTCTCCTACTCATTCTTAGTGTTGTGCTAGTCCAAGATCTGGATTCTCCTCACGAGACCACCGATTTCGTGTTAAACAAGAACAATCGTCTTGAACCAGTTAACCGGCTGAACTAGGGTGATTACTGGTCAATCAGGTCACTAGGGACAAGATGGGGTTCCGTTGGTTAACACAATGTCAAAAGGTCCCGATAAAACTACAAACAAACAAAACGACCAAGTGTAAGACAGACGGAGCAACCAGGACGGAGTGCTGTCCGACCGGACTACTGTCCGAGCGGATAAGCCACCCGAATGGATTGCCATCCGAACGGATCACACCTTGGGTCCCACACTTAATCAACTTTATCTAAGTTTGAGTATGGAACGAATTGCCATCCGATCGGACTACCATCCGACCAGACTACTCTTCGGATCATGAGATACTAGGACTTTAAAGACTTAAACAATTTTCAACATGTTCATTAACAGGGTTGCCACCCGGTCGAATGGACATCCGACTGAGTGACACTTCTACTGTGAATTTGTTCCCACTAAGTAACCTTATCACTAGGGTCACTGTCCGACCGGACTACCGTCCGATCGGATGACCATCTGAATGGATTGTCATCCGCACGACTGACCGTCCGATCGACCGACTTGAAGGATAGAGATACTTTAATGTTTTCAAAATGCTACAACGAAAACTTCAAAGGACAAGCCATCATACACAAACACATCAAAGGAAGAAACAATCCACTCGAATAGTCATCCGACCGGACAACCTGTCTGAACGGATGACCATCCGAACGGATTGTCATCCGCACGAACAAGCCATCCGATCAGATTATCATCCGACCGAACTGCTATCCGACCCACTCACACACTACATCGTTTTACGCGTCACTTATCGTTATGCTATCAAACTATTCAGGCTAACCTTACTCGCTAAGCGCTCCCTTCAATCCATCAACCGCTGTGAGTATACTCGAACCCTTTTTGCTTTATGCACTTTTGGGTGTTACATACGTTACAAATATTCAAATCACAATCAACACACTACTCAATACTATTTGAACGCTAACCGTTAATGCATGTTATACGTGGCTTATGAATGCTTGTTTGTTATGTTTACACATGGAATGCTGTCTACCTGCCTTAGCAACGATAGTACTATAGTTTGGACTCAGCACCCGTTCGCGGGGTTTGTTAAGGACAATTACTTGCATGGATTACGGTGGTAATCATGTATTGCGAACTGCCTCAGGCTGTCAACCCGCAGTCATTGGTATCGATGGCTCTATGTCGATAACTAACATGCCTCATTTCTCTATGTGTATGTGCTGGTTATGCGTAAACGAATTCGAACTCTATATATGCTATTATCAAACTTGTATGCTCACCTTTACATTATATATATTGACTTTATTTTAACGTATGTGACAGGCGCTTAGAATGCACATCTGCTAGGGTATCGAGGCTAGAATAAGGCTCTAGAGGCCAACAAATAGTTGTCTGTACAAATTTGATCAAGGGTCTCAAGAAGCAGATAAACAATTGCTCTATTTAAATCTGAGTTGTCGGAATAGAACTATTTGCCTAGATTTTGTCTGTAATAATTTGTTTACCTTTTGAGGCATGGTATGGGACATGTTATTTTAAATTGATTGGTAATGATAATTGTTATGGAAACTTCCGGACAATCTGTTTCGCTTAGTGCCATACCCCGATGTTTCCGCCATCGGTTGGGGTGTGACAGATTGGTATCAGAGCCATAACTATAGGGAATTAGGCAAGACACGACCTAGTCCGGGCCGATGTCTCAGAGACCTAGTCTATAGTTAGGAACCAACAGACCGACTTGTGCATATCCGTTAGGGATTTTGTATGAGCTTACTGCTATTTCTCGCTATTCTCGCTTATGCTACACTATCACTACACTCGAATTTTCAACTATGAAAGAGTAACTAAGTCAAGATTAGGTGTGAAAACCGCAAACTCTCGACTGAAGTTGCAAATCAACACGTATTTTATCTACAAACGGGGACAATTATGCCAAATCAGGAGTGAAATCCGTAATTTTGATGAATAATCTCCTCTATTTTGTCAAAACAGGAGGGAAGTTGTTAAGCTAGGGGTGAAACCCTAACCTTGACGACTTGTTCCGCCCAGTTTACAAAACTCTCACCAAAGTCTCGATGGACTCCAACGACCTGAAGTCACGATATGACTAACGGGATGCGTACCCAACGCCCAAGAATCGAGGCAAAGGCACTGCCTGGTAGGTCAAGCGTGCACGACAAGTCCACGTGAATAGTCGAACCACTTTGGTTAGTCAATGTCTAATAGCCGCAGACGATCCATTTCTCGATTTTTATGTGCTTCGATTCTGAGCCCGCAACTGCTGACTCTGATGATTCATTGATTTTATGTGTTTATAAGTGAATTTATCTGTTTATGTGTTTAAATTTTGGGAAACTTGCTCAATTTTGCTTTCACATCGATCGACACGCATGACTCGCACTGCATTTCTATCTCAAAACGCCAACAAATCGCTAGATTGTGGACGATCTTAGGATATGATATACGCTTATACTACGCTATTCGAGATACTAAAACGCGAACGCTATATTCGAACACTCGCAAACTGGGAATAATAGGTTTCTGTATTCTTACTACATCTTGTGACTAAATGTGTATGTGCTTCTGTGCTTATGTGTTCTGCGTGCTTATGTGCTTCTGTGTTCTGTGAATCGGTGATTATGTGACTACGTGTTTACGTGATGTATGATACATTGTGTTCCTGAGCTTTACTAAGCGTTAGACGTGTGAAGTGAGATTCGAATACGTTGTGTTGAGTCCTGTGACGATGTCTGTTGCAGACAATGTCATCTGGATCCCGTCACCCACTTTCTCTTCAAGAGAAGAGAGACAAACGCCTTGCTGCTATCATCGCTAAGCAAGTAGCAAAAGCCGTGAGTGATGTCTATGAGAACGTCAGCAAATCGTCTGAGGAGTCGAGAACCGAAACTCCTAAAGCTGCTACCAAGACTACTTTCAATTTCAAGCAATTCAAGTCTTGTGGGCCAAAGGAATTCACTGGCGAGGAAGGCCCTACAGCGTTGTTCCAATGGTTTGATTCCATAGAGGTCACTCTACGACAGAGCGGTTGCCCAGACGATCTTCGTACTCTGAATGCTACCGGCGTCTTCCAGTCCTGCGCATTAGACTGGTGGACGACCGAGAGAAACAAGCGGGGAAATGATGCAGCCTACGGTCTGTCGTGGGACGAACTCAAGGAGGTCATGCTAGAAGAATTTTGCCCTCCTCATGAACGCCAAAAGTTAGAAGATGAATTCTGGCACATAAAGCAGAAGGAAGGTGACAACAATGCTCTCACTGCTCGCTTCAAGCAGCTCAGCATCATCTGCCCTGACCAAGTCAACACTCCGGAGATCACAATCAAGAAGTACATCCGAGCTTTGCCCGACTGCGTTGCAGATTTCGTGCAAGCGGCTAAGACTAAGACGATCGAAGAGACTTAGCTACTGGCCGCTGAGATCAACGACAAGAGGGTCAAGGCTGGTGTCTGGGATAAAACTTCGAAGCACCTGCATCAAGCTACCACCGCCGCACCAATTGCTGAAACCACCACCTCGTCGAGCAACAAGAGAAAGAACAGCTCCAGCAACAAGAACTGTGCGATCACTGCTGCACCAATTCAAGCTGTACCAGCCCAACAGCATCAAGTAGCGGCGCCTGTGGCAAATGCACCGCTTGCTAAGCATGCATACACTGGGCCACACCCGTTTTTCCCTACTTATAGCTACCACCACCCGACTACCATCGCTTGCCGTTACTGTGCTGATTGCAATATGTACGGCCATTTCACTACCAACTGCCGTGCTCGACAAGCTCCTGCTCATCAAGCTCAACTCACCGCCCCTCAGGGTCAACAAGCTCCTCTGGCACCCGCGGTCAACGCCAGAGTCTGCGTCGCATGTGGCAATCCTAGCCATTTCGCCAACATGTGCCCAAATAGGGTTGTGAAACAAGAGCCCCAGCAGTAGCAGCCTCATCAGCAGCAACACCAGCAGCAACAGCAACAAGCAGCATGTGCACGAACTTTCAACATCAACGTACGTCAAGCCCAAGCCGACAACAACGTGGTCAACGGTACGTTCCTTGTGAATGGTATTTATGCTTCATGTTTGTTTGATACTGGAGCCGATATTTGCTTTGTGTCGTTCGAATTCGAGAAACTCCTTAGTCGTAAGCGCTCTCATCTCCCCTTGACGTCCAAAGTTGAAGTCGCTATGGGAAGAACTGTCACCGTTAATTCTGTGCTTCGTGATTGTACTCTCGAGTTCAACAATCACATCTTTCCAATCGACCTTATTCCGATGCAACTTGGAAGTTTTGATGTCATAGTAGGCATGGACTTTCTTCGCGAAAACCATGCTGAAGTGGTATGCTTCGATAAGATGATTCGATTTTCGCTCGCTAATGGTGACCTATTGTGCGTCTACGGTGAAACTGCTTCAAAAGGTCTCAAGCTTATGTCATGTGTCCAAGCTAGCAAGTATCTCCGCAAGGAATACAGAGCTTTCTTGGCTAACATTGTAGTAGCGGAGGAGGAAAAGAAAGAGAAGAAGGAAGTGAAAGATGTTCATGTGGTTCGTGATTTTCCTAATGTGTTTCCTGAGGATCTTCCCAGGCTACCACCAAGTCGTGATATCGACTTTCGTATCGACCTCATTCCTGGAGCCAACCCTATTACCAAAGCTCCTTACCGACTCGCACCATCCGAAATGCGCGAACTCTCAAACCAACTCCAGGAATTACTTCAGAAAGGCTTCATTCGCCCGAGCACCTCTCCTTAGGGCGCGCCGGTCCTTTTCGTCAAAAAGAAGGATGGGTCGTTCAGAATGTGCATCGACTATCGGGAATTGAATAAGTTAACTATCAAGAACCGCTATCACCTACCTCGCATCGATGATTTGTTTGAACAACTACAAGGTGCTACATGCTTCTCGAAAATTGATCTACGCTCAGGATATCACCAACTACGCATTCAAGAGGAGGATATACCCAAAACCACGTTTCGTACTCGATACGGCCACTACGAATTAATTGTTATGCCCTTTGGTTTAACTAACGCACCTGCGGTTTTCATGGATCTGATGAATCGCGTGTGTAAACCATATCTCGACTGTTTCGTCATCGTATTCATCGATGATGTCATGATCTATTCCAAATCGAAAACCGAAGACGCGCAACATCTACGTTTGGTTCTCGAGCTACTCCAGGGGAACCAACTCTATACCAAGTTCCCCAAGTGTGAATTCTGGTTGGAGGAAGTTCAGTTTCTGGGTCACATTGTTAATAGTCAAGGTATTCATGTCGACCCCGCGAAGATTGAAGCCATTAAGAGTTGGATTACACCTAAGAACCCATCCGAAGTCCGTTCTTTTCTCGGAATAGCGGGCTATTACCGACGATTTATCGAAGGATTCTCAAAGATCGCTGTACCGCTTACTGCTCTCACGCATAAAGACAAGCCTTTTGTCTGGAGAACCAAACAAGAGTCTGCTTTCCAAACCCTTAAACAAATGCTTTGCAATGCTCCCGTTCTCACATTGCCCGACGGAAACAATGATTTCATTGTCTATTTTGATGCTTCCAACCTTGGTCTTTGTTGTGTCCTTATGCAGCGGGACAAGGTTATAGCTTACGCATCTCGTCAGCTCAAAATTCACGAGAAGAACTATACAACCCATGATCTCGAGCTAGGCGCAGTTGTTTTTTCGTTAAAGATTTGGCGACACTACCTGTACGGTACCAAGTGTACGATCTTCACCGATCATAGGAGCCTACAACATATCTTTAATCAGAAGGAACTTAATATGCGTCAACGCCGATGGGTAGAACTTCTCAACGATTACGACTGTGAGATTCGTTAACACCCAGGCAAAGCAAATGTTGTTGCCGACGCACTCAGCAGACGGAGCTATCTGCTTAGCACTCGTAATGTTCAAGCCCAATACGATCTCAAATCCCTTATCCGCGAAGCTCAGCATGAATGTTTTAACGAACGCACTCTGAAGAAAGAAAGGATCTACCACGATGGGCCCCAGCTTGTGAGCAAGTCGAATGGGAAATTCCACTTCCTGGACCGAATTTGGATCCCTAAACGGACCGATTTGCGACAGATTATGATGGACGAAGCCCACAAATCTCGGTATTCTATTCACCCCGGTGCCGACAAAATGTACCAGGACCTTCGCTATAAGTACTGGTGGCCGGGCATGAAAAGGGATATTGCTCTCTATGTTGGAAAATGCCTAACCTATGCGAGAGTCAAGGCTGAACATCAAAGACCCTCTGGCTTGCTCGAACAACCACCAATCCCTATGTGGAAGTGGGAGAGTATAGCTATGGACTTCATAACAAAGCTACCACACACGTCATCAGGTCACGACACCATTTGGGTTGTGGTTGACCGTTTGACTAAATCAGCCCACTTTTTGCCAATACGGGAAGACTACAAGGTAGAACGATTAGCCCGAATCTACACCGACGAGATCATTTGTAATCATGGGACACCTCACGACATCATCTCTGATCGTGATGCTCGGTTTACCTCGCGACTATGGGAAACGTTTCAAACGGCACTCGGTACATCGCTTAACCTAAGTACCGCTTTCCACCCTCAAACCGACGGTCAGACTGAAAGAACGATTCGTACTCTTGAAGACATGCTCCGTTCGTGTGTCATAGACTTCGGTGGTAATTGGGATAAATACATGCCGTTAGTCGAATTCTCGTATAACAACAGCTATCATTCCAGCATTCAAATGGCACCATTCGAGGCTTTATACGGAAGAAGATGTCGATCGCCTATTGTGTGGCACGAGATCGGCCATTCGCAATTAACCGGTCCTGAGCTATTACAAGAAACGACAGACAGAATTTTCCAAATTCGAGACAACCTGGTAAAAGCTCGGAACCGACTGAAAAGTTATGCCGATAGACGACGCAAGCCCCTTGAATTTAACGTTGGTGACTACGTACTCCTAAAGGTATCACCTTGGAAGGGTGTGGTCCGATTCGGCAAGAAAGGAAAGCTCGCGCCTCGATATGTTGGACCTTTTAACATTCTGGAAAGGATCGGAAAAGTCTCCTACAGACTCGAACTACCAAAGGAACTTAGTAACGTCCACCCGACTTTCCACGTGTCAAACCTCCGAAAGTGCCTAGCCGACCACGACTTACATATTTCACTCGATGACCTCCAGGTGAACGAAACACTACACTTCGTGGAAAATCCTGTCGAAATCATGGATCGCCAAACCAAGCAACTCAGACGCTCTCGCATTCCTATTGTGAAAGTCTGATGGGAAGGAAAACGAGGCTCAGAGTTCACTTGGGAACTCGAAAGCGACATGAAGGCGAGGTACCCGCAGTTATTTAAGGAGAAAGTCTAGAGAAAGAAAAGTGATTCACGGTGTTGTACAACTTTCAGCCTAATTTCGGGACGAAATTCCCTAAACAAGGGGAGGCTGTAACACCCCGTGATTTCGAGAAGTCAAAGTCAAGGTCAAAATCAACGACCGATTTCGCGCAACCGACTAATAATAGATTTCTTTTATTTTAGCTATTATGTGGAGTAAGTGTCTATAATTACAATAAACCGTCGTATGATAATCGCTATCCAATCGACCTATGCCTGTGAACTATAGGAAGTAACAATGCGATAA
The DNA here is from genome assembly GCA_030545235.1 of Helianthus tuberosus. Classification (NCBI taxonomy): domain Eukaryota; kingdom Viridiplantae; phylum Streptophyta; class Magnoliopsida; order Asterales; family Asteraceae; genus Helianthus; species Helianthus tuberosus. Next base: position 171,250,749 of record CM060366.1, on the reverse strand, counting down.
AGCTAGCTAAACAATAATCAAACTATGCTAATCAATCGAATCAAATCGCAACTCGAACTACGCTTTTTGGTTATCGTTATACGTCTGTGTGCCTTATGTGTTGCTTGTGCATGTTTATCTACGTTATGATGTGGTAATCAATCGAAATGCAATCGAACTCGAAACGCAATCGAACTCAATCGACCTCGAACTCAAATCACAATTGAACTATGATAATTAGTGGAGAAGGGACAGTGCGAGATATGAGTGGTTGGGATTAAAAGTAATTTGACTAGGAAACTCTATCGTATCGCATCGCTCGCAATCGAAATCAAATCAGCAAAAATCGTCGCGTCGAACACACGAACCAAGTGCCATCCGACCGGGCTGCCACTTGGTCATGGTGCCAGGTCGTCATCCGACCGAGATGACATCCGACCGGATAGTCATCCGGGCGGGATGCCATCCGACCGACCCACACTTTCCCCTTTTGGAATCCTGTAAATACCCATGTCACTCTCAAACTTTCTACTTTTGGAAACTCACGTCCGAACAACACGCTTTCCTCACCTTTTCCTCGATTTCTCTCGATTCTGGTAAGGTCTCGCCCTAAATCTTGTACTCTCTTAATCTACACGCACTCCTACACCTTTCTATCTTTTGAATCTTAACTTTTAACCATGAAATCACTATATTTGTGGTGTTCTAGGATGACGTCATCATAAGTTCTTGAAGAACTTCGTGTTTTGGCCTCAATCCACCAAGAACGACTTAGATCTAACCGATTTCCACACAAATACACAAAGATCTTGCATAGATCTAAACATAAACATAGTGGAAAAGGGTTAAAAGATGGTTTCTAACTTTCTTTCAACTCTTTTACACTCAATGCACTCAAAACCAATAGATTCGGACCTTGTTCTAGTCTCCTACTCATTCTTAGTGTTGTGCTAGTCCAAGATCTGGATTCTCCTCACGAGACCACCTATTTCGGGTTAAACAAGAACAACCGTCTTGAACCGATTAACCGGCTGAACTAGGGTGATTCCTGGTCGATCAGGTAACTAGGGACAAGATGGGGTTCCGTTGGTTAACACAATGTCAAAACGTCCCGATAAAACTAAAAACAAACAAAACGACCAAGTGTAAGACGGACGGAGCAACCAGGACGGAGTGTTGTCCGACCGGACTATTGTCCGAGCGGATAAGCCACCCGAACGGATTGCCATCCGAACGCGTCACTTATCGTTATGCTATCAAACTATTCAGGCTAACCTTACTCGCTAAGCGCTCCCTTCAATCCATCAACCGCTGTGAGTATACTCGAACCCTTTTTGCTTTATGCAGTTTTGGGTGTTACATACGTTACGAATATTCAAATCACAATCAACACACTACTCAATACTATTTGAACGCTAACCGTTAATGCATGTTATACGTGGCTTATTGTCACACCCCGACCACCTAAAACAACAAATCATGGCGGAAACGTCGGGGAGTGTTGTAACAGAATTATTGTTTCAAACCATGGATACAAGAGTTTCGTTTTATTGAATATTAAACATTGTCTTAAAGTTAAACAAGCAATTCAAACATAGTTTATCATCGTTGTTAAATCACTAAGGCCTCGTCCGGTCCTAAGTGAGCATGCATCCTATTCGCAATCAACATTAAGCAACATCACCTGAAACATATGTAAAAACAAAGTCAGCAAAGAAATACTGGTGAGTACAAAGTTTTTGTTTGAGTATCAGATTCATGGCTCGTTTGTATGTTGAAACAACTTGTACAACTTTGTTAATTGATATTAGAAAACCTTGTTTTGTAAAATGTTTGTATTGTAAATGAATAACCAAGTCAAAATAGATTGGTCATAATTTATAACCCTTGCCATGAATCTTAACTCAAAACATTTGCTTATGTAAACCAAATCATAAATCGTTCTTATAATAAAACTCGAATGGTTTATATAGTTTCGTAAACATCGTTGTGTAATATTGTTTAACTCGTTCTCGTTATAGAACATCGTTCATTCGTTTAAATCGTTCTCGTTTTAATTGTGAAAACTACTTTTGGTCGTCTTGCTAATAACATTCAAACCTTTGTGACTCGTCCATCGTTCAACTCGTTCCCGCATTAACAAACCTCCAAAGGGTAAGTTAACAATCATCAGATTCAGTCGTTACCCACCTAACCCACACATAACCATGGGTCCAGTCTGATAACGGGATTTATCGGATCCTATGGTACCATAACCTAATACTGGTTGGTTCAGCCAAAATTAATGAATGTCATTCGTTATGTAATTACCACCAACAAGTTCGTTCACATTATCGAAATCGTTATTAGTTTAGTATAAACCATCTCAATCGTTTTGAAACCATCGTTAGAATATCGAAATCATTTTGATACATATGAATCACCCCAAAATAATCGAAAATAGTAAAAAGAGGGGATCTATGTACTCACTTTATTTTGCAGGCGATTCCGAATATGCAAGTCAAGATTAAGGTGTCTGATAATAAGGATACTCAAGTTGTCCTAATGAATCGTACAAGAATAATGTATCAATATTGAGGTCGTATAGTGTTGACGGGATTTGTTGAGTATTTATTGTATTTGATAGTGTTTAGATTAACAGAAGGATCTTGTGAATTATATGTTTAGAGGGCTCGGAAAAATGATCATGATATAGAGGAATTATTTATGAAAAATATTTATTTTTCATAAATAATTAAATTGCAAAAAAAAATGTACAATCGATTTAATATAAACATTTGTAATAATAAATCAAATATATTTAACTAGTATCATAATTAAATATAATGATTATTGGCAAAATATTGTACAAGTGATATAATTAATTTATATCATAATAATTAAAAATAAAATTTTTAATTATTGAACTTGAATATTACTGATTTATTTATATAAATATCGAAATTATATAAAATATCATTATTTTTGTAAAGATCAACACTTAAAATAATTAATCTGAAAATTTCAGAATTTAATTCCTAAAAATCGATTTATTATTAATTATTTAATAATAAACTGTTTTAATATTGTAAAAATTAGTTTTATAAATAAATTGACTAATTTCACATTTTTAATAAAAGCAACATTGATTAATAATCTTATAAAAATTATTGGAATGTTGAAAATATTAAAAATTAATTGATTAAAAAGAAATCCAGACCCCTGGGTTCGAACCCAGGTCTGTATTCTAACCAAACAGAGTCTTAACCACTGGGCTAAGCTTCTGTTTGTGTTTGGTTTAGGACTGCTACATTTATAACCAAACAGGAACTGGTCATCTTCTCCAATTGGAGTCAAACAGAAAAGTCAACTGCTTCAATTCTCGATCAAAACAGTTTTATATCCAAATTAATCTTAGGGAAACATTGTATAAGCATAAAAGAATTAATTGAAACAATAAAAACGAACCGGTATTGAAAGGATGATCGGATTGAAAAATCCCGGCGAAAAAGTGAGTATTCCGGCGAGTTACAGGTTTTAATCCGACGATTTCCGGTGTTTAAGTGTTTGTAAATGGTGTGGAATGTTGCTAGGAATGTAGGGAACTTAAATACACGAAGTTTAGATCTCAGATTCAACAAAACTTAGTGGATTTGATCTACTTTAAATTCTTTTTTTTTTTAATAAAAAGTTCCGATTCATAGTGGTTATAGCACGAATTTGTGTCGTTTGAATGATTGGAACGAGTTGGGATAGGTTGGGTATCATGTGGGTAGCTTTATAGGTCGAAATAATGAATTAAAAATCGATTTTGGTGGGGTTTTGGTCGAAATCCGCGACCTGCGGATCTGATTATGTAATCAGCTTCGATTTTAATTAGTATATATATATAAGACAAATCATTAATCAACACAAACAAGCTGGTAGCCCAGCTGGTTGTTCGCGTGTGCTGGTGTCTGGGGATACGCGGGTTCGATCCCGTCTTGGGGCGTTTCTTTGGGATTTAATCCCTTTTTAATTTCTGATTAAAATAAATCAAATATTATTAAATCCAATTAGTATATATAAGGAATTAAAATCCATATCTTAACAGCTCTGTACAGAGGATAAATTGGTTAAGACACTTCGCTTATAACGTAGAGACTCGAGTTCGATCCCCGGCAAGGGCCGGTCCGATACAGAAGGACCCCCTTTTGACCGGGTTTTTGGATATTTACAATTTAGCCCCTCAAGTTTCATTTTGTACAAAAGTAGTCCCTGAACTTTCTAAAAGTTACAATAACAGTCCCTATACTTTCATCAGAAGTACATAATTGGTCCCTAAAGTTTTTAGAATTGACATAAATGGTCCCTGTAATAGTCAGTTAGTTAAACTAACTGGGTTAAGTTTTAAAGCAGGAATCTTAATACATAAACTAACTTAGTTAGTGGAAATTAGTTAAATAAAGTTTAAAAGTGGCAGGTTTGGTCCCTATAGTTCAAGTTTCAGAAAATGACCAAATGAAGCTTGGACTTTTATTTCAAACTATATATTTATTTCTTTATAAAATAAGTTTTCAAAAATTACAAAAAGAACCCAAAACTTATAGTTTGAAATAATTGCACTTTAACCCTCGTATTTATATAGTTTCAGAAATGACAATTTAGATCCCTTAGACTGTAGTTTCACAAAATGTCACAATAGGCCCTTATAGTTTATGTAACCTTGTTTAATAGCATAAAACTCAACAAATTTGCAATTGTTTCACGTGTTTGTATTGGTATAAGCATGTATAAGCACAAAGCAAGTATGTTCAAATAAGTTTTATTCCAAATACGGTATTTGTTACAATGAAAGTCAAACAAATACGAGTGTGAAAACCAAGGTGGTCACAGTCTCCCCTACTTTAGGAAATTTCGTCCCGAAATTTTATTTAGAGGAATCTTGTGAAAACAAATGTGGATATTTCGTCTTCATCTGGTCTTTACGTTCCCAAGTAAACTCGGGGCCACGTTTGGATTCCCAGCGAACTTTGACCAAATGAATCCGTTTGTTCTTCAACTGTTTGTACGTTCCACTATCTCCACAGGTTTCTCGACAAAGTGCATCGTTTCGTCGATTTGAATCTCGTCGAGAGGAATGTGAAGATCAGCATCAGCTAAACACTTTCGCAAATTGGACACGTGAAAAGTCGGATGAACATTTCCAAGCTCTGGAGGTAGTTCTAGTCAATAGGCAACCATTCCAATTCTTTCAACAATCTTAAATGGTCCAACATATCGTGGTGCAAGTTTTCCTTTCTTTCCAAATCTCACCACTCCCTTCCAAGGTGAAACCTTGAGTAGGACACGGTCTCCGATTTGAAATTCCATGGGCTTGCGTCCCAAATCTGCATAACTCTTTTGACGGCTTCTAGCGGTCACAAGATTATCGCGGATTTTCTTGATTTTGTCCGTTGTTTCCAGAATGAGCTCAGGTCCAGTAAGCTGAGCTTCACCGATCTCATTCCAGCAGACGGGTGAACGACATTTTCGACCGTAGAGAGCTTCGAATGGTGCCATCTTAATACTAGCATGATAACTATTATTGTATGAGAACTCGATCAGTGGCAGATGAGAATCCCAATTACCACCAAAGTCTATCACGCATGCTCTAAGCATATCCTCCAAAGTTTGAATCGTTCTCTCAGATTGACCATCTGTTTGGGGATGATAAGCAGTGCTTAGATTTAGTTGGGTCCCCAAAGCAGATTGCATGGTCTTCCAAAAATGAGACGAAAACCGAGCATCACGATCGGAAATGATATCTAAAGGAACACCATGTCGTGATACGATCTCGTCTACATAGATCTTGGCAAGCTTTTCAACAGAGAAATCCTCACGGATTGGTAAGAAGTGAGCAGATTTTGTCAAACGATCAACTACAACCCAAATAGCATCGTGACCTTTAGACGTACGTGGTAACTTAGTGATGAGATCCATTGCAATGTTCTCCCACTTCCAAACCGGTATCTCTGGTTGTACAAGCAAACCAGAAGGTCGTTGATGTTCAGCCTTGACTTTGAGACAAGTTAGGCATTTTGATACATACAAGGCAACATCCTTCTTCATACCAGGCCACCAGAACTTAGTACGAAGATCCTTGTACATTTTATCAGCACCAGGATGGATAGAATATCGAGACTTGTGAGATTCGTCCATTACTAAGGTGCGAAGATCGTCCTGATTCAGAATCCACAAACGATTCTCAAAATAGAGTAAACCATCGTCTTTCCTTTCGAGTTTAAGCTCAAGTTGAAGTGGTAGCTCATATTTCAATAAGTCATTGATCACACAAGATCGTTGAGTTTGAAGAACACGAGATTGAATATCAGATAGAGTTCGAACAGAATGAAGCTTGACTCGTTCCTTTCGACTAAGCGCATCGGCTACGACATTCGCCTTACCAGGATGGTAGCGGATATCGCAATCATAATCGTTTAAGAGTTCAACCCAACGTCGTTGCCTCATGTTCAGCTCCTTCTGATTGAAAATATGCTGGAGACTTTTGTGGTCCGTGAAAACCACACACTTCGTTCCATAGAGATAGTGTCTCCAGATTTTAAGTGCGAAAACCACAGCTCCTAATTCATGATCATGAGTCGTATAGTTCTTCTCGTGAATTTTCAGCTGTCTAGACGCATAAGCTATGACTTTACCTCGTTGCATAAGAACGCAACCAAGTCCTAGATTCGACACGTCATAATAGACAACAAAATCATCGTTTCCATCAGGTAGAGATAAAACAGGAGCACCATAAAGCTTCCGTTTCAGCGTTTGGAACGCTTCTTCTTGCTTAGGTCCCCACTCAAAAGGCTTATTCTTCTGAGTGGAACCGCGATCTTTGAAAAGTTAGAAATAAACCGTCGATAATAACCAGCAAGACCAAGAAAAGAACGAACTTCTGTAGGTGTCGTCGGTGTATTCCAATCCTTAATTGCAACAATCTTGGATGGATCTACATGAATACCATGCTCATTGACAATATGACCCAAGAACTGAACTTCTTTAAGCCAGAATTCACACTTGGAGAATTTAGCAAAAAGTTGTTCCTTCTTTAGGAGTTCCAATGTCAGACGAAGGTGTTGCTCGTGATCGGCTCGAGACTTTGAATAAATGAGAATATTGTCGATGAACACAATGATGAACTTATCTAAATAAGGTTTACAAACCCTATTCATTAAGTCCATGAAGATAGCTGGGGCATTTGTCAAACCAAAAGGCATGACAGTGAACTCATAATGCCCATATCTTGTACGGAAAGCAGTTTTGGGAATATCTTCCTCGAGAACACGAAGTTGATGATACCCAGATCGCAGATCGATCTTGGAAAAGCATGATGCACCTTGCAGCTGGTCGAAGAGATCATCAATTCTAGGTAGGAGATATCGATTCTTGATGGTAAGCTTATTAAGCTCACGATAATCGATACACATTCGAAAAGATCCATCTTTCTTTTTCACAAAGAGAACAGGAGCTCCCCAAGGCGAATAGCTCGGACGGATGAATCCTTTATCAGACAACTCTTGAAGCTGTTTTGATAACTCTTGCATCTCTGACGGTGCAAGACGATAAGGTGCTTTTGCAACTGGGTTGGCATTGGGTACAAGGTCAATATGAAACTCGACTTGACGAATTGGAGGCAAACCAGGCAGTTCATCAGGAAACACCTTTGGATAATCCCGAACAATCGGAATATCCTGAATACTCTTACTCTTGCCTTTCTCCTCAGTGACATGTGCCAGGAAAGCAACATATCCTTTTCGTAAATATCTTTGGGCCTTTGTACACGACATAAACTTCAATCCACCAGATGGTTTTTCGCCACGAACTTCCAGAACATCGCCAGACGAAAGAGGAATACGAACAATCTTATCAAAACAAACCACCTCAGCATGATGTTTGGTTAACCAATCCATCCCCACGATAATATTGAAACTCCCAAGTTGCATCGGTGTGAGGTCAATGGGAAAAAGATGGTTATCAAGGTTTAACTGACAATCATGAATAACATAATCGAGAACAAGAGGTTTACCAGTAGCAACTTCGACAGATAAGGGTTTCCTCAGTTTAGTTCTAGGTATCGCAAGCAAAGGTTCAAAAGATAATGAAACAAAACTTCTATCAGCGCCAGAATCAAAAAGAATATATGCAGGTCGATTGTTAACAAGAAACGTACCATTAACCACCTCGTTGTCAGTCCTTGCTTCGTTAGCATTCAGATTGTACGCTCGCCCACGAGCGGGATTCGCATTTGCATTGACATTGACATTCACGTTTGGATTTACATTTGCATTTGCCAACCTCGGACAGTTGTTGTGGTAGTGACCAAGCTCTCCACAATTGAAACATGTACCCGGTGGGAATCTAGCAGCATTCCCCTGAACTGGAGCTTGATTCCGAACAATCTGATTCTGACCCGAACGACAGACGTTGGCCAGATGCCCAAGCTTACCACACGTTATGCATTGCCTACAAGCTTGTTGTGCAACATGATGACCATTGCAGCGAGCACAATGAGGTGTGGTACCAGCATACGCTTTCTTCGCAGGAGATTGAGCTGGCGGGTTCTGAGGGTTCTGAGCAGTTTGTGCAGTTACTGCAAAATTCTAGGAACCCTTTCACTTTCTTGACTTCTTCGATGACTCACCTTCTTTACCCTTACCCTCTTTCTTGTCCTTCCCAGAATCAGTCGCCTTCTTTTTATCACCCTTGCGGGTGAGTTTACCCTTCCTGACTTGAGACTCAGTCAGGGTAGCAGACAACTCAATTGCTTGGCGAAGGGTGGTAGGATTAATACCGGTCACTATATCCAGAATAGAATCGGGTAGACCATCGATATACCTCTCTATCGCTTTCTCCAACGGGGTAACCATAGTAGGACACAAAAGACTGAGCTCCTCAAATCGATTCGTATACGCACGCTATTCTCCCCCATCTTGTTTCAGATCGTCAAACTCTCGTTCCAAAGCTCGAATTTTGTGACGGGGACAGAACTCTCTCATCATGAGAGCTCGAAGCTCTTCCCATGTTTGTGCCAACGCCACTTCGGCACCCCTGTCGCGCATCACTCTGTTCTACCACGTAAGAGCACGCTTCTCAAACACACTCGAAGCAAATTCAACCTTACGCCTATTCGGACATTGCACATGTCTGAATGTGTTCTCGATACTCTCGAACATTGAAGAAGTGCAGTTGCTCCTTGTGACCCAGAAAACTTTAGCGGCTTAGCAGAATTGAAATTCTTGAAATTACACGGTGCATTATTGTTGTTGTTATTATTGTTGTTGTTGTATATCTCGTGGACTTGGGTCACAACACCGGGAAGCACAGTAGCCACTTGCTGAGAGACCAGGGCTGCGATTTCTTCAATAGTAAAAGATTGTGCTTCACGTCGAGGAGGCATTTTCTAGTAAGGAAATAGGAGAATCGAGTGAGATTGAAAATTAGGAAAAACAAAAGAGGTATCGACAAAACACAAGGAAGGGGATCATTTGTTTGTTACCTCGAACAAACAAACGACACGCAGTGACTAATCAAAGTAATGAATCAAAATAATGTATCACGAAGACATGCTCGCCTATAAGTGAACACTCACCCCAAGAGTTCCCAGGTAAGAGTGACTGGTCCGATTATGTGGATTTGTACGAACACTCTAGCCTTAGACAGAAAACTCAGGGTACAGGCATTCACTCTTCCAGTTTGCACGTGTTCACATTATTTAGACCCAAACTCTGACGAGATTTTGAAAACTCAAAAGGCACTAAGCCAAAAATGAGTCAAACTAGAAGGGTTCAAAACCTTATATTCAAAACCTAGTAATCAATCATCCTAGAACGGATGACTAATTTTCGAAGCAGATTCGGATTTTGTTTTTTTTTTTTTTAATTCTAAACACAAATCAACTTGCGTTGGGGTCCTAGAAAGTTATAGTCTAGGTCAAAGTTTTACTAATAACCTAATTCTCTATAACCATTGGCTCTGATACCAACTTTTCTGTCACACCCCGACCACGTAAAACAACAAATCGTGGCGGAAACATCGGGGAGTGTTGTAACAGAATTATTGTTTCAAACCATGGATACAAGAGTTTTGTTTTATTGAATATTAAACATTGTCTTAAAGTTAAACAAGCAATTCAAACATAGTTTATCATCGTTATTAAATCACTAAGGCCTCGTCCGGTCCTAAGTGAGCATGCATCCTATTCGCAATCAACATTAAGCAACATCACCTGAAACATATGTAAAAACAAAGTCAGCAAAGAAATGCTGGCGAGTACATAGTTTTTGTGTGAGTATCAGATTCATGGCTCGTTTGTATGTTGAAACAACTTGTACAACTTCGTTAATTGATATTAGAAAACCTTGTTTTGTAAAATGTTTATATTGTAATGAATAACCAAGTCAAAATAGATTGGTCATAATTTATAACCCTTGCCATGAATCTTAACCCAAAACATTTGCTTATGTAAACCAAATCATAAATCGTTCTTATAATAAAACTCGAATGGTTTATATAGTTTCGTAAACATCGTTGTGTAATATTGTTTAACTCGTTCTCGTTATAGAACATCGTTCATTCGTTTAAATCATTCTCGTTTTAATTGTGAAAACTACTTTTGGTCGTCTTGCTAATAACATTCAAACCTTTGTGACTCGTCCATCGTTCAACTCGTTCTCGCATTAACAAACCTCCAAAGGGTAAGTTAACAATCATCAGATTCAGTCGTTACCCACCTAACCCACACATAACCATGGGTCCAGTCTGATAACGGGATTTGTCGGATCCTATGGTACCATAACCTAATACTGGTTGGTTCAGCCAAAATTAATGAATGTCATTCGTTATGTAATTACCACCAACAAGTTCGTTCACATTATCGAAATCGTTATTAGTTTAGTATAAACCATCTCAATCGTTTTGAAACCATCGTTAGAATATCGAAATCATTTTGATACATATGAATCACCCCAAAATAATCGAAAATAGTAAAAAGAGGGGATCTATGTACTCACTTTATTTTGCAGGCGATTCCGAATACGCAAGTCAAGATTAAGGTGTCTGATAATAAGGAAACTCAAGTTATCCTAATGAATCGTACAAGAATAAAGTATCAATATTGAGGTCGTATAGTGTTGACGGGATTTGTTGAGTATTTATTGTATTTGATAGAGTTTAGATTAACAGAAGGATCTTGTGAATTATATGTTTAGAGGGCTCGGAAAAATGATCATGATATAGAGGAATTATTTATGAAAAATATTTATTTTTCATAAATAATTAAATTGCAAAAAAATGTACAATCGATTTAATATAAACATTTGTAATAATAAATCAAATATATTTAACTAGTATCATAATTAAATATAATGATTATTGGCAAAATATTGTACAAGTGATATAATTAATTTATATCATAATAATTAAAAATAACATTTATAATTATTGAACTTGAATATTACTGATTTATTTATATAAATATCGAAATTATATAAAATATCATTATTTTTATAAAGATCAACACTTAAAATAATTAATCTGAAAATTTCAGAATTTAATTCCTAAAAATCGATTTATTATTAATTATTTAATAATAAACTGTTTTAATATTGTAAAAATTAGTTTTATAAATAAATTGACTAATTTCACATTTTTAATAAAAGCAACATTGATTAATAATCTTATAAAAATTATTGGAATGTTGAAAATATTAAAAATAATTGATTAAAAAGAAATGCAGACCCCTGGGTTCGAACCCGGGTCTGTGTTGTAACCAAACAGAGGCTTAACCACTGGGCTAAGCTTCTGTTTGTGTTTGGTTTAGGACTGCTACATTTATAACCAAACAGGAACTAGTCATCTTTGCCAATTGGAGTCAAACAGAAAAGTCAACTGCTTCAATTCTCGATCAAAACAGGTTTATATCCAAATTAATCTTAGGGAAACATTGTATAAGCATAAAAGAATTAATTGAAACAATAAAAACGAACCGGTATTGAAAGGATGATCGGATTGAAAAATTCCGGCGAAAAAGTGAGTATTCCGGCGAGTTACAGGTTTTAATCCGACGATTTCGGGTGTTTATGTGTTTGTAAATTGTGTGGAATGTTGCTAGGAATGTAGGGAACTTAAATACACGAAGTTTAGATCTCAGATTCAACAAAACTTAGTGGATTTGATCTATTTTAAATTCTTTTTTTATTAATAAAAAGTTCCGATTCATAGTGGTTATAGCACGAATTTGTGTCGTTTGAATGATTGGAACGAGTTGGGATAGGTTGGGTATCATGTGGGTAGCTTTACAGGTCGAAATAATGGATTAAAAATCGATTTTGGTGGGGTTTTGGTCGAAATCCGCGACCTGCGGATCTGATTAAGTAATCAGCTTTGATTTTAATTAGTATATATATATAAGACAAATCATTAATCAACACAAACAAGCTGGTAGCCCAGCTGGTTGTGCGCGTGTGCTGGTGTGTGGGGAGACACGGGTTCGATCCCGTCTTGGGGCGTTTCATTGGGATTTAATCCCTTTTTAATTTCTGATTAAAATAAATCAAATATTATTAAATCCAGTTAGTATATATAAGGAATTAAAATCCATATCTTAACAGCTCTGTACAGAGGATAAACTGGTTAAGACACTTCGCTTATAACGTAGAGACTCGAGTTCGATCCCCGTCAAGGGCCGGTCCGATACAGAAAGACCCCCTTTTGACCAGGTTTTTGGATATTTACAATTTAGCCCCTCAAGTTTCATTCTGTACAAAAATAGTCCCTGAACTTTTGAAAAGTTACAATAACAGTCCCTATACTTTCATCAGAAGTACATAATTAGTCCCTAAAGTTTTGAGAATTGACATAAATGGTCCCTGTAATAGTCAGTTAGTTAAACTAACTGGGTTAAGTTTTAAAGCAGGAATCTTAATACATAAACTAACTTAGTTAGTGGAAATTAGTTAAATAAAGTTTAAAATGGCAGGTTTGGTCCCTATAGTTCAAGTTTCAGAAAATGACCAAATGAACCTTGGACTTTTATTTCAAACTATATATTTATTTCTTTATAAAATAAGTTTTCAAAAATTACAAAAAGAACCCAAAACTTATAGTTTGAAATAATTGAACTTTAACCCTCGTATTTATATAGTTTCAGAAATGACAATTTAGATCCCTTAGACTGTAGTTTCACAAAATGTCAATAGGCCCTTATAGTTTGTGTAACCTTGTTTAATAGCATAAAACTCAACAAATTTGCAATTGTTTCACGTGTTTGTATTGGTATAAGCATGTATAAGCACAAAGCAAGTATGTTCAAATAAGTTTTATTCCAAATACGGTATTTGTTACAATGAAAGTCAAACAAATACGAGTGTGAAAACCAAGGTGGTCACACTTATGAATGCTTGTTTGTTATGTTTACACATGGAATGTTGTCTTCCTGCCTTAGCAACGATAGTACAATAGTTTGGACTCAGCACCCGTTCGCGGGGGTTGTTAAGGACAATTACTTGCATGGATTACGGTGGTAATCATGTATTGCGAACTGCCTCAGGTAGTCAACCCGCAGTCATTGGTATTGATGGATCTATGTCGATAACTAACATGCCACATTTCTCTATGTGTACGTGCTAGTTATGCGTAAACGAATTCGAACTCTATATATGCTATTATCAAACTTGTATGCTTACCTTTACATTATATGTATTGACTTTATTTTAACGTATGTGACAGGCGCTTAGGACGCACATCTGCTAGGGTATCGAGGCTAGAATAAGGCTCTAGAGGCCAACAAATAGTTGTTTGTACAAATTTGATCAAGGGTCTCTAGAAGCAGATAAACAATTGCTCTACTTAAATCTGAGTTGTCGGAATAGAACTATTTGCCTAGATTTTGTCTGTAATAATTTGTTTACCTTTTGAGGCATGGTATGGGACATGTTATTTTAAATTGATTGGTAATGATAATTGTTATGGAAACTTCCGGACAATCTGTTTCGCTCAGTGCCATACCACGATGTTTCCGCCATCGGTTGGGGTGTGACATTGATAACCTTCTGCTTAGTCATTAATGTTGAACTCATCATCGTTTCAGCAGCTCCCATTTCAAGATTTGTTTTGTTCAAACTATCAATCGTTCTGTTCAGCACATCATATGATTCTTTTACGTACTTAACATCAAACAACAGTTTTTCTTTTAACTCTTCTAGTTCACGATACTTCTTGTCTTTCTCCTCAAAATCTTTGCATGATTTCAAACATTTCAGACAAGGTTTCGTGACCTCAGCGATTTTTTCAACTTCGATAATCTTTTCAACTTCAACTATCTTTTCAACTTCGATGATTTTTTCAACTTCAACAATTTTCTCAACTATTTTTTCAATTACCTTTTCAGTCATTGGTTCTCCATCAAATTCTACTTTTACCTCACATTCTTCATCTTCGATCTTTTCTGTCGAAATTTCTTCAACCCTTGCTTTCTTAGCTTCCAATTTTGCCTTTTCTTCAGCATTCCTTCTTGCTTCCAGTTCTCTCTTTAATCTAGCAGCCTTCTTCTCATTCAACATCTCGATCTTATCTGCAAAAAACAAATTAAAACTGAATGAGTCTAAAATTTCTCTAGCATTATTAATGTACTATTCCTCATCATCAGTGTCTTCATCACTTTCTGATGATCTGAAAATCTTCGTTCTTTTTGGCTTAGATTTGACTGCTTCTTCTTCCAAAATTTGAGCAACAAATGCTGCATCAGCAGGAACGTATGTGTCCCAGCTAAATCCCTCTGCCAATCTTTCATCATCTTGATTTACTAGATAAGCTTTCTTCTTTCCATCTTCAATAGCACGAGATGATGACGATTGTTGAGCAATCTGATGATAAATCGCTTTTCGATGATAATCGTTGTTTCCAAACAGATCTTGTCTTCTTGTTGCTTCTTTGTTTGTACACTCGTTTAAAATGCCCCTTTTCTCTGCAACGAAAACAAGTAACCTTTGATTTATCAAACCCTAACGGAGATGTTGCAGCATCACGAAGATCATCTCTACCGGTGATTTGTTTGAATTTTTCTGCTCTTCTTACAGCACTGGCTAAACACCACTTGAGGTCCATCAACTCAAGTTCCTCAAGATCAATCTGGTCATAATCCTCTTTGGTGAGCATTGGATTTCCAATTCTTCCAGAAACTAAGCTTTTATAAGACTCTAACATAGTAATAAGTGATGCCATGTGTTGCTTAGCCACCTCTGGAGAGAGATTTTGACCATTTTGAATATTCAATGTAACATTGCATTGCTGATTTATTGAACTCTGTCGTTGAATTAACTTGGTGTTGAGAAATTCGGATCAAAACTTGAATAACCACTCTGAGTCATAGTGCTAACATATGTTCCTGGAGTACCATCAGCACTAAACGTAGTCTGAATCTTCGGACTCGGAGTAGTCTCAACTCTGCTTCCTCTATAGTATAAACTATCATCTTGTTGAGCATTTGGATTATTCATGATAGCAGTTTTCTGAACATCTAATTCATGTTCTTCAATCTTCTTAATGAACTTACACAAATTCATGCTTTCAGATTTTCTCATATGTTTTAAAATCAACAGATATGTTCCCCATTTGTCTTGTGGTAATGCATCGGATAGCTTATCAACGCATTCATCATCTTCTTTTGTTATCTCCAATCTTTTCATTTCCTGGACAAGATGACAATATCTATCGATAGTCTTCTTAGTCACCTTTATAAGCTGTAAACATATCAAAAGATTTCTTTAGTAATGCACGTTTATTTTTTATCATATCAGCACTTCCCTTAAACTTTTGAATCAATGCCAACCAAATTGATCTAGCAGTCTTCTCATGTTGAAGCAAAACAAAGATATCTTCTTTTACTACTTGTTGTAGAATGCTAATCATCATTTTCTCACTGGTGTATTTTAACTTCTCATTTGCTGAATAGTCACTTAAAGATTTTTCATTTCCACGGTCATCTATTGGTTTAACGTAATCTTTGTCCAACGAAACCCATGCATCAAACTTATAAGCTTGCACCCAAGTTTCAAAACGGTTTTTCCATTCTTTAAAATCCTCGATGTACATAAGCTTTGGAGTCTTTTGAGACGTTCCCGTTTCATTTTTGATTTTAAGAGTTTCGGCAACTGTGATTGGAGCAGCTGGAGCGGTAGCAAACGCATTATAAAACTCTTCTTCCATGTTTCGGTAACAAGTTTCACAAGTTTACAAAGTTCAAGCGAAATGGAATCTCAAACGAAATGGTGTCTCAAACAAAATGGACTTTGGTGCGAAATGGCCTTTTCAAGCGAAATGGCACTGTTCAAGCGAAATGGACGTTCAATTCAAGCGAAATGGCAACTTTCAAACGGAATGGGTCATTTCGTGCGAAATGAAGATTAGTTTCAAGCGAAATGGACAACTTTCAAGCGGAATGGGTCATTTCGTGCGAAATGAAGATCAGTTTCAAGCGAAATGGACTGTTTGTTTCACACGAAATGGTCTATTTCGTACGAAGTGATGTTGACGTCATAAAATCGGATAGGATTTTGGCACAATTTATCAGGTTTTAGGTCGATTTTAGGTCTAATTCTTTCAAGGATTGTTTAAAACAGTGTTTCGCACGTTATATGTGAAATTCAATCCATTTTAACCGTAAAATCTTGTTGATTTTGAAAAAGAAGGTGTAGAAGTCAGAATATTGAAGAAATCAAGCTTAAATCGGTAAGAACTCTTCCTCCTGTGCTCTGATACCACATGTAGGATCGTTTGTACGACCAAAACGAGTCGTTCAGAAGAGTTCTAATCAATACAAGAGGCGGAAACAAACGTATAGACTTTGAATCAACTTGATTTATACACAGAATCACTTTAAATGTCTTGTATATTGATTTGACACGATTACAGATCAAACGACACGTCAGCAGCACTTTGGCTCTGGAATCAGCAAAGTTACAAATGAATTGACAAGGCAGCTATATATAGGAGTTCCATTCTGCACGAAATGGTCAAGATTCATTTCGTGTGAATTGGTACAACAACTCCAATTTCCTATAAACTAGCCTACCGAGCTCCATTCTATCCAATCTAGATACAAGACTCGATACAAGACGAAGTCGACAGACATATGCACCAACAAATTAAGCCCACATATGTATCGAACCCAAAACCAGATAAACCAACCCAAGAAAGACGCAAACCTAAACTAGTTTATACCTTTACAGTTTCCTTGGTAATTACCCAAATGCAATCCTTTTCACTCACCTTGATTACCATAACTATTATACTAATCGTAACAATCCCCAAATTCCCCTGAACTATTCCCCTGCTCAAATATGGAAGTTCTGAAAGAGAACTGTTGATGTGGAGCTGGTTGGTAATGGGAGGGTTGTGTCGGTAAAGGAATTGAAGTGGATGAGTTAATGGGTTGTGTCTGATTAGGTGGGGCAGTGCTATGATCATCAAAAATCCTCACATATGGTGAGGAATGTTGGATGTTAGAGGTTTGGGTGAATGTTGGGTATTGAAAGGATGTTGGTTGAGTTGAGTAAGACGGTAGATTGTCTAGATCGGGGAATGGTGGTGGAGGAATTGGGGGTAGTGGAGTAGTAATAGTAGCTTGGGTGGATTGTGGTGGAGCTGGTATAGTGGTGTTGGGTGATGGTTGTGTAGGAGTCGGTGTGAAGTGGTTTTGTAGAGGTGAATTTTCGGATTGCTTTTCGAGGTTGCTTGAATTCTCCATTGTTTTGAGATTTGAAGTTGGTGCTTGCACTATCTTGTTTTCTCGTTGCACAACCCGGGTTTGCCTAATGGTTCTCTCGATTTCCATATCGTAAACTAGTGGTGAAGCTTTTCTGGAGTTTCTCATATGATGCATGCACGTACAAGATCACCTGCACAACACAAACAAACAACACCTTGTGTAATTCTGAACAAAACAAAACAAAAAGGACACTATTTTTGGATTTTTTACTAAAAACTTAACACTAAACACTTTGCGCATGCCTCCCCGGCAATGGCGCCATTTTGATGTCTGTTGTCAAGAACATGCAAAAACCAACTAAACCAGTAGATGGGATAAGTCGGATATCGAACCAGAGGAGGATTGTGGAAAGTGTCGTTATGTCAAGTATTGATTAACTATTGCAGAAAAAGTAAATCTTGTTTGTTTGAAAGTTGATTAACTAGCAACTGGAACAACCCAAAAACGGGTTTGGTAATCAAACCATGTTAATATTAACGACGGGTAAAATACCGCTAGTGGTGAAAATTTACCCGGTAAATAATAGAATTTAAATAAATAAGCCTAGTATTAATTAAAAGAAGGTTAAATACTTTGAGAAAACAAAGTATATAAAATGCCCGAGTTAACGGGACTTAAAAGTAAAACGGGTTATGATTTCCCCGAACCCATTAAGTAACTAGGAATATCAACCTAGTTGGTTAGGTGTTGTTAAAACAATAAAAGAAACAAGAAATAGATAACTTTTTTTACAAACTATGGAACTAGAGGGACAAAAAGAGGCAAAAAGGAAAAAGGTTTTTAATTAAATAAAACACTAACACCAAAACACACACCCTAAGTGTGAGTTCTGGTCGAGACTTCTAGAGGAGCCAGGGAGCTATCATGTTCAAACCCTAACTAGCCTAAATTCAAGCAATTGGAAGGGCAAATCACACCCAAATTGAAATTCAAGCACGGATTAGTGATCACCTCAGTAAAGTGATCATAAGGTATGTCAAATTTCACTATTTCGTTCCATCTCAAATTCTTGATAAACACTTGGAATTCGAAATTTGAGCTTGAATGATGGTTATTTGGGTGAAAATAGGATGAATGCATGATTAGAAACAAACCCTAGTTAATAAACTAATGAATTTGTGTTCATGTTGATAAAACTCATAATCACTACTTAGGTGTTTAATGGGTTTTTAAGAATAATGAGGAGCACTAGAATTATGATCTTGAATTAGGTGTTAATAAGGCTTTATGAAGTTAATCTTGATATAGAGGGATAATTAGACATTGAATTGGTAAAAGATGTTAATCTTGGCAAAAAAATAACTAGTTATGAACTAGTTTGTAAATGTGTAAAAAGTATGCCCACAAGGTGTTTGTTAAAATGCCTAAATGAATGTTCATATGTTGAAACTATGAATGAAGCGCGTAATTTCCTAATTTTATTAATTACGTGTGATATGGGGACAACACGGATTTTAATTATGATGTCGATTTAGCTTAATTACACATATCATATAATTAAAGGTAGTTGACTTGTAGAAAGTTAAACTAACCAATAATAAAGTCGAATAGTGGTTTCAACGTAGAAAATACAAAAGGTGGAATAGTCGTAATTATTAATGACTAATCTAACCACCTTGTGAATGATGATAATAGTTTGACGCTAAACGAGCTAGGTGGAGGCTTGGGAACGAAGCGGGTCAAACGAATCATTAAGGAAAAGAAAAGCATAGTTTTGATGCGAGGTAAGTTAAGCTTACACCCCCCCCCCTTTTTATTACAATACACTTACTTGTGAATACTAATTGTGAATTATGTTAAGTATTTGAAATATGATGTTCCGGTATGACACAATACAAGTCGGAATAAGTAAAAATGGTAAGAAACCATAAATTATGGTAAAAATGGGTAAAATGGTAAATTAGTCAGGTGAAGACTAATAAATAAGGAATTTTGAACAATACGTTATGGGGTGAATCGTAACGGGTAAAAGTGGTTAAATAATAATTCGGACACTAGTTGACGGATAGAATAAGATATATGAAAAAACACCATTTGGTATAAGTCATAACGGGTCAAACAATTCAAGAAATGCCTTTTAAGTAATAAGAACTCATGGTGCTAACCGGAATAGGTTCAAGGGCTGAGATGGTACCAAAATACCATCGTATGATGATAAATGATCATTTTGACTAAACGGTCAAATGGTGTGTTAACACCATTTGACGATAATCACTGACGATCGCTTGTTGAGTTTTGGTGATTACAGGAAAGTAATATAAGGTTCGCGACGCTATTAATTAGTAAGTTAATAGTGAAAGGTATTTTAGACGGGTCAAAACTTTGACCCGAGCCAGGTACGCATAATTAGATTTGTAGTAGAAATGGTATTTTGGTCAAATAATTAGTGTAGGTTCTTCGTCGTATATAGAGGAACTAAAAAATTGACCAAAACGCCCATGATGGGTAAATTGAGCAAACGACCTTTAAGAGTTGTTTAGAAATAAGCATTTTGATAAATTGAATCCTTGGGATAAGTATAAAATGGAGATAGGATATAAACTAAAAAGAAGCGTGATTTTAGCTTGAAAGTGTTAAATACCCTTAACGGGTCAAACGAATAGATGTGTAAAACGGGTTAAGACTTGCATAAGAAACTCGTAATTCGAACCTAGCTTATTAGTAAATTGATATAACATGATATGCATGATATTTTAAAGGTAATTAACAAGTTTGTTTGATCAAATCGTAAACAGGTCAAAAGTGTTAAAAAGGAATTTCAAGCCGAGAGCTTGAAATCTGAATTTTTGAAGTAGTTTAATATCAGGTATTGACTCCATGAGATGGAGAATTAAATTTCTAACGCGTAGGAAAAAGAATCGCATAAAACGGACATGTAGGTAAAAAGTTATGAGCTTTTAAAGTTAGAATTTCTAAGAATTTTGGAGCTGGGCAGATATGCAGGTCCAGGAAACGGACCTGCTGGAAAACATGTTCCCCCGCGACACGCGCTATGGTGTTAAGTTGCGGGCGCGACACGCGAGGCTGCTCGCGGCATACGAAGGATTAAACAGAGTTTGTCGCGTGGCGCGACAGACCAAAAATTAGAATTTTTATTTTTTTGTTATTTGTATGACACCGGAACTTATTTATACATGTCATATTGTTGTCAAAACTAACAATTGATATGGTTTTGACCTTAGGTGATATTCGTCTCATTCCGGATGTCGATCAAGCAAGAATTCAAGAACCGAACACAAAGTTTTGAAGCTTCCGCGCTAAACTAATCTTGATTTACAAAATGTTCATTTTGTAAACACTAACTGAATGTTCCGAATACTTAAACTAGTTAACTTGTTAAATAGACCACTATGTAAATCTTAGTTTTTTTTATAACTAAGTTTCTAAATGATGCATTTTGGTTTTAAAATTGCTTATTTTAGTTTAAAATCTTAACTAAATGAGACGGGTGTTACAAGTTGGTAATCAGAGCTCATGGTAAAAGAGTAAAGTGTGTTCGGTTCAATACTTGATCGCATAATCCGATAAGTACATGTATATTAACGATAAGTATGATTAAAGCGTTGTGAACAACACATAGGGTTATTGTGTAATACACGTTACCCCAATGAAAATGATTGGTATAGTTAACGAAATTACGTGCTTTGACACGTACAGTAAAAACCTTGTATTACAATACGGGCGTTTATTAATGTCAAAATTATTAAATTTTGTAAATGTTTTGTTGAAGGACACTCGTATCTGAAGATGACGAGAGTTGAACGAATTGTGGATATGACGGTGGAACGGTTCGAGGTATGATAAGCAGAGCATACTCATTAAGGACCTAAATAGCGTGATGATCGCGAACGAAGTTAACGGCAAGAGAAGCCCGTTAGGGCAAGCATTACCAGGTGCACGCTTTTAAATTTAATTGCACAAGTAGTAATATGCAACAAACGCGTAGGAAATGACGGTTGCATATATCTGATAAGACCTGAATAGGATATCTGTTCAGGATGATGTTTCCAAGAGAAGTTTAATAGAAACATGTGTTATTCACATGATGAATAACAAAGAAATAATAGGATTAGTTCATATGGAAACTTGGATGGGGGGTAATTATCCAAGTGGAAAACTCTCAATATAATGCTATTGAGAAAAGTAGTGATCACATTAACGAATGTGATTATATAATAGTTCGATAGAAAAGAAAAACATTTTATATGTTCAAATGTAAAACTAGTAAAACTAATGATTGTTGTTTTGCAATTAAATAAAGTTTTACTAAATGAAAGCAGAGATATGAAATAAATTGAGGCGTTACTCACATAGGGCGTGAAGTGAAAACTATAAAAAGGTCATATGTATCATGTGTTGATCGCTTACTCTGGCCAAGTAAGTAGTGGCATATGATACCATGAACTTTTTATAGCAGACACATTTACGTCCAATGTAGTAAGGATGGGGTGAATGGGACGAATTAAAAAAAAGGTACCCAAAAGAATCAAACAAGTAAGACGTTTGATAGTAAACGTAAATGCAAGTCGGATGACGGGAGCATATTACGTTAGAATAACGAGCCCGAGAAAAGGGACAAAGATTAAAGCAAACAAAAATACAGACCGACTAATAGGAATGCTAAGGCATAGAGATAAAAGTTTGACTGTCATAAGTGATGAAACCTCACACGAATAAGTCAAACGAGATAAATAAATTATAGATAATTGGTAGTGCAAGTAAACGCAAACTGAACAATGGAAGCGCGAAATATTAATGAACCTATGTAACGGGTCGTAAAGAAGTATAGGTATGAACCGGGTAACGGTAAGCGTAGAACGAACCGACGTGTAAATGACGGAAGAAGTCATAGAGTCGGATGAATAATTTGAAAGAAAGCCTTAGACTACGGTCAAGGTAAAATGAAATTCAAATGCAAAAATAAATGGTACTAAACATAAAAAGGGTGCCTTGACGCTATAGATATATATATATATATATATACACAGTTTAATAAGGACTCGAATAAAAGATAATCTACGAGATCATCATAACCTACAGGATTATAATTAATATTAAGTCTACGGGACTAAAAATGTCACACCCCGACCACGTAAAACAACAAATTGTGGCGGAAATGTCAGGGAGTGTCGTAACAGACTCATTGTTTCATAACACACGGAAATTTAAAGTTTCATTTTATTAAATATTAAACGTTTACATTGTCTGAAAAACTTAAACAAATAAGTTAAACATAGTCTATCATTGTTATTAAGTCACTAAGGCCTCGTCCAGTCATATGTGAGCATGCATCCTAGCAATCAACATCATTCAACAACACCTGAAACATATGTAAAAACAAAGTCAGCAAAGAAATGCTGGCGAGCACATAGGTTTATGAGAGTGTCGGATTCATGGCTAGTTTACATGTTGCAATACCTAATTAAAAACCTTGTTTTGAAAAAGTGTATAGTATTGCAACATAATTAACCAACTCAAATCAAGTGGGTTACGGTTTATAAAATCTCGTAGCCATGATTCTTAACCCCAAAACATTTGTTTTATTAAATCAAATTGTAAAACATATCGTTAATAAAACTCGTATGGTTTATATTATTTAGAAAACATCGTTGTGTGACATCGTCTCAAATCGTTTACCCAAGTGAACTAAATAACGCCACGGTATGTAATATGACAAAAACACTTATATATTAGAAGTACCAGCGGCGTATCTACCATGTTTTCATCACATTACACTTGTCCCGTTATCTAAACACTAACCAAAAACCAATCGTTTACCCAAATCGTTTAACTCGTTAAAATCGCTTTAGTCGTTTAAATCATTCTCGTTTTAATTGTGAAAACTACTTTTGGTCACCTCGCTAATAACATCCAAACCTTCGCAACTCGACTATCTCGAAACTCGCATTAATAAACCACCAAAGGGTAAACTAACAATAACAGATTCAGTCGTTACCCACCTAACCCACACATAACCATGGGTGCATTCTGCTAACGGGATTTGTCAGATCCTATGGTACCATAACCTAATACTGGTCGGTTCGGCCAAAACTAATGAATGTTATTTGTTATGTAATTACAACCAACAAGTTTATTCACTTTATCAAAATCATTTTTAATTTAATATAAACCATTTTAATCATTTTCGAAACCATCGTTAAAACATCGAAATCATTTAACACATATGAATCACCCCAAAACAATCGAAAACAGTAAAATAGGGGAACTATGTACTCACTTGAGAATGCTTAGAAGTCTTGAATAACAACCAAGCAAAGCTAGAGGAATCACAGAAATCAAACGGCACCTAATATACGTAACTATATAAATAACCGGACCTAAATTGGAAGATCGGATAGGATGAGGTTTCGTAAACCAAATGAGTATTGGAACTCACACGATATGGTTTAACAAAGCCTGCATACTAAATCGAAACCTAACCTAAGTGCTTTCGACCCGTTACGACCCATTAAGGTAGCTCATGTTACTTTAACGCGTCGTTCGCGCAAAGCGCGTTCGAGATGCCTAACTAGTCCTATGACAAGTATTATATGCCTAAACATGTTTAATATACGTTGCATAATCAGTTATGTGACAAAAGTTTAGGTTACATATGCTTAAAATTCAATTATGCATAAAAAAGGGCATTTTGGTCATTTACCTAAGGCATATAAACTACATATCATACAACTAATTAAACCTAAGTGACCATAAGGTATAACCTCGGAAGGTTATTCCCTATACAACTATGGTCACTAAACATGCTTGATTGGATCCTAATGATCGACCAAACGGGTCGAGTTCGAAAGTCTAAGCAGTTGTTTAGACCGCTTGACTTACGACTCTACACAAGCACTAAACTAAAAGTGACGAGTTAAACATGTTGAAACATGTTTAACCAAGTTAGAAAACAGGTTTTGATATCAAAACAAACGGTTTTGATACCGAAGAATAGTTTGGTTACAAAATACGCATAAATACGCATTTTGGCCGAAACTATGACTCGTCACTACACCTAATCAACGTGGTAATCAATAGGTATAGTCACAAGGGACTATAACCATCGTGATTACGCTCACGTTGCGAAGTTCAAACGAACTTCGTGTTGACCAAAGACTGGTCAAAGCAGAAAGTCAAACACAGTTTGACTTTCGTGCTTAAAAACGCATAAAAGCACGGAAGAATACTTACAAAGGGTCCAAGCTAGGAAGACTTGATCTAAAAATACTCAGGTATGAGGTTTTGAACCCCAACTTAGAGTGAATTCAGATCAAGGTGTGCAGAATGAAATGAAACAAGTGGGTTTATATAGATTTCGGAGAACCGTTGGGATCATTTCTCGATAAACGAGCTTCAATCTTGGCCCTCCATGTGTGCCCATTGTTTTACAAACCTATGGGTGTCCAAAACAAGCCCCTAGAGTTGAGGAACCATGTTCAAAAACCCAGAAACCAGCTGCTGAATGAAGAAAATGATTTTGCTGATCTGGGGAGTTTACACGGGCCGCGTAAGAGAAGACACTGGGCTACGCGTCCCGCCTAAGCTGAGTTTTAGAAAATGTCAGTTTAGGTCCCTGCATGTCCAAAACTTGCTTTTCGATGCATTTTTGACACGTTTAAGCCCCGTTAACCTCATTTCAAGGCTCTGAAATGAAGTTAAAGTATAGGGAACATGAAACATGCTCAAAAACATCTCGGATGTCGGTTCGTTTTGCCGTACAGTTGCGTTGTTCGGTTAATTACGACGGAAGTCGTAACGAACGCAAAAACGATCCTGTTAGGAAACTTTATTTGTAAGTATTGAAGAAAATCACAATCAACTGGATCTATGAAGAGATCACAGTCCTGAAGATCACGAACAAGAAAAAGAAGATCAGATGGGACAACTGGAATGCACAGCATCTACTTCAAAGAATCACAAGTTGATCAAGAGCTGAATTGGATTATCAGAAAAGGTCATTTCTGATGGATCTGATGATATTTTGATGAAATATCATCAGTTTCTGACGATTCTGATCATCAGGATTTTTCTGATGATTTGTTCATCAGAATTTCTGATGAAGTGGTTTATCAGAATTCTGATGAAATACCCCAGTTGTCTGAAATTGGCTCTGTCCTGCCACACTTACCGAAGCAAGTTGACATTAATTGATATCATGATGAAAAAGGCAACTTGAACGTTGGATTCAATGAATATGTCAATTGGGCACTTTTAGCAGGACTTATTGCATGAATAAACTATTGTTTATTCATGCACCCAGCCGTCTATAAATAGAAGGCTCAACCAGGAGAAGCAAAGTGAGTTTGAAGCTTATCGTTATACATCAAAACTCCAATGCCCTCTCACCCACAGAATTCAAGATTCGTTTGTACTAGATAATAATCTTACAATCACCTTGTAAACCATTTTGTTTCAAAGTGATATAAACTTGATAATTTTGTAGGTCTTGTTTCTTGAAAGTCTGATTTCCATTTCCGCACATCTTTTTCACATCTACTGAAATCACTTGCCATATTACGTGAAAAGAAGTTCTTCAGGCCATACTGGGTCCAACAATTGGTATCAGAGCAGATTGAATAAACTATTTTCAAATGATCAACTACTCATCTTCTTTTCTCTAAATATGGCCAGCTTTTAATCCTGGAATAATGCTTTTAAAATTGGTTCTATGTCCAAACCTCCGACTCTGGTCAGAGAGGAATACCCCCAATGGAAAATCAGGATGGTTAATTTCCTTAATGGTCATGACCGAGCTCTGTTTCAATCCATTGAAAGGGGTCCACATACACCAATGACAGATATACCTGCTATTCCAGCAACTGACCAATCACCAGCTATCCCTGCCTCCCGTGCTCCCAAAAGTGAAATAAACTGGAGCACGGAAGACAAGGAACTGGTGGCTGGGGATGAAAGGGCAAAGTCACTTTTAATAATGGCCATCCCCAATGACATATTTTCACAAGTTGATGCATGTGCATCAGCTAAGGAAATATGGGATCAGTTGGAAAATCTTTGTGAAGGAGGAGAAAGGATGAGAAGAAACAAGAGAACAAACAATGTCTCATCTTATGAAAGGTTTAAAAGTTTGCCAAATGAAAGGTTAAATGATACATATCAAAGATTTACAAAACTTTTAAAGGAGCTAAAGAAATTTGGAATAACAAAGTCAAATGATGAAAGAAACATAAAATTTCTTGATGCCCTTTCCTAGAGAATGGAGAAGTCTAACCATGACTTTATCATCAACCTTAGAACTAGGAAACATGAGTCTTCATGACTTATACAGCATCTTGATCCCCAGAGAGGAAGAAATATTTGAAGAAACCATTCAAAGAGGGGGATCTTTAGCTCTTATCTCTAACTCACAAAGAACAATACCCACCAATGATCCACAACCATCAAGTAGCCAAAGTTTTGAAGTTACTGATACTTCATCAGATTTTTCAGCCTTTGCTAAGGCAATAGCACTGCTCACCAAAACATTTGAGCAGAGGTTGAGGGGAGGTAGCCAGAGATACCAGAGGAGTGACAGAGGAAGGATGGATGGAAGATCTAAAGAAGAGGTTAGATCTAAGGATAAAGGGAAGGCTGAACTTGTGTGTTACAAGTGCAAGCAGAGGGTCATTATGCATCAGAATGCAAGACCAAAAAGCTGAAGGATGTTGCCTATTATGAGAAAAAGCTTGAAGAAGCAAAGTAGCAGCAACAAGTAAGCTTAATTACTGGAACGAATACATGGTTATCTGATGATTCTTCTGATGATGAAGAAGAAGAATTGGCAAATTTCTGCCTCATGGCACTCTCTGAAGGACTACCAGAAACTTCAGAACAAAAGGTAAATTTAGACAATCTTGATCATGAACACAAGCTAAACAAGCTCATGTCAGATTTTCTAAATCTGCAAGAAAAACATCAATCAGATATTAGAAAATCTGATGAGTTGCAAAGGACTTTGAATAAAATCATTCTTGAAAACCAACTTCTTATAGAGGATAGTTTAGATCAAAGAGCTAAAATTGAGTTTTATGAAAATGAAAGAAAAGATCTTTATAAGAAAATCAATGACAAAGAAATCAATGTAAGAGGTTTTCAACAAGCCAAAGAGTTCATAAATTTTATTGAGTCCACACCAAAGAACAAAGGAGAGGGTTTAGGTTATACAAGATCAAATAGAGGAAGTAAACCCACTGTCTTTGTAAAAGCAACTCATCAGATTTCTGATAAATTTGTATCAGAATCTGAATCTGAATCTTGTAAAACAACCTGTTCTGAATACTCTTTTGAAAAACCTAACTTCAAAACAAACAAGAGTGAATGCAGTCGAGAATCTGTAAAGACTCCAGAAGCAGATACTCATCTTTTCAAAATTATCCACTCATTCCATCACAAGAGGAAATATCAGAAAATTCTGATACATCTTGTATGTGTGTTGACATACTGAAGCTTGTTCAACACCATCTTCAAAAGAAAAATGTAAAATATGTTAATGGCTCAGCATATAACAGAGTTTCTGATGCAAAACCAAGAAGAAGAAGAAATAAAGTGATTAATATTCCATCAGAAATAGTACCCAAGCATGCCTGGGTACCAAAAACCCTCTAATCATTTCATTTCAGGACCATCATGTGCAGCAGATCTGGTACTGCGACTCAGGAAGCTCCAAGCACATGACTGGGGACAGGAGCTTACTCAGCAACTTTGTTTCAAAGCTGGGTAGAATGGTAAATTTTGGAAATGGAGTGAAAGGAAGGATCATGGGATATGGATGCATAAGGTATGGATGTCTGACCATAGAAAGAGTAGCCTTTGTTGAAGGCTTAAAGTATAACCTGCTGAGTTGTGGTCAATTCTGTGACAAAGGTTTTCAGGTAACCTTTTTACTAGCAAAATGCTTGTTAATATGAATAGATGATAATAAAATCTATTTAAGTGGGAAAAGGATAAGAAAATCAATTTACTATTTTGATTTCAAAGAGGAAAGTGAACATCCAAAATTATGTTTATTTTCAAAACTCAACAAAGGTAGTACTTGGTTATGGCATAAAAGGCTTGCCCACTTAAATTTCAAAAACCTAAGCAAATTAGCAAGCAAAGGTCTGGTAAAAGGATTACCTTTGATATCCTCAAAGAAGGATAAAATTTGTGAAGCATGTGAGATAGGTAAATCCAAGAGAAGCTCACATAAATCAATTTCTGAGTCTTCTATTTCACAAAATTTGGAATTGTTACACATGGATTTGTGTGGACCCATAAGTACAGAAAGTTTTTCTGGAAAGAAATACATACTAGTAATAGTAGATGACTTTTCATGGTACACATGGGTAGAATTTTTGAGAAAGAAAAGTGAAACTCCTGAACTAATCATAAATTTTATCAAGAAAATTGAAAATCTATTAAAATTAACAGTCAGAAGGATCAGATCAGACAATGGAACAGAGTTTAAGAATTCAAAAATTGAGAATTTTCTTATAAGTAAAGGAATTTCTCATGATTTTTCTGCTCCAAGAACACCTCAACAGAATGGGATGGTTGAAAGAAGGAATAGGACCTTGGTAGAAGCTGCCAGAACCATGGTTGCTTATGCGAAGCTGCCCACTCATTTTTGGGCAGAGGCTATAGCTAATGCATGTTTCACCCAAAACAGAACCATAATCAACAAAAGGCACAACAAAACACCTTACAACATTATCAATGGAAGAATTCCAAGTGTAAAATTTTTGTATACATTTGGTTGTAGATGTTTTTTCTTCAATGATTTTGAAAGCCTTGAAAAATTTGACAGAAAAGCAGAAAAAGGTATTTTTCTTGGTTACTCTTTGTCCTCAAAAGCATATAGAGTTTTTATTCTCAACACAAGGACAATCAGAGAAAGTTTGTATGTCTCATTTGATGACTCATCAGAAACAGAGGTTTCTGATGCATACATGAAAGAAATAAACTTTTCTGACAAACAAGAAAATTATGAACATCTCTTTGAAATGATAACTGAAGATTTCCTAGAACATGATAATGCTTTTAAAAACAAATCAAAAGATTCTTCATGTACTAACTCTGCTAAACAAAGGTGTAGTACATCAGAATCTCTGAATTCTGATATCTCACACATAAATGTAGCACCTGTTCAGGGGGAAACTTCAAATCCATCAGAACCAACAACTTTTCACAACAAGTTAAGATGGATCAAAGGACATGTTCACTCTGACATCACTGGCAATCCTGCAGATGGTGTTAGAACAAGATCTGCAACTGCACATGAGTGTGCATTTTCTGGGTTCTTAAGTAAGGTAGAACCCAAATCTGTCAAAGAAGCTCTAAGTGACCCAGACTGGATTCAAGTAATGCAAGAAGAGCTTGATCAATTTGAAAGGAGCAAGGTATGGGATCTGGTACCCAAGCCAAAAGACAAATCTGTCATAGGCTCAAAATGGGTGTTCAGAAATAAATCTGATGAAAATGGCATAATCACCAGAAACAAAGCAAGGTTAGTGGTCAAAGGTTACTGTCAACAAGAAGGTATTGATTATGACGAAACTTTTGCACCAGTAGCTAGATTAGAAGCTGTAAGAATTTTTCTTGCTTATGCTGCATCCAAGGATTTCAAAGTTTATCAAATGGATGTAAAATCAGCTTTTCTGAATGGTAAAATTGAGGAAGAAGTTTATGTACAAAAACCAGAAGGCTTTGTTGATCCAAAATTTCAAAATCATGTTTACAGATTAAACAAAGCCTTGTATGGGTTGAAGCAAGCTCCTAGAGCATGGTATGAAACTTTATCAAACTTCTTACTCAATTCTGGGTTTACCAAAGGTACTATTGACACCAAACTTTTTCTCAAAACACACAAAGGTCATACTTTACTGGTCCAAATATATGTTGATGACATTATATTTGGGTCAACAAATGAACAATTTTGTGACAAATTTCATAAATTAATGACCAGCCACTTTGAAATGAGTATGATGGGTGGGTTAACCTTTTTCTTAGGGTTACAAGTTAAACAAAGAATTGATGGAATATTCTTGAGTCAATCAAAATATGTGAAAACAATTCTACAAAAATACTCACTTGAAAACTGCTCTGTTTCAAAACTCCCATGGCAACAGGGAACAAGTTAGATTCTGATAAGGATGGAATAAGTGTAGATATTAAAACCTATAGAGGGATGATAGGATCACTGCTATATTTAACTGCAAGCAGACCAAATATCATGTTTGCAACATGCTTTCTGGCCAGATATCAATGTGATCCCAAAGAATCCCATCTAAAAGTTGTAAAAAGGGTTTTCAAATATCTCAAAGGCACATCAAAACTTGGTCTCTGGTATCCTAAGGATACAAACCTTGAATTAATTGCATTCACAGATGCAGATTATGCAGGGTGCAAAATTGACAGGAAAAGCACATCTGGTGCCTGTCAACTCTTGGGAGAAAAATTGGTATGTTGGGCAAGCAAGAAACAAAACTGTGTTGCCACATCAACAGCAGAATCAAAATATGTAGCAGCAGCAAGTTGCTGTTCACAAGTGCTGTGGATGCAAACTCAACTGAAAGATTATGGAGTAACTCTGACAAGAATTCCAATTCTATGTGACTCAAAGAGTGCTATTGCAATAACAGAAAATCCAGTTCATCACTCAAGAACCAAACACATAGACGTCAGATACCACTTCATAAAAGATCATGTGGAAAAAGGTAACATTGAAATGTATTTTGTTCCAACTGAAAATCAAATTGCTGATATCTTTACAAAGCCTCTTGATGAAAAAAGACAATTTTTTGATTAGCAAACTAGGCATGGTTAATCTAAATGATGAAGATTTTTCAGAAAACACAAAGAAACAAATTGAAAACCAACTTGTTGAACATCAAAGTTCTGATATTCATAGAACAAATCAACTAGCTTCTGATGAAACAATCCATCAATCTGATGGAACATCAGAAAATCTGATGAATCATCAATAAATGATAATTTATCAGATAATCTGAAGAAATATCAGAATATCTGGTGAAAACACCAGAAGTTCTGATATAAAATCAGAAACTAGGTTGAAACATCAGAATAATTTGTAATCATCATAATTATTCCATCTTCATGCATATCCCACATATTGTATTTACTCACTTTTGTGTATATTTTGTTTTTGTATTTTTTTTGTTTGTTGTTAATTAAAAAAAACAAAAAGGGGGAAAAGTAACATGCATACTGATGAAGTTCCATACAGCTGTGATAATCAACCGTCTCAATTTTTTTTTCAGATTATTGAATTTCATTTTTCTTCTGCAAATGCATGCAACGTCATTTTTTCATAAGAAACTTAAGTGACACGTAGGCACTAGAATCATTATGGCACACCCCGATATTTCCACGTATTACCGGTGGGCCTGGTGGGGAGTATCGTGACGTAGTTGATATCATCATAGTCAAACAACACAATATTTAAATGCACAGCGGAAGCAAAAGATAGATTCATTTCAACTTTGATAAATTGTAATATTAAGTATCACAAAATAGTTGAAACAGATCCACAGGCGGATCAAAATAAAAAGGAAACATTGTTCAACAGTTTTTATGACATCCAAGCTTGCGAGACTTATTGTGGACACTAGGAGAAAGCCAGCCTAGTTCGAGTAGTACCTGCACTTAACCTTTTTGGGAAAATACGTCAGTTTACACTGGTAAATACAATTAACTGACTCATTTTGAAAAGGTTTAATAAAATTGATTTGAATGCACGTGGCACAAAACTTTTTATAACTTGGGATAATTATTTGAATATAATCTTGTAAAAGAATTACATGTTTCTTATGCGTTCAGTAGCCCGGTTCATGCCGGGTTAAAGATTAATTGACACACCACATTATTTATTTATGCACTGACGGGTGTACGCCTACACCCCGTGCTTAGGTCGTGGCCATTTCGTAAAATGATGCCAAGGATATCCGGGACATGGTTATTAACCCCCCAAAGGCTTTAAGCAAACAAAACATTTCCAAACGGAGCATTTCAATGATTTAACCTTCATACAATTAAAGATTCAATGCCCGACCAAGCGGTATTTTATATACCATACCCCAAGTCCGTATAAGGGAAAATAAGCTAAAAGTATTTACCTGAGCTAAATATAAATTCAATCCCGGCCGTATATCAAATCAGCAAGTACAAATAGCTTTTACTAGGCTCCTATATCTGGAACGAAGGTTTTTAATAACCTATTAGATTTCTAACGGGTCTTTAATTAAGCTTAACTTGGACCGGTTAGTTTTAAAGGAAGATACGGTTCAAACACATGAATAAGAGAAGACCGGAATAGAATGTGATTTAGTCCCGACAAGTTTGAAGGCTTGTATAATATGGGTAAACTAAACACATTCTGGATTTTGAGATTAAAATGATAAGGTTTGACCCATTTCGGTCAATTTATGCAAACTAGTTACATAAACCGAACCGAACGCGAAGGATGCGTAACGGGTAACCATAAGAGCCATATACAGGTTTCCTAAGTTAACATGCCTTAAATATGTTGTGACATCAGTAAGATATCTTCTATTATGCCCGAAATGAATTTAGACTCAAGCTATGCCCCGTTAGGGTATTTTGGTCATTTAAAAGGTTATAAAAGAGTTTAAATAATAATCTGAGTTACAGGTCTGATATAATTAGTAAAAATACTCATTTTTATAATTCATAACAGTAGGGTACTAAATATATGTGAAATTTATCCATTATAACCAAACTATGCACCGTAGGGGCATTTTGGTAATTTCACATAGCCTTTAAAGGTCAAATCTGGAAATTCTGAGTTTAAAACTTTAGCTTACTGTTAATGTATAAAAATATACTTAAAAATATCAGTAGGTATCAACCTTATATGTGTAAAATAGTTTTGATGCATACTATGCGTTAAAAATGCTTAAAAAGGCGATTTGGAGCCATTTCCGGGTTCTATATAGAAAGCTGGTATTTTCATTATTCCAGAAGGTTTAAAATAATTTATTTATCATATAAAATCAGTAGCAAAAGGTTTGGGGTCAAAAAGATTTGTAATATTTCATTTTATAGCCCAAAAGGGCAAAACCGGCATTAACCGAAATCAAGCTACAACCCTATGTTATGCTCAGCCTAAAATTAATTAAAAATCTTCAAAAATCCCAAAATATTATTTTATATCAGTGGGTAAAAGGTTTGGTATCAAAAATCGGGTTTAGATAGGCTATAAGCTAATTACGCCGTTTAATCACTAAAAGCTTTCTAATTACGCTAATGAGCATAACTCTTAATCTAGACCTCAAACTGATGTCAAATTTTAGGTACAAGTTTATAAATCAGCAACCAAGGTTTCTACTCTTTTACATTTTCAAAAATCACTTTTTAAGGTTATATGGGCAAAATAGTCAACATATAAGCAATTAACGGGAACATGCATATGAATCGGATAACTATTGAACCAAGGTGTATAATCACAGAGGGTTATACTAACATGAAACCTGGTCCTAATAGGGCTCTAAGGCATTTCTAAGACACGCTACAATTGGTCAGAATCGAAAGTCAATGCAAAAGTCAAATTATGCGCCTTTCGGTTCCGAACCGAGTCTAAACTGAAAATTGTCGGGTTGAACATGTTTAGACATGTTCTTACATTAATTACCAAGTTATATTAATGATAAAATGGGTTGCACAGCTTCTACATTGTTAATTTTGTGCTAATTTGAAAATAAGCTTCCTGTTGACTTTTTAAGTTTAGGTTTGACCCGACATTTGACCTACTTAGAGTGGGAATCAGAGAGTTCCCTTTTAAGGGTTTATTACCCACATAATTACCTACTTATAGGTACTTTTAATTCGAGATTTTACTGAACAAATTTTAATTAATCTCGAAGTCAAACCTTAATTACGACGGTTTGACTTTTAGCTAATTAACTAAGCTAAACTGAACTAAGAAGGATTAAGGACACTTACAAGGGTCCAAAGTACGTTTATGGAACCTAAGGAAGCTTGTTGCTGATCAGAGGAGCTCCAGAGAAGTCCTTGAAGTGAGTTGCAAATGAGTGACAAAAATGTTGCAACTTGTTCTTCTTATATAGTGAGCTAAATTCCATAAGATCATCACACCTAGGTCTATAAATGTTGCAAGATGTTCCCAGGTGTCCCTATGATGCCAAAAACGAGTTGTAAGGCCCCTGATTTTCGAATACCACTCTTATAAGGCGGTGTAACTTGTTTAACAGGCATCTGTCCAAAATTCTGCCCAGATACATGCCTTACGGACCGTAAGCCTTAGGCTTTGCGGTCCGTAACCGACTTTCAGAAACCATCGCCCAGGTCTGCTATCTTACGAACTGTAAGGGTCTATCTTTGCGGTCCGTAAGCCTTTACCAGAAGACAAAAATATTTGCAAACTTTGAAGTTTTGACCATGCAACTTTGTAACTCCGAATCTCATGCTTTCTTTTCAGTGTAGGGACCATGAAGTCAGTCTTTGCATGTCTCTGCATGTGTTGCCATGCACCATTCCATCTTGGACTCTTGTGGGAAGGTCATGAATGCAAGATTTGTCGTAGACCCTCATAACATTCATTTCTTTGGGGTTTTAGTTAATTAATATTAAGGGCAACCGGATTTGAAGTTTATACAAATCAGATGTTTACAAAATACATCATGGTTTGGGATTTATAATTAAGTCGTTCAGAGGTATCAAAATTAACATGTCGACATTTTAAACCTACCATACATCTTTTGATTCGATCCGGATTAATAACACGTTTGCATACATGACACGTGTCTTTATTTTATTAGGAACAAATTTACGAGGTGTTACATCCTCACCCCCTTAAAAGAAATCTCGACCTCGAGATTTACTGAAACAATTGAGGGTATTTTTCTTTCATTGTGGACTCTACCTCCCACATGTACTCGGGACCTCTGCGGGCATCCCATTTGACCTTTACAATAGGTACATGCTTCCTCCGAAGCTTCTTAACCCGTCGATCCTCAATCGACAAAGGTTTTTCCACAAATTTCAAGCTCTCATCTATGTGCACATCCGTGTGTGGTATGACTAGCGATTCATCCGCTAGACATTTCTTCAAATTGCAGATGTGGAATACATTATGAATACCACTGAGCTCTTCAGGCAAGTTCAACTTATAAGCCACTGACCCTACACATTCAATAATCTCGAATGGTCCTATATACCTTGGGCTTAACTTACCTTTCTTACCAAATCGCATCACTCCCTTCCACGGTGATACTTTAAGCAAAACCTTATCACCAACCTCAAACTTTAGAGGTTTTCGCCTTTCATCAGCATAACTTTTCTGCCTATCCCTGGCAGCTTTCAGGCGGTCGCGAATCTGGACAATCTTGTCCGTCATTTCAAAGACTATTTCTGGTCCTGATAATTGAGTTTCCCCTACTTCTGCCCAACAAATAGGCATTCTGCACTTTCTACCATATAATGCCTCAAAAGGCGCAACCTTAATGCTCGTATGGTAGCTATTGTTATAGGAGAACTCGATCAATGGCAGGTGGTTATCCCAACTACCACCTAAGTCAATCACACATGCACGAAGCAAGTCTTCCAAAGTTTGGATGGTACGCTCACTCTGCCCATCCGTCTGAGGATGGTAAGCTGTACTAAAATTCAAGCGTGTGCCCAAAGACTGTTGGAAACTTTTCCAAAAATGTGATGTGTATCTAGTATCTCTGTCAGAGATAATAGATACTGGTACGCCATGAAGAGATACAATCTTATCTACGTACAATTGGGCTAACATATCGGAGCTATAAGTCTCCTTAATGGGTAGGAAATGTGCTAACTTAGTCAGTCTATCTACTATTACCCAAATAGTATCATTCCCTTTCTTTGTTTTTGGCAATTTGGTGATAAAATCCATTGTCACCATTTCCCACTTCCAGGTGGGAAGTTCAGGCTGTTGTAGCAAACCTGACGGCTTCTGATGTTCAGCTTTGACTTGCGCACACGTCAAACATTTAGCTACATAGGCAGCTATAGACTTCTTCAAGCCTATCCACCAATAGTTTGCCTAAAGGATCCTGGTACATCTTATCAGCTCCAGGATGAATGGAGTATTTAGAACTGTGGGCTTCCTGGAGGATAACATCCCGAAGTCCTCCATAAACTGGAACCTAAATTCGTGCATTTAATCTCAGGATTCTGTCCTTACCATAGGATAACTGCTCTTCAGTTACTCCTAGCTTTTCATCAGGATAGTTAGCTTCCAATACAGCTTCTTTCTGCGCAGCTAACAACCTTTCATTCAAACTATTCTTTATCTCAATGCTCTTGGCATTGATCCTTATAGGCTTCACTCTTTCCTTCCTGCTTAAGGCATCGGCAACCACATTTGCCTTGCCTGGATGGTATCTTATTTCACAGTCATAATCATTCAAAGTTTCCATCCAACGTCGCTGCCTCATGTTTAAATCCTTCTGATTAAACAAGTGTTGAAGGCTTTTGTGATCAGAATAGATCACACACTTGGTTCCATACAAGTAATGTCTCCACAGCTTTAGTGCAAATACAACGGCACCCAGCTCCAAGTCATGGGTGGTATAATTCTTTTCGTGCACCTTTAACTGTCGTGAAGCATAGGCAATGACTTTGCCTTTCTGCATAAGCACACATCCCATACCGTTGTGTGATGCATCACAATATACCACAAATTCTTTGATTCCATCAGGCAACGTCAATACAGGAGCGTTGCTCAACTTCTGCTTCAAAATATCAAAAGATTCTTGATGCTTAGGCCCCCAATCAAACTTGCTATTCTTGCAGGTGAGTAGAGTTAGGGGTGCTGCAATTCTTGAGAAGTTTTCAATAAATCGCCTATAGTATCCTGCTAGTCCTAGAAAGCTGCGAATCTCCGCAGGCGTCTTCGGCTCTTGCCAGTTCATAATAGCTTCAATCTTAGCGGAATCCACTTGGATACCACGCTCACTAACAACATGTCCAAGGAATTGGACTTCTCGAAGCCAAAATTCACACTTTGAAAATTTGGCATAGAGCTTTTCTTGTTGAAGTAGCTTAAGAATGCAACGGAGATGCTTCTCATGGTCGGCTTGGCTTTTCGAGTAAATGAGAATGTCGTCAATGAAAACGATGACAAATTTATCTAAGTAAGGCTTGCAGACGCGATTCATGAGATCCATGAATGCGGCAGGTGCATTAGTGAGCCCAAAAGGCATCACTAGGAACTCGTAATGACCATAACGAGTCCTAACTGCAGTCTTATGTACATCTTGCACACCCTGACTTTTGCGGAAGCGTGGGTTATTTGGTGTGACTTCTTAATACCATAGCAACAATCATAACAATGCTATATGATAAAATTATGAGATGTTTGTCCATTAATAAAGTTTAGAAACTACCACAATACCATTGTTTGAAAACATCAGTAACAAATAAGTTACAAACCGTGACATGTTTAAATGATTTCACAATGACTCAACAAAAGTACTTAAATAAAACCTGAGTTTAAAATTTTGTATCCTGTCCAGGAAAGGGATGCACCCTCTAAACTCAACAACCCTGGATGACATCTTTTATTCAAAACGCAGCTTGACACATGCATACCCCGCCAGATCCACTAGTTCCCTGAAATACATGTAGTTTGAAAAATCAACATAAAGTTGAGCGAGTTCATGTGTAAGTGAGTATGTATAAACCTTTGTAATGTGTCTGTATGTATGAAAATCCCTGGTATGTAGCAATTAAGGAAAAAAAGATCACCATTGGGTTGCAAAGCCAATGATATATGTGAAATGATGCAGGAAGACTCAAACCTAGCAGATTTGTGCGTCGGGCACTTAGTCACCTCATGGTCCACTCAGCGGACTCAGGAGTGGGGCTCGCTACACCCAAATAGATCTATCACTAATGTCCCTCGGTCCTACAAGGAGGATTAATGGCCTTAAGTGTCATGCCCACCACTCACATGATCGCGTAATAAAAACCCTCCTTAAGCTAACCATACCATATAAGTAAATGTCTGTAATAATTGTAACATGTATTTCACCCCCGAAGTATAAAACTGAAAACAGTTAAGAGAAAGGGGGGGGGGACATGAACTCACTGTATTGCATCTTCGGTACTCGTAACCCAAATCTCCTCAGCAAACACGACTACCTACAATGGTCTAACGTCTATTAGATGAACGGGTCATGCCTTGTCTTAGTATTGATTAGTGCCTTTGAGTTACGTTTTAAAGTGTCTTCAATATTTTAGTAATAATACTTCTCATACTTGTGTATTCGTATTTCCTTCCCAAGGATGGGATATTTTACATATGTCTGTTCGTATTGGAATTATATTTTTAAGTCCCATTTTAGAGAATACATATTTAACCATATTACTGTATAAAACCAACCTCCGATACTCCGTATTTCGTTATAAAAATTATGGCAAGTTTTATGCTTGAAAAACATAGTCTAGAATATACTAGTAAACACTTGTCCAGAAAATATTTACTAAGTGTTAGGATTTTCGGAAAATTTCGCCATAGTCTCCTTTGTAAATAGAGGTGTCCATGCTTAGTAGCATATCATTTTCTTTTACATATATCCCGTAGATTGTTCCCACATAGCCAACCCGACGATCATACATGCAATACACTACTTATGTCATTTCAGCTTTATTAATCAAAACTGGACTGTATTCGAGCATTTTAATAAAATAGTTAACCTTCTCCAAAATTTCCCAAATTTTTACAGAATGTCATAAACGTTCCAAATTTTATTTTGTAAAAATAACGGGGTCCATTTCATTACCAATATTTTATAGAAATTCATTTACCCGACTGCAATCAGATTTGTCACTTTCTGACTGCAGTCTACGGAATAATTCACTAAAAATTAATCGTAAGTCTGATTGATGAAATTCCAGTGGGAGAATTACGGCGACAACAGTGACCATCTATAGTAAAAATTTCATGAGCTAATTCTACTCGGTTTTTAAGTTATGACTCCGTATACAACATACTTTTTCAGCAGAAAAATCGCAGCTTGAGCTGCTGTCTAAAAACAGTTCCTTAAAAATAGTAAACGACCTCGAAAAATTACGATTCTAGTGCCATTTGATCGGTTGTTCAAAAATACATAATTTAGGCTTCAGAAAATCAGTTTTTCGGTTAAAAATGACCCAGTTACAGCCTGTTGAAGTTGGCTGAAAATACCAATCAGCATGTTTATTTATAGTTTAATGTTACTAAAAACGCATCACCAAGTGTCCTAACAACGATTTATCAATAATTTAATGATCAAACATCATGCATGTTTTATCCAACCCTAAATCAACCCGATTTCATCTACATGCAAACTTTTTATGTATGATTTATATGTAAGGTTCCATGTTCATCTTTTTAGGGTTCTAGTTCTTGTAAATAGCATCATACTACAATTTTTAACTACAAAACAAGATGATCAAAGGTTTAGCAAGGACTTACTACTAGCTTAAAGCTAGGGATGAGTCTCAAATGCAAAGGTGATGAAGAAATGATGAAGACAAAGCAAGAAGCAAGTCCTTTGAAGCTCCACAAGCTTGCAACTTCCTTGAATCACCCTTGAAGCTTGAATGGACCTTAGAAATGGATGAAGATGGAGATTTAGGGGTGGTGATGGTGGTGGCGGTTATGGAGCCGAGAAAGATAGAGAGAGAAGTGAGGTGAGAGAGTGAATGATCTTGAGTGGATTATGTAGAGATTTTGGGGGCTATGTGTCATGATTGCACCATATCTTGTACAATGCAACAAGTAACCTATCACCTTGGAAATATTCCCAAATCCATAAGTAATGATTTGGAAGATGTGGTGGGTCCCTAGGGCTGAAAATTCGGTTGGGGGGGGGGGGTAAATTGTAAAATTTGATAATTAGTAGGTAAATAATTAGGAGGTTAAGGGTAATTCCTAGAGTAGTGAGTATATGTCATGTTTCTATAGTGTGTGGGGATTTTTGTGACCATGATTATTTAAGAATAATAAAATAATGTTTCTGACAAAAATTTTGGTGCCCCGGGTAATGTCCGATTGTTCGGTTAAGTATCGTCCCGTTAAAGTGTTAATTTGTACCGCATTGTG
Organism: Helianthus tuberosus; assembly: GCA_030545235.1. NCBI lineage: Eukaryota > Viridiplantae > Streptophyta > Magnoliopsida > Asterales > Asteraceae > Helianthus > Helianthus tuberosus. The sequence continues at coordinate 171,209,911 of CM060366.1, read as the reverse complement.
TCTTTTATGCATCTTTTTGTAACGAATTTAGTTCCAACACTTAGGAAAGCGTTCAGGACCCTTTAGTCAATTCTCTGTATAATACGAGTATGTTAAAAGCTGAATCGTTGCTGAAATTGCAGAACTCCGTACTTAAAATGAGTTTTAGGCACTTTCCGGCACTCAAACTATCACCTAGTGACACAGTCTTATGGTCCTCACTTCCCTACACCCATACTAGTGTAGTACTTTGTCCCAGGCTCATACTGGCCTCAATATAGTGTCTGTCTATGTGCTGGCATTGTCAACACGCGTCTGAGTTATCCGCTCACTGTGCTAACTGTGCTTTGTGCATCAGGTTTGTCACTAAGAGTCTGTATGAAATAAATGGAGCGACATTATGTAAAGTGATGCACATGTATGTATGTAACATAAATCAGTAAGCAGTTTAAGGTGTCAGTTGTAATCAAGCATAATCATTGAGCACATAATCGAAATTAATTAATTTGTACAGTACCTGTAATTGTGAGGGTTGTCACACATCTTCTTCTTTAACCTTCAATTGATGATAGCCTGACCTCAAATCGATCTTAGAAAAGTAGCTTGCCCCTTGAAATTGATGGAACAGATCGTCGATCCTGGGCAAAGGATACCTATTCTTGATAGTGACCTTATTAAGCTCACGGTAATCGATGCACAGACGCATCGATCCATCCTTCTTCTTGACAAATAGGATTGGCGCTCCCCAAGGAGACGAACTAGGTCTAATGAAACCTTTGGCTAGCAATTCATCTAGTTATGTCCTCAATTCCTTCATCTCTGTTGGTGCCAACCTATAAGGCGCTCTCGCAACAGGTGCTGCTCCAGGGATGATGTCAATTCTAAATTCTACTTGCCTATCTGGTGGTAGACCAGGTAGTTCTTCTAGGAAAACTTCAGGGTACTCAGAAATGACTGGAATATCTTCAATCTTGGTTTTCTGCTCATCAATAGTTACCTGTGCCATATAAATGACACAACCCTTCTTCAAACATCTAGATGCCTTGAGCATAGACACTTGCTCAGGCAGTCCATACTGGGTGTCTCCCTGAATGGTGAGTGGCTCACCAGACGGAGTCTTGATCACCACTTGCTTCTTGTTGCACACTATCTGGGCTGGGTTATGATATAACCAATCCATACCTATAACTATGTCAAAACCGGCTAACTTCAAAGGAAGTAGGGACAATGGGAAAGAGTGGTTCCTAATGGATATGCAACATCCATCTAACACGGTTGACGCGGTTTCTAAGGTACCATCAGCTAATTCTACCTCATATTTAACACTTAGGGTTTTAACAGGTAAATTCAGCAATTTGCAAAACTTATTATCTACAAATGACAGCTCCTGAATCAAAAAGTACTCTTGCATAGACATCATTTATGAGGAAGGTACCTGTGATCACATTGTCGTCCTGAACAGCTTCCTTTGCATCCATTCGGAAGACCCTTGCATTGGTCTTCGTCCCATCCTCAGTCTTCTTTGCCAGTTTTGGGCAGTTGGACCTGATATGCCCTTTTTCATTGCAGCTATAGCACGTAGCATCCTTGATTTTCTTACAGTCTAAGGTCTTGTGCTCAGAAGACTTGCAAATCCCACATGCCCTTGGCTGTGACTGGGATTTCGACTCATATCTGCACTTCCCGAAATGTTGTTTCTTGCAGATTTTACATTTGGGCTTATCATCCGACTGATGACCATCTTTCTTGGATCCAGAACTCTTTTTGTGGTCATTGTTTCCTTTATGCTTCTTTTCAGATCTTCGTGAGTTATCATCCTCACGCTTTCTCTTGCCTTCTTCCGAATTTCTGAACGATCTTAGCCTGATCGCGTCCAAAGTAAGGGACAGAGATAGATCAGCTGCTGATCTGAAAATAGCAGGTCTCGATGCCTTAACAATGGCCTTAATTTCTGGGGCTAAACCCCCAATGAAGTGAGCAATCCTTTTGGGTTCCGGGGTTACGAGGTACGGAACCAGCCTAGACAGGGTATTGAAACTGGTGAGGTAAGCTTGACAATCTAAATTCTTCATCACCAACGATAAGAAATCTGATTCAATTCTTTCAACCTCATGCTGCAGGCAATAGTTCTCCTTAATGAGAGCAACGAACTGATCCCATGACAAATTGTAGAGCAGGATCTTTCCAGCAGCTTGAATGAGAGACTTCCACCATGCTAGTGCCTCTCCCTTGAACGATTGGGATACATACTTCACTACATCCTTCTCAGCACTACCGCTGATGTCAACTACTGTGTCCATTTCATCTAACCAGGTCATACAATCAATTGCCCCTTTCTCCCTAGTGAAATCCCGGGGTTTGTAGGAAACAAAGTACTTATAGGTACTGGACTTGGTACGTGGTTTGTCATCAAACACTATCCTTCTAGATGGAACACTATGTTGATTAGATGAATGTCGATCATCATCTTTCTTTAGCTCATCTTTCTTAGAGGGTGGCTTGCTGTGAGCCTCCGAATGAGTCTTAGGCTTGGAATGCGGTGCGGATATGGTCCTACTTCTAGTCCCGCTAGATTCATTATACTGCCGCTCTATAGCCCTTCTAACAGCATTATCTACTAATGCTTGCAGCTCCGCACCGGTCACATGTATCTTAGTATGTTCATGGTTTTCCACCGGATGACTGTTTCCCTCTACTGACCTAGTCATGTAGCTTTAATTGCTACATAAAGAAAATAAGGACAAGGTTTATTTAGAAACCTAAACAGTACTATCGTTCTTGACGATTTATTAACCATGGTTTTAATAGCCATTTTAGTTAATTTGTTAAATATATAATTATTCAGGATCTTTATCATAATCCTAGATTATAAATTAGTAATGGCTCAAAGGGCCTAGTCACGTAGACGAGTTTAGTTTATAAGCCAGGATTTTACAGAATCAAGATATTAAGGTTTGAATCAAAGTTTGCTTAACTTTTCTTGACAGGGAGTTGTAGGCTACCACTGTCTTTAGTCTCAGAGGACGTTAATTATAGCCCGTGGGCATTTCATCCTTAAGGGATGAGTATATAAATAAGGGAATTTAGAATATCCCAATTTAAGAATGACTTATGTGATTTTATCGAATCACATTTGTCAAGCATGTTAATATGCTTTAAGATGTTAATAAGGTTTTGAATCTTTTGAAATAGGTTTTACCATCTTGGCCATGTCTGCAATGACATTTAGGCTAGGTTTTACCTTTAAGATTCTTTTTAATATTTAACGCAGAACAATCCTAAATTGAGAGGTTAATATGGATCTGAATCTACTTAAGGAACTACCATCTTAGCCCTGTCTTAAGGTGACACAAGGCTAGGTCTTGTCCTTTTCTAGATTTCGTCATTTTATTATAATGGTAGATCTTTTAGTTGGAATGTTATTTTATTTATTTCACATTTTATGTTTATGCACATAATTAATAAAATGAAAATTTAAACTAACCATTCCATAAAAATTTAACAATTACAATTTTGCCCTAAACGGGACTTCTACTGAAATAACATGCCCACGCAGGGGCTTAAACCAACAAACATACCCACGCAGGGGTCAACAGAAAAACATGCCCACGCAGGGGCAGAATACAAAAATACATACCCACGCAGGGGTTAAACAAAAAGGCATGCCCACGCAGGGGCTGGATTGAAAATAAGGAAAATACAACCAAAAAGTTGAAGGATTCAATGGTCCTTCTTGCTCTTCCCTTTTATTAAATTTGTCAATCCCTTAAAGAAGCCTTGTCATTCCCTGCGATCTCTGTGAACTTCCCGCTCAACCTGATCTAACCTTTGGAGAATTTCCTCCCGTTCTGGCGGGGAAAACCTTGGTATCTGCGGCTGATGTGGAGGTCGAAGAAGCGGCTGTTGTTGGTATCCATAAGCTGGGTATCCAACTCCCCAAGGAGTTCCGTAGGGCCCTTCGTGGTTGAGAGCGTTGTAGTTCCACGCTGCCAAGTATGGGTCGACCTCTGCATAATTGAAGCTAGTGTGAGCCGGCTGCTCAAAGGGATTATACGCTGCTGAGCCAGCGTACGTAGGAATTGGGTTGTCAAAACCCAATGGTGGTGGCACAACAGGTGCAGAGTTCACTTCCAGGATGGGGTTTGAAGGTCCCCCCATCTGTTGGTCTTCTTGGAGTGGCGGGTAGTGGCTGCCACTCGATGGTTGCGGGGTGCTGATATGCACTCTTCCTCGCACGGACATCCGTGCGTTCGATCTCCTTCGCCTCGGTGGCTCAGGGGGCTGTTGCTGAGGTGCTGGTGGTGGCGGGGTAACTGCCATGAAACGTGAATCCCCGGAAGGATCCTGTTGCTGATGCTGCTGCTGGTGAGGTGATGAATGGTAAGAAGGTGTAAAGAACCATTCATACTAGTTGAATCTGGCTTGGTAACTGTCTGGACCACGGTAAGGTGATCCTTGGAAGGAGGATCCATCAGAGATTTCAATAGGATGTGTGGGGGTACCGGTTGGTGGTTCGGTAGGGTCGGTATCCTCATCCATATCCATGGCATGATCTTCAGAAAAGTGATCTTCCGGTCCCAATGGGTTAACACCCACTGGTTCTTCGAGGTAGTTGGCCGGGTTGAACCGGCTACGGAAGATATGTGACGGGTTATCAAAGGAGTGACGAGAGTTGGACCTCTGGAGAGGGATAAATGAAGGCTGAGGGTTTTCGGGCTCATTTTCTGAATGGGGTCCAAAAGAGTGAAGGTAAGACGGTGACGAGCTTAACGAGACTGACCGCCTCGCTGGCTGTAGATGTGCCCTCCAGTCCCCCTGGGGACTTGTACGTATGTTGATGGGTGAAGTTCGTCTTTGAGAAGGCCCGGCCTCCTGGTCGTGGCCTGCTACAGGTGACTTTCCCTTTCTCCTAAAGAATCTTGGCGGCATATTTAGACCTATCAATGTAAACAAAGATAACAACAAAGAATAATATAAAAGACAAAAATAAAACAAAATCAGGATTTGTCCTATGTTCTTTGTCTAGACTCGAAAATTCGAGGAATGTGCAATTGTGTAACTGAGATTAAACACAAAAGGCTAGTGTTTAATTCACACAGTGTTGGCTCTGATACCAACCTGTCACACCCCGATATTTCCACGTATTACCGGTGGGCCCGGTGGGGAGTATCGTGACGTAGTTGATATCATCATAGTCAAACAACACAATATTTAAATGCACAGCGGAAGCAAAAGATAGATTCATTTCAACTTTGATAAATTGTAATATTAAGTATCACAAAATAGTTGAAACAGATCCACAGGCGGATCAAAATAAAAAGGAAACATTATTCAATAGTTTTTATGACATCCAAGCTTGCGAGAGTTATTGTGGACACTAGGAGAAAGCCAGCCTAGTTCGAGTAGTACCTGCACTTAACCTTTTTGGGAAAATACGTCAGTTTACACTGGTAAATACAATTAACTGACTCATTTTGAAAGAGTTTAATAAAATTGATTTGAATGCACGTGGCACAAAACTTTTTATAACTTGGGATAATTATTTGAATATAATCTTGTAAAAGAATTTACATGTTTCTATGCACCGTAGGGGCATTTTGGTAATTTCACATAGCCTTTAAAGGTCAAATCTGGAAATTCTGAGTTTAAAACTTTAGCTTACTGTTAATGTATAAAAATATACTTAAAAATATCAGTAGGTATCAACCTTATATGTGTAAAATAGTTTTGATGCATACTATGCGTTAAAAATGCTTAAAAAGGCGATTTGGAGCCATTTCCGGGTTCTATATAGAAAGCTGGTATTTTCATTATTCCAGAAGGTTTAAAATAATTTATTTATCATATAAAATCAGTAACAAAAGGTTTGGGGTCAAAAAGATTTGTAAAATTTCATTTTATAGCCCAAAAGGGCAAAACCGGCATTAACCGAAATAAAGCTACAACCCTATGTTATGCTCAGCCTAAAATTAATCAAAAATCTTCAAAAATCCCAAAATATTATTTTATATCATTGGGTAAAAAGTTTGGTATCAAAAATCGGGTTTAGATAGGCTATAAGCTAATTACGCCGTTTAATCACTAAAAGCTTTCTAATTACGCTAATGAGCATAACTCTTAATCTAGACCTCAAACTGATGTCAAATTTTAGGTACAAGTTTATAAATCAGCAACCAAGGTTTCTACTCTTTTACATTTTCAAAAATCATGTTTTAAGGTTATATGGGCATAATAGTCAACATATAAGCAATTAACGGGAACATGCATATGAATCGGATTACTATTGAACCAAGGTGTATAATCACAGAGGGTTATACTAACATGAAACCTGGTCCTAATAGGGCTCTAAGGCATTTCTAAGACATGCTACAATGGGTCAGAATCGAAAGTCAATGCAAAAGTCAAATTATGCGCCTTTCGGTTCCGAACCGAGTCTAAACTGAAAATTGTCGGGTTGAACATGTTTAGACATGTTCATACATTAATTACCAAGTTATATTAATGATAAAATAGGTTGCATAGCTTCTACATTGTTAATTTTGTGCTAATTTGAAAATAAGCTTCCTGTTGAATTTTTAAGTTTAGGTTTGACCCGACATTTAACCTACTTAGAGTAGGAATCAGAGAGTACCCTTTTAAGGGTTTATTACCCACATAATTACCTACTTATAGGTACTTTTAATTCGAGATTTGACTGAACAAATTTTAATTAATCTCGAAGTCAAACCTTAATTACGACGGTTTGACTTTTAGCTAATTAACTAAGCTAAACTGAACTAAGAAGGATTAAGGACACTTACAAGGGTCCAAAGTACGTTTATGGATCCTAAGGAAGCTTGTTGCTGATCAGAGGAGCTCCAGAGAAGTCCTTGAAGTGAGTTGCAAATGAGTGACAAAAATGTTGCAACTTGTTCTTCTTATATAGTGAGCTAAATTCCATAAGATCATCACACCTAGGTCTATAAATGTTGCAAGATGTTCCCAGGTGTCCCTATGATGCCAAAAACCAGTTGTAAGGCCCCTGATTTTCGAATACCACTCTTATAAGGCGGTGTAACGTGTTTAACAGGCATCTGTCCAAAATTCTGCCCAGATACATGCCTTACGGACCGTAAGCCTTAGGCTTTGCGGTCCGTAACCGACTTTCAGAAACCATCGCCCAGGTCTGCTATTTTACGGACCGTAAGGGTCTATCTTTGCGGTCCGTAAGCCTTTACCAGAAGACAAAAATATTTGCAAACTTTGAAGTTTTGACCATGCAACTTTGTAACTCCGAATCTCATGCTTTCTTTTCAGTGTAGGGACCATGAAGTCAGTCTTTGCATGTCTCTGCATGTGTTGCCATGCACCATTCCATCCTGGACTCTTGTGGGAAGGTCATGAATGCAAGATTTGTCGTAGACCCTCATAACATTCATTTCTTTGGGGTTTTAGTTAATTAATATTAAGGGCAACCGGATTTGAAGTTTATACAAATCAGATGTTTACAAAATACATCATGGTTTGGGATTTATAATTAAGTCGTTCAGATGTATCAAAATTAACATGTCGACATTTTAAACCTACCATACATCTTTTGATTCGATCCAGATTAATAACACGTTTGCATACATGACACGTGTCTTTATTTTATTAGGTACGAATTTACAAGATGTTACACATTAGGAGCTATGAAAGTAGCCGCCTAGTCATTAAATGCTTACTCACACATGGGGCTTAGTAGACTGTCACATTCACTGCAACAGATATCGTCTTAATTGAAGAGAAAAGGGTTGGCTGTTAATATCACTTTCATCTATAAATATTAACAACCTGAATAAAACTCACTTCACAACAAATCATCTCTTCAATAGCTCTTCGATAGAATTTTTCTTATCTAAAAATGGGTCGCCCAAAATTGATGAAAGCCACTCAATTCCCTCTCCCATTTCACAGACTTCATAATCTTAGATTAAGATCCAACTTGGAAGGACCTGCATGGGAGGACTGCAGGTTTGTGTACAATATGATCATGCGAAGTCCTTTGGGCTTTGCTGTATCATCACATGTCACCATTTATCCAGAACTTCTCCAAGAGTTCTGGTGGAACTCTCAAATCATTTTTAGTGGTACTTCCGTGTGGATTGAAAGTGAGGTTATGGGGGTAAAGATTACCCTAAAAGAGGAAACAATCAAAAATGTCCTCAAACTGGGTAATGATCATGAAATCAAATTTCTGGAGAAGGTAAATGTGCAACAGATCTTGACTGAAATGGGTTAGCATACACTCAACTCGTCAAGGGCTGTTAGCAAATCTGGTTTTATACCACCTTTCCAGTTTTTGGTAACACAGCTAAGTGTCTGCTTCTCCAAGAAGATTGGACACTTCAACGAGCTATCTCCTAAGATGATGGAAGTGGTTCATGCTGTTATACAAGAAAAACCTTACAACTATGCTAAGTTTCTCATGAGAGACCTAGAAGCAAACATCCACGACCGACAACCCTTTCTGATCTACCCTCGATTCGTAACCAAGGTGATCACAAGTCAGCTGGACTTCGGAGGAGTGAGAAGCTGCTATCCAAGGGCCGAGCTGGTACTTCAAGAAAACATTAGTGAAGCCACCCTAACGCCATCAACGAATCACACCGGTCGAATAACCAGTCTTTGGTTATATGTGAAGTGCATGTACAACGTGTTGGATGAGGAGGAGTAGTTGTTGTTTGTTTTTTTTTCCTTGCTGTGTGTTTTATTTTTTATTTTTATCAGGTTTGTTTTTATTTCTTTTCATCTCTTGATGTTAATAGATCTAGGGGGAACTAACACAACATGTCTGATAAAACAAGGAAAATCTGGTGAAACCAACATGAGATTTGACAGGATTTAGTGAAATTCAGAAAATCTGATAATCAATCAGAAAATCTGGTATCTATTCAGAAAACTCATTAAGCCACATGAATCTGATCATTCACCAGAAAATTTTCAAGTTAACCAGAAAATCTGACAATAATTCAGAAAATTAAGTTTTTATCAGAAAAATCTTTTGAAAAACAGGAAGTTTGACATATCATCAGAAAAACAATGCTTTTAACCAGAGTTGAAGAAACTTATGGCCAACTAAATTTTTTTTTAAATAAGTTTCTTTCAAATTTTTTTTCTGAGGACTGGAACAAGCTGTATGAAAAATATTTCCTGTATATCAGAACAAAAGTGTGGAGTTCAGAACGGCAAGACTGCAATGTAAGTAAAAATCTCGGAACTCTACTCATTCCCTCTCATCTCAAAAAAAAAAATTTGATGATTCATCCTCTATAAATGAATCAATTGCATTCTGATGACATATGAAGAAAATACAACTCTCAAAATTTTTATTCAAAATTTTCTGATATATATCATCATGAGAAATATCTGGGAAGATACATAAGAGGTTTCTATTGGACCTTTTTGAAACAAAAGGGGTCCCACATGAAGAAAAGGTGCAAGTTGGAAATCAGTATTTATCCGCAAAATCATTGGAATCTCTAAGTCTCTTTAAAGGATTTACATTAAATTAGAGATAAACCAAAGGTTTTCAAAAACGGTTGTTTCTTTAAAAGGATTAAAACATCATTAAGGTGTCATTAACCACCTTGAACACAAACAACCCACGATAAACACTCAAGAATCTCTGTCTGTGTACACTATAAATACCTCATTTAAAAACAGAGACTCCCATCATCAACCTTCGAATTCAAAACCCTAAAACCCTTTTCCAAAACCAAAACCCAAATTCTCAATGGCAGCTATCAACATCAACATACCACCAGTTGAACACACTGTTCCCTTCATAACTGAAGCCGAATTTCTTCCATTAAAGAGCAACAATGAAGCAATGAATGATAACATCGAAGAGTATGATATGAAGTGTCAAATTCTCATTGAATTTCTAACCAGATGCCCGATAGCTCAAGCTCTTACAAAGACCAGAGAGGTACCACAAGAACTCATACAACAAGTTGTAAAAACTCTCAAAATCTCAAGTCAAACTGAGCTAACAGCACATGTATGGGGAAATATCTTTATTACAATTTCACCGAAGAAGATAAGGGAATGTTTGAAACTACCCTTAAATCAGAGCTATGAAGAAGTACCAGAAAAAGAAGATATGTTCTCACAACTTGATGCTGTAATGGGTTACAAAACAAAGATTTCAAAAATCAATGAATTCAAGAGAAACAAGCTACCTGCCTTCTGGCAAGTTTTAATGGAAATTCTGAACAAGTGTCTATCATCAAAGATTGGAGGTACAGATCAGATAAATATGAACATTCTAACAATTATGTTCAGTCTTATTAATGGATTGAGCATTGATTTTGGAGCAGAAATATTTATTCTGATCAGAAGATCAATTCTGACTAATATTGGAAGGATAGATTCACATCTACCCTTTCCAAGATTTCTATCAATCATAATTTCTGATGCTTTTTCAAAAAGGAACATAGAAATTCCAGCATCAGAAAATGTGGAAGACAGAAATTATGAGACCTTGGACTGCTGTAGGGTCTTGGAAGTCAGATTATGATGTGCCTGTTCTGTCAGAAAAGATGATGAATCTGGTACCAGAAGATTCACCATACAGAGCAGGGTACTTGAAGATGTTGAACAAAAGGCCAGAAAACAAAGGAGTTTTTGAACATGTGTCCCCCATGGAGCATGATGCACAGGAGTCAAGCACACCAAGAATGGAACAGCAGGGTGAATCTGATCCTCATCCAGCTGATGAAGATATGAATATGAGTCCTATGGCAGAAGAACATCATGCTGAAGACTCACATATAGGAGAAACAGGTGCACAACATTCTAAAATAAACAAATTTTATGATTCTGAAAGTGATTCTGATGAATCAATTCAAGGAAAACATGAAATCTTACTGAGAGGCACTATTTCTTCAAAACAAGATGTGAGTAAAACATCTGATTCAGAAAATGTGGTGGCAACGGGTGGAGATCAGTCTGCTGATCAATGAAAACTGGATGAGAAAACTAAGAGTTTCTCAATAACTCATGGAGAACCTGAAAAGGTTCAAGGATAGGAGGAAAACCAGAACTTGAATATGTTTCAATTTTCTGGTGAGGATATAGAGAATTTGGAATCTTCCAATCCTCTTAACCTCGGAACAGCAGAGAATGTGTTTTCAGCTGGTGTTAGAAGGGGAACATCTGTTGTTTCTCCGATCTCCCAAGGACATCAATCTATGTCCCCTAAACAACTTCACAAAGAACTTGAAGACATAACTGCAACTGTGAAAACAGCAACAGAAGGAAAACTTGATCTGATACTAGAGGAAATCAGAAATCAAAAGTCAGATATCAAGGTTTTGTCAGAAACTGTCAAAGCTGTGCAGAAACAAACAGAAGATAATGCTGCAGCTCTTAAGAAACTACAAGAGTCATCAAAAAACAGAAAGAGCTCATCAGAATTTGAAAAAAGCTCTCAAAGAACTGCATGATATCAAGAAAAAGATGGATGAGGTTGGAACTGCAGGAGAAAGCTCAAGTTCAGGAAAAATTCTTGAAGAAATACAGTTTCTCAGAGCTAACAACAGCAGCATGGCTGAAGCTTTTGAGAAACTGTTAGTGGAATTGACTACACAAAGAAATCAAGAAAACCAAGAGTTTCAGAAAATGAAGAAACAAGAAGAAACAAATACTCAAGCTCTCACTAATGTTCATCTGTTAGTAAAGAGATTGCAGTATAATGTTGCCAGACTAGCAAATGTTGATCTTCATGAACTGAAAGCCCCAATTCCACAAGAAAGACAAGCAAGGATATCAGAAACTCCTCAACAACAACCAGAAACCATTCAACAAGGTCAAACCAAACAAACAGAAACTTCAATAGCTCAAAAACAGAAGCAACCCATGGGTCCACCTCCAGAAAAACAAAAGCTACTCATGGATCCTCCACCAAATGTCCCAAAGCCAGACACATCAAGGGTACAACAGAAAGACCATGTTCCAGTTCAGCCATCTTCTACAGCCATCACTGGAGAAACAGAGTTAAGCATAATGATGGATACAAAAGAGAAGAGAAGAATGGAATTTGAAGTGACTTCCTCAAAAAGGCCAAGAAAAGAAATGATAGAAGATTCAGAAGGGAACATCAGAAAGATGGATGTACTAAAAGGAGATTTACACACTATTATGTACCCTGAAGAACATCTAAAGCATTTCTACTGGAAAGGTCCAGAAGACAACCCAAAGAGACCACTCTCTCCAATGAGTAAAGGTATTGTTGAAAACAGAAACAATGGAGGTTGGGTAATTTTACACAAGCACATGACCAATCCAATAGTATCAATTGAAAGAATTGATACTTTGACCACTGGAGGAGGCATCTTAGGCTATGAAGCACAAAACAAGTATACCTTGATCAGAAAAGATAACAGTGAACAAAAGGTTACTGATGCAAATCTGGCTGATGATATTCACCCGATGGGAATAGTCAAAATGAAGAATATCATTGATGAAATGAAAGGTAATTCAGCTATGATCAGAAGAGCACTTGAAAGTCTCAAAAGTGTAGGAGCAAAGCTATACAAAAGGTCTGCACTGGCAGACTTTGATATATGTATCAATTTTGAGTACAGCAACAAGGTGCTAATACCTCCTCCCAACACTAGTATTCCAGCTGAGATCCCTTCGAAGCTAGTGAGAACTAGAGCAATCTTTGAACAACCAGAAATGGGTGTAGTCTTCAAAGATGCTAATGAAGAGAAAGCTCTGTTCAGAATCAGTGATATATGCAGGTATTCAAATCAAACTCTAAAATATATAAGGAACTGCATGAATGAGAAACAAGAGCAGCTCAAGAAGAATGGAAAGAACAATGAACAGCTGAGAAAAACAATTGAAGAATGCATTGAAAACTGGACGGAAGCAAGAGGATGGTACAAAGAAATGTACAAACAAACTCAAAAGGCAATTGATCACAAGAAAAGGCTGAAACCAGGAGACAAATACAAAAGTGGAGTGAAGATCAATTAATGAATTGATGAGATTAAATTCCTGTTTTTGAACAAAATTTTAAATTTGTCTGATTTATGGTTGGTTTGACTATGTTCTATGTTTCTGAATTTAGTTGTTTTGAAATTTCTTTTTCAAGAAAGTTGTTTATGTTAAGATATAGAGGTAGTTCATTTTCTTACAATACTTAGGGGGAAACTGTTAGGAAACTTTATTTGTAAGTATTGAAGAAAATCACAATCAACTGGATCTATGAAGAGATCACAGTCCTAATGATCACGAACAAGCAAAAGAAGATCAGATGGGACAACTGGAATGCACAGCATCTACTTCAAAGAATCACAAGTTGATCAAGAGCTGAATTGGATTATCAGAAAAGGTCATTTCTGATGGATCTGATGATATTTCTAATGAAATATCATCAGTTTCTGACGATTCTGATCATCAGGATTTTTCTGATGATTTGTACATCAGAATTTCTGATGAAGTGGTTTATCAGAATTCTGATGAAATACCCCACTTGTCTGAAATTGGCTTTGTCCTACCACACTTACCGAAGCAAGTTGACATTAATTGATATCATGATGAAAAAGGCAACTTGAACGTTGGATTCAATGAATATATCACTTGGGCACTTTTAGCAGGACTTATTGCATGAATAAACTATTGTTTATTCATGCACCCAGCTGTCTATAAATAGAAGGCTCAACCAGGAGAAGCAAAGTGAGTTTGAAGCTTATCATTCATACATACATCAAAACTCCATTGCCCTCTCACCCACAGAATTCAAGATTCGTTTGTACTAGATAATAATCTTACAATCACCTTGTAAACCATTTTGTTTCAAAGTGATATAAACTTGATGATTCTGTGGGTCTTGTTTCTTGAAAGTCCGATTTCCATTTCTGCATATCTTTTTCACATCTACTGAAATCACTTGCCATATTACGTGAAAAGAAGTTGTTCAGGCCATACTGGGTCCAACAGATCCAAATTACGCGACGAATGGAATTTTATCATGCCAATCACTAAAATAATATATTTTAATGATTACATAAATTTTTGGATGTCCGGATATATTCAGAACGTAAGATATGCGCGAAAATGCAAACTTATGCACTTTCTGACGCTTTTAGTCCCTGTTGATCAAATAAGTTTATTTGTGCGCACCAAACACCTCAAAGCCTATTTCTAAGTTATGTAAAGGATATTTAGGGCATGTTTAACTTATGATCATATTCCAGAATGTTCGTTACAGTACGAATCGGCATACTTTGATTACGTTTCTAAAACTTATTTCGACACACCAAACCATCTAAAACTTATTTCTAAGTTATGTAAAGGTTATTTAAGGTATGTTAATCCTATGTCACTGTCCCATAGTGTTCGTCGTGTTAAATTGATTACGTTTACGCACCAGTTCGCGTATAACTTTCTAGAAAGCGATTTAGAGCTCGAAATCGAACAAGAATTGATATGAGCAAATGATACACATATTTAAACAAATCCCAAGTATAAAACACAATATTTCATTGGTTTGGTATTTGTTTGATGGTTGTGGAGGCACAGATGTCACAGTCTCCCCTACTTCAGGAAATTTCGTCCCGAAATTTATTTAGAGGAAACTTGTGAGAGCTCGAAACATGAAGTCGAAAAGATAAAACAACACTGGTTAGGGTTCTGAACTTCTAGTAACTTTAGATAACATCACGCTTGCAATGTAAGAGGGACACTTATATACAAGTATATGAAGCGCCATTGGTGCGTCCACCGTACCTCCATTACATTGTTCACGTTTCGTTATTATTGCCACTATCGGTTCTTTACACACGATAAATCTTACTAGGGTTCCTATGCACTGAATTTCATAATTATGTACGCGTCCATAATTACGTAATTCCTTGCATAGTCCACACAGTGCATTTTATAATGTGTAGAGGAAAACCAAATGAACGAACCTGTGATGAGTGTGACTAGACCACCATATGGTCCTTTTAATTAAATCAACAAATGATTTCTTAAAATAGACCACCAAGGAGTCTTTTCAGCTATATCATCACGGGTCATTTTTGACCAGATTCTTAATCAATCTTTTTAACTAGACCACTCAAAGGGTCTCTTTCGAATCATGGAATGGTACTATATAATCCAAGGGTCTTAACTATTATGTAGAAGCCCATTAAGGATTTGAGGTAGTAACTTTAGATATCCTACTATGAATCCCTCATACGAAGATATGGAAGATGCTACGAGGATTTGAATAACGAAAAATCGGATCACACAAAAACATAAAAGAAACACATAATCACATAATCACATAATCGTTTAACTTGACCTTTAATTTGTTATCTTTGGACACGGGTATTTAAAGCACACCAGGAATCCAATCCGTGGATTTCATTTGGCACTTTAAACATATCAAGAATCTAACTATGAAGATAGGAATATCTTAATAGGAATTCGGCTTTGTCCTTATTGGATCGCAATGTACATATTAAAACGTACAAAGAATCCAATCAAGGGCTCCGATTTGAGCGATAATCATCCTCAAGGATCTAATTGTGAAGATAAGAAGATCATATATGGGTTTTGGAATTTGAAGAGCGGGAGACGCTTCGAAACCTTGCACTAGACGTGCTTAAGTCGATACACGAGGTAGAATGCTCATGAAGTTGAGGTGCTAGATGTGCCATGGCGACATATGAAGCAGAATTTGAAGGTTGGGTAATACGAGTAGAATGCTTTTCGAAAGCTATGCATGGGGTTCTTTAGAAATATGTTTAATGTTTTTGAAATCTTACATAATACTTTTGAAATCGTAAGGTAGGTGCATTAGGTAAGTATATTTATAAAATGTTTTAAAATCATGCGAGATAAATTTTGAAATTATGTATATGGATTTTGAAAATATGGATAATGCTTTTGAAATCATGCACTTGATACATTAAGTAAATATACTGTGTTAAAATCGTTTTCAAACTATATGAAATATTTTGAAATCATGAAGGTTGTTTTGAAAACCTATACTATGTATGTTGTTATGAAAACCAGAATGAAATGATATGAGATTGAAGAAAGGTATCCTTAGTTATCTAACCAAGGATTTAAATTGATTACTCAAAATCTCACTTATTTTCTGTACTTCGTTTCTTAGAATGAAACGAGCACTTAGAATTTTCGAGGAAATCATGAGCGGTCACATGAACGAGAGAACTACAAATTTGGTTCTTTGGTGTAGGTATCGTAGGGGTATGCCATACACATATGCAACTATATTTGTACATCAGAATTATGAACAACGATTTATTTATAAACAAAACCGATTGTTTCAGAGTTCAAAAGAAAAACACAAGAAACATAAGCATAAGATTCAGATTATTCAACACAGTAGCTTCTTCTAATCAGCCAAATGCTCATCCGCGGGTCAGATTTGCATTGACAATCTTTGGGTATTTGTCCCTGACATAACCCATCCCGCCATAGGTGTAGCAAGTACCAGGAGGAAAATGAGCTCGTGCTGGATCTGCTTGTGCAGCAGTAGGATCTGCAACAGTTTTGATTTGGATAGCAAAGCGGCACACATTAACCAGATGTCCCCATCGTCCACAGTGGGTACATTTGAAGCAGGGTATGTGATTCGGATGAAGACGGTTGCATCGATTGCACCATGGAGCAGCTCGGCAAACCCTAGCTGTATGACCTATAACTCCACAAATTAGGCATTTGCGGCACTTAACTCTGGCATGATGATGGAGGTTACACTGATTACACGAAGGAGCAGTTCCCAAGTACGGCTTCTTGGCTGGTGGTACTGCCACCTGGCTAGGTTCTGCTTGATTTGGTGTAACAGCTACGGGATCCTTTGGAGCTTTACGCTTCTTTGACTTTTTTGAAGGCTCGGCTTCTGCTTCTTTTGATGTTTCTTTGGTGGCTTCATTATTGAGATGAGACATGGCGATAGCTAATTCAGCAGTCTTTAGGATTACTTCGCCTATTCGCTGGGCAAATTTGGTAGTCTACTCGGACATTTGAGTGTTGCTGCGATGAAGAGACATTCTGGAGGAAATGAAAGACATAGGAGGAAACAAGTGAAATGTTATTGGATAATCAAAATAGAATGACAACGCATAGAAATTGCGATCATTTGTTTGTTACCTAAGGCAAACAAATGAGACGATGACTAATCAAAGTAAGCGGGTCATATTAATGTATCGCGAAGACATGCTTTAGCCTATAAGTGGACACTCACCCCAAGAGTTCCCAGGTAAGAGTGACTGGTCCGATTATGTGGATTTGTACGAACACCCTAGCCTTAGACAGAAAACTCAGAGTACAGGCATCCACCCTTCCAGATTGCACGTGTTCACATTATAAGACCCAACTTTGACGAGATTTTGAAAACTTAGAGGGTTCAAAACCTTATAATAAATCATCCTAGAACAAATGATTGGT
Source organism: Helianthus tuberosus (assembly GCA_030545235.1). Lineage (NCBI taxonomy): Eukaryota > Viridiplantae > Streptophyta > Magnoliopsida > Asterales > Asteraceae > Helianthus > Helianthus tuberosus. The sequence goes on along the minus strand of CM060366.1, from coordinate 171,192,496 downwards.
TTTTAAAGCGGATTTGAAAATTGTGTTCTTGTTGTGGTTGTCACCTAAGGATAAGTGACAGTATTGTTTTAAGATCTAAACACAAGAATCTTGTGTTAGGGTCCTAGGAAGGTTATAGACTAGGTCAAAGCATTAATAATAACCTAATTCCCTATAACCATGAGCTCTGATACCAACTTTTCTGTCACACCCCGACCACGTAAAACAACAAATCGTGGCGGAAACGTCGAGGAGTGTCGTAACAGAATCATTGTTTCATAACACACGGAAATTTGAAGTTTCGTTTTATTAAATATTAAACGTTTACATTGTCTGAAAAACTTAAACAAACAAGTTAAACATAGTCTATCATTGTTATTAAGTCACTAAGGCCTCGTCCAGTCCTATGTGAGCATGCATCCTAGGAATCAACATCATTCAACAACACCTGAAACATATGTAAAAACAAAGTCAGCAAAGAAATGATGGCGATCACATAGGTTTATGAGAGTGTCGAATTCATGGCTAGTTTACATGTTGCAATACCTAATTAAAAAACCTTGTTTTGAAAAAGTGTATAGTATTGCAACATAATTAACCAACTCAAATCAAGTGGGTTATGGTTTATAAAATCTTGTAGCCAAGATTCTTAACCCCAAAACATTTGTTTAATTAAATCAAATTGTAAAACATCTCTTTAATAAAACTCATATGGTTATATTATTTAGAAAACATTGTTGTGTGACATCGTCTCAAATCGTTTACCCAAGTGAACTAAATAACGCCACGGTATGTAATATGATGAAAACACTTATATATAAGAAGTACCAGCGGCGTATCTACCATGTTTTCATCACATTACACCCGTCCCGTTATCTAAACACTAACCAAAAACCAATCGTTTACCCAAATCGTTTAACTCGTTAAAATCGCTTTAGTCATTTAAATCATTCTCGTTTTAATTGTGAAAACTACTTTTGGTCGCCTCGCTAATAACATCCAAACCTTCGCAACTCGACTATCTCGAAACTCGCATTAATAAACCACCAAAGGGTAAATTAACAATAACAGATTCAGTCGTTACCCACCTAACCCACACATAACCATGGGTGCAGTCGGATAACGGGATTTGTCAAATCCTATGGTACCATAACCTAATACTGGTCGGTTCGGCCAAAACTAATGAATGTTATTTGTTATGTAATCACAACCAACAAGTTTATTCACTTTATCAAAATCTTTATTAAATTAATATAAACCATTTTAATCATTTTTGAAACCATCGTTAAAACATCGAAATCATTTAACACATATGAATCACCCCAAAACAATTGAAAACAGTAAAATAGGGGAACTATGTACTCACTTGAGAATGCTTAGAAGTCTTGAATAACAACCAAGCAAAGCTAGAGGAATCACAGAAATCAAACGGCACCTAATATACGTAACTATATAAATAACCGGACCTAAATCGGAAAATCTGATAGGATGAGGTTTCGTAAACCAAATGAGTATTGGAACTCATATGATATGGTTTAACAAAGCCTGCATACTAAATCGAAACCTAACCTAAGTGCTTTTGACCCGTTACGACCCATTAAGGTAGCTCATGCTACTTTAACGCGTCGTTCGCGCAAAGCGCGTTCGAGACGCCTAACTAGTCCTATGACATGTATTATATGCCTAAACATGTTTAATATACGTTGCATAATCAGTTATGTGACAAAAGTTTAGGCTACATATGCTTAAAATTCAATTATGCATAAAAAAGGGCATTTTGGTCATTTACCTAAGGCATATAAACTACCTATCATACAACTGATTAAACCTAAGTGACCATAAGGTATAACCTCGGAAGGTTATTCCCTATACAACTATGGTCACTAAACATGCTTGATCAGATCCTAATGATCGACCAAACGGGTCGAGTTCGAAAGTCTAAGCGGTTGTTTAGACCGCTTGACTTACGACTCTACACAAGCACTAAACTAAAAGTGACGAGTTAAACATGTTGAAACATGTTTAACTAAGTTAGAAAACAGGTTTTGATATCAAAACAAACGGTTTTGATACCCAAGAATAGTTTGGTTACAAAATACGCATAAATACGCATTTTGGGTGAAACTATGACTCGTCACTACACCTAATCAACGAGGTAATGAGTAGGTATAGTCACAAGGGACTATAACCATCGTGATTACGCTCACGTTGCAAAGTTCAAACGAACTTCGTGTTGACCAAAGACTAGTCAAAGCAGAAAGTCAAACACAGTTTGACTTTCGTGCTTAAAAACGCATAAAAGCATGGAAGAATACTTACAAAGGGTCCAAGCTAGGAAGACTTGATCTAAAAATACTCAGGTATGAGGTTTTGAACCCCAACTTAGAGTGAATTCAGATCAAGGTGTGCAGAATGAAGTGAAACAAGTGGGTTTATATAGATTTTGGAGAACCGTTAGGATCGTTTCTCAATAAACGAGCTTCAATCTTGGCCCTCCATGTGTGCCCATTGTTTTACAAACCTATGGGTGGCCAAAACAAGCCCCTAGAGTTAAGAAACCATGTTCAAAAACCCAGAAACCAGCTGCTGAATGCAGAAACTGATTTTGCTGATCTGGGGAGTTTACACGGGCCGTGTAAGAGAAGAAACTAGGCTACGTGCCCCGCCTAAGCTGAGTTTCAGAAAATGTCATTTTAGGTCCCCGCATGTCCAAAACTTGCTTTTCGATGCATTTTTGACACGTTTAAGCCCCGTTAACCTCATTTCAAGGCTCTAAAATGAAGTTAAAGTATAGGGAACATGAAACATGCTCAAAAACATCTCAGATGTAGGTTCTTTTGGCCGTACAGTTGCGTTGTTCGGTTAATTACGACGGAAGTCGTAACAAACGCAAAAACGATCCAAATTAAGCGACGAATGGAATTTTATCATGCCAATCACTAAAATAATATATTTTAAGATTACATAAATTTTTGGATGTCTGGATATATTCAGAACGTAAGATATGCGCGAAAATGCAAACTTATGCACTTTCTGACGCTTTTAGTCCCTGTTGATCAAATAAGTTTATTTTTGCGCACCATACACCTCAAAGCCTATTTCTAAGCTATGTAAAGTATATTTAGGGCATGTTTAACTTATGATCATATTCCGGAATGTTCGTTACAGTACGAATCGGCATACTTTCACAGTTTGTCGAAATTAGTCCCTGTAAGCAAATAAACTTGATTTCGACACACCAAACCATCTAAAACTTATTTCTAAGTTATGTATAGGTTATTTAAGGTATGTTAAGCCTATGTCACTGTCCCAGAGTGTTCGTCGTGTTAAACTGATTACGTTTACGCACCAGTTCGCGTATAACTTTCTAGAAAGCGGTTTAGAGCTCGAAATCGAACAAGAATTGATATATGCAAATGATACACATATTTAAACAAATCCCAAGTATGAAACACAATATTTCATTGGTTTGGTATTTGTTTGATGGCCATGGAGGCACAGATGTCATAAAAAAGACCCTCGGCTCACGAATAGAAAGAAACGAACTGATGGGGTTTACCTCAGAAGGTGGAAATCTAAGAAAAAAGCCTGCGAGGCTATGTGAAAAAACCTACAGGTCAATAATGTAAAACAAGGAAACTGTTAGTAACTCCCCGCGTAAAATAATAACGGGAGGTAAAGTTAGTATAAAAGCGATGGATTTCGCCAAGTTAATTGAATGGGTTAAAGTGAAGAGATTGTGAAAAGTCTGGTTGACAAAAGTGAAGAATTTCACTAAAACATGTAAACGGGAAAAATTGACAAAAGAATCCACAATTATTTAAATTGTGTTACGTCACAAAAAGGGCAAAGTCATTACCGAAATAACAACGGAATGGGATAAATCCTTGGACGTAAAATTTCCTGATGTTAGAAATTGACATGAGTTAAAGAGAAAACGTTAAACTAAAATTCATTTTTGGTGAGAATAACGTTTTAACAAATATAAATATTATGAGAGGAATTGGAAAATGGGGAACACTAAAAGAATGGGTGCGAAACGATATATTCGAGAAGAAGATTTTCGATAAAGAAAAGTTTATATGAACTTAAAATGACATGATGTGATCGCGGTCAAGAAAAGTAATATGGAATATAACCACGTTTTGGTGTAAACTATGAAATGGGAATAATAAAGGTTTGTAAGCCTCGAGAAGGCAAAATGGACATACACGAGCGAAGGGGTATAAGGTAACCGATGACTAATAAGTCTAACCGCCAAGATAAGTAATTAATAGAGATAAGGGACATAAGATTAAAGTAACGGCTCACGGAGCCTTACACGGAAAAAGCGCATACGCTTCGAAACCAAAAAGACATTACCATACTCTTCTGGTAAGGTTATTGAATTCGAGCAATGCTCAAGTAATTACCGAAACTAAACCCATGGAGATAAACCTAAAGAACTAAGTAAGAAGGGTTTCGAGGAAGAAACCTCTTTAAGTGGGGTAGACTTGTAACACCCCAAAAACGGGTTTGGTAATCAAACCACGTTAATATTAACGACGGGTAAAATACCGCTAGTGGTGAAAATTTACCTGGTAAATAATAGAATTTAAATAAATAAACCTATTATTAATTAAAAGAAGGTTAAATACTTTGAGAAAACAAAGTATATAAAATGCCCGAGTTAACGGGACTTAAAAGTAAAACGAGTTATGATTTCCCCGAACCCATTAAGTAACTAGGAATATCAACCTAGTTGGTTAAGTGTTGTTAAAACGATAAAAGAAACAAGAAATAGATAACCTTTTTACAAACTATGGAACTAGAGGGACTAAAAGAGGCAAAAAGGAAAAATATTTTTAATTAAATAAAACACTAACACCAAAACACACACCCTAAGTGTGTGTTCTGGTCGAGACTTCTAGAGGAGCCTGGGAGCTATCATGTTCAAACTCAAGCAATTGGAAGGGCAAATCACACCCAAATCGAAATTCAAGCACGGATTAGTGATCACCTCAGTAAAGTGATCATAAGGTATGTCAAATTTCACTATTTCGTTCCATCTCAAATTCTTGATGAACACTTGGAATTCAAAATTTGAGCTTGAATGATGGTTATTTGGGTGAAAATAGGATGAATGCATGATTAGAAACAAACCCTAGTTAATAAACTAATGAATTTGTGTTCATGTTGATAAAACTCATAATCACTACTTAGGTGTTTAATGGGTTTTTAAGAATAATGAGGAGCACTAGAATTATGATCTTGAATTGGGTGTTAATAAGGCTTTATGAAGTTAATCTTGATATAGAAGGATAATTAGACATTGAAATGGTAAAAGATGTTAATCTTGGCAAAAAAAATAACTAGTTATGAACTAGTTTGTAAATGTGTAAAAAGTATGCCCACAAGGTGTTTGTTAAAATGCCTAAATGAATGTTCATATGTTGAAACTATGAATGAAACGCGTAATTTTCTATTTTTATTAATTACGTGTGATATGGGGACAACACGGATTTTAATTATGATGTCAATTTAGCTTAATTACACATATCATATAATTAAAGGTAGTTGACTTGTAGAAAGTTAAACTAACCAATGATAAAGTCGAATAGTGGTTTCAACGTAGAAAATACAAAAGGTGGAATAGTCGTAATTGTTAATGACTAATCTAACCACCTTGTGAATGATGATAATAGTTTGACGCTAAACGAGCTAGGTGGAGGCTTGGGGACGAAGCGGGTCAAACGATTCAATAAGGAAAAGAAAAGCATAGTTTGGATGCGAGGTAAGTTAAGCTTACACCCCCCCCCCCCCTTTTATTACAATACACTTACTTGTGAATATTGATTGTGAATTATGTTAAGTATTTGAAATATGATGTTCCGGCATGACACAATACAAGTCGGAATAAGTAAAAATGGTAAGAAACCATAAATTATAGTAAAAAGGGATAAAATGGTAAATTAGTCGGGTGAAGACTAATAAATAAGGAATAGTGATGGTACCAAAATACCATCGTATGATGATAAATGATCATTTTGACTAAACGGGTCAAATGGTGTGTTAACACCATTTGACGATAATCACTGACGATCGCTTGTTGAGTTTTGGTGATTACAGGAAAGTAATATAAGGTTCACGACGCTATTAATTAGTAAGTTAATAGTGAAAGGTATTTTAGACGGGTCAAAACTTTGACTCGAGCCAGGTACGCATAATTAGATTTGTAGTAGAAATGGTATTTTGTTCAAATAATTAGTGTAAATTCTTCTTCATATATAGAGGAACTAAAAATTTGACCAAAACACCCATGATGAGTAAATCGAGCAAACGACCTTTAAGAGTTGTTTAGAAATAAGCATTTTGATAATTGAATCCTTGGGATAAGTATAAAATGGAGATAGGATGTAAACTAAAAAGAAGCGTGATTTTAGCTTGAAAGTGTTAAATACCCTTAACGGGTCAAAACAAATAGATGTGTAAAACGGGTTAAGACTTGCATAAGAAACTCGTAATTCGAACCTTGCTTATTAGTAAATTGATATAACATGATATGCATGATATTTTAAAGGTAATTAACAAGTTTCAAATCGTAAACGGGTCAAAAGTGTTAAAAAGGAATTTCAAGCCGAGAGCTTGAAATCTGAATTTTTGAAGTAGTTTAATATCAGGTATTAACTCCATGAGATGGAGAATTAAATTTCGAATGCGTAGGAAAAAGAATTGCATAAAACGGACATGTAGGTAAAAAGTTATGAGCTTTTAAAGTTAGAATTTCTAAGAATTTTGGAGCTGGGCAGATATGCAGGTCCAGGAAACGGACCTGCTGGAAAACATGTTCCCCCGCGACACGCACCGTGGTGTTAAGTTGCGGGCGCGACACGCGAGGACGCTCGCGGCACGCGAAGGATTAAAAGGAGTCTGTCGCGTGGCGGGACAGACCAAAAATTAGAATTTTTATTTTTTTTGTTATTTGTATGACACCGGAACTTATTTATACATGTCATAATGTTGTCAAAACTAACAATTGATGTGGTTTTGACCTTAGGTGATATTCGTCTCATTCCGGATGCCGATTAAGCAAGAATTCAAGAACCGAACACAAAGTTTTGAAGCTTCCGCGCTAAACTAATCTTGATTTACAAAATGTTCATTTTGTAAACACTAACTGAATGTTCTGAATACTTAAACTAGTTAACTTGTTAAATAGAACACTATGTAAATTTTAGTTTCTTTTTATAACTAAGTTTCTAAATGATGCATTTTGGTTTTAAAATTGCTTATTTTAGTTTAAAATCTTAACTAAATGAGACGGGTGTTACAGCAACCAAAAGAGTTTAGCCGCTCATCTCACAAATAAGATCTTCAAAAGCTTGTAGAGCCAATCGTTGCATGATTGATCCGGTAAGATGTGAAGATATGAGGATGATTGATTGAGCTAGAATGCCGAAAAGTGTGTTTTCTTGCTTCCCTAGTCGATCCCTAGTTGAAGAACAATGAAAACTAGGTTTTATTTCCTATTAAAACCCGCCAAAGAAACCCTATTTGCGCCCCCTATTTCTCTGCCATCACCCATGGTTCAGAGCTGTCACACCCTGGCTTTGCGGAAGCGTGGTTAATTTTGGTGTGACTTCTTAATACCATAGCTTAACCATAACAAGCTATATGAATTAAAAACCATGCAAGTCATCCATTAAGTTTTGGAAACAAAATACAGTACCATTGTCTTAACCAACAACCATAACCTTGTTCAACAACATTACAAACTAAAACATAACATGAACGTGGTTTAAGGACTGTGTCTTGTCCAGGAAAGAGACACATCCCCTAAACCCTGATGACTCCATGACAAGTGCAGCGGAAAACGTTCCATACCGTGCCAGATCCGTTTAATTTCCTGAAATACATGTGAGTTGAAAAATCAACAATAATGTTGAGCGAGTTCATGTGTAAGTGAGTATGTAAAACACTTGTGAGTATAAAAATAGTTGTGGTATGTAGCAGTGTAAGAGGACTTGTGATCACCAATGGTTTGCAAGGCCACTGACATATGTGAAGTGCAAATAGGGAGACTCAAACCTAGCAGATTTCGCCACGGCAAAGTATGTGGACAAAGTCACCCCACGGTCCGTTTCTAGTTTGGCCGGGGGCTGGGCTCGCTACACCCAGATAGATCTACCGCTCCTGTCCCTCAGTCCCTCCATGAGGACTAATGGCCCCATGTTGTCCTATCCACTCACATGATCGTATAACACCTCCTTACGTTAAACATACCGTTGTAAAGTACTCGTAAATCATAGTAACATGTATTTCACCCCCGCAGTTAAGTAAACTGAAAACAGTTAGAGAAAAGGGGGACATGAACTCACAGTGAATGCGCGTCTCTACCAAGTGTCTCCAATACAGTAAGCTGTGCAACGACCTACAAGTGCTAATTCTATTAGGCGGACGGCCGTGCTTTAGCTTTATAGTTTAAGTCTTTGGGGAAATAGTTAGACAACTATTTCGTGTTTATGCTCCGTATACACTTGGTAGTTATACTTCCTCCCAAGGATGGGGGATACAATACATGTGCGTAAGTTACGTTTTATCAGTCTTGTGGTAATGTAATTACCGGTGTAACTTATATGTTAATGTGGAAGCGTTCGCAAAGTTTTGGAAGCATTAACGCTTGTAAATATTATTTTTTTTACTCTAAAATAATATTTATGTATTTTCACAAAATAATCATAAACAGTGTTGTGACAAATATACTTATCACGTTATTCTTTGTGAAAATCCCACCTCCGAATATTTAGTAAAATATAGTGCTGGCGAAATTTATGTTTCGAAAGTATGTTCAAAAATAGTTCTAACACTTGTTGTGTAAAAAGTCTAAGTGTTAGGTTTTTAGGAAAATTTCGCCAGAGTTTCCTCTGTAACTGGAGGTGGCCACGCTTTCAAGCGTATCATTTTCTTTTAACAAATCAATTCAACAATCTTCTTTATTCAATCAAACAATTTCCGACACATCAAACTAGTCGACAAGTATGTAAATCGCATAATCGCATGAACTTGCAGTTTTTCCGAATCTATAGTGTAATCCCCTTTATATATGTAGCTCTTTATATAAAGTAGTTTTAATCTTGTAAAAACCTCGTGTTTAGAGAAATCCGTCTTTACAACTTCTAGAAACAAGTGACAAATCTACTTCTTTGTCGGGTCTTTTTGTTTCACAAGTGTTTACACACTTGTGGTTTATAAAACCATATTTATTAGTGTAAGATCCTTTCTTTAAAATACACGGTTTCTTAAATGTGTGGTTCTTTGAAGATACCACTTGCGGATACGTAGATCCGCCAGTTTTAAACACCATTGTACCGGTTAAATCACTTTTACACAAGTAATATATTTCTACACAAGTTCATGTATCTTGTGTGGTAGAGTTTCGCCTTTAACCCTTGTATTTAGTCAAAAACGAGCTTATGTGAAGATACATGATCTTACAAAGTCGGGTTAAACGGAGATCCGAGCTACCACATCATAGATCGGGTCTAGATAAACACAAATTCCAAATACTACAACTTTTACACAAGTTGTAAGCTATTAACCACCACTTTTATAGTTTTTACTAGACTTTAATGCATCAAAATGTATGTTATCGATATTTAACCGACAATATTCCTTTTATCCACTTTAGATATGTGTAAAAACGAGTTTTAAAGGTTATACCTCTAGCTCAAGGCTAGGGAAGATCTTTGACGAAAAAGAGGTGGATAAAAGCTAACGGTAGAGGTCCTTCGCGTTCCGCTTGCTCCGAGGCTCCTAATACGCGATCCTTGAAGTGTGAATGATGTTGGAATTACAAGAACAAAACTTGAAAGTATGATGGTGATGAGAGTGGGGTTCGGCCGAAGGTGATCAAGAGGGAAAGAGAGAGTTGAGTTTGTGTGTTATGTTGGTGATTATGTTCATGTTAACCTCTAGTATTTATAGGAAATCATCTTGTGTATTACCCAAAGGTAGGTGTGTCTTCTAGATATTTAGCAACTAGATTTAGTTAATCTAGTAAGTACAAGATATGTCCCCTAGTCTTGGGGCCGGTTAGAGCATGGGGGGGGGGGGGGGTAGTTCGATTTAAACTAGATAGTTAGGGAATGGTTATGTTAAACCAAGTTAAGTTAAGTAATTAACCCCGTTACTAATATGTTACACGTTATGGCGGGTGTTAGGGTAATCAGGGACCCTAACTGGCTCAGAAAAATATAATTAGTGAAAATAGTAATATTTTCATGTTCCGGGTAAAGTCCGGGTGTCCGGTTGGATAGTAATCCGTTAAAGCCTTTTGTAACGCTTTAAAGTGTCGTTATTAACATTTTTAGTGACACAATTTGTTTTCCCGACACTTTAGAAAGTGTCTAGTGTTATTTCCTCATGTCCTGGCACTTTACTAGTCAGCTAGAAGCTGGATTAATTATTAAAGTGCTGTGTTTGGTACTTAAAGTACATTTTAGGCACATCCGAATCAGTGTATCTTATTCCTAGAGACGCAGTACCACAACCCTTATATCCCTACACTCACTACCAGTGTAGTCAAAATATATGAGGCTCTTAACAGGCCTTAGAGGCAGTGTCTGCCTGATGCTGGTTATATCAGCATGTTCACTGTGTATCCGTTTAGTGCTACTGTGCTTTTTGTGCATCATGTTTGTCACTAAGGTGCCGTATGTAAATAATGTAGTGACAGCATATAAAGTATGATGCAAGTAAGTGCATGTATCAGTATGCAGGTAGCAGTTTATCAGCTAGTTTCAACAAGCACAGTAATTAAGCAGTAATTATTCATTAATTAAGTTGTACGGATACCTGGTTTAGTGCGGGTTGTCACATTCTCCCCCCGTTAAATAAATTTCGTCCCGAAATTTAAGTTCTGCTTGTAGAAGCAGGGTTCTTAGGAAATAAGTGGGGGTATTTCTCTTTCATCCGGTCCTCACGTTCCCAGGTAAATTCAGGACCATGTCTGGCATTCCAACGAACTTTGACGAGTTTGACACTGCTCCGGCGGGTCTTGTTAACTTTCCAATCCGTGACCTCAACGGGTTCTTCAACAAAGTGGAGCGTGTCGTCAATATGAATCTCGTCGGTGGGAATGGCAACGTCAACTTGAGTTGGACTTTTCTTCAAATTGGATACATGAAATGTATCGTGAACACCATTCAGTTCAGCAGGTAGGTCCAACTTGTATGCTACTGTCCCAATTCTTTCCAGAATTCTGAAGGGACCAATGTAGCGCGGATTTAACTTCCCACGCTTCCCAAAGCGTGCCACCCCCTTCCAGGGTGAAACTTTCAATAACACCATTTCCCCAACTTGGAAATCCACATGTTTCCGGTTTGGATCCGCGTAGGCCTTTTGTCTGTGGCGAGCGGCTTCGATGCGTTTAAGTATTTGCGCAATCTTGTCTGTCGTCTCTTGGACGATCTCGGGACCAGCAAGCTGCCTATCACCTGCGTCAGACCAACATAGTGGTGATCGGCACTTGCGTCCGTATAGGGCCTCAAATGGTGCGACACCAATACTGGTGTGGTAGCTGTTGTTGTATGAAAATTCGACCAAGGGTAAGTGTTTATCCCAGCTACCTCCCAAATCCATAACACATGCCCTCAGCATGTCTTCCAAAGTTTGTATCGTTCGCTCGCTCTGGCCGTCAGTTTGCGGATGGAACGCAGTGCTCAGATTCAATTGTGAGCCAAAAGATTCTTGGAAAGATTGCCATATTCTTGACACAAACCTTCCGTCTCTATCAGAGATGATCGAGAGTGGTACTCCATGACGTGCTACGATCTCTCTCAAGTAAATTTCCGCAAGTTTGCTAGTACTGTCTTTCTCCTTGATTGGCAGAAAGTGTGCGGATTTTGTTAGGCGGTCAACAATCACCCAAATCATATCATGGCCTCTTGGCGTTCTTGGCAGTTTTGTAACAAAATCCATTGAGATTTGTTCCCATTTCCACTTGGGAATCTCAGGTTGTTGCAGAAGTCCCGAAGGCTTCTGGTATTCTGCCTTGACCTTAGCGCACGTTAAACATTTGCTCACGTAAACAGCAACGTCGCCTTTCATCCTAGGCCACCAATAGTAATTTTTGAGATCCTGGTACATCTTATCCGATCCAGGGTGGATAGAGTACCGTGACTTGTGCGCTTCGTCGAAAATAACTTCCCTTAATCCACCAAACAGAGGAACCCAAATCCTTTTCTCAAAACTTAACGTTCCTTCCTCGTTTGGTACCAAAAGCTTCTCCATTCCACGGAGATATTCTTCCTCAAGGTTTTCCTCCTTGAGAGCTTCCATTTGTGCAGCACGAATGCGCGAGGGAAGATCGGTTCGTATGATCATTTCCAAAGCCCTAACCCTTATGGGCTTGATTCTTTCTTTACGACTTAGGGCATCGGCGACTACATTCGCCTTCCCTGGGTGATACTTTATCTCGCAGTCGTAATCGTTCAACAATTCAACCCATCGTCTTTGTCTCATATTCAACTCCTTCTGGTTGAATATATGCTGTAGGCTTTTGTGGTCTGTGAAGATTGTGCACTTCGTACCATACAGGTAGTGTCTCCAGATCTTTAGTGCAAAAACCACTGCGCCAAGCTCTAAATCGTGTGTGGTACAGTTCTTTTCATGCACCTTCAGTTGGCGTGATGCGTAAGCAATGACCTTTTGGCGTTGCATCAGCACACAACCCAGTCCCTGACGCGATGCGTCGCAGTATACCACAAAGTCATCAGTACCTTCTGGTAGAGCTAAGATTGGCGCGTTACAAAGCTTATCCTTCAATACCTGAAATGCTTCATCCTGTTTGATTCCCCAATCAAACATCTTATCCTTCTGTGTGAGGAGCGTCAACGGTTGAGCGATTTTCGAGAAATCCTCGATGAACCTTCTATAGTAGCCAGCCAAACCCAAGAATTGTCGAATCTCGGTTGGCGTTGTAGGCGTTTCCCAATTCTTGATTGCCTCGATCTTTGTGGGATCAACATGAATTCCATCCCCATTAACCACATGTCCAAGAAACTGGACTTCGCGTAGCCAAAACTCGCACTTGGAGAATTTGGCGTACAGTTGTTCCTTCTTTAGCAGCTCCAAAATGGTTCTAAGATGTTGTTCGTGTTCAGCCTTCGTCTTTGAGTAAATCAGGATGTCGTCGATGAATACAATCACGAACTTGTCTAAGTATGGCTTGCAAACTCTATTCATTAGATCCATGAATACCGCAGGTGCGTTTGTCAAACCAAATGGCATGACGAGGAACTCGTAGTGTCCGTAACGAGTTCAGAAGGCTGTTTTCGGGATACTCTCCTCCTGTATCCTTAGTTGATGGTATCCAGATCGAAGATCGATCTTAGAGTAACAGCTTGAACCTTGAAGTTGGTCGAACAGATCATCGATACTTGGCAGAGGGTACCTGTTCTTGATCGTCAGCTTGTTCAATTCCCTGTAGTCAATACACATGCGGAAACTTCCGTCCTTCTTCTTGACAAACAGGACCGGAGCTCCCCAAGGCGAGAAGCTTGGTCTGATAAAACCCTTGTCTAACAACTCTTGAAGTTGTGTTGACAATTCCTGCATCTCAGACGGCGCCAGTCTGTATGGTGCCTTAGCCACAGGCGCTGCGCCTGGAACTAAGTCGATGTGAAACTCCACTTGCCTCTGAGGTGGCAGTCCGGGTAAGTCTTCCGGGAAGACTTCTGGATACTCCCTTACGACAGGGATGTCTTCGATCCTTGGCTCGGCAGCCTTCTTATCCACGATGTGTGCCAGAAAAGCAACACATCCTTTCTGTAAACACTTCCTTGCTTTCAAGCAGCTGATAAATCTTAGCGGTGTGTCACGCTTCTCTCCGTGAACCACAATTGTCTCACCATCATCAGTTGGGATACGAACAACTTTCTCGTGACATACTATCTCAGCCTTGTTTCCGGATAACCAATCCATTCCTACCACCACGTCGAAACTTCCCAATTCGACTGGTAGTAGATCCAAAGTAAACTCGCGTTCTCCCAGTTCTATCGCACAGCCTCTGATTACTTCGTCGGCTTCAACTAACTTTCCATTAGCTAATTCGATCGAGTAGGGAATGTCTAACTTATTAGCGGCTAACCCAAGCATATTCTTAAATTCTAATGATACGAAGCTATAGTCGGCACCAGTATCAAATAAAACAGATGCATAGCGCTGATTGATAGGGAACGTACCCGTAACAACATTTGGATCCTGGCGTGCATCCCTAGCTTCGAGTTGGAACACTCTACCACGGGCCTGATTCAACGTTGGGCAATTCTTCTTAAAATGACCGATTTCCCCGCAGTTATAGCATCCCAGTCTCTGCCCATTACCACCAGCTTGATCATTCCCCGGATTACGATTCACTGCGCCCGCTTGGTTAGCATTGTTGCCTTGATTTCTGTTACCTCCAAAATTTCCTTGCGGGCGATTCCCATTTCCACCACGGTTATCATTCCGATTCATATATCCTCCCTGGCCTCCCCGGCCAGCAGTGGCCCAACATGATTCCTTTGAGTGGCCCGGTTTTCCACAAGATTCACAAACTCTCACGTTACAATGGCCAGTATGGTGGCGTTGGCAGTTGTTGCATTTGGGCTGGGTGCCCTGGTACCCTTTTCCTTTCTTGGTACTGCCAGCTGATTTTCCTTTCTTTACTGCCATACTGATGCCTTGCTTGAAGTTTGAAAACTTCCTTTTGTTATCTCCTGACGACTCAACGTGAGTCTCTGTCTTCTTCGCCTTGGCTTCATCAAACTTGTTTAAACGAATTGCCTCCTCGGTGAGAGCCACGCTCAAATCAATGGCTTCCGTGATAGTTGCTGGTTTGGAGGAGGTTACCATGCTTATGATTTGGGGAGCCAAACCCCAAATGAAGCGCTCGATTCGCTTGTATTCAGGCGTAACCATGTAAGGAACCACTTGAGATAAGTCGTGAAACCTCTGGACATATTCTGCAACCTTTGGTCCATCCATCTTTAGGTGCCAAAATTCAGTCTCCAACCTTTGAATTTCTGCGCGTGAACAGTACTTTTTGCGCATCAGTTCTTTCAATTCGGCCCAAGTCAGGGCGTAGGCGGCAGCTTCGCCTAGTGTTTGTACTTGTAGGTTCCACCAGGATAGGGCTCCATCTAGAAACAGCCCTGAAATGTAGGTGACCTGTTGATCTATCGCGCATTTGCTCATGCGTAAAACAGAATCGGTTTTCTCAGCCCAGCGGGTAAAGGCAACTGCACCTCCTGTGCCATCGAAGTTGACCGGTTTGCAGTCCAAGAACTGCTTGTAGGTGCATCCTGCACGTATGTTAAAACATGTGTTTGGCATTAGCATCATCGCTAAAATCCCCAACTAGTTCATGGTAGGTCCAATTGGCGTGGTATTACCGTGAGGTGGATTGTTGTTGCCCTGGTTAACACTTCCGCTCGCTCCTGGCTGAGATGCTGCGTACTGTGCTATGGCAGCTGCAATGACTTGCTGTAGCTCTGCCTCATTAGTAGGCATTGGCATTGGCGTAGGGCGTTTTGGCGGCATCTTCTAAAAGATGTTTCACATAGGTTAGGTTATAGCAAGTGAAGTGTACGTATGCATTCAACAATACCAACACATAATATCTCATGTTATCAACAAGTCAATCACATAACCTCTTATGTTATAGGACATAAACAATTGATTGAACATCGCATGTGATGAGAATACTGCGATTTTATTGCCACAATTCGAGACCACAATGTAAAGTTCACCAGTACACCACTATATCATACTACATCAATGACTTAGTAGGGGACGACCCTAGACAAGTCGTGCGATCGCTGGACATGTTCAGGAGTCTCTGGTTCGTCCATTCTCAAATTTCAGGACTCCACGTCAAGTTTCTGAATTTCCGTCCTAAAACAACATTTCTTCTCAATCGTTTCCTTGAGCTCGTCCCAGCTCAGTGTATAAGCAACGTCTGTGCCAAGGGTCTGAACCTGGAGGTTCCATTAAGAGAGTGTGCCATCTAGAAATATCCCTGAGATGTAGGTAACACTCTGTTGGGGCGAACAGTTACTCATTCTTAGAGTGGAGTCGGTCTTTCCGGACCAACGAACAAATGCAACGGTGCCTCCGGTTCCGACAAAGTTCAAAGGCTTGCAGTTCAAGAACTGTTTATAGGTGCAGCCAGTTGGAGGGTTATCTCCGGTAATGCCATCGTTGTACTTAGAGTGGAGGGCTTCATGTCGTGCATTTATCTGTGAGATGCGTTCTTGCAGCTCGTCTTCTGTCCTTAGTAACGTACTGGTGTTTGTGTCACGTCTGGGTGACATTCCCTTTTGTCGAAGTGGTGTGAAGCGGACTAGACAACGTTTCAATTGTCTATGAGGTGTATAAGGCGACATAAGCCATCATGTAATCACCCAATTTCACACGCAAATATACTCACTGTATGAGTGGGGAAGTAAATTTCTGAGCCTTCACATAGGCTTGCCAATTTGGCTTGTTGCTTGTAATAGAATGAACTCGAGGCTACATCGCCTTGGTCATTCGTGTTTAGGTTAATTCCTGCTGCATGGGTTATCATTAGCTTGGCCCGCAGAGTCCACCAGGATTCCTGTGCACTACAAGTCGTTATTACGTGGGCCCCCGTAATAATAAGTTGTCTTGCACAGTTACCCCAAATTTTCTCTCGTCCAAGCAGGTGATCAATCAAAGAACAACAGTAGGTGCATTGGCATGAACAGGGTCATGCTCCAATGCGGGGTCAGGAGCAGCGCCTGGCTCAGGGGCCACGGCCGGCTCCGGATCAAAAACTCCATCTCAAGATCAGCTGGATCAACAAACACAGGGGTCGACAGGGCTACAGGATCCCTCAAGGGCTGGTCTAAGTGCATGAACTCAATGTCATGGTCTGGATCAACACCCGGTGAAAAAGAATTGTCCTCATTAACGCGATCAAACTCGAATCTGTGTGCGGGATCCGGTGCAGCTGATGATGCCATATCAAGGTCGGCGTCGTGTAAGTGGTGCTGCATTCCCTGTATGTGCGAAGATGCGGGTGTCAGAAACTCAAATGAGTCTGGGATAGGGGAATGGTCATGAGTTTCCCCTATAGGAGCGTCCGCATGCAGTAGTCTAATACCAGCAGTAGTAAGGCCCTGCCCTCGAATGGGTCCTCCTCCAGTAGATCGTTATCGTCTTCAGAGGCCACGTTGGGAGGGCGTATCATCAACAGGATAAGCGGCAAGGGGCACAGGAGCAGGGATCACCGCCAGTGGCAATTTCCCAACAAGATGGCCATCAGTAGGCTCTGCTACGACTTCAGGCAGTGCACAAAGGGCTGAAAGTCGTCATTGTCTGTGCCGGTAGTATCAGAAATGTACACCTCGTGCTTCGTTGAACTATGTCGTCTGATACTATGGTCATGGGGTTCGTAGTGCCCATCTTTCTAGTACTTGATGAAAGTATAACGTTTGTAACACAAACACATATACGTATAATAATCAATTATATAATCAGTTAATCACAAAAGTCACCAAGTAAGGTATCACATACTTCTCCTAGTCTTACTAGCCAATTTTATCCAGTCTACAGGACTGCTCTATCCTTCACTTAAACCAAACCTCGATCCTCCAGATCGATCCTCAGCCCTCCAAGCTGAGCCTTTTCTTCCTAGCCTTGCTAGCCCACTACCTCGGTCACCTAGACCGAGCCTCGATCCTCCAGATCGAACCTATAAATAACCAACGTGCTCAACTACCTCGATCACCTCGGTCCTCCAGACCGATCCTCAGCCCTCCAAGCTGAGCCTATAATAAATAAAATGTGCTCAACATTTGTTTGTAAAAAGTGTGGATCTGGACTTAAGTGGTATGCAGAAAAATGTTTTCGTGAGAGCCCTAGTGATCATAGTCTAGACTCGAGAAAGAATCCTAGTTCGCTATGATCAGAGCTCTGATACCAAGCTGTCACACCCTGGCTTTGCGGAAGCGTGGTTAATTTTGGTGTGACTTCTTAATACCATAGCTTAACCATAACAAGCTATATGAATTAAAAACCATGCAAGTCATCCATTAAGTTTTGGAAACAAAATACAGTACCATTGTCTTAACCAACAACCATAACCTTGTTCAACAACATTACAAACTAAAACATAACATGAACGTGGTTTAAGGACTGTGTCTTGTCCAGGAAAGAGACACATCCCCTAAACCCTGATGACTCCATGACAAGTGCAGCGGAAAACGTTCCATACCGTGCCAGATCCGTTTAATTTCCTGAAATACATGTGAGTTGAAAAATCAACAATAATGTTGAGCGAGTTCATGTGTAAGTGAGTATGTAAAACACTTGTGAGTATAAAAATAGTTGTGGTATGTAGCAGTGTAAGAGGACTTGTGATCACCAATGGTTTGCAAGGCCACTGACATATGTGAAGTGCAAATAGGGAGACTCAAACCTAGCAGATTTCGCCACGGCAAAGTATGTGGACAAAGTCACCCCACGGTCCGTTTCTAGTTTGGCCGGGGGCTGGGCTCGCTACACCCAGATAGATCTACCGCTCCTGTCCCTCAGTCCCTCCATGAGGACTAATGGCCCCATGTTGTCCTATCCACTCACATGATCGTATAACACCTCCTTACGTTAAACATACCGTTGTAAAGTACTCGTAAATCATAGTAACATGTATTTCACCCCCGCGGTTAAGTAAACTGAAAACAGTTAGAGAAAAGGGGGACATGAACTCACAGTGAATGCGCGTCTCTACCAAGTGTCTCCAATACAGTAAGCTGTGCAACGACCTACAAGTGCTAATTCTATTAGGCGGACGGCCGTGCTTTAGCTTTATAGTTTAAGTCTTTGGGGAAATAGTTAGACAACTATTTCGTGTTTATGCTCCGTATACACTTGGTAGTTATACTTCCTCCCAAGGATGGGGGATACAATACATGTGCGTAAGTTACATTTTATCAGTCTTGTGGTAATGTAATTACCGGTGTAACTTATATGTTAATGTGGAAGCGTTCGCAAAGTTTTGGAAGCATTAACGCTTGTAAATATTATTTTTTTTACTCTAAAATAATATTTATGTATTTTCACAAAATAATCATAAACAGTGTTGTGACAAATATACTTATCACGTTATTCTTTGTGAAAATCCCACCTCCGAATATTTAGTAAAATATAGTGCTGGCGAAATTTATGTTTCGAAAGTATGTTCAAAAATAGTTCTAACACTTGTTGTGTAAAAAGTCTAAGTGTTAGGTTTTTAGGAAAATTTCGCCAGAGTTTCCTCTGTAACTGGAGGTGGCCACGCTTTCAAGCGTATCATTTTCTTTTAACAAATCAATTCAACAATCTTCTTTATTCAATCAAACAATTTCCGACACATCAAACTAGTCGACAAGTAAGTAAATCGCATAATCGCATGAACTTGCAGTTTTTCCGAATCTATAGTGTAATCCCCTTTATATATGTAGCTCTTTATATAAAGTAGTTTTAATCTTGTAAAAACCTCGTGTTTAGAGAAATCCGTCTTTACAACTTCTAGAAACAAGTGACAAATCTACTTCTTTGTCGGGTCTTTTTGTTTCACAAGTGTTTACACACTTGTGGTTTATAAAACCATATTTATTAGTGTAAGATCCTTTCTTTAAAATACACGGTTTCTTAAATGTGTGGTTCTTTGAAGATACCACTTGCGGATACGTAGATCCGCCAGTTTTAAACACCATTGTACCGGTTAAATCACTTTTACACAAGTAATATATTTCTACACAAGTTCATGTATCTTGTGTGGTAGAGTTTCGCCTTTAACCCTTGTATTTAGTCAAAAACGAGCTTATGTGAAGATACATGATCTTACAAAGTCGGGTTAAACGGAGATCCGAGCTACCACATCATAGATCGGGTCTAGATAAACACAAATTCCAAATACTACAACTTTTACACAAGTTGTAAGCTATTAACCACCACTTTTATAGTTTTTACTAGACTTTAATGCATCAAAATGTATGTTATCGATATTTAACCGACAATATTCCTTTTATCCACTTTAGATATGTGTAAAAACGAGTTTTAAAGGTTATACCTCTAGCTCAAGGCTAGGGAAGATCTTTGACGAAAAAGAGGTGGATAAAAGCTAACGGTAGAGGTCCTTCGCGTTCCGCTTGCTCCGAGGCTCCTAATACGCGATCCTTGAAGTGTGAATGATGTTGGAATTGCAAGAACAAAACTTGAAAGTATGATGGTGATGAGAGTGGGGTTCGGCCGAAGGTGATCAAGAGGGAAAGAGAGAGTTGAGTTTGTGTGTTATGTTGGTGATTATGTTCATGTTAACCTCTAGTATTTATAGGAAATCATCTTGTGTATTACCCAAAGGTAGGTGTGTCTTCTAGATATTTAGCAACTAGATTTAGTTAATCTAGTAAGTACAAGATATGTCCCCTAGTCTTGGGGCCGGTTAGAGCATGGGGGGGGGGGGGGTAGTTCGATTTAAACTAGATAGTTAGGGAATGGTTATGTTAAACCAAGTTAAGTTAAGTAATTAACCCCGTTACTAATATGTTACACGTTATGGCGGGTGTTAGGGTAATCAGGGACCCTAACTGGCTCAGAAAAATATAATTAGTGAAAATAGTAATATTTTCATGTTCCGGGTAAAGTCCGGGTGTCCGGTTGGATAGTAATCCGTTAAAGCCTTTTGTAACGCTTTAAAGTGTCGTTATTAACATTTTTAGTGACACAATTTGTTTTCCCGACACTTTAGAAAGTGTCTAGTGTTATTTCCTCATGTCCTGGCACTTTACTAGTCAGCTAGAAGCTGGATTAATTATTAAAGTGCTGTGTTTGGTACTTAAAGTACATTTTAGGCACATCCGAATCAGTGTATCTTATTCCTAGAGACGCAGTACCACAACCCTTATATCCCTACACTCACTACCAGTGTAGTCAAAATATATGAGGCTCTTAACAGGCCTTAGAGGCAGTGTCTGCCTGATGCTGGTTATATCAGCATGTTCACTGTGTATCCGTTTAGTGCTACTGTGCTTTTTGTGCATCATGTTTGTCACTAAGGTGCCGTATGTAAATAATGTAGTGACAGCATATAAAGTATAATGCAAGTAAGTGCATGTATCAGTATGCAGGTAGCAGTTTATCAGCTAGTTTCAACAAGCACAGTAATTAAGCAGTAATTATTCATTAATTAAGTTGTACGGATACCTGGTTTAGTGCGGGTTGTCACAAGAACTGTGGGCCACAGTTTACACAGAGCTGGCACAATTACCTCCACTGTGGGTGAAGGTCTGACCTGTGGGTCACAGTTTAAACTCCCTGTTGTTTTTTTTCTTCTTTACATGCTGAACCTTGGGTGAAGGTATAGAATGGGGGTGATGGTCTAGAGTTGCGGTTGAAACATACCTCTACCATCCTAAACCGTGACCCATGGTTTATGAACCATGGGTGAAAACGTGAATTTCTTAGCTTTTCTCCCACAATTGTGCAACTTTCATAAAATGGCAAGATAGGTCCCCCCCAACTTTACTCCCATCATTTTCTTAACATATACCCATCATATAACTTTCGTTTAATGACCAGGAGACCCCTTAAACTACAATATCTCTTGTTTCTTCATATTTCAACCATCATTAATCTTTCAATTAATTACCAATCGGCCCCTATACTTTGTAGACTCTTGTTTCTTGCACATTTAGGCACAAAGCAACTTCCAATAAAGTACCGAATAGTCCCTGAACTTTATTCTTTCATGCTTCTAGTATTCTCAAGTCATTTTCCCAACCGAACAAGTTCTGAATCCGTACCAAAAGCTGCAATACTCATTCCAATGCATTACACTCCATCTCTAACCGTCATAACTTCACCGATTACGTGTTTAACCTGTAAAACAACGAATACTCGTAGTTATCTTATTCAAGTCAAGTAAACACATAAAACACATACATAACTCACGAAATAGGCACTTTAAAGCTCGGGTTTCACCCTCTCCATCAACTCACCCGCCTTTATATATGAGAATTGAGATTTGATATTATATTGTTTAGTTCAATATGATTTTTTACTGGGTACGGTTTGATTTGTTTGTATGTATTTTAGTTAAACAAGATGTTACTTATGCTTAAGAAAAAAAAATTCTAATTTACGTTCTTCTTTTTTCCACGGTAAAAGAAAGAATAGCGCCCCCAAAACGAAATGCTAACTCTTGTTTAGCCATTACTAACCAGGAACCACTAGAATCAACCATTATATATATATATATATATATATATATATATATTGTTTACGAGGATTGAGGATTGATGAATAGTAACTTTTTTTAAAAATAATATATAGTTTTTTTATTATTTTATTATTTAATATATTATAATAGTTTATTATTATATTTAATTTTAGTAAGATATTTATCTATTTTTTAAACGTATATTTCCTTTACCTTTATTTTAATAATTGTTTTTTTTTTCTTTTTCTAACATGTATTAATTTATCGATTAATTTGATACTTCTTTAATAATTTACATTTATAACTTTTTTCTAAAAACTTAAGTACGTAGTTGTGCTTGATTTCTTTACCTGATATTCCGTTATGAGTTTTTTTAAAACCAAAGTTGTACTCAAAATAAAGTATTTATTTGGTATCATACAACAAAACGGTACGATAATAAACTAAATCTTTCTAACGGTTTGACTTTTTAAACAGCATACTTTATTTTCATATCACGTTTGTTTTACATTATCATTTGCTCGGTTTCGCCGCAACGCGCGATATAAAAAAACTAGTATATATTATAGCCTGAGTATATAGAAAATAGCAAGTGCCATATGGTTTAAAGTATCATTAAATATTTCAAATCACATGTGACACTGTAGCAATAAGGATAGTTAGTATGCAATCCAATGTGGAAACTTTTAACTGAAAACATAAATGATGATTTTATTAAGATTCATCTTACCTACCACCAATATCATAATATATTCTTTAAAGTAGGGACAATGACCAATTTGTAAAGTAAATACATATAATTTGTGCAGCAGTCGTCAATTGACAAAGATATTAATATATGAAGCCTGTTATAAACATGCATATAAAATCCAGTTGTAGTATAATACAGGTTTTGCCTAGAAACATAGAATGAGATAATATGTCACGTGTACATTACTGATTCTATGAAAGAGATGTGTTTGCATATATTTATTAACTTTAGTTACAACACTATTATATGGTATAACCAGATCGAATCGGTTGCGCTACTGGTTCATTGGTAGGACCAGACATACAAATCGGATTATTTTATATTTAAATCTTAAAAGTTATGTAGATATCGTTTATGGACTATACACTAAAAAACATGGGAAGCAACAAGAATACACCATGTATACATTACTGGTTCTATAGACAAAGGGTGTTTGCGCTCATTTATGTTCTCAAATAACAACATAATTATATAGTATCACCAATATCTTAATATGAAAGTTGAGATGCAAGTTGTGACCATAGTGTGGTCTGAAAGAAGCTCGACACAATATAAACTACTTAAAACAAGCTTCGAGTGTTGTTCATGAGCCGAGCCAAACTGAGCGGACATTTGCTCGTGCTTGGCTCGTTACAAACAGCACCGAGCAGAGTGGCTCATTTAAAACCAAACCTCAAATCAAGTGAGCATTTTCTGAGCAGTAAATATTTCAAGCGAACATCGAGCGAAGTTCAAGCGATTTGGACAACCATGTCATCCGATTTAAATTTGCTGAGAGAGATAGTGACTATATTAGGTCTCAAGTTTTTATGTCTTTAAAAACAGACACATTTCATGGCATAGTATTGTTCTTATAAGTAACAATGTTGGCCGATGAGGCGATGATCATATTGCACGAACAATGACGTCGAGAGAAGCAGACGATCGACTTAGGGTAACGACATGAAACATTGTATATACATGCTTAAAATATGTATATTTATATGTATATATATACTAATTAAAAATAATAATTCGAGCCAAACCGATCCGAACGGACTTGTGCTCATCTTTGGCTCGTATACAAACCGAACCGAGTAGAGCGGCTCGTTTACAACCGAGCGTCAAATCTGTTGGAACATGTGGACCCCGTCAAAGAACAGATGATTGGAAAGCCAAAATAATCTACAACATTTGATCACCAATAACAGTGCTTAAAAGATCTGCTCCTCCCAATGACAAAGGCATCAACATCTGCTACTCCACATGTCTGCTAAAGCCAAAGTCTGTTAAAGAGAAACATCTGATGAAGACAAAGTCTGTTGATACAAAGGTCTGCCAAAGTGAACCTCTGCTTGAAGATAAAGTATGTTGAAGCAAAGGTCTGATCATCCTCTGCTGATGAAGACAAAGTCTGAAAAAGATAAAGGTCTGCTATGGCTTAACAGAGGTTAAATCTCAATAGATGATTATTCAACAAATGTTGATCAACAGATGTTATCAATGTAACAGTATATAGACTCATAGGAGATGTTAGAGGTTGTTAGGTTGTTAAATGTCACTGTCTAGGTAACGTCAGCCAAGATGCTTCAGATGTTTGATTTGTACTATAAATAGAACAGTGCATGTAGTGTTCTATTTATCACTTTCCTTCTTGACATTTTGTACGAACAAATAGGAGTGATCAGGCTGAGGGGGAGTTTGTAATTCTCATGCATACGAGAATCATTGTAATTTCAATCTTTTACAAAAAGCATGATGATGAAAGTAAATCTTCCATTGTTGTGATTGAAAAATTTCTATTCCGCTGCATATTTCCATATTTTTTTATCTTCATTCATTGTTTCATCTTAATTATTCACAACAATTCAAACTCACATCCTAACAAAATCCAACGAGCATTTTCTGAGCAATTTCTAAACGAGCGACGAAGGATTTGAATGGCCCTAGCTTTGACATCTAAGTTGGTTCTTCCTGAAGCTCCATTGTTCCTTCTTTACCTTCTGGTGTGCTTTACTTGTAACTACACATGATATACACATTAGCAAAGCTTAAACGAATACACGAAAGAATTAAAAACCAAAAAGAAAACAAAATATTTGGAAAATATTTTTGAAACAAGCTACAAAGTGAGTTACAGAAACACTGTGAAGTAGCACTATACAACAGTAGGCACATATGTAAATCTATGAGTAAATTACACCATGTGTACACCATTGTGAAAAGTGTACAAAGTTTTTGTCTACTTGTCTTATTTGCCTTTGCATGATTATTTGAAAAAAAAAAAAGAAAACAAAGAAAAAACATTGTGCTCCTTCTTATTCCCTACAGGTCGTGCATGTTCTCAACCCCCGTTGTTGAAATCGTTGAGCCTTCATCGGAGTCGGAGCGCAATATTCATCGGAGACTGTAGGAGCGGTCCCGCGTGGAAGCCACAACGATAGAGGTAGACGCGCCGGGAGGCGACACATTCTATGAGGTTTAGGTAGATATGGTGGACGAAGAGGAGACGAGGGTCTTGAATGACATAGGAAACCCGTCACTTGAAGGTTTACCTACGAGCATCAATGCACCGATGATTAATAATAATAATTTTGAGATCAAATCTGGCACCATTTCCATGTTGCAAAAATGTTGTGCACTTTTATGGCAAGGATCACGAGGATCCTAGTGTCCACATCGTTGGTTTTCTGGAGGTTTGTGCCACATTCACTATTCGTGACGCATCTGACGATGCTATACGCCTTCGGCTCTTTCCATTTTCTTTACGGGATGGAGCCAAAGAGTGGCTTCTCTCACTTCCAGCTGGATTATCACTACATGGAAATTCCTCCAGAAATATTTCCCTCCAAAGAAAACTGTTCGGTTGCCTTACTTGGTTTATATTCGCACCGAGCAATAAACCAAGATACTTACAAGGGAATTTACCAACCTTGCAATTTATGGCACTAGCAACATTCGTGAGCGACATTTCATTCACCCCTATACCAAAAAGACTTGATTTTTTATGACTTAGTTTTAGCCTAGAGATCAAATAGAAACCGCTCATTAGTCTTATTATATTTTTTATGTTAGTTTCACCTCATTCTCCCATATCATCCGCATACATTAGATGTGTCTGGACCAGCCCGTTGTTCGATAGTTTTATCCCATAAATACTACCAATCGTTGAGGCTTTGGCCATGAAGTCGGACAAAGCCTCCATGACGATTATAAAGATAAACGGTGGTAATGAGTCACCTTGTCGAACCTCATAATAACATTGGAATTCAAGAGTGGGGGACCCATTAATCAACACCGAAGCAAGTGGCGATTCAAACACACCCCAAACCCATTTTCTCCACAACACTGGGAAGCTCATTTGATTTAAAATATTGTCAATAAAGTCCTAGTTTATCGTGCCATATGCCTTGTCTATGTAATGTTAAGAATAAGAGCTTGCTTCTTTATCTTTTTAACCCAAGACAACATTTCATTGATTATTAGCGACCCATCTAATGTGTTTCTGCTTGCTAGAAGCCGAATTGGCATTTAGAGACCACCGAACCCACCACCTTCTTTATTCTGTTGGCTAAAATTTTTTTAAATGACCTTGGAGATACATCCAATAAAACTAATTAAGACTAATGGGACGGTAGTCATTGAAGGATGTTGGATCCGAACATTTTGGAATTAAAGCCAGAAAAGAGGACCCGCACCCCCTACTTAATTCCCTATCCGAATGAAATTTCTCCATTATATTATAGATATCATCTTTCCATATTTCCCCAAAGTGTTTAATAAAACCGAAATTCAAACCATCCGGCCCTGACGCTCGTTCACTAGCACATTCCCAAACCACATCCTTAATCTCATGAATTGAAAAAGGCATGATTAAACCATTAGATTCTTCACTAGATAATTGTTTCAAATTGGGGTATGAAAACACTGGTCTATGTTTCATTGGTTCTCAAATTTCAACGCAAAGAATTTTTGTGCCTCATTTTTAATTATAGTAGGATCCGTGATCCATTCACCCTTTATATTAACCTATGTATCCACTTGGTCAGATTTAACTATGAAAATTAACTAAGTTAGGGTTAAAGGACATAACGTGTAAGAGTTTGCAAACATCAATTACGTTTTTTGTACTTTTTGAAAACAAATAACATAATTTGCAATCTGGTGTCAACATAAAGAACGATTTTTGTAATTTACTCGTAGATTTATATGTGGCTACTGTTGTGTAGTGCTGCTTCTCGTGTTTCTGTAACTCACTTCTTAGCTTGTTTCAAAAATATTTTCCATATATTTTGTTTTCTTTTTGGTTTTTAATTCTCCCATGTATTCGTTTAAGCTTTGCTAATGTGTATGTCGTGTGTAGTTAGTTACAAGTAAAGCACACCAGAAAGTAAAGAAGGAACAATGGAGCTTCGGGGAAAACCAGCTTAGATGTCAAAGCTAGGGCCGTTTAAAACACTCGTCGCTCGTTCGGAAATTGCTAGGAAAATGCTCATTCGATTTGACGATCGGTTGTAAACTAACCGCTCTGCTCGGTTCGGTTTGTAAACGAGCCAAGCATGAGCACAGATCCGCTCGATTTGGTTCGGCTCGAATTATTATTTTTAATTAGTATACATACACATACACATACACATACACATACACATACACATATACATATATTAAACATGTATATACAATGTTTCATGCCGTTACTCTAAGTCGATCATCTGCTGCTCTCGACGTCATTGTTCGTGCAATATGAACATCGCCTCATCGGCCACAACATTATTACTTATATGAAAAATATTATGCCATGAAATGTGTCTGTTTTTTAAGACATAAAAACCTGAGACCCAATATAGTCACTATCTCACTCAGCAAATTTAAATCGAGCGACACGGTTGTCCAAATCGCTCGAACTTTGCTCGACGCTCACTCGGAATATTTTGACTGCTCGGAAAATGCTCGCTTGATTTGAGGTTCGGTTTTAAATGAGCCGCTCCGCTCGGTGCGGTTAGTAAACGAGCCAAGCATGAGCAAAGGTCTGCTTGGTTCGGCTCGGCTGATGAACAACACTCAAAGCTTGTTTTATGTAGTTTATTTTGTGTCGAGCTTCTTTGAGACCGCACTATAGTCACAACTTGCATCTCAACTTTCATGATGTAAATTACTACATCAAACAACTAGTTAGTTCGTTTTGAATAGTAAATCCTTTCTACTAGATGTATATACCGGATTAAATTGACCATGATACACAAAATGGTAAAATTGAATCATTTATTCATTAAGGCTACATAAAATACGAGTGTTACAACAAGGTAAAACAAATAATAAGTAATTAAAACGTATTAGCATCAAAATGTGATGAAAATGTAATTTAAGTGATTATAAACTCTAAATTTTTTAATTAAATGTGATGAAAATGTAATTTTAGTGATTATAAACTCTAAAATTATTTAATTAAAATAACTAGCTTATTACTAAAATAATATAACGTTTTTTTTATCACATTTTACATGTTATTTATTTATTAAAAAATTATCAAAAACCCTTTGGCCCAGCGGTATCAAGGTGTGCAAAAATAACGCCCCTCACAAAAGGTCGAGTGTTTGAATCTCACGATGAACATTGATGTAAAATTAGGAGTGGATTAGATTGTTGTTCATATTGGAAAAAAAAATTCGAAACCATGGACAAACACTTTTTCATGTCCAGTTGCAAAAGTACCAATTTTGATCGGTTATCCAATTCGCCCAACATGCCCATTTGTGCCGCCTCCATGATTAATGAACCATGAAAGCGTAAAGATAAAATAATCGACCTGTGCACCAAATTTGAACAATTTGGGAAAATTGTTGTCCCATTTGAAGATCACCAAGCTAAACATACAAGAAAAAGAAAACGATAAGCGAGAGAAATCAAATCGTTTCCCTATTCCCAACTGCAGGATATCAAGTATGTAAGCATGCTATAGAAGAAAGTTATCGATCATATGCAGAACCACGTCAGCACCATCAGAATTTAACCAATAGTTCTTCACCTGAATGCACAAGAAAACAGGTCATTTCATTTCAGGTTGTATGTGTTTGATACCGTGTCAAAGAAGTAAAAAATTGTATAAAATAGCTAAAAATGAAACGCGTCGTCTTATAACATCCGAATTCTTTTTAACAAAAGTAACTGTAAAACTATTTTAATAAATTAGCTTTCTAATCATAATTTTTGCATTACTTAATCACAAAATTCACAAAATTCAAAAAATAGAGTGTTGGTGGGTCGGTCCAACCCCGAAGGACCCATTTTTTATATGAACTTGTTTGACTCATTACCCAACTAGTGTGACCAGCATTTTTTTACCACATTGTATAAAAAGTATACATTTTTAGTGATTGTTTTTTGTCATTGAGAAATAAGTGTTTTTTCAGACATCACAATTCTAGAGTCAGAACTTGCCTGAATTGTAGTGTGTGCAATATATCGTTGTGTGCTTTTGTGGAAGCTAACATCAACACGTTCCCACGGTACTTGAGTAAGACCTCTGATCATCTCCTCTGCATAAATTAGATACTATTAAGTACTAACCAAAATGCATGGTTTTGAATCAGTCGTTTCAAGTACGCTAAATAAACACATTGCATAATCAAATATCTGAATTCTGTAACGTGTAGTAAGAAGAGCTTTCGGCTTATATAACATCTAATGTGTACAGTGTACACACTCTTTATTAATGGGTCGATTTGGGTTACCATTGATGTATCAAACTACCTAAATTGTATATTCAATTCTTAATATTATTATTGTAATAATATTGCTTTTGTAATCATAAGTTAGTACATTATTATCATAAGAAACAAAAAATAGCACCTTCCAAATTTTGTGGTATATCTACAGAAGAAATGCCATTCTGGACTGCATCACTCGTTTCCCGCTCCACATACATGATGTGTGGGTACTTCTCGTCCTTTACAAGAAGATTTGACTAGAAGAAGAAAACCATGCGGGTGGGGTTAGTATCCAGATTTATAAGAACAGATTCGAGTTTGAAAAATGGGTCAGATGTCAAAACATGTAAAAGATGTAGGCATGATATAAACCAACCTTTGGAAGTTCATGTTGACGGCGAATTGATGATGTTCTCCACCCAACCACCTCTTATTGATAATGAAGGTACAACAAAGAAAAAGAAGAATTAAAATGAAAAGTTTTCAAACCATTAAAGAAAAAAAATATGGAAATATTCAAACACTGATGTCGAACTTGAAAAGGATACGGTCAAAGTTGGCATTAGCATACGCCACACGGCGCTTAAAAGATCCCAAAGCAGACCTACACAACATATAAACATAAATGTTACAAAAGTAATATTAAGATTATGAGTAAACTTCCGTTTTGCTCCCTGTGGTTTGGTCACTTTAACGGTTTTGCTCCAAACCTTTAAAAATAGCCATTTTACTCCCTGATGTTTCGGTTTTTTTGCCAGTTTGCTCCCCGCCTCTAACTCCATCCAAATTGTTTGTTTTTTCATTTTGCTCCCCGCAGGGAGCAAATTGGCAACAAAACCAAAACATCAGGGAGTAAAATGGCTATTTTTAAAGGTTTGGGGCAAAACCGTTAAAGTGACCAAACCACAGGGAGCAAAACGGAAGTTTACTCTAAGATTATTGAGGAGAACATTGGAATGAAGTATTATTACTAACATAAACTTAATATTTTCAGTGTCGTTAACCATCTGTAGGAGAAGGGGACGTCCCCCGTTATCATTGTCAGTAAGGAAGAGATGCTTTCCGGATCTACCAACTATCCAGTGTGCGGTTTGTGGGGCCCTTCGTTCAAGAAATGGAAGACCACAAAGAAATGGAAGCTGTTAAAACAGAGAGAAGAAAGCGGGAATATAAGAAAATTAATAAATTTTAAAGATTCGTGAAATCTTTCAATGTAGCAGAAAAACCACAATGAACCAGGTGAACGGGTCGATTCGGTTATCTTTTACCTCTTAACGGGTCAAATTTTTGTAAGCATATTTGACACATAATTAATGATGTTGAAAAGAGTAAAGTACACGGATGGTCCCTATGGTTTACCAAAATTTTGGATTCCGTCCCTAGCTTTCGAAAAGTACATGGATGGTCCTGGTGGTTTGCACTTTGTAACGTATTTAGTCCCCAACTTTGCCAAAAGTCTTATGGATGGTCCTTGTGGTTTGCACGTTGTAACGCATTTAGTCCCTAACTTGGACCTGCTGAAACCTTTATATTGTTAGATGGGGACTAAATGCGTTACTAAGTGCAAACCAAAGGGACCATCTGTGAACTTTTGGAAAGCTAGTGACCAAATTCAAAATTTTGGTTAACCACAGATCCGTGTACTTTACTCATATAACTATGTATCAAGAACCTACCTGCCTATGTCCTCTAGAACCAAGATGCGGAGTTGCGACAGTAATAAAGTTAACTGGTTGCAAACCACCGATTTTAGCTTCAAATAACTGTTCAAGGGTTTGTTCTGAATCGTTTTGTAATAAATTTGAGGATCGACTAATAGGAACATTTTCATAAAGCCTGCCAATAGCGTAACGGGCAACGAGGCCACCCAGTGAATGTGCAATAAAGGAGATCTTGGACACCTCAGGCCATCTTTGAACAACTGTCAATACCTGCAGTATTCAGAGGAACGTTTAAAACTTTAAATTTATATGAAATAAAACCGAACAAATTTTAAAATCAATATGTGAGTTTTGTTAAGCATGTTGAAAACATCTGAACAACACTTTGGGTTACTTTAATCCTGTTTCACACATTTCATTTGTACAATTTTATCTTCTTGTTTGACTTTGACCAATTTGACCCGTTGGAGTCAAAATTTAACTTAAATTGACCCATTTACAAGTGACTTAAATTATAACCCAAATCGACCTGTTTACAAGTAAATAGGCTGAGTTAAAATATAACCCAAATTGACACGTTTACAAGTAAATGGAGTGAGCTAACTTATAACCCAGAAAGACCCGTTTACAAGTATATATGCTGAGTTAAAATATAGCGCAAATTGACCTGTTTAGATGGAGATTGAACGATCTCTGATTAAAAAAATGTAGCAAAGAAATCCATGAGAAAAAAAAAAATACCTCTTCGGCTAATCTTTCACCCATTCTGTCTACACCATCGAAAGTCAAAGTCGCAGAATTGCAATCACTACCTGCTCAATAAACTTATTCATAAAAATACTATCAAGATATATATACTTTATGCATTATTATTGTCCACATAAAAAAAACTCACAGTGAACAATTACTTTATCAGGAAGTCTCTTCACAAATTGCTTAGCAGCATATCTCCAATCTGCAGCACTGGATATATCCAACAGAAGCTTTTGTTAAAAAAAACCTTCATTTTTAGTTTACCAAAATCGATTTTAATAATCTAAATCATAGTTGTCAAAGGCGCACTCAAGGCCAAGGTTTAAAAGTACGGAATCGTGCCTCGAGGCGTTTTCTCTTCGCCTCACGAGGCGTACGCCTCGACGCGAACCGAGGTGGAATTAAAAATAAATATAGAAATTATATATCTTATAAAAAATAAAATACTAACCGATTTCATCATCAGATTCATCAAAAACACACATAAAAAGACTTGAAATACACAAAAAACAAAAACACACATAAAAATCCCCTGAGGTGGAGCTTTTCTTAGCGCCTCATCCCTGTGAGGCACACATACAAAAATAACCACCTGAGGCGCGCCTCAGACTCGTTTTTAAGCATTTCGCCTCGAAGCGCATGCCTCAAGCGTTTTTTCAAACCATACTCAAGGCATAAAGGGTGAGCCTTGGGCATAGGTGCAAGGCGCTTAAAAAGCGAGGGCCCGAGATAAGCAATGTGCATAGCATAAACATACCTTTTGGGGGGGTTTAGACATGTTTTACGCTTGTTTAGGGCAAGTTTAGGCTGGTCGCAGGCCATTTTTGGATGTTTAAGACAATTAGCACGGAGTTTGCAGAATTTGCCGCAATTAATAGGATTTGGCCGAAATCTCGATGGAATCTGACCGTACTCTTGCCTAAAGGTAGCCGGATGAAAGCCTAGGCGCGTGCCCGAAGGGCTTTTGAAAACATAGAGCTAAACCATGACCCGTTGGCCTATAATAATCTTGACAATTTAACCCGTAACACTCCTAACTATAACTTTCGTTGAAGCTTAATGAAACAAACACACTCAATGCGACTGATTCAAAGTCAGCCTCTTAATTCCAGTAAAAAAAATACTATAAATAATAAACTAAATTAAAACAAAAAAAAAGGTCCAAAATCCAATTAATTTAAAAAAAAAATCATTAATAATTCACAAACCATAAAACATCAATCAACAAAAATCAAATTACCTGCCAATGATCCCATTAACCATGATTAACAGATGATCAGGTGGAACCTTTGCTCCGGCAGACACCTGATCAAAAACATCTTCACCACTAACCACATTATCACCAGCCTCAATCACTTCCAATTTCCGATTCTTATCAACCGACTGAACAACACAGCACTTTCGCCCCAATTTCCGGACCAATTCCATCCGTACGCCACCGGAACTACCACCGGGCCGAGATGGAAACCCTAGGGCGGATGAATTGAAGATTAAGGGGAAGAAAGGGGGTTTTGAAGTGGCAAGAAACATGCGTGTGGGATTGAGAAGGTGGAATCATGGAGAATTGATGAATTTGAGGGAGTGAATTAGGGTTTACGAAAAGGGGGGGATGAGTAGTTTTGATGACGAACGGATAGTGATAGTGACAGGTGGTGTTGTTGACGGATGTAAGTGTTGCGAAATGTAGGCGCGGGAAATAACTGCTG
The DNA here is from genome assembly GCA_030545235.1 of Helianthus tuberosus. NCBI lineage: Eukaryota > Viridiplantae > Streptophyta > Magnoliopsida > Asterales > Asteraceae > Helianthus > Helianthus tuberosus. Next base: position 171,158,717 of record CM060366.1, on the reverse strand, counting down.
TCGTCGTGTGGTAGCCGACCAAAAGGGAATCTTTAAAATTAGAATGTGATGCAATTCTGTTTCTTTATGACTGCTATTTGGCAGAAACTTTGTTTATATTTGTTTTCTTTTTTTTTTTTTTTTTTTGAGTTAATTACGTTCTTCGTCCCTGTGGTTTGTCAAAAATCACTATTTCAGTCCATTAGTTTAAAAATTGCCATTTCACTCCCTGTGGTTTCACTTTCATAACTATTACAGTCAATCTCTTTTAATTCCATCCATTTACTCTGTTATGTGTTGGTGAAATGACTAAATTGCCCCTGCAGAACTTCTTTTCCCAACCTTTTAACAACTCGGCACCACCAGAAAGATCTATCAAACACACCCCCAGAATCAAAACCCACACAAAAGTTAAGGACCTCTCCTTCTCTTTCTTCGAAATCGTCGGCGGAAATTAAAGGGTTCTTGGTCGGTCTCCTGAATCCCAAACGAAAACCCCCAAATTGGTGATCTAACGGAAATTAAGTGAAAGAACCGAAGGGATTGGAGGCTACCTTGCAAATTGGAAAAGATTTGGTGTGTGGTGGTGCCACTAAAAAATAGTGACGGCGGTGCGTGCGTGGTGAAGATGGAGGGGGAACGTAGTGGTGGGTGCCGAGTTGTTAAGAGGTGAACGGGGATGGTTGTAGTGGCTAAAGAAGCGACAAGGGAGATTGGATGTTATGGTGACGTTGACTGCCGGTGATAATGGTAGAGGATTGTAGGTTGTGCGTCGTGGTTAGTGGTGGCGTTGGTGTTGCGGGGTTTTTGGTTGATTATTCAGTTTTGTGCCAGTTTTTGTGCCGGAGAAGATGACCGGAAAACATGGGGTCGCCGAAGAAGGTGACCGGAAAACATGGGGTTGCCGGAGAAGGTGAACGGAAAAATACGGGGTCGTCGGAGAAGATGACCGGAAAAAATAGGTGAGGAAAAGAAGTTCTGCAGGGGCAATTTAGTCATTTCACCAACACTTAACAGAATAAATGGATGGAATTAACGGAGATGGACTGTAATATTTACGAAAGTGAAACCACAGGGACTAAAATAGCAATTTTTAAACTAATGAACTTAAATAGTGATTTTTGACAAACCACAAGGATGAAAAACGTAATTAACTCTTTTTTTTTCAATGGCAAATTTGGATCACTGACGCTGAAACTAGGGCTGGCATAGATATTTGTATAAAACATGATGAGACATGTTTATTGAAAAACTAGACAATGTGATTTTTTACTTTTTAAAAATAAATAAAATTATGGGGTTATGATCTATCATTTCTTTTTCTTGGTATATAAAACATAAAATTGTGTTATAAACATGAGATATCAAGTATTATACCGAGTTGTATTCATATTTAATACTTGTGTTATACGTGTCGTCTGAGACCTGTTAAACTCGATAAGGCACGATTTGTCAGCCCTAGCTGAAAGTATACTAGTGTCATCACCGGAACCACCTGATCATACACCAATTCTGTAACACCCTTACTTGTTTAATACAATATATTATATAAAGTTTCGTAAAAATACATGTTTATACGATTACACGTAAGTATGACAATACGAGTTTACTAAAACTTTTACAATTTAAAAGTTTAGAACAACTTAATGTAATTGAATTCGTCGTTTAAAAGTTACGACGAAACGCCATGCGGAAGCTTTTAAACTTTATCGTGTTCGGTTCTTCTTCGAGCTTGATCTCCATCCGGGCACTCTTGGCAATCACCTATGATCAAAACCAACTTAAAAGTTAGTTTTGATAGTTAAATAACAAGTTATATGGGTCAAACAAACAAAATTAAACATTTTTCAGGTTCAGGGGGGGCTAGGCGTCACGCCTAGGGGCTAGACGCCCCACCTAGCCCCCTTTTTGGCAGAAAGTTTCAGTTATGTTGCTGCAGTTACCCAGCTCCGTTTTCGATCGAAATTCCAACTTCAAAGCTTCATAACTTTTGATCGGGATGTCCATTTTGCGTGATTCTTTTTCCTACGCGATCGTAATTCAATTCTCCATCACATGGAGTCAACACCCGACATCTAAACTTGAAAAATACGGGATTTCAAGCTCTCGGCTTATAATTGAGTTTTCAAGACTTTTGACCCGTTTAAGCTTTTATCAAACCAACTTATTTGTTTGACCTCCATTTCTTACGAACCCTTTATTTCCAATATTGTCTATCATATTAGGTTCCATTCATGGGTTTCTAAGCATTATTGACCCGTTTTTACTTATAATCTTATTTTGACCCGTTAAGGGTATTTATGTCCTTTTAAACATAATTTTCGCCCATTTTTCCTATGCCTCATAATTCCACCCGTTCATATCGATTAATCTTCCACCACAACTATGATTGTGGTGGATTTAATGAAATAGACTATATATTCCGAATTTTATCTCCCGGCTATGTCATTTTACGGCAAGACACATTTGAGGCATACAACCCTTGAAAGTTTATGCCTTCAAATTTTATACGCATCTAAGAGTTACAAATTCATAATATAAGTTTCTAAGCAACCTCTAAGGGTTGTTTACCCGGTTTACCCATCAAGGGCTTTTTGGTCATTTTTAATCCCTCATTTTTTTTTTTTGCGATGAAGGACTTCACTAAATATTCGACCTTATTTGCACTTTTAACTATAAGTTCATATAAGCGTACCTGGCCCGGGTTGACAAATAGCCCCGATTTATACCTTGCTTTAATTATCACACAATCTATGGCAACGCAATTATCCGATTTGCTAATCGCTCCTCTTAACATGAAACTTAACAACCACATTAGTCGATATTGTCAAATGGTATTATCACCACCATTCGACCCGTTTGGCCTATATGCCCAACGTTGCCTATTTAATCAAAAACATGGTTTTTGACTTCCAAATCATACATCCATCCCATCCCGGATTTTATTACCAAATCCTTTTTCTTTTAAATTCCTTTCTTACAAATTCAACCCATTTCGGCTTACGCTAAGGGTATCCTTTTAACTTCGATTTACATTAGTCAACACTTGACCAATTTCCATTTTACCCTTTTCATCATTATTAGATTACACTACAAGGTAATCTTAATGGAAATTCATAATTTCTTAGTCATTACATGATTAATTTACCGTTTTGCCCTTTTTGCCATAAACCATGGTTTTTATCATCTTTATATGTTCCGACTCGTATCGATCGCGTCGGAAATTCATATTTTCTATATTATCGCTATCGCATTCATAACGTATAGAATAAACAAGTATTCTACATAATTGTGTAAGTTTCACTTACCTTGCATCCCGGATACGCTTTTCCTTTATGCTTGACTCGTTCGACCCGCTTTCTCCCCAAGCATCACCTAGCTTGTTAAGTGCCAACTATCATTCATTATTCACAAGGTTGTTAGATTAGTCATTCCAAATCATGACTTTCACACCTTATGATTCTTTGACTATTTTTCTCTTTAAACTCAATCATAAATCATGAGTTTAATTCTTGTGTCAAGACTCACTTCTAATTAATTATGAACTCTTAATAAAATCCCTATTTTGTTCAAGTAGTTCATTCATACGAGTTAGTATGGCGTTTATAGACACCAATACAACATTAATTTCATCAAATCAACTAGACCCATTTCATAGCAATTATGATCATATACTCAAACTTGCAAATTGTTCAAGTATTTTGCTTCAACTATCAATTGTGATGATTCCTAGCACAAGCACATCATTATCTTCATTATTAAATCAAAACCCACTTAGCACATTCAAGGGTAATCATCAAATCCCTAGTTTCTAACACCAATTCATCAAGTTTTCAACTAGGGTTTGTTTCTAAACATGAATTCAACACATATATCACTCATACATTCAACATTCATTCACGAATTTGGATCATGAGTGTTCATCATAAATTCTAAGACATCACCAAATTACGAAATTTAGCATACCTTACGATCCTCTTGACTTGGTGATCATTTGTACATGATCATGCATTTGATTTGAGCTAGTTTTGCCCTTCAATTTGGTGAAATTGAGATGAGCTAGGGTTTGAGCTCCTGGCTCCTCTTCTGATCGATTTCACACACACACACACACTAGTGTGTAGGGCTGTTCACGAGCCGAGCCGAACCGAGCGGACCTTTGCTCGTGCTTGGCTCGTTTACAAACCGAACCGAGCGGAGCGGCTCATTTAAAACCGAGCCTCAAATCAAGCGAGCGTTTTTCGAGCAGTAACTATTCCGAGCGAGCGTCGAGCGAAGTTCGAGCAATTTGGACAACCATGTTGCCCGATTTAAATTTGCTGAGAGAGATAGTGACAATGTTTGGTCTCAAGTTTTTATGTCTTTAAAAACATGCACATTTCATGGTATAATATTTTTCTTATGAATAACAATGTTGTGGCCGACGAGGCGATGATCATATTGCACGAACAATTACGTTGAGAGCAAGAGACGATCCACTTAGGGTAACGACATGAAATATTGAGGCGATAAGCAGCATGTCGTTTATCGGCTTAGGGTTTAACTTTTAGATTTGATATTAATTTTTTTATTGGCGTGGTTGGTCTAGTACGTATAGATGTACTAGTAAATTTGTATATAGTGAACCAAAATCTAATATAGTGGTATATATAAAACTATAAATTTAATTTATATTTAAGTATATATATGTATGTGTAATGTGTGTATATATATAGGCGCGTGTGTATATATATATGTATAATTTACATTTGAGTATATGTATGTGTATGTGTATGTGTATACTAATTAAAAATAATAATTCAAGCCGAACCGAGCCGAGCGGACCTTTGCTCATGCTTGGCTCGTTTACAAACCGAACCGAGCGGAGCGGCTCGTTTACAACCGAGCGTCAAATCGAACGAGCATTTTCCGAGCAATTTCCGAACGAGCAGCGAACGATTTGAACGGCCCTACTAGTGTGTTTAGTGTTTTAATTAAATAAAAACCAAGTTTTAAATCTTCCTCTTTTGGCCCCTCAAGTTTGTAACTTTATAATAAGGGTTATTTCCCAAGTTTCCTTCTTTGTTTTAAGGCACATATTTAACTAGGTTGATATTCCTAGTTACTTGGTGGGTTCGGGGAAATTATAACCCGTTTTATTTTTAAGTCCCGTTAACTCGGGCCTTTTATAAACTTATTTCCTTAAAAGTATTCATTCACGTTTTATTAAATATTAGGTTTATTTATTTAAATCCTAATATTTACCGGGTTACTTCTACCGCTAACGGTACTTTACCCGTCTTTTAGTATTAACGGGGTTTGATTACCAAACCCGTTTTCGGGGTGTTACAAATTCAGAAGGAAACTCAATAAATCTGTGAAAAATCCCCTTATGAAAATCTTACCCATGACCTAATGGTCCCTAAGCCTTATCCCAGTGTGAACAAAACCTTTTGTTTGTTTGGTTTAATGAACGGGATGTATGTTACGAACATGAACACGTGTGTTGTTGGTTTATTTGTAAAAAGAGATAGTTTTGTGGGATTTTTCTTTGGCTTTTTATTAACTAAATAATTTTATAGCTATATTGTATATATATACACATGACAGAAAAAGAAAACATAAACGTGTGTAAATTGATCTTGTCTTGATGCTTCATTGATCTGGATGAACAAAGATTGGAACTATACTTGTGCTTCAACTGATCTGGATGAAAAATTGTAAATCCGAATATCACCGTAGATTCGGATGAATAACATGATCATGAACGTTCGATTACACTTGTTTATGTTCACAATTCATTTATGTTATTTGATTAGGTTTATAGGTACGTTGGTTGATATACTCATTTAAATTTGTTAGGCCCGTCACGATTTAGTGTATTATTTGTTACCCTTTACAATTTAGTCTAGTTTAGAACCAACGTTAGTCATATTTATCAAGTAGTGTTAGCTTAGTTATGCTCATCCATCTTTGTTGTTATGTTTGTTCGTTTACATTTGTGAAACATTAGTATATACCATTAACGAACAAACATAAACGAACATAAATAGGTTCATTTGTTTTAAAATAATGTACACGGGCAATAAAAACCCTGTTCGTTTGAATGTTCGTGTTTGATCATTTGTTTGGTTAAAATTAAATGAACGAACACAAGCATGCTTCGTTCATATTTGTTTCGTTGGTTTACATGACTACTTCTAGATTTAGTTTCTTTGAAATAAATTATGTGTACTAAATATGTCATTGATTTTTTTATATTTAAATTCAGGATTTACTAAGACTAAAGGGTATGGGGGGCGGCTGAGGCCCGGCTTGGCCCGGCGCCGGTCCCCCACACCGCCCCCCTCGGTCCGGCTAGTCCCAAAAGGCTCCCACTCGCCGGTCTCGCCGTGCCTCCCTTCTCTCACATATACCTATACATACATACATATATATACATAAAGGGGCTCATCCCCCACCCCCTTAGGTCCATCCCCTTCAAGCCCCTCCTACGTGGCGGATCATCCCCTTGGGGATGAGGCTCTCCATACCCTCTAGTCTAAATGATTGCTCATGAAATAAAATTAGTCAATACGATATTCCTTTTGGATAACTGGATGTTCCTAGTGTGGGTCTCATACGAGCATCAAACTAGCCAACTAATTCAGAATTTGAATTCTTTTTTTTTTAAATAATCCCGTATCATATTCTCCAGCTTCACAAAGAAGGTGAAACATGTTTATGATATCAAGAGCAATCGAATCCGAATCTGATTGAGTAAATCCGAAACCAGAATTATTTTGAATGTGTAATGAGACAAGTAGCCGAATAAAGCATGCGGTTAGTATGATATGTTTTATTTGGTTAAGTAGTGTACAGGTAAGGTACTTTACCTTGCTTAAACGGTTATATATTAGTTATCGCCTAGTATATTAATATTATTATTATTATTGCGTACTAACCCGCGAAGCACAGCACGTTATAGTTTATACTACACTTGGCTGTGGCTTGTAAAGACAACCCCTAACTGGGTCTGACCCACTGAGGTTTGGGTTGCCCATGTTTCCTATATAAGGAGGTCTCCACTTTCTCATTAGGGCATGAGATATGAGGCGAACACACTTTTTGTAGCTGGAAATAGAGGATTCTTTCTCTACAGGCCGTCTCTACATCTCCATGTTTCTCTCTTCTTGTTTGCAGATCTAGGATGAGGCGGAGAAGACGAGTTGTGGCCATGTTCGTATTCATCACCGTAGAAGTACTGACCAGCTCGGGTTCACTCTTTTACAAGTAGGGTATGTGGTTATTATTATATATTTTATTTGGTTATAAAAGCAAAATAAAATTAATAATTTTGTGGTTATAAAAGCAAAATAAAATTAATAATTTTGATTAAAGAATGAACTAATTAAAGTTGAACTACCATGCAATGAAATTAAGAAGAAAGAAACACGCTAAAACAAAAAAGAGTTGGAATCGACTACAAATAAGAGAAAAAACAATCACTACCGGTTCATGTTTGTTATTTAGTTGTAAAACTTAATATACAATGTGTAATCAGCTGCATAGACATAACTTATGATTAACCTAGAGCACAACACATATATCTACACACCAATCGTCAGATCTTTAACTAAACTAACTAAGGGTGTATTGGACATGGTTGATTGATTAGCGTAGATAAAACATATATCGAATCAACACAAGAATCAATCAAATAAAAACAAATACAGATTACAACATCTGAATGATTAACACCCATTTAAATGTTTAAACATAATTATCATTTAACTATGTAGGATTACAACTTGTTAGCTCGATATTCAATATAAATATTTGATTGGTTACGTAACTTACATTGATTGACCGGCTAACTTAATAAACGACGTATAGCAAAGCCAAACCAATGGGATGTCTACCACATATAAAGTATCTCTTAAGTGGAATGACACCATCATCTTACAATTAACACAACCAAACAGTATCACAAGAATAGACATGAAACTGATCAAGTGTCAAATATAAGTTACACATCAAAGTTACACATTAAAATAAAGAAATACAACTGATGCTTGCTTACTCAAGTCAGCTATCTGTATTGATCGAGGAGATACTTAATAAGAACCTCTGCTGATGCCATTCTGATACCTATTTTCTTGTTTTTTTCATTGATTTCTTTGCTTCAATTTGACTATTAACTTGGAAGGAAAAAGGTAACATTGAACACAAACTTATTCTAGCTCTTTTAGTAAAAAACATTTTTGAAAGATGAATTTTGGATGCTTAAAGTGGAGTCTTATATTTCAGCCATACATAATTGAATTGGTCAATGCCCATGTTCTTTTAATTTCCCTCAAATAAAAGCTTAAAGTGAAGTCCACAACCTTACGTGAACCTTTCTTTCTATTCCACAACCAAAACTTCTTACACAGTTACACTTGGATACTTCAAATCGTGGCTGCCAATTTAAAATTGAGTAATGGATCAAACAATAAATTAGACCACGGGGTGTGGTTTGGGTAGTCCCTTTGGGACTATCCGCCACGTAGGTGCCACGTCACATTGGATGGAGGATCATCTCTTTGGGGACTACCTAAGTGTGTGGAGAACTACTCAACATATAATAAAAACCAATATATAATAAAGGAGAGAGAGAGAACAAACCAATCACATGGCTCGTCTCCACCGGCCTGGTGGTGCCGTTTGCGTCGCGACGAGGGGGAGGGGGCGGAGGCGGTGTGGGACGAGGGCGACGAGAAGAGACCGGGGGGGGGGGGGGGGACCCCACATAGACATAATTTGATAAAACTTGTTTTGATAAATAATTAACGGATAATATATTTGATTGCAATGATCCACGATCGAAACTGAAGGATTGATGCAAATGAATAGTAATCCGACTAACTACCAATTCCAGATTTCATAAACATAGACAGGTTCAATGATTAAAGGTTAAAATCAATGACAACTTAAAATTTAATCCCAATTGTTGATGAAAAAACCAAATAATTGATGAACAAGAATGATTACGATAATCAAGTCACTATTTAATCGAAATAAGTAGCAAAAAGAACAACTAACCGAATGATTAATCAATTCTTAATCCAAAAAGTTGTAAAAATTGTTGGGTCAAATTGGAGAATGATGTTATCAATTATTACGGCTTTAGTTTAGCGATTTTATTGTTTATATTATGTGGCGTTTTTGTATGTAATAGTCTGATATTTTTGGGAGTTTAGTAGGTTTTCCAAGCAAGAGGTTTTGATATAATTTTCAGTTCAGCAACTTTATTCTTGTTTTTGTGTTCATCCAATGACTAAATTCTTCTTTTGTGGCTCTCCGAGGACGTTACCAGCAGCAACATACTGTTCAGAATGGAGCCACTCGACGGTTTCTTTCATCGGAGATGATGTCATGAACGGCGTCATCAACGGAAGATGATGCAACAATATCTTTCGGTTTTGTTTTCGATTTGGCATCAGATTTGGATATAGGTTGAGCTTTGTTGGCGCCTTTTGATTGTGATGATTTGGATTTCTTTGTGGCGAAGGTTCTGGAAAATAAGGAGGAAAATGATGTTAAACTGGTGTGACTGTGGTTGTCGTTCAGCTCATCGGAGAAGTTTAATAGCATGGTGGTTTATGGTGAACTGGATGGTGGGAGTGAAAGGTTATCAGCTGGTTAGAGATAATCGGAATACGTTTTCCGGTGATACATGTCGGCAGAATATTGATGACGGCTGATGGTTACTGTTTAGGGTTTGTCAGATGATGGGATGTTTGCATATTGGGCCTGTCCATTAGGCCTACACATGATGGATTGCTTGTTAAATGGGTTACGTTTATGGTGGATGCCAGTTCTTATTGTGCCCCATTTAGAACTATTTCTCAGGTATGTTTATTAGGCTTGATTTAAATTAGTGTGATGGTAGTGAAATGGTTAGTGTGTGCGATGATGACAGCTTAGGTGTGACGGTAGGTTGGAGCCCACTGTTGGTTAAAAAAAATATATATTGCGTCGTTTATTTTTGCCTTGCAAAATTTTTAGGCAAAAATTTTTTTTTGCGGGACCTACCTGATTTGTTTGTCTGGTTGAACATGAATTTCTTCTGGGCTTGGAATGAATATTATGTCACATAAAGGGTTTTCATAAATTTTTTGGCCACGTATGGATTTGTATGTCCAAGAATCTTAGGAATTGTTTTTTTTTTTGGGCCCACCTGATGTATCAAGAATTTAACATGGTCATATGGATTATTTTTGGGCATGCTTGCTCAAAAGAATGATGGTGTTGGTCGGGATTCATTATACGTTATTTTTGGGCCGGGAGTACAAGATTATTACATGGGCCGAAAGAAAATATTGTGACTTTGGGGCTTTAAAGTTTTGACCGAGTTGAAGATTTTCAAAAAGAAGCGGATTATTTTATTTCGATCATTGGAGGTTCGAACCTTTATCACATGCCAGTTATAGTAGAGATGTTCAATCGGTCGTAAAGCTTACACACAGTGGGAGTTGCCGATTGAGTTTGAATCTTGAATTAATTTGGAGGGTCTACATTTGTGGGGGAAAACGACAATGAAAGATATTTTATTTTCAGCCGATTTCTGAAGATTCGAAGACGACGTCAGATTTATTTTTAAAGATTACTTGAAGAATTGATAGCATCATTCTCGGGGGAATATTGTTGGGTCAAATTGGAGAATGATGTTATCAATTATTACGGCTTTAGTTTAGCGATTTTATTGTTTATATTATGTGGCGTTTTTGTATGTAATAGTCTGATATTTTTTGGAGTTTAGTAGGTTTTCCAAGCAAGAGGCAGCTTGCTTGGAGGACAAGGCTCAGGGGCTATAAATAGTGGAGTAAACCTCACTTGTGAGGTGTGCATTTTGTGAGCCACCACCCCGGGGGAGCTCACCCGGGGTGAATGATTAGTTTTGTATTTCTTTATCCAAATCAATGAAATTATCTATCCTTCTATTGTTTATCTTTGTTCTTGGCTCAAAATCACCCGTCTCGTTATCATTTACCGAACCGAAACTGAAATCGGATCGTTACGGGACTATCAAAAATAAACAAACCCAATGTTCAAACATAAACCCTAGTCCCGGAGATGATCACGGGACGACTAGCCGCTCATGATGTGTGACAAATCTTCAAAAGCTGATAGAGAGTTGAGATCATGATCGATTCGGTAGTTGGTAGAAGATTGATGATGAATGAGGATGATTTAGGAGCTCCAAAAGTATGTGTTGAATGCCAATTTTTGAGATATCAAGTGTGTTCGATAGTTAGGGTTTAAAACCCTTAAATCCACAAAACAAATGACCACGTGCAAGCCACCTATTTCCCGCCGTCACCTACGGTTTTAGAAGCGTAGGTTACGGTTTGTTATATAATGCTGCACTCTTCAATCCGTAAGCCCCATCTCCAAACGTATGCTGCATGTGCATGTCCCTGTTTCTTTTTGCTTGAAGCACACCCAATCCGTAAGTTACGGAAATCACCCGTAAGCCACAAATGTGAGCTGCTGTTTCATTTTGCGAATATCATCATCAACTGTAAGTTACGTTTTTAAAACCGTAACCGACGGCGCGTTTGGGCAGCTCCTATACAACTTTCCAATCAACTTTCCATTAATGACATTTCACCCCTATACTTCTTTACTTCACTTGCCTCTTATATTTTCTTTAAATTCAACTTCTGATTAATGACACAAGGGCTCTTCAACTTTAATATTCATCATTCCTTTTGTATTTTCGCTACACTCATCTTCAGATTAATGACCGAATGGCCCCTGAACTTCAATGTTTCGCATCCTTTATGCATCTAAGCTATCAATTCAACATGGAGGACACTTCCAATGGATGCATTCATAAATCTCACATGCTCCACTTTCTCTCTAAACATCGTATCTTCACCACATTCGCGTGTTTTACCTGCAAACATACAAACACTCGCAATAACCCAATTCCAAGCATATAATCACATAAAACCGAACAAAACATGTAAGATAAACACTTAAACACCCATGTTTCACACTCCCCATCATTAGTACCGATATAGTTCGAACAATATTGTTTAGATTTTTTACCCTAAAGGACAAAGAAATCAACTATATTTACACGCTCGATTAAAAGATTTATTAAATTGTTGATAAAAATAAGCATGTTGCAATGGTCTATTTAAAATTTTATATTATGTTACTCAAATAACAAAAAAGGTAAATGGTGTAACTAAAAACTCAACAAATCTTGTATCACCATGTCGAGAAAAACATAAAACCGAGTACAACGTTATCTCGATGTTTGTTCGAATATTTTTTTATCAAATCATAGATAAAAGTAAACACGACGTAATGGTATAATGAATTGAATATGGTTAATGGCTTATAAAATATCATATTATATTACTTAAATAACAAAAAGAGTGAACGACATCATTTTACATTAGTGTGCACAAGTCGGTTTTAAATAAAATTTTAGTCTTAACGTAGATAAAAATAAGTACATCGCGATGTCATACTCGGAATTTTATAAAATATCTATACGCAAAAAACGAAATCTATTCAAAGAGAATTATAACAATAAACTATTATTATAATTATATTAAAATAATTATAAAAAATAGAAAACCCAATGACTTCGTCAAAACACTTCACTTAAAAAAAAACTAATAAATAAAAAAAGAAAAGTAAAATATGTGATTGACCATTAGGATAGTTTACTTTACAAGTCCTCCGTATTTGTAAGCTATAAGAATAAGAATTTTGATCAACAGTTTTATGTAACCGGGGTCACATGAGACCAGATCCGGTTCAACATTTTTCGGGGCCAAAAATAAAATAAAATTTGGAGGCCTTTTTGAATTAAGTGCTAAACTATAAAGGTATAAAATAACTTCTAACAAAATAGATAAAATCAAGTGTTTTGTCACGGCCCCCGACCCACCCTGGACGGAATCGGGAGTCGCGAACAGCCTGGTGGTACCGGTGATTATTTTGAAAAATATTGCAGCGGAAATTTCATCAGGACCGTGAGTTAGGAAAAATATCAGAGTTTTGAAACACCGGATTTTTATTTATTAAATAGATGGGATAAACCCATGTTTTTACAAAGGTAGCTTTAATAAAGAAAAATTTGATTACATAAAACAATATTTCTTAATTTGATTTAATTAATAAAATAAGCCACTTCTTGATGCCTTTCAGTGCCGTATCCATCTCTTACTCCAATCTACTGTAATTACCTGAAACGCGTTTTAAAAAGGTTTTGTCAGCAGGAAATACTGGTGAGTTCATTCATTTTGTTAAAACATATTTGTTATAATTTACAGCATTAAGAGTTTTTACATTTGCTTCTTAAAGATTGGCAAAGACTTAATCACTGCAAAGTATAACTAGAAAACATTTGTTATAATTTACAGTATTTATAGAGATTACAATGTTTCCAGATATCAAACCAACTACCCACAGTACTTGTCACTCGAACATCCATCGGTAGCCTCTTCGCCCGATGGTGTTTGTGACTATGGTCATATCACTCATTGGCTAACTCTTTGTCCAATAGTGACGGTTATCAAGTAATGTATACAAAACCCCACATACCGGCTGTAACTTGATTATTACAAAGACTTAATCCCCGTAATTATAACTTTGAAATAAACATGCTTTTGTAAATAGATTTGATAAAAAGAGAATGACTCACATTATAATCATGCAGATTCATACGGCCAAAGTTTAGTCTACAGATAAGCCTTGATATATTGCAGATTTATACAGGCAGAGCTTATCCTATTAATTAGCCTTGTAACCTAGTGCACACGAACTAGGTAAGTAACTAATACAACATTTACGATAACTCATGAGATTAAAACCCTCACAACGAATGACAAAGTGCAATCACTTAAACATCCATCGGATTCACAACGAATGACAGAGTATTCCCCGAGTTCGGGTGGTACTCAAACATCCTGTCGGAATCACGACAAATGACAAAGGATAGTACTTAAAACATCCATCGGATAGTTTCTATCGATCGGACATTGAATCGTAGCAGCGATCGAGTTAATACCCGGCATCGTAGCAGCACCCCGCTATACTAATTAGTGATTCGTGTGTGTTTTTAGAAGTATTTCTGCGATATCTCAGTCTACGTAACGAATTTCTTCGTCGCTTCAACTCCAGAATGCAAGTCCCAAAGTCGGCTATTTATACTCAAATTTGATCAGGCTTACGGACCGTAAGACTAATCCCTTATGGTCCGTAAGGGACACATAATTGCTATAGGTTAGCCACGTGTGGGAGTAGGCTAGCTGAGTCGACTGTTTCTCGAATTTCAATTTAGACAACGAGATATGTGGATAATCGTCGAGTAGGAAATACCCCCCTAAGTTTTAGGGGCCCTGATCCTATTTCTGATTGTTCTGAAAATTTTAGGGTTTGTGTAGAATCACTTGGGTGTCTCAATTAGGGTTTCCTATTGGGTAAAATAATAAAATAAATAGGACTTTTAATGAGGGTTGTTACATGTTTAGACTATCCTGATATTATAAAAGGAGGGTGCTCGTTATTTATTTTAAAGCGAATTACAAGGTTTGTCCTTTATCTTTATACCAAACTAGGTTATCACCCGCGAACTTCGCGGGTTGAACCACTTAAATGATGTAAACAACGGTTGAACAATGTACATAGGCTACACGTTTTATTTTTTATATTACGATTTTCGTTTAAATTACGTACCACAATAAATAAAGAATAACAACGATAATTAAATTTAAATATAAAAATCTTAAGATGTAAAAGTATACAAATAATGATAAATGTGTAAATATTTCTTTACCTACAACCATTTGCTATTTTATTTGCCACACTACTATCTCCATCTAATATTAGTAGTTTAATTATGTCTCTGCTTTTAACTCTTGACAGCGTCACATACATCTATGCATCAGCAATATTAGTAAAACAAATAACATCCATCCATGCATGATGAACAGTGAGATATTCACCTAAATTTATATCCTGCCAAAAACAAAAGAAGTATATTGTAACAAAATTGTAAATTAAATATACCATCATGCTACATAGGTTGATATAGCATGCCAGTTGTGTTAACTAACCAATGTAGCGTCCCATTCGCGTAAAATTGATTGATATGGCGTACACGTCACTTTTTTTTTACAATTAGGATGCGAAATTAGCCATTTACTTACCTTATTAGAAGGATACTTGCAGATCGCAGTCTTGAAAAACTTAAAGATAATACCACCAGTATGCTTCAGAAAGTAAGGGGTCGGCCTCTATGGTTGCTCTGTCTTTAAACTAACTGGCCCATCTTATTATTTGGTGTATCTTGCAATCACTAAATATACCAAAGTTGACTTTATTGGGTCCATCCTTAAACTTTAGCAAATGCATCTCTCAATTTGTTGAACTGTGCGAAGTAAAATAAAGGTCCCAATTAGTGAAATAATGGATTAGTTTATAAAAGTCCGGTAAAAAAACATTAAATATTAACAAAAAAAGAAAATAACATTTATCCAAGCAAAAGATACTTCTTTTGACCAAATCCTATTTTACATGTCATACGAATTGCTTTAAAGTTCTTTATGTTACCATTTTATTCTTGGGTTATGATATAGTATAAAGTTTATTTGACTAGGAAGGCTAGAAAGTAATATTGACCATCAATAGATTTAATCAACAGCTAAGATTAAATGAGTGAAATTAAAAGTCAAAAAAGAGGCGGTGGATTGTGTAAGGGTATTCTAGTCACTCCACCACAATAGTTTCTCTCTCCTCCAATTCCCCCTCATTTTTTAAACGTTAATAACTCTTTCATACCACATTATTTTTTTATAAAAATTGCCCCAAAAAAACAAGTGTTTTTTTATCTTTAAAACGAGTATACTATTGCTTATGTTTTCGAATTTTTTTTTGAAAACCCAGTTGCGAAAAACGCAATGGAAAAAATCCAGTTGCGTAAAACGCAATGGAAAAAAAAAACCTAAAAAATGACATTTTTCTAAAACGCAATGCACAAAAAACACAAAGAAATGTCTTATTTGTAAAACGCAATGGACCGAAAACACAAAGAAATGTCTTATTTCTAAAATGCAATAGCCTTAAAACACAAAATAAAATATACTTTCTAAAACGCAATGGACTGAAAAAACATAAAAATATGTTTTAACTAAAACACAATGCACCAAAAACACAAAGAAATGTCTTATTTCTAAAACGCAATGGCTAGAAAACACTTAAAATGTCTGTTTTCTAAAACGCAATGGACTGAAAACACATAAAAATGTGTTTCACCTAAAACGCAATGCACAAAAACACAAAGAAATGTCTTATTTATAAAACGCAATGGACAGAAAACACTTAAAAATGTCTTATTTCTAAAACGCAATGGCCTAAAAAAACAAATGAAAGTGTTCTCTCTAAAACGCAATGGACTGAAAACACCTAAAAATGTCTTTTTACCTAAAACGCAATGACTAAAAACACTTAAAAAATGTGTTTTTTCTAAAACGCAATGGCCAGAAAACACATAAAAATGTCTTAGTTCTAACACGCAATGGGCTAAAAAACACCAAAGAAAGTGTTCTCTCTAAAACGCAATGGACTGAAAACACATAAAAATGTGTTTTTACCTAAAACGCAATGCACAAAAAACAAAAAGAAATGTCTTATTTATAAAACACAATGGACAAAAAACACTTAAAATGTCTTATTTTAAAACGCCATGGCCTAAAAAAACAAAAGAAAGTGTTCTCTCTAAAACGCAATGGACTGAAAACACCTAAAAATGTGTTTTTACCTAAAACGCAATGACTAAAAACACTTCAAAAATGTGTTTTTTCTAAAACGCAATGGCCAGAAAACACATAAAAATGTTTTAGTTCTAAAACACAATGGGCTAAAAACACCAAAGAAAGTGTTCTCTCTAAAACGCAATGGACTGAAAACACATAAAAATGTGTTTTACCTAAAACGCAATGCACAAAAAACACAAAGAAATGTCTTATTTATAAAACGTTATGGACAGAAAACACTTAAAAATGTCTTATTTCTAAAACGCAATGGCCTAAAAAAACAAAAGAAAGTGTTCTCTCTAAAACGCAATGGACTGAAAACACCTAAAAATGTGTGTTTACCTAAAACGCAATGACTAAAAACACTTCAACAATGTGTTTTTTCTAAAACGCAATGGCCAGAAAACACATAAAAATGTCTTAGTTCTAAAACGCAATGGGCTAAAAACACCAAAGAAAGTGTTCTCTCAAAAACTCATTGAACCAGAACAATAGTTTTGTCTGTAAATTGTCTGAACCAGGAAGTAGGAGATCAAAAAACTGTCTACGAATGCAGTTTTTCAGAGGCAATTTACAGAAAATTAAATTTTATGATCCATTTTTATTAAAGCAATTTAATCAAAAAACTGTCTACGAATGCAACTCCACCCCAGCCAGGGGCTCTGCCCCTTAGACCCTGCCAGGGGCTGCCGCCCCTTGGACCCTGCTCCCAGGGGCGCTGCCCTCTGACCCCCGCCAAGATCGTAAAACGCAATGACTAAATCAAAAACACAGATCGTAAAAATGAAATTAAAGAATTGCTTACTTGGATCGAAGCCAATTTCTTCAACGATTGACGAAATTTGAATGATAGAAACACTTATCAACGATCGAACGGATCGAGTGATTATCTTCAAAATCACGAGAAAAAATGAGATATTGTATGAAATTAAACTGGGTTTCTTCAAAAAAAAGCTGAAGAACACGTTGATCGGGTGTTTGAATCATTGATTGGTGACGAAAATCGCACTATAATGTAGTGATTATTGAGATAGAAAGTGAAGAAATGGTTGAAAATGATGGGTTTTGAAAATGGTGGGTTTTGAAGTTACTGGGGAGAAGAAGGAAGAAGAAAGGATACGATTGACTAAAATACCCTTACTCTTTATTTTAAATTTTGTCACATGTCCTAATCCTATTGCTTCCTATCCTTCCTAGCCAACATAAACTTCCTATTTGATCCTCACCCTTTTATTCTATATATATCAATTTCAATTCTCAAATCCACCAAAGTTGTAAACCATCTTAGTCCTTCAAACCATAACCAACAATACTAAGATGATAGTTTTATGGAGAATATTCTCCACATATTCAATAATCATTTAATGAAACCATAGTAGTTTTTCAGTAACTTTTGAATTTATAATGTTCAATCTAACGTATTAGAAATCTTGATACCTAAAAATCTTCATTTCACTGTTGACTTTAGACGTTTCTTGTTCTTATCCATCGAATTCAGCCATATAAATCAAGAAAAATAGAGATTCTTCACAAGAATAACAAAAAAAGTTGTAAAAACTGAACGGGGTCAGACAGGTAGAAAGTATTTTTGAAGTTGTTACGCGCATACACAATACGCAAGCACGCTATCAAAAT
Organism: Helianthus tuberosus; assembly: GCA_030545235.1. NCBI lineage: Eukaryota > Viridiplantae > Streptophyta > Magnoliopsida > Asterales > Asteraceae > Helianthus > Helianthus tuberosus. Next base: position 171,140,322 of record CM060366.1, on the reverse strand, counting down.
GACAAACTGGAGCAATAAAAACAATATAAGCCTAAAAGAAAGAAAGAAAGACTTACCCGTCCTCTAGAGTTGGAACCTGAACCAATTTAAGGATACTTCAATATAATCCATATCCTACCATAAAAGTATTTTTATATAAAAGAAATCATTAACCAAATGGTAGACATCAAATATAGAAGTTTAGATAATTGACATCAATTTTTTGTTTACTTGGAACTTCAGAATTGATGAAACCATTTTAGAGTCTCAATGCCAGCGATGTATAGAAGGGGAACGAAGTACTGCCACAATACCATTCAGTTGTGCCAATTCTATAATTATGTAAAAATCATGTCAGCAAACGAAGCCGTTTGAGGCTTAAGTTAACCTTATTGAAATCCATAGAAGTTCCTAAAAAATAGCCATAGAAGCAGGAATACCTTAGCCTATAAGGCCAGATCCTCCTGAGTTAAAACCAGACGACACTTGCCTTCTGAGTAATAACTAGGGGTATGTATTCTAATTGGACTATTTTTTCATCTTTATTACATCTAATCTGCTCAACGTAAGAAATATCCGTGTTTTTATGCTTATTCAAAACATTTGCAGCAGCATTAGAGGTACCACCTGCTTCCTTACTTGTACCATCCACAGAGGCAGTGGGATTCGAGGCAGCAGGGTTTGTGTTCTTTGCACTGCTCATATTAGTCGAACCAGACCAAATAACCACATTAACATGCTGCTTATTAGAGGAGAAAACGTCATACCTGACTTAAGCCATGGTTTCACCAGAAGCCTATTCCAGCACCATTTGGGCAGAATCATCAGACTTTGTTGACTCATGTTCTTCCAAGTATTTAGTATGTTCATCCGCCTCCAGAGTAGTAATCTTAACCGCAATAACTGGAAGCTTTATAGGATTCTGTAGGCGGGTCGGATACTATGTATCCTCTTTAACCAAGAAAATGGCTCTGAAACCAGCGTTGGCGATGGCTATTATCTGGTGCAGCCAAGTGTACCATACAATCTTAACAAAAAGGACAATCAAAGTGGAATTAACTATGAGCAATTGCTTTTTCTCATCAATGAACAACTTAACATTCAATCAAAGTAATTGAGTATTCAAAGAGTTTTTACCAAGGTGTCTCCAGATGAAACAACACTAACTCTTCCTCTAAGTCATTCAAAATTTCCAGCTCGGCCATCACTACAAATCTGCAAATTAAAAGAAGAAAGGCGCACATGGGTTGGTAAGCCAGTTGATATTTGATAATTAGTGGAAATAAATTATTCACACAATAAGGAAATAAACATATCTAAATCTGTATACTTACTCATGGTCTTTAATGCTCCTTCGACGTGCAACAGATAAAATACTAGTTAAATTACCGTCTACATTGCCTTCATGTAAACCATCCAAAATAAACTTTTTTTAAAGAAAACTATAAATAACAAATAAATGCGAGGGAACTGCTAAATGTGTTGAACTTATGCAACTTACTCTTTTTGGTGACTTGTGGACAAATTTAGCTTGTTAATTTGTGTATGTGGCATGTTGATGGAGGGTGTGAAACCCGAGTGTTAACGTGCTTATCTTGTGTGATTTATTGCCGTTTACTTGATTATATACTTTGAATATGTTCACTACGAGTTTTCGTGAATTTACAGGTTAATCACGTAATTCGGTGAAGTTAGAGTGGTTACAAATGAAGCGCGACGTCCGAAGTTAATAAACAAGGTGCACGGCAATGTTTGGGACGTGTTTCGAATCAAGACATGGCCTGAATGTGCGAAAAACGTGAAAGTATAAAGTCTGGGGGCCAAACGGTCAGTTTGTGAGAGTTGAATGCATGTAAATCATGGTGACAAGACAGAGACGTAACCTACGGATTATATGTGTACCTTACGATTGGCCAATGTGAACAACAAAAGAAACAGAATCTATGTTTCGTAACTTACGGTACGTAACCATAGCCTACGACTTTTAGCAAAAAGGCAGGGCACATGGGCTTTAAAGAACGAAGGTTTTAAAAGTTTCATTTTGAAAACCCATTGAGGGAGCACAACAACACGTGAGGGCAAGTAAAAATCATTGAATATAACAAATCAAATTAATTATTATCATCTCACGGAGACCAAGGACGGCACAAGGGTTTTGCATAGGCAGCAAGATTTTCTTTTATTTTCTACGAGTCATCACATGCACACGAGAGGACTAAGGAGGGTATTGATTTTCAACATTAATGATCACATCCAATATTATAAAAGTGGACGGCTAGTGGAGGAACAATCACAATAGCATCACCACATTAATTGGGACTTCTTTTGGGAACATGACGTTAACATGATGAGAGGGTTTGGTGAAAAAAGAAAAGAGTGGGAGTTGTTATTTTTAGCGGCAGCCATCACACAAGACCAAGAGGTGCACATCATCATAAATCAATATCATAATTATCAAATATTGGCAGCCATATGTTCACGTGACCTTTTGGGAGGCTGCTTTATAAATCATACATCATCATCACTTATCAAACGTAAATTATGGATATGTGAAAGGCATTAGTGGGCCGACATCTTGGATTTGTGTTGACTTCCCTTTGTGGGCCGATTAGGGAGTGGACTTTTGGGCCGAGATATTGGATTTTAGTTGTGAGAGAGGAGACGAATTTGGCAGCGAAGAGGGTCCATCCACACATTCACGCACACGAATTTGGAGAGGATATTATGGAGCTAAATTAATTCCATATTATCATATCATCATATCATGGCAGAGAAGGAGGGCAGCCGCGTGGTTCGAGCCTGTGAAGATCATCCCACCCTAATGAGCGGCTAGTCCTTTTATGGTTTCCTCCGGATGGAGGGTTTTTGTAAGTTAATTGATACTATGTGTTTGCTACAATCGTTTTAATTTGGTGATCTAAGCATTCGATGCTTTTCACCTTTGATTTGATTTATTGGTTGTAAACACTTACGTTTATTTAAACCTTAATTTCTAAGCATTCAGTTCCCGAGAGTTCTAGTAATTGGGATATATTTGACATGGGGTTAGGGTTTGTAAGTGTAATTGATAATCATTCGATAACCTCCCGTTATGTATTGACCGGAGTACTTAGTCATTGGTTATCACAATTAGTTAATCAGGTTTAACACCTATGTTTATGTAGGTAACGATTTAACACATAGTTGAAGTTAACTGGAAAACCTGAAATCTGGAGGAACCATCTTCTCTCCTACTGATTTAAACTTCATTTTTTTAGTTCGCAATTTCTACATAAACAATCAAACCATCAATTGAATTTCACTTTTTAGCATTAGTAAATTAATACTTAGCATCATAACACTTTCCACAATCCTCCTCTGGTTCGATATCCGACTTACCCTAGCTACCTAGGTTTATTTCGGTTTTTGCATGTCACTAACGACAGACATCACATGTTAAGTAAAACATTTCGAATGTTGATAACATGTAGACAAACTAATATTTGTATCAAAATGAAACCTACTAATGTCAATTGGTTTTAAGTTTTATACAATATGTTAATGGAAGTCAATAGGCTTACTTCTTCAGCTTTTTTTTTTTTTTAAACCAGAGTATTTATCCTTGTTACACCTCCACCTTAAACCAAATGATGGCATATACTAACTTTAGCCAGTGGATAACGGACAATGTCTAAATAAATCCTCGTTACTTTGATGCAAATTAAAGTAAATAATCATTTACCGTAAACCAAATGATGGCATATACCAACTTTTTCCATAGATGATGATGAAATTAATATATATATATAGAGAGAGAGAGGGGGGGGAAGGTTAACGTACATTACGGCTTAACGTACATCACGTACGACAGGTAATTACGCACGTTCATTTTAAAATCACGCACATTATAACTCAAAAATCCAAAATCACGCATGTTGAAACACAATAATCACGCATATTGAAAACATTAATTACGCATGTTATAGAACAAATCACGCACATTATTGTACGTGAAGTACGTTAAGCCGTAATGTACAATATACTTTATATATATATATATATATAGGGTCAGGATTTAGAAAAAACGGTGGAAAGTGTGAGAACGGTGACGCTTATGGATCGTCCGATCAAAACAATCTATGGAGTAGATTGGCGCGGTGGCGTTTTCGTAAATAACACGAATTCTATTGATTGAACACGCTTCATTAAGGGTAAAAGGGTCTTTACACTTCTATACGAAAATGCTAAACTAATGAATAAAACGCCATTACTGGCCAAAACGCATCTCTATATAAACAAAACATTCTCATACATAAAAACATGCCTCCCCCAACCTGAAACGCCATATTTTCTACTATATACCATTCATCTTACAACGCCAAAATTCCCAAAACATTAAACACACCTACTCAAAACGCCATATTTTACTATATATCAATCATCTTAGAAAACGCCAAAAACACTCAAACATCAAAAAATTCCAAAAAAAAATGGACGTTTCTTTCAGATACAATATTTCCTCAGTAAAACGCCAAAAATGGCAAAAACCGTTTCTTGTATATTTAATATTGTTCTACGCGAAGTTTCGGATAATGCATTCTTTCTTGAGGTGCTGTGACTCAAATAACATTTTGCTGCATGAGATGCACAAAACTTCGTGAAAAAGATACTGGTGTCAGACTTAAGTCATTTTTTGTGTTTTATTATTGATGAATATTATAATGGCATGAATAGACGAATGACACTGATGAGTGGTTTGAAGATACATATTCAAACAAAAAACTCATGTCATTTTGTCTTTCCAAACGGCCACAAAAACACAAGCATGACAAAGCCAAATCACCAGTGAACATGTTTCAAAGAAGAAAGAGACTGATGACAGTGAAGATTTGGAAGATGAATTGTTTCTATTTTCAGTTTTTTAATTTTCCTTTTCTATTGTTTGTTATGTATTTTTCGACTAAGAATAAAAAAGTTTAATAAAGAGCCAAAATAATGATTGTGAAACGCCATAATGCAGTAAAACGCCATAATGCAATAAAACGCCAAAAACTCCCAAACTATAATAAAAGTAATTTGGAGAAGTATTATTAAAAGCTAAAAATGAAAAAAAAAACGCCAAAAACTACTTAAAGCCATTAAAAACGTCAAACTTGGAAGATGGAACGTTTATGACCCTAAAAACTCAGAAAAAGCTGAACAAAAGAGTAAAAAATACACACAGTAACTGAAAAGACGGCTACTTTATTAATATCATTTATTATAAATAAAAATCTCGCCTAAACTACGCGCCAAAAACATTCTATAAAAGAGACGTCTCTGCACAATCAACTGATCACACACCAAAAACAAACGCCATCTTTCCAAGAAACCATTCACTTTAAAACGCCAAAAAAAGATAGTTAAAAAAGCAACAGATGCGGAAACTCATTTTTTCTATATTGAGTATTGTTCTGAATGAAGTTTCACTGAATGGATTCTACTCTGAGGTGGGTATCTCTATAAGCTTTTGCTGAATGAGATGGACAAATATTCATGAAAAAGAGACTGATCACACTGATATGTCATCATGTCACTTTGTTCTTGATGGATATATTGATGGCATGAAGGGATCAATACATTCGAGCAGGCGTTGATCTTCAACATGTCACCAAACAAGAATATATCAAACCACAATAAAGGATGCCCAAAAAATAAGCATCTTCTAAAGACATGAGGTATATAGGAAAATAAGGATCTACATAAGGTATTTAAAACGCCAAAAAGGTTAAAGTAGAAGAGGCTGATGACAGTGAAGATTTGGATGAGAAATTAGATTATAATTTTTAATTTTTTCTTTCATTTTGTATTGTTTGTTATCTAATTCTCTACTAACAAAAAAAATTTAGTATAAAATGCCAAAAACTACAAACACCAAAACGCCTGATAATGTGAAAACTGTGAGAACGGATGCTAGCAAAGCACGTTGTTGCTATATAAAATGCCAAAAAACATTTATTATATTAAAAGCCACTACATGGAAAATTGAAATTTATCTTTTCAAAACGCCATAATTGCCTGTCACATTATAGGCCTACATCCTACTTAGTTAAAACGTCAAAATGTTTACTATGATCCTGACCTAAAAACAATAAAAACGTCGTGTATTTGTTAAACGCCAAAAAATGGAAAAGTGATGTAACACACGTTTAAAAAAAGGAATATGAAAGGACAAAAAAGCCCCTCTGCCCTTCTCTATGTCGCGTGACACGTGTTGGGCCAGGATGCGTTCTCACCATTCTCACACTTTCCACCGTTTTCTTCTGATCCCGTTCCTATATATATATATATATATATATATATATATATATATATATATATATATATACCTAATTTCTCCTATGAACACACCTTTCTTAACCCAACAATTTTCGGTTGCAACTTGAAAGGTGTTAGGCTTTGAACAACAAACCACTTTTACAATTGTGAATGAACTCACAATTGTCGCATTTACCGGATGGAAAACAATAAAAAGGATGCAAGAGTACCTCATTTTCATTAAATGAACCAAGGTTCTTGTAACTCTGAACAAATTAATCCTTGCTACTGAATTTATCCGAGTAAAGAAAGTGAAGCAATACCCTGCCATCATATAAAGTAAAATCTATGTAGGCAAAGGCGAAGTAGGCGCCTTTTCCAAATGATATACAAACAACCCAAATTTGTTTCTTATAGAGATGGCATACCCATTTATGTAAAATAGATTTATTGGGGTTGTATTTATCTCAAATGAGCCAAATGAAAAGTAGCTAAAAGGGTAACAAGTCAAATAGGTTGAAGCCACCAAGAGTATATTTTTAAAACATTTGATCATACGAACCCAAAAAGTTTTATATAAGACTGTACTCAAAACAGACGTTCTACCATGTTCATCATAAAATGAAAGTTTTATACGAACCTTTACTCAACACAAACTAAATACCATGTAAAAACATCATAAAAAGAGATTCAAACACAATTAAATATTAAAAAAGGATACAATTCTTAGCGTCAAAGGATTGCAAACCTGATGGCTTATCTGTATTAAAAGTTTTCTCACTTCCATGATCACTTTGTTGCTAAAATTTGGATTATCTGTTTATGATTAAGCAAAAATATTGTCTACTCACTTTCAAAAAAGAAGTCAATAACCAAATTATAGATGTTCATGTTCAAAATCTTACCTGATCGAGCATCCACTCGTTCTATCATGGTATAGTCTACAACTTGCAAATTGATAATCTTTATGAGTCTATCATACTCTTCCATCTTAAAAAATGTAAAACGTATTTGTAAGTACCATAAATAATATATGTGTTAGCCTGCAACAAATAAAGGAGGATGATCGATTTAGCGGTTTAGGGTTCATCGCCGCAACAATCAATCCATAATCACGGAATGAATAAATAGAATGGCTGCTCGATGCTTGAAACGTTTAGACGTGGATAATCTAAAGAACATACATAAAATGAAAATAACAAAAACCAAAAGATATACAAAATCGCAAACCTGGTAACTGAATCGTTGGAATATTGAGTTTTCTCACAAATCGTTGGACAATTCAAACTAAACTTCAGTCCATATCATATACAGAAACCTATATGCACTATTTTCTTATTTAAATAAGTAAAATCACCGATCGCAAGAATTTGCAAAAGGCCAACAGCTGTAATAGCGTGCCGCCGAAATTGGTTTCCCACAACTATAATCAACTAAACAAAAGTCAAGAACACTGTTGATTGATGAAAAAATACACTTCATTACCATATTATTAAGAAATTAAACACGCTATTCTTTCCATAAATTAAAAACTACAAATAAAAATATTAGTATGGTACAGGAACAATCAATCATTAACTGAAGAAGTTTTTAACAAATTTTTCAATCACACTCTAGTAATTGATTAAAAATTAAACTTCATTACCATAAACTTTAGATATTAAACACATAACTCATTCAAGAAATTAAAGAAAATAAAAAAGATCCCAATATAGTTAAAAATAATCAGTCATTAGCAGACGCAATAATGTTTTGTTTTACCAATTTCTTCAATCACATTCAGTTAATTGAATAAAAATTCAACTTCATTACCATAAAAACTTGTGTACCTACTTGTAGAAGTAATGTGGAAGACCACCGAGTATTTCGACACCGTCACTGGCGTTCGTCTCACATCCACAGTCAACCAACATCTCAATAGCCTGTAAAACAAATTTCACCATTTGACCATTTCAACATCCACTTGCACTGTAAAACAAATCAAAAAAGCAAATATAAATTCAACAATAGAAGTAACGAAATAAACCTGATCTGATTCACGAAAACTGAGCAAATCAGATTGAATTGATGCACAATCGATCGTCAAATAGAAAAACATTTATGAATTATTCCTGTGTCAGAGATATCAAAATGCAAATAATTAAATCGATAGATGTAGAAAGTATTATGTATGTGAATTAATGGATATAGATATGTAGATACATACAGAGAAAGAATTGTTCCCCCATTTTCGTTCAAGCTTTCTCTCTCTTAAAGTTGTTAGCATCTTTGTTAAAGACTACATGCTTTATCCCTGGCTTTTTTAATTCTTCGTTCAAGCTTTCGTTGGAACCCTACAAAATTGCCTGCAACGTATAACCTGCTTATCTCATTTTCCCTAATATCAAAATAAAAAATTGAGTAAATCAAACATCAATACAATCGTTACAAAAATAAATATGATCAAAAGGTAACATGTAAAGGAAAAAAAAGGTAATTAGCAGATGGTGGTATCAGATTGTATAGATGACAATGAAAAGATTAAGGTAAGCAGGAGGTGAGGCGGTGAGGGATCGATTCAGGGGAAGAAGAAGATGGCACATGAACAACTTTGGTTTCTAGGGTTTGTGGAAAATATCAAAGCGTGAGAAAGAAGAATGAGTAAAAAGGATATAAAGGATCCGTTTGGATCATTAGGTGACCCAAAGTCCGACCCAATCTTTCCCGGATCTCGTGTGGTTCTTTGGTTTTTGGTTTGTTTATAAAGAATTAGATGATTTCCCTCCCAAAATCACCTTTCACTAAACCAATGAATGCCACCATTCAAAGACAAATGGCCCAAATCATCTCATTTATTAATATATATAGATTTCAGGCGGTGTCCTTTGTCTTTAAAGTTGATGAGTTTTGTACTTAATGTTTGAAAATCTTACACGTTATGTCCTTTAGGGCTAACCCAGTTAATTTTCTTTGTTAATTTAGATCACAAAAGGGTATTTTAGTCTTTTCACCCATTTATATAAAAAAATTTAACAAATAGAACAACCAAACAAGATTTGAGACATTGAAGAACGTCAAAGGTCAAACCAAACTCTTGATTGCGTAGCTAAACTATTACAACCCACGATTCCTTGACCCAATTGCTTCCAATTCCTCACTTCAATTTAAACCTGATGTATCCAACTATCAGATATGAAAAATCAAAAACTAAACTAACACAAGATGATCCAATAACACAGCAAGAATTTGGATAAGTTAAAACCCATAAATATATTTATCACAAAATGTAAAGCATTATTATCACAAGATTCATTATCCACCACATGCTTTAACCCATAATCTAGTATCCCTCTCATCCGGATTCCTAAAGGTTCTAGATTGTTCGACCCGTTTCTTCAAGATTCGGGCCTTCCAATCTGTTTCTGGCCAAATTCATGTGATTAATATTCGTAACACTGCAGAGACTATCAGTAATTCGACTCGATGACTTATAATTCCAAAAATCCAAATATTCAACCTACATCAGATTTCCAATCCTCCATGGAATTTCACCAGCAAAATGAGTTTCCATGAAGATCCAAAAAAGGCAAATATGACATATTGCCTAATGCTTGAGGCAATTAACTAGTAAACATATTATTACTCCAAGTGTTTGCGGAGGAACCCTAGTTACGCTGTTGTCTCCCTTAAATATCAGACAAAAAAGAGGGTGGTTGGGGGTTGGGGCCATGGTGTTTTAGGGTTGAGGAATGGAGACCATTTCACCGCCACAATCAAACAAGAACAGAAAGAGGTGTGAGGGAATGTTAAGGCAGTGGTGGAAGTGCTAATGGGGGTGTGGTTTTACACTATGTTCCCGAGTCTCATTTAACAGGGGAGGGGAAGGAAAATTTTCTCTCCTACTCTCTCCAATTTGGGAGGATGAATATATGGTCATATTTTCTTCCCTTTTCCCTCCCCTCCCCCTGTTAAATGAAACTCGGGAACATGGTTTTTAATATTTTCATCTCTTTTCCCTCCCCTCCCCCTCTTAAATGAGACTCGGGAACAGAGTGTTAGATCCAATAGTGGTGGTCACAGGCTTGTGAAGGTGGTGGCTAATGCAGGTGGTCAGGTGGGGGTGGTGGCAGAGTGGTGGTGTTGATGGTTGTAGAGAGGGATAGAGATATAGAGAGAGGGGGATGTGAGAGATATGTATAATATATTTTTTTTAGTCATTAAAATGGTTTTCTAAATAAACAAGTAAAAATACCAAATTACCCTTCATTTAACACTTAAAACTAACTAGGTTAGGGCTAAAGGACATAATGTCCAGGATTTTGAAACATTAAGTACAAAACTCACTAATTTTAAAGATAAAGGATACCGCCTGAATTTGAGTATAAAGATTAAGGACAAATCTTGCAATTCATTCTTTATTTTATTGAAACTTTGTTGGTTTCCTTGCTCACTTTAGTTTTTATAGCTTGTAAACCCAAATACTAATGCATAATATGCAAAACGAAATGAGAGGCACTAAAAAAGTTGTGGTCCTAAGCCACCGCTTCACTTAAATGGGGGCTAGGTCGCTAGGCCCGGCCCTGCATGAGACCAAGGGGATTTTGATTATTACAATGGGTTAGGATGTGGGAGGTGCACTATCATAAATTGCTAATCAAATCCCCAACCTTGTGAGTAACAAGGTTCAATGGGTTAATAATACATTTTAATTTACACATAGTTTTCCACTTGATGAAAAATACTTGTTCTGATGCGAAATTTGGTGAAAGATGACTCTATGTAGTCGATTGTAAGATTTTTTTTACTAAGAAAATTATCGGAATAGTCACTTTAGAACAAAATAAAGGTTGGTTTTCCAAACCCCGCCTTATTATTGGAATAGTCATTTTAGAACAAAATAAAGGATGCTACTAATCAGAGCTCGCGAAAGACATAGTCAACTATTGTTACATAATTACGTAATCATTTAGTGGGGTTTCACATAAAACACTATAATGAAATCAAGTAATCATGTAATGTGTATTCAAAATCACCTAGTCACTTACGGAGTATTTTAAATCACGTAATCCCGAAATGGGTATTCAAAATCACGTAGTCACTTATTGGGTATTTAAAATCACGTAATCACGAAATAGGTATTCAAAACCCTACAATTTTTTTAAGAAAAATATAACAATAGGTTGCTCGTATTAAAGAGAATGAAATGCTCGTTAATACGGTGTAATTTTTATATAAAAATATTAACGTATAAAAGAGTTATAACCGTTTGAAAATCAAGGAGAAGTAGGTTTATTGTATTTTCCTATTTTACCATTTTCTCCCCTTGTTCCCTTGTTTTTAGTTATGTGAATTCTATATTTAAGGACCACTTAATCTCAACAATTGATCTTGTAACTCAAAGGCCAAACTTGTCTCCTACACTTCGTATATTTCTTTCCTCTTATACAATAACCTTTCTCAGAAAGTTAATATGGTTAAAGTAACAGAAAAAGAATACAATGATTAAACTACATAGGTAGCAAATTAAAGTTTACACTAAATGACGAAATAAAGATTAAAGTACAAAAAAAAGGGTCGTAATATTAACACATGGGAAAAACTTATTTACACATGGTGTATACGGGCCGTATACTGTTATACGGCCCGTATAGAATAAAAAAAACAACAAAATTTGTGCCAGCAGACTTTGTCAGTTTTTTTTATTCCATACGGGCCGTATAATAGTATACGGCCCGTATACACCATGTGTAAATAAGTTTTCCTGGTCGTATACAATGTATACGAACGTGTATACGGCCCATATACTCTTATACGGCCCGTATGGAACGAAAATTTGATTTTTCTCAATGTATTTAAGGGATTTAAGGTGTAAATCACACTAGATGAGTCTGAGTCCATTGTGGTTCGTGAATGTTTTGAATCATCATAGAAGACGTGTCGGGTTCTGCTAGAAGACTATCAGGATTTTGTTGGTTTGTTTCGAGGTAGGGTTTAGAATGTTTGAAGTATTCTTGGTTCAATACCAACTCTTCTGAAAGACAAGAATACAACGTTCATGTATCACAAGGAATGACCGATCTAAGGCAGAGAACCTGATTTAGATACACAAATTCATCACCGGTTTCTACAACACAAGCACAAACACAATTTGTTGGAAGAACCCGACACGTCTTCTGCTAGTTACTCTTTTCTTCGATTTCAACAAATCTTTCAAGGTCTTAAGTGATGGACAATTGGTTAAAAGATGTAGAAGAGTTTGTGTAGAGATCTTTACGTACAAATATGCATCATCCTTACGGTTACAAATGAAGCGTTGGGATTCAAGGGTTTATGAGTAAAAGATGTTAGTTTCTTGACAGTATGGTTTCTCGACAAATGAAGTATTATCTTTCCTTGTTGCCTCTTCGGTTGGTAAAAGACATAGGATGGTTTCTAATACAGGCTCTTTGTCAGTTGTGGTTGATTTATAGGAGGAGGTTATGAAACAAATATATGTTTATGCGAATTCCCAACATCCTTGCTTTATTCTCTTTAATCTATTAGAACATCCTTGACTTGAATTTGTGGATTTCGGTTGGGTCAGAAACTTAACAAGAGAAGTAACTAAAAAAATACAATTGATTACTCGGTCGAATAATGGGTCCGTTCAAGTTGAGCTTCCTGATGCAATTTTCACAGTGATACCAATGTCCTACTACTACAATCCTTCCAACGCCTGATTCCGATACAACCCTTGATGTTGAAACCGGTTTTACCTCATAAAAAGGAAAGAAAGAAATTTTTTACCATTTTTTTCCATATGTATACGGTTTATACGGCCCGTATACTATGGGTAAAAAATGGTAAAAAAGGGTTTATTCTCTTTAATCTATTAGAACGATCCTTGTCTTGAGAACCTGATTCTGATTTAAACAATGGAATTTGTGGATCAACAGAAATAACTGAAAAGAACTCGCCATTCTCTTGCACCTGTATACGTTGATTGTGGATTTAACTTACAAGAATTGTGTCCGTTGCATGATAGAAGACGTGTCGGGTTCTTCTAGAAGACTATCAGGATTTTGTTGGTTTGTTTCCAGGTAGGGTTTAGAATGTTTGAAGTATTTTTGGTTCAATACCAACTCTTCTGAATGACCGATCTAAGGCAGAGAACCTGATTTAGATACACAAATTCATCACCGGTTTCTACAGCACAAGCACATACGCAATGAAGTATTAAAAGATGTTAGTTTCTTGACAGTATGGTTTCTGGACAAATGAAGTATTATCTGTCATCATCTGTTCATCATTGTTCTTGAAGATGAAGATGAAGAAACGAGAGTTAACATTCTGATTCAGATTTAGGAAGCAGATGATTTTGTAGTGTTTGTTTGAGAAACTAACAAGGTAAACCTGAATTTTCAGATTTTTAGACACTTACTTGAACAGTTAGTAATGCTAGATGTCATTTTGGCTGAACCACTACCTATTACAGCACTGTATGAACCTGTGTTTTGAAAATATGCTTTGTTCTTCGTTTATTGGATCGTTCTAATAGATTAAAGAGGTTTTTACCATTTTTTACCATATGTATACGGGGCCGTATACAGTTTATACGGCCGTATACTCTCGGTAAAAAACAAATTTACCGATCGTATACAATGTATACGATCATTGTATACGGGCCGTATATTCTTATACGGCTCGTATACTATGGGTAAAAAATGGTTTATTCTCTTTAATCTATTAGAACGATCCTTGTCTTGAGAACCTGATTCTGATTTAAACAATGAAATTTGTGGATCAACAGAAATAACTGAAAATAACTCGCCATTCTCTTGCACCTGTATACGTTGATTGTGGATTTAACTTGCAAGAATTGTGTCTGTCGCATGATAGAAGATACATATCGTCCGTTGGTTCGAAACATTCCGAATAACTAGCAGAAGAACCCGACACGTCTTCTTCGAAACATTCCGAATAACTAGCAGAAGAACCCGACACGTATTCTTCATAGCCATATTCCCAGTCACAAGTTGTTGATATATATCGTCCGTTCAAGTTGAGCTTCAGTTGTGTACCCTTCAATCTTCTTGAGTATTTTTCTAACTTTATGCTTGCATCCACCACAGTGAATATTAACTTTGAGTGAAAGAGTTTGGCCACCGAACGGAATCTAGGAAGAAACTTTTGGAATTTGTGGATTTCGGTTGGTTCAGAAACTTAACAAGAGAAGCAACTAAAAAAATACAATTGATTACTCGGTCGAATAATGGCCAATAATCCCTTCATAATCGTCGACGACGTCACTGGGGTTTTTTCTCTTCCAGTTACCAGGCCTATCATCTCCGTCTACGTTTGGTTTCCTCAACGAAGAACCATCAGCCATTATCAGCCCTTTTTCCTTTGGTTTCTGGTTGATTTTGAGGGTGAGGGTTTTGAATTGATTCCTGCGCTCAAGTTTTAACTACTGGAGTGAAATATTTGTTGGAATTTGTGGATCAACAGAAATAATTTATCGTGTGTTGTAGTTTGGAAAGATGACCGAACAGAGATCTGAATCAAGATTTACGTCTGATGTCCAAGTTTGATCACATATAGGAGAGTTGATGCAATTTTCCAAGCATTTTATCGTGTGTTGTAATTTTAATGAAGCAATGAAGATTGAATATGCAAACCGCATCAGTCTTCTGTTATGATTCGAAACATGCCCACCTTGACCAGAATAGATAAGTGTATCACTCGATCCACTTACATTCGAATAACGCTGAGAATCCACAACGCTTATGGCCAGATTCTTTCCTTCAATCTTGGCAAAATCAATGCCTGCTTGTTTTATTATCACGAAAGTACTGAACAACCAAGATAACAGCTCCGGTATTTATCACCAACTCATCTTTAGTAGTCTTTGCTTCGTCCACTAGAACTATTTGTGTATGCATTCTTTTGGTAGTTAACAACACTAATTAGAAAAAAATCTGTAAAATTTATCATATCGATTGCTATAACAGGATGGATGTGACACACAAAGATAGATAAACTGTCACAGTTGTCAAGACTGTTTGTCGGGTTTCCAATGTTCACACAGAGTGATAAACAACGCTGATACACGTAACATCTAGTTATATTCAGATTTAAACAATGCCCGCCTCAACTGAGATAACGGACATCCATCAAGCTCAAAAAGAAAACTTGTGTTTCCCATAGTCACAAAAGATTGCGGTTTCTATTTCGCATATCCACCGTTTCCGTAGTAAAAAACGGTTACGGTTTGTATTTCGCATAACCACCGTTTCCGTAGTAAAAAACGGTTGGGTTTGCACATTCAATCTTCAATACTTCATTAAAATACCAGTAGAAGAACCCGACACGTCTTCATGTAACGGAGAATGTTCTAGAAAATTAAAGGAAAAGGAAAAGATTTGTTGAAATCGAATTTGACAACTATGACAGCTTATTAAAAGTAGCAATCACCTCCAATCATTTCCTGGTCAAATCACACACTATAAAGTTTAAAGTTATCGTGTGTTGTAGTTTGGAAAGATAACCAAACAGAGACCTGAATAACAAACTGTGGAGAACTTGTTTGTGTCGGGTTCTTTTGCTAGTTACTAGATCAACGGACTGATCAGTAACGTTACTCTACTTGTGCTCCGATTTAAGCGGCGTGTTCCGATCAATGTTGTTAAAGATGATGAAGAGTTTAGAAACCCAAGAATGATAGTGTTTTTACTGGAAAAAAACGTGATAAGTGAAAAAACATCCTTATATACGGGCCGTATACAGTTATACGGCCCGTATACATTTGGTAACATCAAAAACCTACCAAAATAATTCCATTGAGCCGTATACATTTTACAAATCGTATAATGGTGTATACGGCTCGTATAACTATATACGGGCCGTATATAGTAAAATCAAAAAAACATTCTCTGCGCATTTTCCTATTCAAAAACATTCTATACGGCCCGTATAAGTGTATACGGCCCGTATACACTAGGGGATGTGAAAATAAGATATAGGGGGTGTGGGAACAAGACACCCCAAAAAAAATCATTATTCATATTCTCTTAATTTATATAGAGATAATGTTCTTAAATTAAATTTTGATTTTAGATAATTTTTAAATAGAAAATAATAATA
This sequence comes from Helianthus tuberosus, assembly GCA_030545235.1. Classification (NCBI taxonomy): domain Eukaryota; kingdom Viridiplantae; phylum Streptophyta; class Magnoliopsida; order Asterales; family Asteraceae; genus Helianthus; species Helianthus tuberosus. The sequence goes on along the minus strand of CM060366.1, from coordinate 171,123,966 downwards.
TTAAATAGGTGACAAGTGTCGAATAACGTCCTCTTCCACGCCCCTTCCCACACCCCTTTTTTCCATCACACCACTATTCTGACGCTCGCTAACGTGGCGTCCACATGTCGAATAACGCCCATTCTTTAAGCCCCTCCATGCCGTCTAATGATCGGATGGCACATATTCAAGTGATTAGAAGCTTATGATGAGATGATGATCATACTCTAATAATCAGAATTTGATAAAATTGTCTTAACTTTTTTTTTGTATAACTTTTGTATTAGATTTGTTGATATATTTTACTTTTATTGAAGCCCAAATATATGGCATAATTAAAGAAAACCCACAAGTGAAGACCCACGTTGTAAAATTAACCGATAGTAGAATTCAAATATCAAACCGACCAATTGGTTAACATCGAACTCATACACTAACGGGGTAGGGCGCCCATCACTCACCACTCACAACATCCAATCAATTTCCGCCATGTAATCGAGCTTTATTCCATCACTAGTGGTGGAGTTTAGTGGAAATGTCTATCACTCACCACACCTAACAATTTTCCCTCACATTCTCTCCAACTTTCAACAAATTTTTCAAGTTACCATGCGTGATAAATATCACGCGTTATAAAGTCCATGCGTGATCAAACTAGTGGCGGCGGTGTGCGTTATAGTTTGACGAGTGATGGGGGTTTCACAACGAGGCGCCCCGTCCCCCTAAGAAACCCTTGGATAGAATTTTGTTTTGACAAAAGAACCATAGCAGGGTAGAAAAGAACGAAAATGGTCAGAAATCGACTTAACTTAATGATTGAATAAAGAAGGCAACTGCACGTTATGGCCCAACAATTTCCAGTATTAGGTTTTATACTTTTATTTTACGATATTTTAATTTGCCAAAATTCATTTTACATCATTAACAGAAAATTCAGTTATTTTTTTTCTTCAATTTAATCATATTAACATAATGTCAACGGTTAAAAGCATTGAAGTGAGTGAGTGACTACCCTACAATAATAATTTTGAAATATGAATTATAAAGAAAATTTGACTCGCTTTTAATACAACTTTTATTGGATAGAAATTATGATATATGAATGATATGAGTATGCTCATGTAAGTGCAATCAATCGTCCTCGTTGTATTCCAGTTGTCAAAGTTTCTCATGTCCATTCATGCTTTTTGGCTTTGGCCTTTTCGTTACGATATATGTTTTCTTAGGTTTAAAAAAATCATTTAATAATGTAGTGTTTGATTTATATGCACTGTAATAAAATCATTCAGTTTTTGTTTGTATATTTTCAATGTTTGATTGAATTTGGAAAATTATAAAAAAAATATTACAATACTTTAATTCATTTTGTTTTAAAGAGTATATTTATACACAAACAGTATAGTGTTTTAGAATCATATTGTAATCTCAAAAAATAAACCAAAAAGACGTTGATACCCATTTTCATCCAAATTTCACAGATGATAATAATTCGGTATAAATCATCATGAGTATGATAAATCCCACCAATAGTAAAGCAAAAGTAGGGTCTAAGGAGGGCAGGGGCGGACCCAAGGTCAGCCCAAGGTGGGCGGGCGCACCCCCGGGGAAAAAAATATTTAGTGCTAAGTTCCGTCGAAAATCCCGTCCGCACCCCTTGGAATTTTTCGTCCGCACCCCTTGAATTTTTCGACCGCACCCCTTGGAATTTTTCGTCCGCACCCCTTAGGTAAAAAGTGTTATCAATTTATATTTTAATTTTTTTTTAGTAAACTCTTAACTTTAAAAAAAAAAAAATACTACCTAAATTATATAACTTTTAATACCTAACTAACTAAACTCAAATACTCATACCTTTACCAACTTATAATTCCTAACTAGCTAGCCCACTAAGTCTTAGCCCATTAACCAAACCTAACAATATTTCAAACTATAATAAAATAATTAAAGCCCAAAACCTTTAGAAATTCTCTCCCGCTCTCTCTCTCTCTCTTGCGTCCCTGCACTGCCAACGAATAACATCACCCAGCGACAACAGTCCAGCAGCCGGCGACCACCGTAATCAGCCACCATACCACCGTCGTTCGACGACAAATCTAACCAGAATCCGAACACGGGTAATTTTCTTTGTTATTTTGATGATTTTGGTTGATATTATAGGAGAAAAAAGGGTAATAAAGTTGTTAAATAGGTTTGGAATTTTGTGTGTTTTGACGTTGTTTATGGTTGTTTAGATGATTTTTAGGGTGATTATGTTGCTTATACATTTTTAGGGTGATTACAACTTACGTTATGATTTCTAGGGCTTGAATAGTTGAAATTAAATAGAGGAAGAATTGCTTAAGAAATTACCTTTAGATGATGTTTTGAATAGATTTCAAAAAATGAAAACCCGCAGGGCATCGACGTTTTAATTATGTTTGTAACAAGGTTTGACATGTTTTTTATTATTATATAAATTTAGTTTGTTGTTCGTTTGTTTTACATGACCCGACCCGACCTGATACGAACCGATTTTTTTACTTATATACCTAGGGGCCTAAAATTTTTAAAAATGTTCCGCACCCCCATGGAAAAATTCCTGGGTCCGCCACTGAAGGAGGGTAAGATGTAGACAACACTACCTCTTCCTCGTATGAATAGAGATGATGCTTCCAGTTAGACCATCGGCTCGATAGTAGTTTTGCATCAAGCCTTGGACATAAAGCACATAATACTCAGCAATCGGGACAAAGACCGATTAGTGCATGTACCCTTTTGTCTTTCAGCTATCAACGCCACCATATGATGCATGATTAACCGTCCTGAGCTTTTAAAGTTATTTTCACGAAATTAGTAAAATAATGTTAAAATTAGTGCACTTTCACTTTTGCCCCCCGATGGCATACACTTTCACTTTCAGCTATCAACGCCACCACATGATACATGATTAACCGTCCTCAGCTTTTAATGTTATTTTCACAAAATTTGTAAAATAACGTTAAAATTAGATCTTTAAAATGGCCTAATCAATTAACCGGACTATAACAGAAAGAAAAACCGATAATGTCTAAGAAATCTCATAACCTCAACCGATAAAAAATTGGCTCAAAACTGAACCAAACTGCCCAAGTGTACAACCCTATATCATACTATCACTCTCAAACTATGAAAAAAAGACCATTAGCAATACACTGAAATGACAAAAAGATCAATATATAATAAAATAGGCACAAATTTGTAAGAATATTCAAAAAATAAATAAATTAATACAGGGGAAAAACACACATAAATATACATGTGTGTATAAAACCATGTGATCATGAAATGATCACTCATTAATAGTCACGCAACAAAATTAGTAAGGTTTCTCACCAACATAATTCCCAGGAGGATCATAATTACAAATCATAAAAACACCTCTACCTTGAAAACAAGTCACCCTTGCACACCCAACTCTCCTACTCTCCTTCCAAATAATTTGTGTATAATGCCCACACTCTTGCCCATTGCACGAATTCGACCAGTAGGTGTACCACCGCCGCTCTGCAACCCATGCCGCTGCCGCCTGAGCAGGGTTCCACCCATCACCACTACCCCAAAAGATATTCTCCCCATAAGGCCCATTTGAATGCTTTAACAAGCAATCTTGTCTCCTTTCCCTAGCATACAAGTCCGCGTAACGTTCTAGTCGTGTGTCCCAAATGAGCGGTGGCATATGCAGCGCGGCTCGGGCTTGGTTTTGAATAGATATGAAGTCATTGATCACATTTTTATTGAGTTGGTTTTTATTAGTGATGGCATTGGTGGAGGTTAGGAGAGTAAAGAAGAATGCAAATGTGATAGGAGAAAGCCACATTGAGAGATGGAATGATGTGTTTTCCTTGGTGGGAATTTTCTTAGGGTATGCTACTTGCATAATTATATATATATTCTGATTTAAAAATATAAATAATATTAAAATAAAGAAATAATATAATAGGGCGGTCGGATTTTGTAGAATTCAAGTGGTACCCATGATCGAATATGATTGCCATAATCTTTTGAGGACAATACGAAATCATTTTTTAACCATTAAATATGTCAAGAACTATATATGAAGTCCTAAAGTCCTAACTATTTTTTCAAGAACTGGATGCAAGTTATACATATGAAAATGAGTTTATTCAAAAACTGTTATTTATTAAAAACTTAAAATATGAAATAGATAACATTTAATAATAAAACGTTGAACTATAATAACTTAAAATACGAAATAGATAATATTTAATAATAAAGCGTTAAAAGTGCCATCTTGGGGGTAAGATAAGGCTTTGTAACCAATAGGTCGTTGATTCTATTCCCACAAAGGGAGTTTTCTATATTTATTGGGTTTTCTCCTAAATTGTTGTGTATAGGCATTATGCCTAGTGGAGATGGATATGATCGGATGGTTCCGCCGGTGACACGATGATACACCAGTAGTCCGTCAGTGATCCGAATTTGCCGTTAAAAAAAAAAAGTAAATTACTTTAAGGTGCTCGTGACGACGAGATGTGGTGGAGCAAGGATAGAGTCATAGAAATTAGGACACTAGAGTCGTAATTTTTCTTAGAAAATAGTTACCTGGTTGATTTAATTCCCTGAATTTTTTTCTGATTAAAAGGTCAGCCAATTCTATATCGTATTTTAATTTTGACGAAATTTTAAATTAAATACTTAAATGGTTAGATGGAACTAATTAATTTTAAATTAATTACTTAAATTGTTAGAATGGAACTAATATAAAACTTGGTTACTGTGTAGGGATTTTTTTTGAGTTTATAACTTAATAAAGGACCAAACTGTATGTTATGATTGGGGTTAGGATATAATAGAAAGTTTATTTCACTAGAAAGGATAAGAAGTAATCGGGAACGTCCAATTGTACAATGAACGGCCAAGATTAAAATCAAATTAAAAACTCTCATTGAAACACGCTATCCGGGCTTTCAAGGGTATTATCGTCAAATTCCAACAATAACCGCTGTTGAATATACACAGAAAGCTTCATAAAAAAGTTCATTACGTTTTACACTTCGATTGAAAGAACACACAGAGATAGAAATTTGAGATAATCAAACTCCGTTGAAATTCATGGCATCATCGAGAGATAATTTGAAGCTTTACCTTCGAGTTATTGAAAAGAAATCCATATCGCAAAACCCTAAATCATCAAAGAAGGAAAAAACAACATCAGATGAAGAAAACATCGATCAACAAGGAAAAATTAGCGGAAAAATCAACATTGAAAGAACAAACTCGTAGAAAACGAAAAGAGATTTCTAATAATAGTAATTTGATATATTTTTTGCTTTTTAAACTGTATTCAAATTACGTTTTATGAAGTGGAATAGAACTAATATACCATATTCCCAAATATTGTTAATGAGTTTTATCTTATCATTGTATATGCTTAGTTAGGTTTGTTATTAACGATTGCGTTTTATATTAAAACTGTGACCTAATGCTTTTTAGGGGCTTTTTATATTAATATTGTAAACTAAGGCGTTTTATCTTAAAAAATAGTAGAAAACAAAGAGAGATTTATGATAATTGTAATGTTAATTTAAAACATTGTGTTTTATCTTAACTTTGTATTTGCTTAGTTAGATATGTTGTTAACTATTGCGTTTTATCATAATACTATGACATATGCTTTTTATCTTAAAATTGTTGACTAATGTGTTTTATCTTAAAATATAATAGAAAACAAAATGAGATTTATGATAATGGTAATGGTAATTTTAAACAATGCGTTTTATCTTATCTTTTTATTTGCTTAGTTAGATATGTTATTAAGTATTGTGTTTTATCTTAAAACTGTGAACAACTGCTCTTTTATTTTAAAATTGTTAACTGACTTTATTTCATTATTCTGTTTAAGATAAAAAAACAACAGGGAAAACAGAAAAGGAGAATAAAGAAAGTGGTGATTGAAACTTCAGAAGATAAAGATTTTGTTTCACAAGAGGAAAATACTATGGGAGCTATAGTTCTTTTTTTGAACGATCAACTTCATTAACACACACAGAAGGTCCTCAAAGCGAGGAACTCTGCAAAAAAAAAACAAAAAAAACAAAAAAAAAACCCAACTACAACGAATACAAAGGGTTTTTACACCATTCTTGCCAAAGCAAACAATTACAACCAAACCTATGTCTAAACCAAAAAAATATCTAGACTTGATTTTGTGCACTACCTCCATAACTTTAGCATTCTTCGCGTTGACCAATTTTTCGTTGCGAGCTAACCAAATGGACCAAAGAGTGACCACGACAATGTTGTGCACTATCTTTCTACCACGCGATCCTCCATCAGCCCCTTTATAGATGTTAAGCAAATCCCGGATATCAAAGGCAAAAAATATTCGGGATTTTACACCAAGACGCAATTCTCCACCATATCTCAGCAGTAAAAATGCAAGCAGTAAACAGGTGGAGAGTTGAATCACTACCTTCTTCACAAAAACGCAAGCCATGGAACCAAAACAAATGTTCTGTTTCTCAAGCTCAATACGTGTGGGGAGTCTATGTAGTTCTGCCCTCCAAGCATGAATGTTACATTTCAACAGAACCCAATTTGTCTACATCATTTGAAAGTTCACAACGCCTCTTCCTTCTACGATCTCCTTTGCCTTCACTGAGAAGCCTGATTTCACCAAACCTTCCCAAGTCCAACTATCTTTACTGTTGGTAAATTGTACCTGCGATATCAAAAAATAGCTATCATTGAGCTTCGAAAGCTCCTAAACTGATGTAGGCGGCTTCGACCATTCCAAGCATAAATCCCAAAGGTAACCCGCAGATTTTATTCTGTCGGCAACACAACATCACTTCTTTTTCCCTAAAACAAAAAGATGAGGCCAAGTATATTTAAGTGGGGCTGAACCTATCCAAATGTCGCACCAAAAACTTATATCTTTTCCATCACCAAGCTTCGCTTTTAAGAGATTGTTTAATCGTTTTCCATTGCCAAGACTCGAATCGCATTGTTTAACTATAGCTTTCCAACATCCTGAGCTATACTTCTGAACAACAAATAAATTCAGGTAACATAAAACGCAGAAAAAATTACACTGTTGGTCTTGTGGTTTCTGCCGGATTTCAATGTCAGGTACTAATAGTTTTTTTGTTGCAAAATCAGGTATTAATGTTCTAATTTGTTACAATGTTAAGTACTAAGGCCAAATCTTGTCACAATGTTGAGTACTAAGGTCAAACCTTGTCAACTTTTTTTGTTAAGTCTTACTAAAATGACTAAAATTCCCTTTAATATCTAGAGAGTCTATTTTTTTAATTAACTAGTAATCAAGACCCGCGCTTTGCGGCGGGACCGTTAAACCGAACAAAAGTAAATGTATAAATGTTGAACCATGCACGCGCGTTGCGGTGTGTTAACTCGTAAATATTGTACTGAAGCGTAAGACATTGAAGGGGGGGGGGATAGTGCACGGTCCTCCCAACCGCCGGAGTGATCCTGTCACACCCTGACTTTTGCGGAAGCGTGATTATGGTGTGACTTTCTTGTTATAATTGCATTCAACCATATCAAACAACTATATGATAAAACCAAAGACTTGTCATCCATAAAATGAGTTTAAAACATAACAACATTGTCTAAAACGTAGACTTCAATTTCAAGTTTTTCAAACCATATGAATTGTGTAAAAGTTCACTAAGGATTCGTCGAAAGATATTAGTTGTAATCATGGCTTGGAAGACGTGTCTCGACCAGGAATAAGACACACTGACCAAACCCAAAGACCATGGATGACATCTTTATTTCAAATGCAGCATAAAAACTTTCAATGCCCGCCAGATCCACTTAATAGTTCCCTGAAATACATGCAGTTTAAAAATATCAACAAAAGTTGAGCGAGTCCATGTGTTTAGTATGTATGCACGTGTCGTTCTTGAAAACTTTTGTAAGGATGTATGTATGTCTGTGTAAACTGGTATGAAGCAATAAGGAAAAATTGATCAATTAATGTGTAGCTAATACATTAAAAAGTGACATGGCATAGGAAGTACTCAAACCTGTATGCGTATTTCGTACCGGCCCCTCCGGCGGAACGCCATAGTCACCACATGCGGCCACTCGCAGGCCCATGGGTGGGGCTCGCAACACCCAATAGATCTATCACTCATGCCCCTCGGTCCTTATACAAGGATTAATGGTCTTAAGCTAATGGCCTACCCATTCACGTGATCTAGCAGTAACTTTCCTTAGCTAATCATACCATGGTAATTGTTTGTAAGCAGTATGTAACATGTATTTCACCCCCGAAGTATAAAACAGAAAACAGTTAAGAGAAAAGGGGGACATGAACTCACAATATTGCGTCTTCAGTATGTGTAACCCAAGTCTCCTCAGCAAACACGACTACCTACAGTGTACTAACGTCCATTAGACGAACGGGCCGTGCCTTTGCTTAGTATGAAGGTTTTTGAACTACGTTTCTTGTGTTCCCAATATTATTCCAAGTAATTATTAGTTAAAATAATTATTTTAACTCTAAATTATACTTTATTTTGGAATAATTGTTTAAATAATATTTTTGCATTAGTACTTCTCAAGTATTTTAACTTCGTACTTCCTTCCCAAGGATGGGGGGGGGGGTATCTCATACATGTGTATTCGTATCTTTGTATGTGTGTATTTAGCCATGCATTGGCATCGTATTCCGGTGTATTATTCCAATTAAAAATATACCAATATATTCCCAATATATATTTCTAAAACAATATATTTTCAAGTCTCACTTAGAAAATATATATAACCTATTTGTCAAAAATAATGTATTCCAAGAAAATATATATCTTTCCCAAAAATCATATATTTTCTGAATATACTTAGGAAAATATATTTTTAACTCCCCAAAAATAATATATTTTCTCTTTGTCGAAAATATGACATACTTGATAATATGTACGAAAATCATATTTTCACTCATTTCGTTTCCAAAATAATACTTGCCAAAAATATATTTATAAGAGTATTTTCCGGAATATTTCATAAGTTACGTTTCCGCGTTCGGTTTCACAATACCAAGTGTGTAACTTAAATATTTTATTCCTTGATGTTTTTGGTATTATTTTGGAGTTGTAAATGTCAATGTATTTTGTTAAGTTATATTATTTTACCCGATAACAATATAACTAGTTCACAAAATATACAATTATTCACACAAGTGTCTTAGTATAAAATATATATATTCTAAATATATATTTGTCCGCTTTTATTTACGAAAACCCACCTCCGACACTTTGAAATATTGTAACAAAACTTATGGCGAAGTTTATTTTGAAAGACAAAGTTTAATACACAATTGTAAACACTTGTTATAAAATAATTTCTAAGTGTTTATATTTTTAGAAAATTTCGCTAGAGTTTCCTTTGTAAACAGAGGCGTCCATGCTAATAAGCATATCATTTTCTTTTCAAAACAATCACAATAATCATCAACAATTATCCTTTAAACAACTTTACATCACCGAGAGCAAAAACTATATGCGCTACATATTAATCATGAACTTGATATATCCCGAAAACGCGTAGTAACTTGGTAATGCATTTTGTGGTCGTAGTTACCTTTCAAAGTGTATTTATTTCTTTAAAAATTATTTTCTTAAAAGAGTTTAGTGTTTACAACTTGTAAACAATTTTTACAAAAATTAATCTTTTAAACTCTTCTTGTAAATAAAAGGTTTCTATACTTATTTCATTTCCAAAAATGGTGTAAGTGTATGTAAAAGTCATAATCTTTTTAAAATCAATTCTTGAACTTTGTTTGCTTAGAAAAGTCTCTTGTAATTCTCGGATCTATATGATCATCAACTTACTTTGTTCATTTATATTTCAAGAAAATCATTTTCTTTCAAGTTCATGTTTAAACTAGAAGATGATTATTTCATGTTTCACATAATCACCTTCTTAGTCTTGTTAAATCATGTTTCTAAACATGATTTAACAAGATCCATATGGTGATTAACATCACATAACCAAGAATCATCATGCATTCAACAACATATTCATAACAACATCCTACTAACAACATTTCATCTTCATGTAATCTTTTATGTTCAAGTTTCTTGTTTAAACCCTTTTAGTGTTCTTGTAAATTTCAACATACTACCACTTTTAACTACTCAAAATAGAAATAAGCAATGGTTAAACAAGAACTTACAACTAGCACAAAGGCTAGGGAAGAACTCTAGTGAAATTGGTGGTGAAAAATGATGTGAAAAAGCAAGTAATGAAGCTCCTTGAAGTTCTTCAAGCTTCTATCTTCTCAAGACACCTCTTAACACATGTATGGAGCTTGAAAATGGAAGAAGATGGTGGTGTTAAGGTGGTGATGGTGGCGGTTATGTTGAGGGCCAAGAGGGAGAGGGAGAGATGAGGGAGTGGTGTGAACTTTGTGAAGATGTGAAATGATATGGTGATCTAATGCACCATGCTTATAAAGATCATTTCAAATATTATGTCCAATTCAACAAGTAACAATCTAATATAAAAATAGAAACAAATCTAGGAAGTATGTTAGTGAATTTTGTGGGTCCTCTTGTGACCGTAAGAGGGTATGGGGGGGGGGGGGGGGGTAGATGTAAAATCTTGATGAAAGTTGGTAATTATTAGTCAAATTCCAAGTATATGATTACATAGTTAGTTTACTAGAGGATTTAGTGGGTGTTATGGTGTACGGGGACCATGACTAGCCAAGAAATAATTAAACAATGTATTTGGAAAAATTTTGGTGTTCCGGGTAATGTCCGGTTATTCGGTTAGATACCGTTTCGTTAAAGTGCTTAATTATTCCGAATAATGCCTTTTGTATATCTTTTTGTGTCACATTTAATTCCCGACACTTAGGGAAGCATACGGGACCGTTCTGCCATATTTTTGGCACATTACTAGCATATTAAATGCTGAATTTCTGATAAATAATGCAGAATTCTGCATTATTAGTGGGTTTTAGGCACTTCCCGGCACTTTAACTATCACCTAGTGATGCAGTTTTATGGTCCCCACTTCCCTACACTCCACACTAGTGTAGTACCCTGTCTCTGGCTCATACTGGCCTCAAAACATTGTCTGTCTATGTGCTGGCATTGTCAACATGTTTCCGAATTATCCGTTCAGTGTGCTAACTGTGCTTTGCGCATCAAGTATGTCACTAAAGTTTGTGTGTAATAAATAGAGTGACTGTATGAAACATGATGTATATGTATGTATGATACAAAAATCATAAAGCAGTTTAAATTGTCAGTTGTAATCAAGCACAGTCATTAAGCACATAATTAAGATTAATTAATTGTACGGACAAATGCAAATTTGACAGGTGAATTCACCTTGCCGAGTTCTTATCCTGGGCGACATATGCCACTCCCAAGACTCGAACCCGGTACCTCTGGGAAGAGGTGGGTGTCGGTGGCCAACTGGGCTACCCCAGTTGGTTAGCGTAAGACATTAAAAAGAATAACTAAGTCGGCTTAGGATCCTTGAGTTGTGGCGGGACCGTTAAATCGCCAAAAAGATTTAGACATAAAATGTTCACAAATGATGGGGCCCTTTATTCAAAAATAAATGTCGTAACACTTTAACTTTGAAGGGAAAGTCAAGCATGTTCTTTGCTCCTTCCACGTTGACAAACCAAAGCGTGTGAAAAAGAAAGGAAAAAAAAGGTTGTGCATGTATTAGGAGTACACAGAGCATAAAAACTTATACAAAATTCAACAGTAAATATGAGAGTAAGAACAAAATCACAAATTAATATAGGGTTAATTATATTTGACTAAAATAATGTAAAGTTTTATTTATATTTTTATGTTTTTCTGTTTTATTTATGTTTTTTTATAAAATTAAATGGATTTGAAGTTTATTATTTATAAACTTTGAGTTTATATATATAAATATGCTAGTAAAATAAACTTTTTAACTTAATCTAATAATATTATATATAAGCTCAAAATTTATAAATAATAAACTTCAAATCCATATAATTTTATAAAAAAATATAAATAAAACAGAACAATATAAATATAATTATAAATAAACTTTAATTTATTTTAGTCAAATATAATTAACTAAAAATAGATCTATATTTGTTAAAGGGCATTTTAGTCATTTTATAAGACTTAACAAAATAAGTTAACAAGGTTTGGCCTTAGTACTCAACATTGTGACAAATTAGAAAGTTAATACCTGATTGTGCAACAAAAAACTATTAGTTCTCTACACTGATATTTGGCAGAAACTACAAGAACCAACGGTGTAATTTTTTCTAAAACGCATTAAACATATTATGAACAAATATATGTTTCTAAAACACTTGTATATATCAGATGATGATTTTGTTGATCCCCCCCCCCCCCCAAGAGTGAAATAGACAAAAATATCATTATTTCAGAGTGCGAGAAAAATCAATCAAAGAAAAAGAAACAAAAGTCAGGAGTAGAAACAAAGAGATCATTGAGGAATGATAAAACAAAAGAACAACAACCATATTATGAACACGATGGAAGAAAAATCAACATAAGATGTGCAGTCAATAATCTCCTAATGTATCTTAAAAATTTGTCAAAAGAGCAAAAGAAAGTTGTTAGAGAAATAGGATTTGGCAGCATACTATCAATCAACTTGCAATCAGTTCCACGCAAATTCGGATATTGGCTAGTAAATAACTTTGATGCTGAAAATGATATGATAAATACTGGAGATGAAAAGATTAAGATCACGGCTGATTTGAGCCAAAAGGTATTTCAACTACCAAATGGAAAAATAAAGATTGAGGAAAGATTGAGGCCCAAAGAATCAGATCTTATATCTGGCGGGGTCAATTCAATAAAGAACTTTTGAAGAGAATGTATAATGCCAATGTGATTAATGATTTAAAGAAAAGAAAAGAGCTTGGAAGAATGTTCAAACTAAATTTCTTGGTTATATTTTTTACGGTCATGGCGGAAGCAATGCAAAGTAGTAATGTTAACCAAAGATTTTTGCCATTAATGAAAAGTAACATAAATATCCAAGATTTTAGTTGGTGTGAATATATTCTGAATTGTTTAAGACTGTTGGTGCATGCGTCTGTCGACTTCGTCTTGTATCGAGTCTTGTACTAAGAATGTTAGATCAGGGCACGTAGTTCGAGAAAACAAGTAATTTCGCATGAAAGGGTAATTCCGCTTGAATGAGACAAGCTTGTAATTCCGTGTGGAATTAGATTCCGCTTGGAATCTAATTTTGTTTGAAACCTCTTCAAGCGGAATCAGATCATTATATAAACCCTTCAAGCGAAATCATTTGTAACTTTTTCGGTCAGAGCAACGAAGTGCTGCCGAAGTGTCGTCACACTGTAAATCGTTATCAAATCAATAATACGACAGTTTAAAGTGTGTATCTTGCTGAATTGACCTCAGTACGACTGTTTCCGCCTTTCGTACTGAGCATAAACTCTTCTGAACGACTCGTTTGGGTCCGTATACGATCCTGCAAGTGGTATCAGAGCTCAGGAGGAAGAGTTCATACCAATTCAGCTGAAAATTCTGATTTCTACACCTTCTTTTCAAAATTTAACAACTTTTCACGATTAAAATCTGCTAATTTTTACACATTATATGTGCATCAGTGTTTTAACAAAGCCTTGAGAGTTTCAGACTTAAAATCGATCTAAAACTGATAAAATCTGTAATTCCGTTTGAAAATCAGTTTGAGAATGATGACGTCAGCAGCATTTCAAACGGAATTAGCTCTTAATTCCGCTTGAAACCGGTATTCCGTTTGAGAAGTTGGTTAATTTCGTTTGAAATAGGTAATCCCGTTTGAGTGATTTCGTTTGAATTACTAATTCCGCTTCAAGAGTGTAATTCCGTTTGAGAGAAGTGTTGATTCAAACGAAATCAGGGATTCCGTTTGAAAGTATGTTATCTCAAACGAAATTAGGGTAATTTCGTTTCAAGGCTAATCTCGTTTGAACTGTGTAATTCCGTTTGAAAGGAATTCCGTTTGAAAAAGTAATTTCGCTTGAAAGACTGTTTTGAGAATTTCTTGAAAACCGAATCATGGAAGAAGAATTTTTCAACGCATTTGCTACACCAGTTACCCCGATTACTCTTGCACAGAACACAATGTTGGAAAATGAAATAGGGACTATGCAAAAACCGCCTAAGCTAATGAACATTGAGGAGTATAAAGGTTGGGAAGGACGTTTTGAAAACTGGGTTCAAGCCAATTATTTGGATGCTTGGGAATGTGTTGAGACGAAATATGTTAGACCGATGACTGATGATGAAGAGATTATAGCAATAAAAGACCTTAGTGCTGAAGATAGAAATAAATACAAAGATGAGAAAATGATGTTAAGTCTACTACAACAAGCTGTGAAAGAAGATATCTTGGTGTTATTGCAACACAATGGAACTTCTTATTCAATATGGAAAGCATTAAGATCAAAGTTTGTTGGAAGCCAAGAGATGGTCAAGAACAAAAAGTCGCTTTTGAAAAAAGAGTTTGATCTATTTCGTGGGTTGAAAAATGAAAGCACAAAGCAAATTATTGAACGGTATTGCAATTTGTTAGCTAACATGAAGAGATTGAGCATTAACAAAGATAATGAAGAGTTGATCGAAAAATTGGCTGATGCATTACCATATGAGACTTGGGGTACATATCTCATGATGTTAAGGAACAAGAAAGGGTTTAGCAGTCTGACATTGAGCAAGTTCTTTGAAGAGATTGAAGCTCAGGAGATGGAATAGAGAAAGATTTCAAAAATGAAAGATTTCGATGGTGAACAAGACATTGGGCTGTATTACAAAGTAGGGTTGAATGACAAAACCACCAATATGTCACCAAAGGTTGAGACAGCCTTCAATGCCAAGAGTTCATCAGGAAGTTCATCCAAAGGATCAAACAGCAACGCAAGTTTCTCATCATTTCCATCATTTGATCTAAACATTTCAGCAATCAAAAATGGCAAAAAGCTACAATGCAATATTGTACTAAATCTTGAGAATGATCAGGAGTATTCTGAAGAAAATGCAAAAAGCCATATGTCATTGTTAGGAACTGTTTTGGAGTCGTATGGAAGTTTAGTTGCAGGTCGGATCGGGAATCCAATGCTTACAAAAGAGGATTACGATCAAATCGATGCTGAGGAGATGGAATTGATGGACATAAAATGGTGTTTGGCTAGTGTGTTAAGACGAGCTGAGAAATTCAAACAAATCACAGGAAGAGATGACTTCCGTGATGCATTTGTTTCTAATTTAGGTTTTGATAAATCTAAAGTCACTTGTTTTCGTTGCAGGGAAAAAGGACACTTCAAAAGGGAGTGTACTAATCGCGAAGCAAGTGGAGCTCAAAATCCGTTCAATAACAATGATTACTACCGAAAGTCCATTTATCATCAAGTTGCTCAACATCTACAAGAACCACAAGTGGCACATGGTAGAAAAATAACTGAAGAATCTTCAAAAAGAGCATGTTTGGTGAATCAGGATGATCAAAAATCGTCAAATGGTTTCAGTTGGGACAAATATATCTCAGCTGACGGTAAAGCATGTTTGATAGACCAAGACGATGAAAAGTTGCCTGAAGGTTTTAGTTGGGAAAATTTCACTTGGGATGATTACTGTCCGGATAAAGAAATGCTAAAAGCCAAAGCTTTTGTTGCTCGTATTGAAGAAGATAGTGATGATGATACTGAGTATTATGCTAAAAGAATGGCAGCTCATTTGAAAATGATGGCAGAAAGTGATAGTGAAGATGAAAAAGCTAAAAAGAAAAAGAAAAAGGTTAAAACACCTGTCAGCAGTGATGATGAGGAAGTACCAGTGATAAGGAAAAAGGTGAAAGACATTCCAAAGTTCAAGGTGGATGAAGAAGTTGATATGAGAAAGATTCCTGTGAATTGTGAAACCTGTGAGATCATGAAAAAGAAAAACAGCGAATTGATTAACAACATGAACAGGCTGAAGGAATCTTACGATGTTCTAAACAAAGCAATGAATCAATATAATCAATCCAGCAGTGAACAAGCAATAGCCATGAAGACACTTCAGGGAGCTTTCATGATAAAGCAGAAAAGTGTTAACAATTATATTGAAAAGTGTGCTGCTCTGGAACAAAAATTGGAAACTCAAAGAATTGAAACAGAAAGAGTTAATAGATTGTTAAAAAGTTACTCATGTACTTCTTATGTCATTGACAGGGTTTATCCAACTATTGAAGGTATGAAGACATTTGAGGATGATGAAGTAACTGAAGAACAAAAGGTGACTCCTGAAAAGAAGAAAGAAAAGAAGAAGGATACTAAAGTGAATGATTCTGGTAAGAAACAAGGTTTCAGTTACAACAAGTGTCCACCCCCGCTTGAAAATGGATATTCTCCGAGAAATCCAAATTCAGAAAGAGTCGAAAAGGCAACAAATTTACAGTGGGAGTCGGAGATTTCAGTTAACTTGCCAGATAATATTGATGTCACGTTTACATCATCTGACACTGATCATGAGTCCGAGTTAATAAAGAAAGTGGTCGATCAGGTGTTGGATAAAGATGAAACTGAGGAGTCAAAGTCGGAGTCTATGTCAGAGTCAAAGTCTGAGTCCAGCACTCCAAGTCAAACCGTCAAATAGGGCAAAAGGGTTTACAATAAAGAATTTCTTTTATCAAAATCTAGTTTGAATGATGAAACATTCAAAGTTGCATATACGTTGATTGATTCCGACAAATTATATTCTGATGAGGAATTTCCAATAAGAGGTGTCAAAACTGAATTGATCAAAAAGGTTTTCAAACTAACAGAAATTAATATTTCTGAAATAAAAGATGTAAATCTTTTTGAAAAACCTAAAAAATACACCTCAAGAGTTCAACAAAGAGAAAACAAGAAAAAGCGTTACAGTTCTGGTTCTGGTTATCGAAAGAAACCAAACCATAACGGTAATTTCAAAAAGAAAGGATTAGGATTTATTCCACCAGAAAATTATAAAAATGAAAAATATGTTCGAGATTTTAAATCAAAAATGATATTTATTTCAGGAACATCTTCTGAAGAAGAAAAAGAAAATTTGTTCAAAAAGCAGTCAAACAAAGAATTCCTTGCTAAGAAGCAAGAAGAAATGGAGAAGACTGTTGATCAGAAGAAGGAAACTCGAACCTGTTTCAAATGTGGAAAAAGTGGTCATATTGCCATGAAATGTTCACAGGCAATTCAAACTAAACAGGGAGTTTCTAAACTAAAAGATAAAGAGGTTGTGTTTGAACCACCAATTGATAGAACTAAACTTTTAAAAAATTCAAAATTTGAAATTGGTGAATGTTCAAAGAGGTTTTACAAGAGAAGTGCAAATCTTGACAACCAAAAATGGGTTGTTAAGAAATCAGAGGATAGTTCTAGCAATGATTCTGATTCGTTAAAATCAGAGGAGCTATTGTCTGGCGATGAATCTGATTCCACAAAGTCAGAGGAGCCACATGTTGAGGTTAAAAGTGAGAATTCAGTTCCTCCAATTGATGATGTAAATTTTCCACCATTGAGGGCTGAGAATTTTAAACAGAAAGTTAGTCAAATTGAAATTTCAAATCAATTTTTCTCAGAAAAGAATGAATTTGATATTGAAAAAGCTTTTAACTCCAAAGTACAACATATTTTTGGTAAAATGGTTGACAGGAAGGTCAAAGGAGTTAAGGAGTTTTATGAGAAGAAAACGAGAAACCATGTAAGGGTGTTTCATCTCAGGTTTGTGACTGGGATGGAACATATTATGAACAGTAAAAATCTGGACTTGCCGGAGCTCCCAAGTTGGTAATCGTGGAGCAGGAATCGGCATCTTTCTACAAGTGGTTATTCGGTAAACCTACAAGTGGTAGTTGTTCTTAAATTGTTATATTTTGATTTTACAAGTAGTGTTGATTGATAAAGTGAGCCTACAAGTGGTTGAAGAAAGGTTTTCACTTTCAAATGATTAATCAAGGTCATTAGGTTAAACTTGATTTGATCATTCCTACAAGTGTTTGAGAAGACAATGTGAAGAATGAATCCCCATACCTATAAGTGGTAAAATCAACAAAACTAATTTTCCAGAAAAACCATCTGATTAAAACAAACATAAGTGTTTTGAAATCACAATGGGAAAATAGTTTGTTGTGAGGGGGAGTTCTGATTGTTTATGCCAAGTGGATGGCGAATTGAAGTGATTTGATATCAGTTGTTACGTTTCTTGTACAGTTTGTTTTCAAATTTCTTTTATATGTGTTTGAATTTTAGGGGGAGTAAGTTTTTTCTGAAAATCCAAAAACATTTGAAAATTTGAAAAAGTCAAAAACATGATAAATTCAAAAATGAGTTTTGTTGAGAAAAGAGGAAATGATAGTACATCAGTAGACGATCACAACATGCTAAAGAAATGGAAAGAAAAATGTGATAAACGGTCTCACTGATGATGTGCCAGTAGGTTTTTACACATTTAGTAGATTGTGACGAGATATAAACCTAAATTTCAAACTTGCTTATATCGTGGGGAACATCTCTCGGATATATGGGTAACCCCCGAAATCTTGTTTGAAAGGTCCCTCTTTCTGAAATACTAGGTCTTTATACTCAGTGATATCTGGGGTATTATCCTGGGACTTCTGATTTTGCGGAAGCAATGGCCTACTCCCCGTATAATACTTTCTGCTTGCTTGAAATATAGCGCCGCCCTCAGTACAAAAAATGATGAAACATTGAAAAATGATAATCATGTGCTATTGAAACAAAAGATCCTCTAAAGGCGACACACCAAAAGTCGAAGCCGTCATCTCTCTGCTGAACGGAAGTTCTGACCTGAGCTCTCACGGTCCTCGCATTTTAACCCTTTACAGATATCATCTGTGGTATACTGATATTCGCTAATTTACACATATTTTAGTCCCCTATTTTCTCCCCATTTTATGCGTTTTCGGCCGTAAAACCGTCATTCGGATACTTAATTATGTATACTTTTGTTTACAGGCCTAAAACAGCATACCAGACAAGATGACAGCGAAAACGAGGACTTTCCGGACAAAACGACGAAGCTGCGAATATTCTGTTAGAAAACTGACCTGGGCGAATGGAACGGTCGTGCGACCCAATGCACGACCGTGCATCTCCGAAAAATGAAAGACAGTCCGGCATTGAACGAACGTGCAACTCGGCGTGCAAGGAAATCAAGGCAATCCCAGTGATGCACGGGCGTTCCATATCTTGCACCCCGTGCGGATCCGATGATCACCCAAAACCCCGGGACTGAACGACCAGTGCAGCAATCCGTGCAACATGATCCCAGAAACGCACGGTCGTGCCATATGAAGAACGATCGTGCGTGACCTACGACTGGTCAAGATCTGTGACGTCATGCAGTATGGTGCACCACACCTACAATAATTGCTTAAAGTGAACGGTCGTCAACAGGACGCACGACCGTGCGGTTTCGAATTTATATAAAAAACTTGCAGAAACATTCTGCTCGTAACTCTGGACATTTTGGAAGCGATTCTGGCGATTTTCAGGCTCCGGAGGCTTCTGCTTTCACCCGGATTCAAGCCACATTATGCCGATTAGCTTCGTTATCTTCCAGATTCTTAATCTTATGCTTGTTTATGGTTTGGTTTTCTAATCTTTCCATGATTTTGTTAATCTTTCAAGCATTTAGATTAATGTTTATGTATTATTGTAGCCTTTGGGTAAAAACACAACAATCCCTTGCTTGATTATAGCCATTAGTATGTTAATCTTTGTTTGTAATGACATTTGGAAGTATTTTCTATGTTAATCTTTGATGATTAGTTTGCAACCTTGTTATTGATATTGATTTCTTGATTATAAGTAATTGTGTTGGATGATTGGTATTTGGTTAGTTAAGATAGTTGAAAAATGAAGCTTAGTTAATCTTGTATTAGTAAACTTTGAACTTGGTTAACTAGTTTAGCTTGGTTTAAATGTGTGCATCATGATACTAGAAATGGTTAGTGATTTAATAACATGTAATTATTGTTAATCAAGAAAGCTTGCCGTCGTAAGGACCTAAACGGGGTAAATGGTGTCGTTATGAATTCTTGCCATGATTTGTTAACTTAGTTAGTAGTTTAGGCCAAAATTGCTATCTTGGTGAATTTGTGTGTAAGGTTTGTAAAATGAACTCGGTTGTGATTTAATCTAGTTTATGCTTGTCTCGGTGGTTGCATTGTGTTTATCGGTGTCGCTTTCCTTGATTAAGTGCGGTTAGAAAACTCCTAACGGATGACTAACTTATTTTTAAGAGATTTTCATAGACATTTATCAATTGCACGTTAAAGAACAATTTTAGGTGGTTAAAGTGTGTTTATCGTTTTAACTTTCCGAATGATTGTCATGTTAGGATTCCCGAAAGGGATACTAATTGTCTTGAAATTGGAGAATTGATCGAATGCTTCTAGTGCCAAAACCGACTTAATTGACATGCTTTGGTTGTGTATTAAGCAAGGCTATTTATCTATTATCTACTATGTTTTTATATGTATTTGTTTATGCTTACTTTAGTTTTTATAAAAATCAAACAACTTATGTTTTTACCGGTAGTTTAGTGACAAAGGTCTAGTATTATTTCTCCGCCCATTTCCTTGGATCGATACTTGGTTCTTACCGATACTGTAACACCCCAAAACCCGAATGTTTATATTCGTTAAATGTTATGATGTGGTGCATCAAGAAATGAATGACTGGGTTATTTAACCAAGTTAACAAAAGGGTAAAAGTAATAAAAAGAAAGAAAGTTGTGCCCATTTATAATTAGTGGCAACTTGAGGGGTTAAAGTGGGTTAAGTTGAAAGTTGATTTAACAAACAAAGATTTACACACACAAACACACACACGATCGTGTGTTCTAGAGAGAGAGCAGGAGCTCTCATGAAGTCAAAACCCTAACTTCATCTATTCCCTCAAATTGGAAGGCAAAACGAAGCTCAAATTCATAACCAAACACGGATTAATGATCACCTTCACAAGGGGATCGTAAGGTATGTCTTAGATTCGAGATTGGTGATGATGCACGAAATGGGTTATGTTGTAAATCACGAATTTGTATGAAATTGAGCATGAGTATGTGTTAGATTCATCATTTGGAACATGGATTATGCATGAATGAGGTTAATTTGATGTTTAAGGGTGAAACCCATTTGTTATGGTAAGAATGATGATTTGAATCATCATCCATGTCTAATTCTTGTGGAATGTTGATGTATTTTTATGTATGATGGATTCTTGTTAGAAGGATTGGAAGAAATGTGATGATTATATGTTTGATGATTATGCATGTATGATTCGTGTTGATTGGAAGGAAGACATTGATGAATTATGTATGAAATTAGAAGATTGTGCATGAATTAGTTGTACGTTATGCTTAGAAGGCAGTACGCACACCAAGTGTTTGATGAAATGCCTAGGTGAGCTTAATAGATGAAATTGTATGTAAGTAAAAGATGATATGTATATAGTGATGTCCGTATAGTCGATTATAATGTTACGGGTATATAATGAAAAGTCAAAAGTTAAAGTAAATGGACCGTTGACTTCTAAAAGTCAACTGTCATGTTGTCATAATTGTAAGACTAAAGTAAGTTATATGATGCGTGTTAGACGTATGTGTGTCTAATGCGATGACATTACGGACTCCACGAGTTGGAAATGATATGAATTTGGTTACATGTATTATGCTTGATAGAAGTGACTATGAACGTCAAATATGAATTATACGATCGATATGATCGTTAGCTTGTACAATTATGTATGCTAATAAGAATGTGATATGGTGACATGAAAGTATAGGAATTATGTCGAGAAGGACTCAAGCATGAAAGGCTAACGGGTCAAAAAGAGACAAGATAACGGACACGAACTCGGACGCACGAGGTAAGTGATTTCTGCAATCACTTCTTATGTTCGTTTAAGTTATAAGGCGTTTTAATTAACTAAGCATGATGGTTGAAGTCAATTATGTGTCGTAGTCTTTCGTCGTAAAGGATGGGATTAAAGTTGACCAAAATGCCCTTGATGGGTATTTTGGGCAAATGATCTTAATAAGTGGTTTAAGAACAAGTTATACGATCAGTTTAATGTTTTGGACAAGTATGGAAATGGGAAGTATGGTTTTGTTGTCATAAACCGTTTAATGCGCAAATACCCATAACGGGTCAAATAGTTAGAAAATGATAATAAGCCGATAGAGCGTAAGTTAAGAATTTCCGTAATCCGGATGTGGGATTTTAAGTTCATATGATAGAATGTGAATTTACAAGCATGTAGGAAGAAACAGGAGCTTAAAGCGGGATCCCATGTCCCAGGTAAGAATCCCACCTCAGGTTCCTGAACCTTAAAGCGGGATCCCATGTCCCAGGTAAGAATCCCACCTCAGGTTCCTGAACCTTAAAGCGGGATCCCATAGCCCAGGTAAGAATCCCACCTCAGGTTCCTGAACCTTAAAGCGGGATCCCATGTCCCAGGTAAGAATCCCACCTCAGGTTCCTGAACCTTAAAGCGGGATCCCATAGCCCAGGTAAGAATCCCACCTCAGGTTCCTGAACCTTAAAGCGGGATCCCATGTCCCAGGTAAGAATCCCACCTCAGGTTCCTGAACCTTAAAGCGGGATCCCATAGCCCAGGCAAGAATCCCACCTTAGGTTCCATTTGGGAACCTTAAAGTGGGATCCCGTACCCCAGATAAGAATTATTAACTTAATTCTCGTTGGTATGTATGCAATGATGTGGGAAAGGTTTGTATGCATGTAGATGTGTATATATGTATGTGTAAAGATATGTACGAGGGTATGTATGTATGCAATGACGTGGGAAAGGTTTGTATGCATGTGGATGTGTATGTATGTATGTGTAAAGATATGCACGAGGGTATGTATGTATGCAATGATGTGGGAAAGGTTTGTATGCATGTGGATGTGTATGTATGTATGTGTAAAGATATGCACGAGGGTATGTATGTATGCAATGATGTGGGAAAGGTTTGTATGCATGTAGATGTGTATATATGTATGTGTAAAGATATGTACGAGGGTTTGTATGTATGCAATGACGTGGGAAAGGTTTGTATGCATGTGGATGTGTATGTATGTATGTGTAAAGATATGCACGAGGGTATGTATGTATGCAATGATGTGGGAAAGGTTTGTATGCATGTAGATGTGTATATATGTATGTGTAAAGATATGTACGAGGGTATGTATGTATGCAATGACGTGGGAAAGGTTTGTATGCATGTAGATGTGTATGTATGTATGTGTAAAGATATGCACGAGGGTATGTATGTATGCAATTATGTGGGAAAGGTTTGTATGCATGTAGATGTGTATGTATGTATGTATAAAGGCATGTATGAGTGTATGCACGTATGTAAAGTTGTAGGGAAAATATGTACGTATGAAGATATGTATGTGAGTACGCATGTATGCATGATTTAGACACGTTGAGGGTTAACGTTATTAATGGTGTACCTCGAGAATGAAAAGTAATGCAGGTACATTATTGAAGCCTCACCAGGAAATGGATATGCAGATGAAATGCTTAAAGCTTAAAAGATGACGAAGTGTGAAGTGTAGACGAATGAACGTTGTTTCTTTAACGTGTGCTAATGTTATGAATGCATGTGGTGAATGCAGGTTGTACGGATAATGAGCGATTATCAGAAGGATTAGGGATTGAAGACCGAGCCGCTAGAGAGATTGTACGGGGACGTTGAATGTAAAAGGTAGTAAACGTAAGCTATGTTTTTAATTAGTAAATAAGAGGATGACGGATTTATGAATAAGAATTACGTTAAAGCTAAATTTTAAATAAGTTGAGGTATTTATAATGAAAGAAATTTTATGGTTCGTGTTTCCGCTGCGACTTTTTGTCAATTACGAATTAGGGTGTAACAAGTTGGTATCAGAGCCCTGGTTTGAGAGAATCAAGTGTAAGAAGGTAAGTGCTTGAACTCAAACCTGTGTGCTCTTGTGATAAGAAACCCGTACAATCCAAGACTCGGTCAAGATCCAAAGGTAAAAGAGAATGTAAGTATGTACTTATGTATACGCATAAAGAAACTGACGGTTTTGTATATGCAAAGTAAGTATAAGCGTTTGAAGAGGATGATCCGCGAGTGCGGTCAAGTACCGACACCAAGGCATGAAATAAGATAAAGTTGAACTCAGGTACGTAAATTCAATATGTCGGTATATGAAATGGTAAAATGCATTAAGGGAAGAAAAATGCTAAATGAAGGACCATGATGGTATAGTAAACATGTTTTGAAAAATGATACACGTGCCGAAACCTAATTCTTCGGACATAAGGTGACAATTACACGAAGACACGAAACTAGTATGTGGATTGTGTACCTGGCCAGTACACGTGAAGCATATGACGTTCGTGGAACCGTGATAATTAATACAGGTGTGTCCGTTAGAATTAAGTAGTAGGTGGACGTGAGGGTGAAGAGAAATGTAAGACTCTCAAGAATGAGAGTATGAAATGCTATGCTAGAATCCGCGAGACGGATTCGAAACATGAAATGCTATGCTAGAATCCGCGAGACGGATTCGAAACATGAAATGCTATGCTAGAATCCGCGAGACGGATTCGAAATATGAAATGCTATGCTAGAATCCGCGAGACGGATTCGAAATATGAAATGCTATGCTAGAATCCGCGAGACGGATTCGAAACATGAAATGCTATGCAAGAATCCGCGAGACGGATTCGAAACATGAAATGCTATGCTAGAATCCGCGAGACGGATTCGAAACATGAAATGCTATGCTAGAATCCGCGAGACGGATTCGAAACATGAAATGCTATGCTAGAATCCGCGAGACGGATTCGAAACATGAAATGCTATGCTAGAATCCGCGAGACGGATTCGAAACATGAAATGCTATGCTAGAATCCGCGAGACGGATTCGAAACATGAAATGCTATGCTAGAATCCGCGAGACGGATTCGAAACATGAAATGCAATGCTTGAACCCGCGAGACGGATTCAAGGGATGAAAAGCGTATATGCAATGTTTGAATCCGCGAGACGGATTCAAAGAATGAAAGATATGAATGCAATGCTTGAACCCGCGAGACGGATTCAAGGGATGAAAAGCGTATATGCAATGTTTGAATCCGCAAGACGGATTCAAAGAATGAAAGGCGTAAATGCAATGTTTGAATCCGCGAGACGGATTCGAAACATAGAAGGTACGAAAGGTATGAATAATGTGTTCGAATCCGCGAAACGGATTTAAGATATAAAAGACGGAACTAGTCTACATAAGAAGAAGTCAATAGCTTGACCATGTATGCGTCAAACAAGTCATAAAAGTAATGTAAAGCGAAAGAACAAAAGAATGATAGGAATGAAAATATCCGAATGTGCAAGTAACGTGAGGATATGTATGGTACAAAAGATTATAGAAGCGTAGAATGATGTTAGCTACGGAGTTAAGCACGTAAGTGTGACTATGAAATGGTAGTTTTGTTGTGATAACAAAACAAGGGTTAAATGTTATGCAATGCGTCTATAGAATGAAATCTTAAAGGATGAGATGAAGGTATTTAATCTGTTATAAAATGATCATATGAGTGTAAGCATTATTATAAGTTTGAATAAGAATGTATATTAACCTGTTTTAACGGGTCAAAGGAAATGAGAATGTTATATGAAAGTATGCCATGGAAAGTACAGCCTTGTTAAGAAATTGCATGAATAATTAAGAAATGAGTTAGGATGGTTACTTATGATTATGATGCGACTATGAAGTCAAACATGAATGTGTGTGTAAGAGGAAATGAGAAAGGTTTCGGGGACGAAACCTTATTTAAGGGGGGTAGACTTGTAACACCCCAAAACCCGAATGTTTATATTCGTTAAATGTTATGATGTGGTGCATCAAGAAATGAATGACTGGGTTATTTAACCAAGTTAACAAAAGGGTAAAAGTAATAAAAAGAAAGAAAGTTGTGCCCATTTATAATTAGTGGCAACTTGAGGGGTTAAAGTGGGTTAAGTTGAAAGTTGATTTAACAAACAAAGATTTACACACACAAACACACACACGATCGTGTGTTCTAGAGAGAGAGCAGGAGCTCTCATGAAGTCAAAACCCTAACTTCATCTATTCCCTCAAATTGGAAGGCAAAACGAAGCTCAAATTCATAACCAAACACGGATTAATGATCACCTTCACAAGGGGATCGTAAGGTATGTCTTAGATTCGAGATTGGTGATGATGCACGAAATGGGTTATGTTGTAAATCACGAATTTGTATGAAATTGAGCATGAGTATGTGTTAGATTCATCATTTGGAACATGGATTATGCATGAATGAGGTTAATTTGATGTTTAAGGGTGAAACCCATTTGTTATGGTAAGAATGATGATTTGAATCATCATCCATGTCTAATTCTTGTGGAATGTTGATGTATTTTTATGTATGATGGATTCTTGTTAGAAGGATTGGAAGAAATGTGATGATTATATGTTTGATGATTATGCATGTATGATTCGTGTTGATTGGAAGGAAGAAATTGATGAATTATGTATGAAATTAGAAGATTGTGCATGAATTAGTTGTACGTTATGCTTAGAAGGCAGTACGCACACCAAGTGTTTGATGAAATGCCTAGGTGAGCTTAATAGATGAAATTGTATGTAAGTAAAAGATGATATGTATATAGTGATGTCCGTATAGTCGATTATAATGTTACGGGTATATAATGAAAAGTCAAAAGTTAAAGTAAATGGACCGTTGACTTCTAAAAGTCAACTGTCATGTTGTCATAATTGTAAGACTAAAGTAAGTTATATGATGCGTGTTAGACGTATGTGTGTCTAATGCGATGACATTACGGACTCCACGAGTTGGAAATGATATGAATTTGGTTACATGTATTATGCTTGATAGAAGTGACTATGAACGTCAAATATGAATTATACGATCGATATGATCGTTAGCTTGTACAATTATGTATGCTAATAAGAATGTGATATGGTGACATGAAAGTATAGGAATTATGTCGAGAAGGACTCAAGCATGAAAGGCTAACGGGTCAAAAAGAGACAAGATAACGGACACGAACTCGGACGCACGAGGTAAGTGATTTCTGCAATCACTTCTTATGTTCGTTTAAGTTATAAGGCGTTTTAATTAACTAAGCATGATGGTTGAAGTCAATTATGTGTCGTAGTCTTTCGTCGTAAAGGATGGGATTAAAGTTGACCAAAATGCCCTTGATGGGTATTTTGGGCAAATGATCTTAATAAGTGGTTTAAGAACAAGTTATACGATCAGTTTAATGTTTTGGACAAGTATGGAAATGGGAAGTATGGTTTTGTTGTCATAAACCGTTTAATGCGCAAATACCCATAACGGGTCAAATAGTTAGAAAATGATAATAAACCGATAGAGCGTAAGTTAAGAATTTTCGTAATCCGGATGTGGGATTTTAAGTTCATATGATAGAATGTGAATTTACAAGCATGTAGGAAGAAACAGGAGCTTAAAGCGGGATCCCATGTCCCAGGTAAGAATCCCACCTCAGGTTCCTGAACCTTAAAGCGGGATCCCATGTCCCAGGTAAGAATCCCACCTCAGGTTCCTGAACCTTAAAGCGGGATCCCATAGCCCAGGTAAGAATCCCACCTCAGGTTCCTGAACCTTAAAGCGGGATCCCATGTCCCAGGTAAGAATCCCACCTCAGGTTCCTGAACCTTAAAGCGGGATCCCATAGCCCAGGTAAGAATCCCACCTCAGGTTCCTGAACCTTAAAGTGGGATCCCATGTCCCAGGTAAGAATCCCACCTCAGGTTCCTGAACCTTAAAGCGGGATCCCATAGCCCAGGCAAGAATCCCACCTTAGGTTCCATTTGGGAACCTTAAAGTGGGATCCCGTACCCCAGATAAGAATTATTAACTTAATTCTCGTTGGTATGTATGCAATGATGTGGGAAAGGTTTGTATGCATGTAGATGTGTATATATGTATGTGTAAAGATATGTACGAGGGTATGTATGTATGCAATGACGTGGGAAAGGTTTGTATGCATGTGGATGTGTATGTATGTATGTGTAAAGATATGCACGAGGGTATGTATGTATGCAATGATGTGGGAAAGGTTTGTATGCATGTGGATGTGTATGTATGTATGTGTAAAGATATGCACGAGGGTATGTATGTATGCAATGATGTGGGAAAGGTTTGTATGCATGTAGATGTGTATATATGTATGTGTAAAGATATGTACGAGGGTATGTATGTATGCAATGACGTGGGAAAGGTTTGTATGCATGTAGATGTGTATGTATGTATGTGTAAAGATATGCACGAGGGTATGTATGTATGCAATTATGTGGGAAAGGTTTGTATGCATGTAGATGTGTATGTATGTATGTATAAAGGCATGTATGAGTGTATGCACGTATGTAAAGTTGTAGGGAAAATATGTACGTATGAAGATATGTATGTGAGTACGCATGTATGCATGATTTAGACACGTTGAGGGTTAACGTTATTAATGGTGTACCTCGAGAATGAAAAGTAATGCAGGTACATTATTGAAGCCTCACCAGGAAATGGATATGCAGATGAAATGCTTAAAGCTTAAAAGATGACGAAGTGTGAAGTGTACACGAATGAACGTTGTTTCTTTAACGTGTGCTAATGTTATGAATGCATGTGGTGAATGCAGGTTGTACGGATAATGAGCGATTATCAGAAGGATTAGGGATTGAAGACCGAGCCGCTAGAGAGATTGTACGGGGACGTTGAATGTAAAAGGTAGTAAACGTAAGCTATGTTTTTAATTAGTAAATAAGAGGATGACGGATTTATGAATAAGAATTACGTTAAAGCTAAATTTTAAATAAGTTGAGGTATTTATAATGAAAGAAATTTTATGGTTCGTGTTTCCGCTGCGACTTTTTGTCAATTACGAATTAGGGTGTAACAAGTTGGTATCAGAGCCCTGGTTTGAGAGAATCAAGTGTAAGAAGGTAAGTGCTTGAACTCAAACCTGTGTGCTCTTGTGATAAGAAACCCGTACAATCCAAGACTCGGTCAAGATCCAAAGGTAAAAGAGAATGTAAGTATGTACTTATGTATACGCATAAAGAAACTGACGGTTTTGTATATGCAAAGTAAGTATAAGCGTTTGAAGAGGATGATCCGCGAGTGCGGTCAAGTACCGACACCAAGGCATGAAATAAGATAAAGTTGAACTCAGGTACGTAAATTCAATATGTCGGTATATGAAATGGTAAAATGCATTAAGGGAAGAAAAATGCTAAATGAAGGACCATGATGGTATAGTAAACATGTTTTGAAAAATGATACACGTGCCGAAACCTAATTCTTCGGACATAAGGTGACAATTACACGAAGACACGAAACTAGTATGTGGATTGTGTACCTGGCCAGTACACGTGAAGCATATGACGTTCGTGGAACCGTGATAATTAATACAGGTGTGTCCGTTAGAATTAAGTAGTAGGTGGACGTGAGGGTGAAGAGAAATGTAAGACTCTCAAGAATGAGAGTATGAAATGCTATGCTAGAATCCGCGAGACGGATTCGAAACATGAAATGCTATGCTAGAATCCGCGAGACGGATTCGAAACATGAAATGCTATGCTAGAATCCGCGAGACGGATTCGAAACATGAAATGCTATGCTAGAATCCGCGAGACGGATTCGAAACATGAAATGCTATGCTAGAATCCGCGAGACGGATTCGAAACATGAAATGCTATGCTAGAATCCGCGAGACGGATTCGAAACATGAAATGCTATGCTAGAATCCGCGAGACGGATTCGAAACATGAAATGCTATGCTAGAATCCGCGAGACGGATTCGAAACATGAAATGCTATGCTAGAATCCGCGAGACGGATTCGAAACATGAAATGCAATGCTTGAACCCGCGAGACGGATTCAAGGGATGAAAAGCGTATATGCAATGTTTGAATCCGCGAGACGGATTCAAAGAATGAAAGATATGAATGCAATGCTTGAACCCGCGAGACGGATTCAAGGGATGAAAAGCGTATATGCAATGTTTGAA
Source organism: Helianthus tuberosus (assembly GCA_030545235.1). Taxonomy (NCBI): domain Eukaryota; kingdom Viridiplantae; phylum Streptophyta; class Magnoliopsida; order Asterales; family Asteraceae; genus Helianthus; species Helianthus tuberosus. The sequence goes on along the minus strand of CM060366.1, from coordinate 171,093,895 downwards.
TCCGCAAGACGGATTCAAAGAATGAAAGGCGTAAATGCAATGTTTGAATCCGCGAGACGGATTCGAAACATAGAAGGTACGAAAGGTATGAATAATGTGTTCGAATCCGCGAAACGGATTTAAGATATAAAAGACGGAACTAGTCTACATAAGAAGAAGTCAATAGCTTGACCATGTATGCGTCAAACAAGTCATAAAAGTAATGTAAAGCGAAAGAACAAAAGAATGATAGGAATGAAAATATCCGAATGTGCAAGTAACGTGAGGATATGTATGGTACAAAAGATTATAGAAGCGTAGAATGATGTTAGCTACGGAGTTAAGCACGTAAGTGTGACTATGAAATGGTAGTTTTGTTGTGATAACAAAACAAGGGTTAAATGTTATGCAATGCGTCTATAGAATGAAATCTTAAAGGATGAGATGAAGGTATTTAATCTGTTATAAAATGATCATATGAGTGTAAGCATTATTATAAGTTTGAATAAGAATGTATATTAACCTGTTTTAACGGGTCAAAGGAAATGAGAATGTTATATGAAAGTATGCCATGGAAAGTACAGCCTTGTTAAGAAATTGCATGAATAATTAAGAAATGAGTTAGGATGGTTACTTATGATTATGATGCGACTATGAAGTCAAACATGAATGTGTGTGTGTAAGAGGAAATGAGAAAGGTTTCGGGGACGAAACCTTATTTAAGGGGGGTAGACTTGTAACACCCCAAAACCCGAATGTTTATATTCGTTAAATGTTATGATGTGGTGCATCAAGAAATGAATGACTGGGTTATTTAACCAAGTTAACAAAAGGGTAAAAGTAATAAAAAGAAAGAAAGTTGTGCCCATTTATAATTAGTGGCAACTTGAGGGGTTAAAGTGGGTTAAGTTGAAAGTTGATTTAACAAACAAAGATTTACACACACAAACACACACACGATCGTGTGTTCTAGAGAGAGAGCAGGAGCTCTCATGAAGTCAAAACCCTAACTTCATCTATTCCCTCAAATTGGAAGCCAAAACGAAGCTCAAATTCATAACCAAACACGGATTAATGATCACCTTCACAAGGGGATCGTAAGGTATGTCTTAGATTCGAGATTGGTGATGATGCACGAAATGGGTTATGTTGTAAATCACGAATTTGTATGAAATTGAGCATGAGTATGTGTTAGATTCATCATTTGGAACATGGATTATGCATGAATGAGGTTAATTTGATGTTTAAGGGTGAAACCCATTTGTTATGGTAAGAATGATGATTTGAATCATCATCCATGTCTAATTCTTGTGGAATGTTGATGTATTTTTATGTATGATGGATTCTTGTTAGAAGGATTGGAAGAAATGTGATGATTATATGTTTGATGATTATGCATGTATGATTCGTGTTGATTGGAAGGAAGAAGTTGATGAATTATGTATGAAATTAGAAGATTGTGCATGAATTAGTTGTACGTTATGCTTAGAAGGCAGTACGCACACCAAGTGTTTGATGAAATGCCTAGGTGAGCTTAATAGATGAAATTGTATGTAAGTAAAAGATGATATGTATATAGTGATGTCCGTATAGTCGATTATAATGTTACGGGTATATAATGAAAAGTCAAAAGTTAAAGTAAATGGACCGTTGACTTCTAAAAGTCAACTGTCATGTTGTCATAATTGTAAGACTAAAGTAAGTTATATGATGCGTGTTAGACGTATGTGTGTCTAATGCGATGACATTACGGACTCCACGAGTTGGAAATGATATGAATTTGGTTACATGTATTATGCTTGATAGAAGTGACTATGAACGTCAAATATGAATTATACGATCGATATGATCGTTAGCTTGTACAATTATGTATGCTAATAAGAATGTGATATGGTGACATGAAAGTATAGGAATTATGTCGAGAAGGACTCAAGCATGAAAGGCTAACGGGTCAAAAAGAGACAAGATAACGGACACGAACTCGGACGCACGAGGTAAGTGATTTCTGCAATCACTTCTTATGTTCGTTTAAGTTATAAGGCGTTTTAATTAACTAAGCATGATGGTTGAAGTCAATTATGTGTCGTAGTCTTTCGTCGTAAAGGATGGGATTAAAGTTGACCAAAATGCCCTTGATGGGTATTTTGGGCAAATGATCTTAATAAGTGGTTTAAGAACAAGTTATACGATCAGTTTAATGTTTTGGACAAGTATGGAAATGGGAAGTATGGTTTTGTTGTCATAAACCGTTTAATGCGCAAATACCCATAACGGGTCAAATAGTTAGAAAATGATAATAAACCGATAGAGCGTAAGTTAAGAATTTTCGTAATCCGGATGTGGGATTTTAAGTTCATATGATAGAATGTGAATTTACAAGCATGTAGGAAGAAACAGGAGCTTAAAGCGGGATCCCATGTCCCAGGTAAGAATCCCACCTCAGGTTCCTGAACCTTAAAGCGGGATCCCATGTCCCAGGTAAGAATCCCACCTCAGGTTCCTGAACCTTAAAGCGGGATCCCATAGCCCAGGTAAGAATCCCACCTCAGGTTCCTGAACCTTAAAGCGGGATCCCATGTCCCAGGTAAGAATCCCACCTCAGGTTCCTGAACCTTAAAGCGGGATCCCATAGCCCAGGTAAGAATCCCACCTCAGGTTCCTGAACCTTAAAGCGGGATCCCATGTCCCAGGTAAGAATCCCACCTCAGGTTCCTGAACCTTAAAGCGGGATCCCATAGCCCAGGCAAGAATCCCACCTTAGGTTCCATTTGGGAACCTTAAAGTGGGATCCCGTACCCCAGATAAGAATTATTAACTTAATTCTCGTTGGTATGTATGCAATGATGTGGGAAAGGTTTGTATGCATGTAGATGTGTATATATGTATGTGTAAAGATATGTACGAGGGTATGTATGTATGCAATGACGTGGGAAAGGTTTGTATGCATGTGGATGTGTATGTATGTATGTGTAAAGATATGCACGAGGGTATGTATGTATGCAATGATGTGGGAAAGGTTTGTATGCATGTGGATGTGTATGTATGTATGTGTAAAGATATGCACGAGGGTATGTATGTATGCAATGATGTGGGAAAGGTTTGTATGCATGTAGATGTGTATATATGTATGTGTAAAGATATGTACGAGGGTATGTATGTATGCAATGACGTGGGAAAGGTTTGTATGCATGTAGATGTGTATGTATGTATGTGTAAAGATATGCACGAGGGTATGTATGTATGCAATTATGTGGGAAAGGTTTGTATGCATGTAGATGTGTATGTATGTATGTATGTATAAAGGCATGTATGAGTGTATGCACGTATGTAAAGTTGTAGGGAAAATATGTACGTATGAAGATATGTATGTGAGTACGCATGTATGCATGATTTAGACACGTTGAGGGTTAACGTTATTAATGGTGTACCTCGAGAATGAAAAGTAATGCAGGTACATTATTGAAGCCTCACCAGGAAATGGATATGCAGATGAAATGCTTAAAGCTTAAAAGATGACGAAGTGTGAAGTGTACACGAATGAACGTTGTTTCTTTAACGTGTGCTAATGTTATGAATGCATGTGGTGAATGCAGGTTGTACGGATAATGAGCGATTATCAGAAGGATTAGGGATTGAAGACCGAGCCGCTAGAGAGATTGTACGGGGACGTTGAATGTAAAAGGTAGTAAACGTAAGCTATGTTTTTAATTAGTAAATAAGAGGATGACGGATTTATGAATAAGAATTACGTTAAAGCTAAATTTTAAATAAGTTGAGGTATTTATAATGAAAGAAATTTTATGGTTCGTGTTTCCGCTGCGACTTTTTGTCAATTACGAATTAGGGTGTAACAAGTTGGTATCAGAGCCCTGGTTTGAGAGAATCAAGTGTAAGAAGGTAAGTGCTTGAACTCAAACCTGTGTGCTCTTGTGATAAGAAACCCGTACAATCCAAGACTCGGTCAAGATCCAAAGGTAAAAGAGAATGTAAGTATGTACTTATGTATACGCATAAAGAAACTGACGGTTTTGTATATGCAAAGTAAGTATAAGCGTTTGAAGAGGATGATCCGCGAGTGCGGTCAAGTACCGACACCAAGGCATGAAATAAGATAAAGTTGAACTCAGGTACGTAAATTCAATATGTCGGTATATGAAATGGTAAAATGCATTAAGGGAAGAAAAATGCTAAATGAAGGACCATGATGGTATAGTAAACATGTTTTGAAAAATGATACACGTGCCGAAACCTAATTCTTCGGACATAAGGTGACAATTACACGAAGACACGAAACTAGTATGTGGATTGTGTACCTGGCCAGTACACGTGAAGCATATGACGTTCGTGGAACCGTGATAATTAATACAGGTGTGTCCGTTAGAATTAAGTAGTAGGTGGACGTGAGGGTGAAGAGAAATGTAAGACTCTCAAGAATGAGAGTATGAAATGCTATGCTAGAATCCGCGAGACGGATTCGAAACATGAAATGCTATGCTAGAATCCGCGAGACGGATTCGAAACATGAAATGCTATGCTAGAATCCGCGAGACGGATTCGAAACATGAAATGCTATGCTAGAATCCGCGAGACGGATTCGAAACATGAAATGCTATGCTAGAATCCGCGAGACGGATTCGAAACATGAAATGCTATGCTAGAATCCGCGAGACGGATTCGAAACATGAAATGCTATGCTAGAATCCGCGAGACGGATTCGAAACATGAAATGCAATGCTTGAACCCGCGAGACGGATTCAAGGGATGAAAAGCGTATATGCAATGTTTGAATCCGCGAGACGGATTCAAAGAATGAAAGATATGAATGCAATGCTTGAACCCGCGAGACGGATTCAAGGGATGAAAAGCGTATATGCAATGTTTGAATCCGCAAGACGGATTCAAAGAATGAAAGGCGTAAATGCAATGTTTGAATCCGCGAGACGGATTCGAAACATAGAAGGTACGAAAGGTATGAATAATGTGTTCGAATCCGCGAAACGGATTTAAGATATAAAAGACGGAACTAGTCTACATAAGAAGAAGTCAATAGCTTGACCATGTATGCGTCAAACAAGTCATAAAAGTAATGTAAAGCGAAAGAACAAAAGAATGATAGGAATGAAAATATCCGAATGTGCAAGTAACGTGAGGATATGTATGGTACAAAAGATTATAGAAGCGTAGAATGATGTTAGCTACGGAGTTAAGCACGTAAGTGTGACTATGAAATGGTAGTTTTGTTGTGATAACAAAACAAGGGTTAAATGTTATGCAATGCGTCTATAGAATGAAATCTTAAAGGATGAGATGAAGGTATTTAATCTGTTATAAAATGATCATATGAGTGTAAGCATTATTATAAGTTTGAATAAGAATGTATATTAACCTGTTTTAACGGGTCAAAGGAAATGAGAATGTTATATGAAAGTATGCCATGGAAAGTACAGCCTTGTTAAGAAGAAAAAGCAAATTGCATGAATAATTAAGAAATGAGTTAGGATGGTTACTGATGATTATGATGCGACTATGAAGTCAAACATGAATGTGTGTGTGTAAGAGGAAATGAGAAAGGTTTCGGGGACGAAACCTTATTTAAGGGGGGTAGACTTGTAACACCCCAAAACCCGAATGTTTATATTCGTTAAATGTTATGATGTGGTGCATCAAGAAATGAATGACTGGGTTATTTAACCAAGTTAACAAAAGGGTAAAAGTAATAAAAAGAAAGAAAGTTGTGCCCATTTATAATTAGTGGCAACTTGAGGGGTTAAAGTGGGTTAAGTTGAAAGTTGATTTAACAAACAAAGATTTACACACACAAACACACACACGATCGTGTGTTCTAGAGAGAGAGCAGGAGCTCTCATGAAGTCAAAACCCTAACTTCATCTATTCCCTCAAATTGGAAGGCAAAACGAAGCTCAAATTCATAACCAAACACGGATTAATGATCACCTTCACAAGGGGATCGTAAGGTATGTCTTAGATTCGAGATTGGTGATGATGCACGAAATGGGTTATGTTGTAAATCACGAATTTGTATGAAATTGAGCATGAGTATGTGTTAGATTCATCATTTGGAACATGGATTATGCATGAATGAGGTTAATTTGATGTTTAAGGGTGAAACCCATTTGTTATGGTAAGAATGATGATTTGAATCATCATCCATGTCTAATTCTTGTGGAATGTTGATGTATTTTTATGTATGATGGATTCTTGTTAGAAGGATTGGAAGAAATGTGATGATTATATGTTTGATGATTATGCATGTATGATTTGTGTTGATTGGAAGGAAGAAATTGATGAATTATGTATGAAATTAGAAGATTGTGCATGAATTAGTTGTACGTTATGCTTAGAAGGCAGTACGCACACCAAGTGTTTGATGAAATGCCTAGGTGAGCTTAATAGATGAAATTGTATGTAAGTAAAAGATGATATGTATATAGTGATGTCCGTATAGTCGATTATAATGTTACGGGTATATAATGAAAAGTCAAAAGTTAAAGTAAATGGACCGTTGACTTCTAAAAGTCAACTGCCATGTTGTCATAATTGTAAGACTAAAGTAAGTTATATGATGCGTGTTAGACGTATGTGTGTCTAATGCGATGACATTACGGACTCCACGAGTTGGAAATGATATGAATTTGGTTACATGTATTATGCTTGATAGAAGTGACTATGAACGTCAAATATGAATTATACGATCGATATGATCGTTAGCTTGTACAATTATGTATGCTAATAAGAATGTGATATGGTGACATGAAAGTATAGGAATCATGTCGAGAAGGACTCAAGCATGAAAGGCTAACGGGTCAAAAAGAGACAAGATAACGGACACGAACTCGGACGCACGAGGTAAGTGATTTCTGCAATCACTTCTTATGTTCGTTTAAGTTATAAGGCGTTTTAATTAACTAAGCATGATGGTTGAAGTCAATTATGTGTCGTAGTCTTTCGTCGTAAAGGATGGGATTAAAGTTGACCAAAATGCCCTTGATGGGTATTTTGGGCAAATGATCTTAATAAGTGGTTTAAGAACAAGTTATACGATCAGTTTAATGTTTTGGACAAGTATGGAAATGGGAAGTATGGTTTTGTTGTCATAAACCGTTTAATGCGCAAATACCCATAACGGGTCAAATAGTTAGAAAATGATAATAAGCCGATAGAGCGTAAGTTAAGAATTTCCGTAATCCGGATGTGGGATTTTAAGTTCATATGATAGAATGTGAATTTACAAGCATGTAGGAAGAAACAGGAGCTTAAAGCGGGATCCCATGTCCCAGGTAAGAATCCCACCTCAGGTTCCTGAACCTTAAAGCGGGATCCCATGTCCCAGGTAAGAATCCCACCTCAGGTTCCTGAACCTTAAAGCGGGATCCCATAGCCCAGGTAAGAATCCCACCTCAGGTTCCTGAACCTTAAAGCGGGATCCCATGTCCCAGGTAAGAATCCCACCTCAGGTTCCTGAACCTTAAAGCGGGATCCCATAGCCCAGGTAAGAATCCCACCTCAGGTTCCTGAACCTTAAAGCGGGATCCCATGTCCCAGGTAAGAATCCCACCTCAGGTTCCTGAACCTTAAAGCGGGATCCCATAGCCCAGGCAAGAATCCCACCTTAGGTTCCATTTGGGAACCTTAAAGTGGGATCCCGTACCCCAGATAAGAATTATTAACTTAATTCTCGTTGGTATGTATGCAATGATGTGGGAAAGGTTTGTATGCATGTAGATGTGTATATATGTATGTGTAAAGATATGTACGAGGGTATATATGTATGCAATGACGTGGGAAAGGTTTGTATGCATGTGGATGTGTATGTATGTATGTGTAAAGATATGCACGAGGGTATGTATGTATGCAATGATGTGGGAAAGGTTTGTATGCATGTGGATGTGTATGTATGTATGTGTAAAGATATGCACGAGGGTATGTATGTATGCAATGATGTGGGAAAGGTTTGTATGCATGTAGATGTGTATATATGTATGTGTAAAGATATGTACGAGGGTATGTATGTATGCAATGACGTGGGAAAGGTTTGTATGCATGTAGATGTGTATGTATGTATGTGTAAAGATATGCACGAGGGTATGTATGTATGCAATTATGTGGGAAAGGTTTGTATGCATGTAGATGTGTATGTATGTATGTATAAAGGCATGTATGAGTGTATGCACGTATGTAAAGTTGTAGGGAAAATATGTACGTATGAAGATATGTATGTGAGTACGCATGTATGCATGATTTAGACACGTTGAGGGTTAACGTTATTAATGGTGTACCTCGAGAATGAAAAGTAATGCAGGTACATTATTGAAGCCTCACCAGGAAATGGATATGCAGATGAAATGCTTAAAGCTTAAAAGATGACGAAGTGTGAAGTGTACACGAATGAACGTTGTTTCTTTAACGTGTGCTAATGTTATGAATGCATGTGGTGAATGCAGGTTGTACGGATAATGAGCGATTATCAGAAGGATTAGGGATTGAAGACCGAGCCGCTAGAGAGATTGTACGGGGACGTTGAATGTAAAAGGTAGTAAACGTAAGCTATGTTTTTAATTAGTAAATAAGAGGATGAAGGATTTATGAATAAGAATTACGTTAAAGCTAAATTTTAAATAAGTTGAGGTATTTATAATGAAAGAAATTTTATGGTTCGTGTTTCCGCTGCGACTTTTTGTCAATTACGAATTAGGGTGTAACAAGTTGGTATCAGAGCCCTGGTTTGAGAGAATCAAGTGTAAGAAGGTAAGTGCTTGAACTCAAACCTGTGTGCTCTTGTGATAAGAAACCCGTACAATCCAAGACTCGGTCAAGATCCAAAGGTAAAAGAGAATGTAAGTATGTACTTATGTATACGCATAAAGAAACTGACGGTTTTGTATATGCAAAGTAAGTATAAGCGTTTGAAGAGGATGATCCGCGAGTGCGGTCAAGTACCGACACCAAGGCATGAAATAAGATAAAGTTGAACTCAGGTACGTAAATTCAATATGTCGGTATATGAAATGGTAAAATGCATTAAGGGAAGAAAAATGCTAAATGAAGGACCATGATGGTATAGTAAACATGTTTTGAAAAATGATACACGTGCCGAAACCTAATTCTTCGGACATAAGGTGACAATTACACGAAGACACGAAACTAGTATGTGGATTGTGTACCTGGCCAGTACACGTGAAGCATATGACGTTCGTGGAACCGTGATAATTAATACAGGTGTGTCCGTTAGAATTAAGTAGTAGGTGGACGTGAGGGTGAAGAGAAATGTAAGACTCTCAAGAATGAGAGTATGAAATGCTATGCTAGAATCCGCGAGACGGATTCGAAACATGAAATGCTATGCTAGAATCCGCGAGACGGATTCGAAATATGAAATGCTATGCTAGAATCCGCGAGACGGATTCGAAACATGAAATGCTATGCTAGAATCCGCGAGACGGATTCGAAACATGAAATGCTATGCTAGAATCCGCGAGACGGATTCGAAACATGAAATGCTATGCTAGAATCCGCGAGACGGATTCGAAACATGAAATGCTATGCTAGAATCCGCGAGACGGATTCGAAACATGAAATGCTATGCTAGAATCCGCGAGACGGATTCGAAACATGAAATGCTATGCTAGAATCCGCGAGACGGATTCGAAACATGAAATGCTATGCTAGAATCCGCGAGACGGATTCAAAACATGAAATGCAATGCTTGAACCCGCGAGACGGATTCAAGGGATGAAAAGCGTATATGCAATGTTTGAATCCGCGAGACGGATTCAAAGAATGAAAGATATGAATGCAATGCTTGAACCCGCGAGACGGATTCAAGGGATGAAAAGCGTATATGCAATGTTTGAATCCGCAAGACGGATTCAAAGAATGAAAGGCGTAAATGCAATGTTTGAATCCGCGAGACGGATTCGAAACATAGAAGGTACGAAAGGTATGAATAATGTGTTCGAATCCGCGAAACGGATTTAAGATATAAAAGACGGAACTAGTCTACATAAGAAGAAGTCAATAGCTTTACCATGTATGCGTCAAACAAGTCATAAAAGTAATGTAAAGCGAAAGAACAAAAGAATGATAGGAATGAAAATATCCGAATGTGCAAGTAACCTGAGGATATGTATGGTACAAAAGATTATAGAAGCGTAGAATGATGTTAGCTACGGAGTTAAGCACGTAAGTGTGACTATGAAATGGTAGTTTTGTTGTGATAACAAAACAAGGGTTAAATGTTATGCAATGCGTCTATAGAATGAAATCTTAAAGGATGAGATGAAGGTATTTAATCTGTTATAAAATGATCATATGAGTGTAAGCATTATTATAAGTTTGAATAAGAATGTATATTAACCTGTTTTAACGGGTCAAAGGAAATGAGAATGTTATATGAAAGTATGCCATGGAAAGTACAGCCTTGTTAAGAAGAAAAAGCAAATTGCATGAATAATTAAGAAATGAGTTAGGATGGTTACTTATGATTATGATGCGACTATGAAGTCAAACATGAATGTGTGTGTGTAAGAGGAAATGAGAAAGGTTTCGGGGACGAAACCTTATTTAAGGGGGGTAGACTTGTAACACCCCAAAACCCGAATGTTTATATTCGTTAAATGTTATGATGTGGTGCATCAAGAAATGAATGACTGGGTTATTTAACCAAGTTAACAAAAGGGTAAAAGTAATAAAAAGAAAGAAAGTTGTGCCCATTTATAATTAGTGGCAACTTGAGGGGTTAAAGTGGGTTAAGTTGAAAGTTGATTTAACAAACAAAGATTTACACACACAAACACACACACGATCGTGTGTTCTAGAGAGAGAGCAGGAGCTCTCATGAAGTCAAAACCCTAACTTCATCTATTCCCTCAAATTGGAAGGCAAAACGAAGCTCAAATTCATAACCAAACACGGATTAATGATCACCTTCACAAGGGGATCGTAAGGTATGTCTTAGATTCGAGATTGGTGATGATGCACGAAATGGGTTATGTTGTAAATCATGAATTTGTATGAAATTGAGCATGAGTATGTGTTAGATTCATCATTTGGAACATGGATTATGCATGAATGAGGTTAATTTGATGTTTAAGGGTGAAACCCATTTGTTATGGTAAGAATGATGATTTGAATCATCATCCATGTCTAATTCTTGTGGAATGTTGATGTATTTTTATGTATGATGGATTCTTGTTAGAAGGACTGGAAGAAATGTGATGATTATATGTTTGATGATTATGCATGTATGATTCGTGTTGATTGGAAGGAAGAAATTGATGAATTATGTATGAAATTAGAAGATTGTGCATGAATTAGTTGTACGTTATGCTTAGAAGGCAGTACGCACACCAAGTGTTTGATGAAATGCCTAGGTGAGCTTAATAGATGAAATTGTATGTAAGTAAAAGATGATATGTATATAGTGATGTCCGTATAGTCGATTATAATGTTACGGGTATATAATGAAAAGTCAAAAGTTAAAGTAAATGGACCGTTGACTTCTAAAAGTCAACTGTCATGTTGTCATAATTGTAAGACTAAAGTAAGTTATATGATGCGTGTTAGACGTATGTGTGTCTAATGCGATGACATTACGGACTCCACGAGTTGGAAATGATATGAATTTGGTTACATGTATTATGCTTGATAGAAGTGACTATGAACGTCAAATATGAATTATACGATCGATATGATCGTTAGCTTGTACAATTATGTATGCTAATAAGAATGTGATATGGTGACATGAAAGTATAGGAATCATGTCGAGAAGGACTCAAGCATGAAAGGCTAACGGGTCAAAAAGAGACAAGATAACGGACACGAACTCGGACGCACGAGGTAAGTGATTTCTGCAATCACTTCTTATGTTCGTTTAAGTTATAAGGCGTTTTAATTAACTAAGCATGATGGTTGAAGTCAATTATGTGTCGTAGTCTTTCGTCGTAAAGGATGGGATTAAAGTTGACCAAAATGCCCTTGATGGGTATTTTGGGCAAATGATCTTAATAAGTGGTTTAAGAACAAGTTATACGATCAGTTTAATGTTTTGGACAAGTATGGAAATGGGAAGTATGGTTTTGTTGTCATAAACCGTTTAATGCGCAAATACCCATAACGGGTCAAATAGTTAGAAAATGATAATAAGCCGATAGAGCGTAAGTTAAGAATTTCCGTAATCCGGATGTGGGATTTTAAGTTCATATGATAGAATGTGAATTTACAAGCATGTAGGAAGAAACAGGATCTTAAAGCGGGATCCATGTCCCAGGTAAGAATCCCACCTCAGGTTCCTGAACCTTAAAGCGGGATCCCATGTCCCAGGTAAGAATCCCACCTCAGGTTCCTGAACCTTAAAGCGGGATCCCATAGCCCAGGTAAGAATCCCACCTCAGGTTCCTGAACCTTAAAGCGGGATCCCATGTCCCAGGTAAGAATCCCACCTCAGGTTCCTGAACCTTAAAGCGGGATCCCATAGCCCAGGTAAGAATCCCACCTCAGGTTCCTGAACCTTAAAGCGGGATCCCATGTCCCAGGTAAGAATCCCACCTCAGGTTCCTGAACCTTAAAGCGGGATGCCATAGCCCAGGCAAGAATCCCACCTTAGGTTCCATTTGGGAACCTTAAAGTGGGATCCCGTACCCCAGATAAGAATTATTAACTTAATTCTCGTTGGTATGTATGCAATGATGTGGGAAAGGTTTGTATGCATGTAGATGTGTATATATGTATGTGTAAAGATATGTACGAGGGTATGTATGTATGCAATGACGTGGGAAAGGTTTGTATGCATGTGGATGTGTATGTATGTATGTGTAAAGATATGCACGAGGGTATGTATGTATGCAATGATGTGGGAAAGGTTTGTATGCATGTGGATGTGTATGTATGTATGTGTAAAGATATGCACGAGGGTATGTATGTATGCAATGATGTGGGAAAGGTTTGTATGCATGTAGATGTGTATATATGTATGTGTAAAGATATGTACGAGGGTATGTATGTATGCAATGACGTGGGAAAGGTTTGTATGCATGTAGATGTGTATGTATGTATGTGTAAAGATATGCACGAGGGTATGTATGTATGCAATTATGTGGGAAAGGTTTGTATGCATGTAGATGTGTATGTATGTATGTATAAAGGCATGTATGAGTGTATGCACGTATGTAAAGTTGTAGGGAAAATATGTACGTATGAAGATATGTATGTGAGTACGCATGTATGCATGATTTAGACACGTTGAGGGTTAACGTTATTAATGGTGTACCTCGAGAATGAAAAGTAATGCAGGTACATTATTGAAGCCTCACCAGGAAATGGATATGCAGATGAAATGCTTAAAGCTTAAAAGATGACGAAGTGTGAAGTGTACACGAATGAACGTTGTTTCTTTAACATGTGCTAATGTTATGAATGCATGTGGTGAATGCAGGTTGTACGGATAATGAGCGATTATCAGAAGGATTAGGGATTGAAGACCGAGCCGCTAGAGAGATTGTACGGGGACGTTGAATGTAAAAGGTAGTAAACGTAAGCTATGTTTTTAATTAGTAAATAAGAGAATGACGGATTTATGAATAAGAATTACGTTAAAGCTAAATTTTAAATAAGTTGAGGTATTTATAATGAAAGAAATTTTATGGTTCGTGTTTCCGCTGCGACTTTTTGTCAATTACGAATTAGGGTGTAACAGATACTTTACTACATATATGACGGGGTACACTTGCCTCTTTCGTGTGTGTTTTGATGTAAAAGTAATAATCACTTTTATAAATTTAAAACCAAATCGTGTGTAAATTCATTGCAAAATTATGTATATATACGCACACGTCATATACTCACCTGTAAGACTGAATATTGGGATCTGGATACGGGAGTATATTCTGAGGTGGGACACATGATTAAGTTTAAGTGCTTAAAACACTAATCACGTATCTCGAAACAGTTGAACTTTGTGTGAAAATTTAAGTGGATCAGTATACTGACAATCTAAGTGAATCGTTTAGAACTTAAAATGTATAAAGCTTAATGGTGTTGGTGATTTGTCTCAAAAACTGATATGATCCTCTTACGCAAACTCACAAAAATATTGTATGTAAATATTACTTTACTGCATTTCATTCAAAATTCCAAAAAGATTTTCAGTGTGTTTTAGCATAATTTTTGAAAAATTAAAAAAGATTTTCGTCAACTGATTTTGGAAAGCTAATTTTCAAAATTCCAAGTGCTAAACATGATGAACAAAAGGTTTGGGAGAGTCTGTGTTTAAATGAGAAAAGTTTGTGTATTTTTATCTACAAGTGGTCATCTGTAGCTTTTAAAAGTGTTATATCATTCTAAAAGCATTCCTGCAAATGGTAAATAGAGAATAAATTTGTCAAATGTTAAATTTGTGAAATTTATTTTTGGGTAGAGATTTGTGCAGGAAAAGATAGAGTCAGCAATAGATCTTGGGATAAATGATCAAATAGCTAGGTTTCGATTCAGAGCAGGATGTGAGCCAGGTTATGATCTTGAACCTGTGGAAGCCAGTCTGCGATCCCAGCTTATTGAAAGGGGGAGTTTGAATGACAAAGAGCCAGGTTCTGATTCTGAGAGTCTGTTGGTACTGATGAAAAGAGAAGAGAGAGATTTGAGGATGCTTTACAGTGTTAGATACTTCGACGAATTCGAGAGGACTGATAAAGACTGAAGATGCGAAGACTCGACACTGAAGACTCGTCAACATTCGAGGGGGAGTCTGTTGGTGCATGTGTCTGTCGACTTCGTCTTGTATCGAGTCTTGTACTAAGAATGTTAGATCAGGGCACGTAGTTCGAGAAAACAAATAATTTCGCATGAAAGGGTAATTCCGCTTGAATGAGACAAGCTTGTAATTCCGTGCAGAATTAGATTCCGCTTGGAATCTAATTTCGTTTGAAACCTCTTCAAGCGGAATCAGATCATTATATAAACCCTTCAAGCGAAATCATTTGTAACTTTTTCGGTCAGAGCAACGAAGTGCTGCCGAAGTGTCGTCACACTGTAAATCGTTATCAAATCAATAATACGACAGTTTAAAGTGTGTATCTTGCTGAATTGACCTCAGTACGACTGTTTCCGCCTTTCGTACTGAGCATAAACTCTTCTGAACGACTCGTTTGGGTCCGTATACGATCCTACAAAGACGTACAAGAAGACAATGGCCTGGAGACACAAGACCTTCAATGGACCCATTGGATTGCTAGCGGTATGAAATCTTATCTTTATATTTTTTTTTATCATAAAACGCAATTATGCTTACTTTTTTATATGCTTGCATTATTGCTATATTATCTGAATGCTGAATGCTTTGTTTAAAATATGCTAGCTGAATTATATCTTATCTCAATGCTGAGTGCTTTATTTCATAAAACGCAATATATAATCATTGTTATCTTTGGAAAATATGCTAGCTGAATGGTTTCTTTATACAATGCTAAAAAAATCTTTGTATCATAAAACGCAACATATATTCATTGTTATCTTTATTTACTAAAACACAATAAGCAGTCATTGTTATCTTATCTAAAACGCAATGCATATAAAGTTACAAAAAATTAGTGTTGATTATTTTTTAAAACACAATGATTTAAAGTTATGTAAGTTGTTAACAATGATTTCGCAACAAAATTAGTATTGATTATTTTTTAAAACAGAATGATTTATACGGATTCTATATGCTTACAAAAAACAAGGATTTGAGGATGGTGAACAATCTAAAGAATTCTCTCTGGATAAAATTGACTCTACAACTTTACAAGGATTTGAAGATGAATTGGAAATTGCTGCGCAAAATGAGGGGAGAGTTCTTGTAAAAACAAAGAAAAAAGGGAAAAATGTGGCCCAAAAAAAAAACAAAAAAAAGAAAGATGAGGTGATTGAATACAATGTTTATCCATCTGAATCCAATGATAAAAAGAAGAAATTTATCATGATGAATCGAAAGAACAAAATGATGATGATGTTGAAGAACAACCAAACAGCCAACTAAACTCTGTTCAAATAGAAGAAGGAAATACCTTACTTGTTGCTGCAATAAATTGGATTGCACAAGAGGATGCTCAAAACAGCCAACATAAAAGCAATGAAACTGAAAAAACCCCAACAGAAAGTGGAGGATCATGGGGGCATTTCTTCGTAAAACCATCAGAAGGAAATAAGGAAAAAATGTGGGTAGACAATCAAATGCCGATTGTGTAATTTCATCCCATCACAAAATCAAAGTGAAGACACAAAAGGTCTTTATGACATACATTCAACTAAAACTGGTGATGCAAATATGATAAGCGATGAAGATGAAAAAATCAAAGAAGAACATATTGTGTCAGCCTTAGATCATCATTTTAAAGGCTTTGAAGAAATTTTCCAAAAAAATACAATCACGCGTAGATGAGGTTATTGAATAATATCCAAATAGTGAAATTGTTCATAACAAAGTAAACAAATGGGCTTCATTGATGGATAAATGCAACGATCAAGCTAAAATGCGCAACAAAGTTAGTATTGATTCAACAATGATCGAAACACCATCAAGATTCTTAAAATTGAGCCATAATGAAGAAACAGAAAATGACATAATTTCCTCTCCATTAAATGTAAAACGCAATGAGGATACTACAAAACGCAATGAGGACACTACAATTGTAGTCCAATCCTCAAGTCCTGAAAAAACCATTGAGAAAGAAACTCCATCATGTCTGCAAAAACGCAATGAAAATTCTTTATTGGTACAATCATCATTTAATGAAGAAACTCCATCAATAATGTTGGAGATGATCAAACAGACAGAAGATGCAGAAAAAAGATCAAAACAAAATAATTCAAAATGATGAGCTACCATCCTTTGATTTGAAAATTTCTCAAATGTCTTCAAATGAGAAAGAAAAAGAAGTGGAAGATAATACTACTCGCAACGCTGCACAATCTAAATATCAAACAAAATCAGAAAATGCAACAATCGAAAAAGGAGTTGAAACATGTATTCAAATTACTGGAATACAAACAATGTTTAATAGAATTAATGAAAATGAGAGTGAAAAGAAATTAATAATCTTATTGAAAACACATCATTCCTCAACCCAGAAGAAGATCCGTATAAAACACCTGCAAAATCTGTTCAGGAACAACAACAAATTGAAATAAACAAAACAGAAGAAATAATTACAAAGATAGTACGACCAGATTGTCAGAAAAATGCAGGAGAAGCATTATGTTCCCCATACTATCAAAGACAAATAGCAATGAATGAAGTTAGAACGACGATCGAAACCAACATTTCCGGATATGCTTTCCATGCAGAAGGAGACATAATGTACAAAAACATTTATATATAAAAATCACACACTAGCACACAAAAACACATGCAAAATTCATATATTATAATTCAATTTTTTTTTTGCAGGGACACTCTCTTTTTAATCAGTGATCATGTTTTTTTGAAAAGATGGGCAGTAGAAACAATGAGGCCAGGATTGTACATAACAGGAGAAATAATCAATTCTTGGGCTTATATTTTGAACGGAAAAGAAAAAAGAAGATCAAAAGAAAATAAAACAGCAAGATTTTTCTATAAAATTCAAACGTTGGTAAGATCTCTAAAACGCAATTTGTCTGTTTTATTTTTTCTTTGTTTTTTATGAAGTTAGCTAAAACGCAATTTTTTTTATTACCTTTATAAAAATAGATTTAAAACGCAATTTGTTTGTTTTATTACCTTTATACAAATAATATATGTTTAATGAAGTTATTTTGAAGTTTGTTTGAATGAAATTATATAAAACTCAATTTATATTTTTTATTACTTTTATAAAACACAATGAAATTTTTTACTTTGTTTATTGTTATGTAGGTTTACACATTAAACAACGTTAAAGAAGAAATGATAAAAGAGTTCACAAGGAACATGTCAAAAATTCTTCATGGTTCAAAGTTAAAAAGCATAAAAGTTTTTAATATTCTCCATGTAGAGTATTTTTATGTGATGTCATTCAATCTTGAAGAACAAGAAATACACATCATTGATAACAGTGCATTAGAGGTTACAAATCAAGAGAAATATGATGATGTGCCTAAAAAAACAATAAGTTATGCCAACTTATGCTTTTAAAACACAATATAAAGCACCTAATCTTTTTATTTTATTTTTCTGTAGAGGGATGCTTTGGCAGATTACCTTAAATCTGTTAATCATCCAAATGGAGATGATATAAAGAACATAGAGCCTATTAGAATGGAGGTGAAATGGATGACAAAAGATAACTTTGTCGACTGTGGTATATTCTGTATGCGTCATATGGAAAGTATGAGGGTGAAACTGTGAAAAAATGGAATTGTGGGTTTCACGAGGAATATGAACAACCTGCAAATATCAATAAGGCTAAAAACAAAAAACCAGCGAGCAAACAGACATCACAACTTGAGGATTTAAGAAGAAAGTATATCGCAAAGATATTATTGCACAATCTCAACGAATGCAAAGATTTTATTACTGAAGATTCAAAGAAGTATCGCAACCTCAGTGCAAAACTGAAAAAAGTTTCTTATGACACTAGTTTAGAGAGGATTAAAAATAGGCTTGCTGATGCTGGTTTATGAATATATCTTGTTTAAAACAATTACTTAGAATTAGAAATGCTAGTTATGCTAAAACACAATATTTGGTCTTTTATTCTAGTTTATTTTATTGTTTGTTATTATAAAACGCAATGCAATGTCTTTGTTAATTGTTCATGTCTTATCATATAACGTAATGCATCTCTTCAGGATTATTATTCTATAAAATATGTTACTTTTTAATCAAAATATTTATTATATATTATGTTAAAAAAGTACATAGAAATTGAAATGCTGGTATGCTAAACGCAACATTTTGTCTTTTATACCTGTTTGTCTTATTGTTATTTATTATAAAACGCAATACAATCTCTTTCTTAATTATTCATGTCCTATCATATAACGCAATGCATCTCTATAGGATTATTGTTTTATAAAATATGTTATTTTTATGGAAATATTTATTATATATTATGTTTAAAAAAGTACATAGAAATTGAAATGCTAGTATGCTAAAACGCAACATTTTATCTTTTATACCTGTTTGTCTTATTGTTATTTATTATAAAACGCAATACAATCTCTTTCTTAATTATTCATGTCCTATCATATAACGCAATGCATCTCTATAGGATTATTGTTTTACAAATATGTTTTTTATGGAAATATTTTTTATATATGTTATGGGTTATATGTTATTTAATAACAAGTACTTAAAAATTGAAATGCTGATTATGCTAAAACGTAATGTTATAAAAGCATTTTTAAATACACTGATAAATTATTTTATACTCTTTCTAAAACGCAAAAGAATATAATGATTGATGACATTCATAAAACAATTATTTTATACTCTTTCTAAAACACAATGTTATACACTAAAAAAATAAATAAAATTAAAATAAAGAAAAATG
Source organism: Helianthus tuberosus (assembly GCA_030545235.1). Classification (NCBI taxonomy): domain Eukaryota; kingdom Viridiplantae; phylum Streptophyta; class Magnoliopsida; order Asterales; family Asteraceae; genus Helianthus; species Helianthus tuberosus. The sequence goes on along the minus strand of CM060366.1, from coordinate 171,074,411 downwards.
ACACTTTAAAGACAAAAGACAATGATAAGACAAAAAAAATCATTATTACCATAGAAAATTGAAAAAGCTTTTTGGATTCCTGATAAATATCTGTATGATTAGATAATCAATTTAATGAAAAACTAAAATATGATCATTAATACCACACTTACTACCAATCCCTCGACCAATTATATTTTTTTTGAATGGCAAACATTACATACTCCTAAATTACACCAATTAAATACTAATTTACTCCTTGCTTGGGTTTGAACCCAAGACCTCCAACTAAGAGGCAAGAGCCTCTACCAAGTGGGCTACCCCCACATTGGCAAAATTCAGGAGGAAACCCAATAAACATGAAAAAACCCATTGTGAGAATCGAACTCAGGACCTGTTGGTCACAAAGCTTTATCCCACCACCAAGATGCCACTAGGCTATAATATAAGAACAAAAACCCTAAATTATATTCATATCCCTCATACCCAATACCTAACCACAAACACACACAAATGGCTAATCAAGAATTGTCAGTTTGGTGGTTTCAAAGAGAAAATTTCATACTTCAATTTGCTGATGGCCACAAAATAATATACCATTTCATAGCATCAGTTCTAGAAAACTGCAATGAAAATGTGTTGAGAAAGATGAATAAACTAAGAATACCACCAGCATGTTACACAGAGGAGACAACCCAACTATTCAAAATTCTGACAAAAAGGTATGGAAAACCGAATGAAATGGCGATTGAAGACCCAAAAGTTACCTCTTGGGAGTTCATTGAGGACAGTTTCAGGGTTTCAGTGACTTGGGACAATGGCAATGTGGATCTATACGACCCCAAAGACATATCTTCCAGTGATGAATTAAGCTTTTTAAAGCAGTTATATGCTATTCCAATCATAAACAACTCTGGAAACAAATTTGAAGAGAGGCTCCAGAATGCAGTAAATTCACAGGTTGAACTTTGGACTCTATCTAAAAGTGATGAGGAAATCCCAAATGGAAGCTTAGGATATTTATCTGAAGAAGAAACCAACTTTGATCCATGATGTTGATTGTTGCTTTCTAGTGGTTGTGGTTTGTTAGTTTATTTCTCTATGGTAATAGTTTTTATTTGATGTTTTTTTTTTCATGTTGAACTCTAATGGTGGTACTAGAATGAAGATGATAGAAGTAATTTTGTTATTTTAAGGATTGTGAACAGGTGATGATGGTTGTTTTATTTATCATCTTTGATTATAACTTTTATCATCTATATAACGCAATAATACAATGTCTGATAATTTATCATGTCCTTTCCATATAACGCAATAATACAATATACATTGAAGAAACAGATAAAAATAATGAAGATATGTACTTGCTATTCATGTTTAATATGTTCTATGTATAAAACGCAATAACAATTCAATGTTGTCATAAATTAAAGTTAGTATGCCTATGATTAAAAATGTAAATATTAGTTCTTGGATTAAACGCAATTCTACAAAATTGAGCTGATAATGATGTAGGATATCATAAAACGCAATAAGCAAAAATAGCTGATAAGGTGGCATCCTAAAACACAATAACAAAAAAACTTTCTTTATTAGTAATGTCAAAATTTTAATACAAACTTACATTATTTTATTAGACCATATAACAGTAGAAGAAACCTTCTCTTTACATGTACGACTGTTATCTCCGTTTCCACAACATACACGACACGATTTCTAGATCTTTGAAGAATTCTGAATTGCAATCTCATGATTAGTCTTTAACCTTTTTTGTACACCGCATCCTTTTATCCTTATTTTGATCGGAACACGAATCATAGAATCAGACTTTTCTAAGTTTCCACCCATATCAGCGAATCTATCTTTGTGACTAGGCGGCGGCACAACGACCATAACCTCATCAGCTTTATCAATATAACTTTTAATTTGATCTCTGTAGTGACACAACTCATCTAAATCCCCAACCAACCTATTAACCACATATTCATTTGCTACAATGATTTCTCTAAAAACTTTATCAATTTCACTACTCTTACCAATCTCATCAAAACGAATATTACAATGAATTGAGCTATTTGAAACAACATCTCTCATCCATCTTCTGAGAACATATCTTCTAGGAAACTCAGTTATATCATCATACCGTAGAACATAAAAGATATGGCGGCACAATATTCTAAATTGTTCAAACCGTTTGCATGTACTACATATAGTTATACCATCTTCCTGTTTGTTGTATTGAACCTGTAATAAAAATTAAAATACTATATAAAATGAGTGAGATGTAATATAAAACGCAATGAATACTTACAAATATGATAAAACAAAAATAAGCATAAGATCAAATAATGATAAAACGCAATAAACATAATGATAAAATTAAAATGTTTAATAAAAAGCAATTTACTCGAAACACAACTTATTTAAATAATGAACTACATAAAATGCAATATTTGTTTTAAAAATACCTTGAATAAAGATGTGCATGGCTGTTTAAAATCCGTTATTTCAAAATATTCAACATCACCCACAATATCATGAGTCTTTGACATACACTTTGTAATGACACCATCAATTTCCATCTGAACATCTTGAAAAATTGTTTTCGTATATATGTCTGAAGTTTGTTTCTCTAATACAAAGTCACTCCACATCTTAGACTGAATATACCTTGTATCATGATCATTTCTCCTATGCTCATGCCTTTGAAACTCCATTGCAGTCTCAAAATGAGTGAAAAATTCAACAAGGGTACATCTTGGATTACAAAACTGTCCAAAAAAGTAATTCTCACTTTCACATCTAGATGTAGTACGCATAAGAACAGCCAAATTCTCTCCACGGTTATAAGAGGGTATCCAATCAAATCAAAGATCGTACATATCCTTTAACCATTCATGATTTTCTAATCCAAAAGTAGACATTATTGAATGCCACTCAGTTTCAAAATCTTCTGAAATAATAGTATCATTCCAAACAACACGAGTCATTCTTGTATTAAACTCAATGTTGGATGACAAAACAGGACCAACTATAAAAAGCAATAAAATTATTAAACATAAAATGCAATAATTTAAACTATATAAAAAATTGCAATTTATTATAGATCATAACATGTTTCAAATTATACTTATATTAAAACGCAATAATATGAAAATGATAAAAATAATGCATTATGCATAAAACGCAATTATATTAAATAGTTATAATAAAACGCAATTATATAAACAATGTTTGGGGATTGTATTGTATAATTAATAAAACACAATAATAAATACTATATAATAATTGCAGTTTATTAGATCATAACATGTATTCAAATTATACTTATATTAAAACGCAATAATATGAAATTGATAAAAAAGAATACATTATTCATAAAACGCAGTGTATTAACCTTATCTTCAATTTCTCCCATATATGCCACATACATAGTGTCACACCCCCAAAATACCATATGGGAAACCCCCGTGAGGCATGTGACTTACCCGGATCTAGCCACTAATCACATCGAACTAATCAGAATATATTAAATAAGATTCCCATTCAATGTAAATGGTGTATCACCAAAACATTCACTAAAAACATGTTCACGTTCAGCGAAAGCATAACTTAATGTTCAAGTAATTCGAAACCGTGGTGTTTAAGTAATATAACATTCAACATTTTCCAAGCGCCACGACCCATGACCACTCCAGCATCATCCCAGACTGCAAGTCCCATATCACACATCTAATGACCTGCAAGCATGCATAAAAAGTGTATCAGCATAAAGCTGGCGAGTTCACAGTTTTATAAAACGTTTAGTTGCCATGTGTTTAGTTTAAAATCATGTTGATAATAAATCGAATACCGCAAGATGACATTAGTTTGTTTGCCCTTCCCCAATGTCTATCAACATTGGTCATGTGGTTAAGGTCATTAGTTCACGCCCGTCCTCCAGGGTACGGTGTGAGGTTGTCAAACCTAATAGCGCTATCAACTAATACCCCGTTGCCTCCCCGGCAAGTAGTTCGGTAGTAAGATGGGACTTAAAGTGATAGAGTTGAGTGTATTATCCAACATCGAAGTTAAACTACAGTATTACAAGTATTCCTCCCCGGAATATGTTAGTGCAGTAATGTCTATCGCCTCCGTCAATCAGTCCGTGTAGAAGGTAGAATAAATCATAGCCTTATGTTGTAATATTTAGGGAAATGGCAAGGTGGCATTTATGTAATTATTGAGAACTCTCATTAAAGCCTTGGCCTATAAATAGGACCTTTAGGGTTATCATTTAGAACTTTTGCAACTTTTGCACATTTTGGAGATTTAGAGAGCTTCAAGTCTAGAGAGAGAAAGTGCAAAATGTGATTCATGTGATTGTATTTGTTACATATTTCTATAGAATCACAGTTGATAGTACGGTTCTCATTTTCGGTCCACGCACGTGTACGGATTTCTCACGTCACACGTGTCGATACACAATCGTTCGGGAGTCAAAAACCGATCCTACAGAATAACCAGTTGTTTATCCCTCCCCGGGACGCATGCTTGTAAAAGAGTAGTGAACTCACCTTAGATCTGCTAGGTTAGTTTATTACTTGTTCACAGTTGGTCAACCTCGTCCTATTATGGTTACCATCACAGTTAGATTTGTATGCAAGGAAAGCCACATATGACAATCAGGTTACATCCAAAGTATACATCACGCAATGACGCATAACATGTAAGTTAAGCTATTACATAACATATAGAGCATGTGCGTCAGGCTTAGACTTTTAACAACAGCCCAAATGTGTAAACAATTAGTATCATAAATAACACATCACACACTGTTAGTATCATAAATAACACATCACACACTGTTATCATCTTGTAAACAACCCTACTCAATTCTTTAATCATATTTGAAAACAGATCAACACATAGTTAAATAACAAAAATCAGCGAGGTATGTAAATCAAAAGAAGGTCAACCATACTAACCGAAGGATTGTGTGTACACAATGATGTGCTAGAACGAGCGAGAGGAAGAGCTTCGATAAGAGGCTGCTGCCGCAACCCCCGGCCCCTATCTCCTGGGAACGGGTGGCCGCGAGCTCAGATTCAGTGGTATCAGTGGGTTTGTCATTTTGGCAGCGGAATTTACATCAGGATCGTAGTTAGGAAATATTTTATCAGAGTAAAATACCACATTTTTATAATAATAAACACATGGGTAAAACCCAAGTTTCTATTACAAACATGATTATAGGGATAAACCCTATTTTATTTAAATAAAACATCTTCTTTATTTAGGTAACTTTTATAGCCACATTTTCCAAGCCTTCAGTGCTGTCCAGCTGGCTTCTATTTGGCTTTCACATTTTGTTACCTGAAACGCGTTTAAAAACATTTTGTCAGTGGGAAATACTGGTGAGTGAATCCCAGTTTAATCAAAACAGGTTTTATCATTGTACAGTATTGAGGTCGATCTCGCAATTATATTTGTTTCCAATTCTTACTTTAATTACCACCCACGGTACTGTCAACCCGACTTGTGGTCATGTTACTACTCACAGTGTAGTAACAAATTTTGTATACAAAACCCCAACATACCGACGATAATTGTAGAATTTACAAATACTCAATCACTGTTAATAATAATGTAAAACATTTGAGGTTTTGTAAAAACAGTTTGCAAAAAGGTTTGCACAAAAAGGAGATTACTCACATTGCTACTTTAGGTATTTTTCCTGTGATTTCCTGGTTATAATCTAATAAATTAAACAATGCACACGTGTTAGTATAATAACCCAATTTTACATTAGTTATACCCTCCCCGAGACAGTAACTCCAACGACTACGTCGGGCAGAACCACGACAGCCGTTACGGAGCACTAGATCAATCGGGCAGCGTATCTAATACGTAACCGGGGTTAAAATACTTACAATGAGGCAGAGCTTCGCTATTTAGGGGGTATTATGCCCGAATATTATGCCTATACTTCAGAATTTCGAGAGAGAATTCAAGTGTGAGTGATCGAAAAATGAAGGCCGATGCTCCCAATTTATAGGAGCTGATCTCGGCTTCCTCGCGGCCCGCGAAGGATATACAAGGGGGCTTCGCGCCCAGCGACGTAGGGTGTGTAGGGCCTAGCTTTGTTCGGTCATACATATAGCTTCGACACAACACCTGACACGTGGCAGCAGGGGGTGCGCCCTAGTCTTGAGCTGTCGCGACCCGCGTAAGCCTTCACTGTCTTTGTCCGGCCCGCCAGGGACCATTAGAATTTGTTTTTATTTAATTTTTATAAAAATAAAGGTATTTAAGGTCATTTTACGTATACGGGGTGTATTTTAGGACGTATAGGAACGTTTTAAATATTTTAGAAGTGTCGAAAATAATTTAGGAGGGTTGTTATATCCTCCCCACCTTAATTTAGAACTCGTCCTCGAGGTCTACTGGAACAGGTGTGGGTATTTCCTTTGCATCTCTGGTTCAAGTTCCCTAGTGTATTCTGGTCCTCTCTTGGAATCCCATTTCACTTTGACCAGAACTAATCTGTGTTTGAGATTCTTGATCTTTCTGTCTTCAATTTGTAGAGGCTTCTCTACAAACTTAAGCTTCTCATTTACCTCTATATCCTTAAGAGGTACTACTACTAATGATTCATCGGCTAAGCACTTTTTGAGATTACTTACATGAAATACATCATGTATTCCTGCCATTTCCTCTTGCAGTTGTAGCCGGTAAGCTACAGGTCCTATTCTTTTGATAATCTCAAAAGGTCCAACATACCTGGGACTTAGCTTTCCCCTCTTGATGAATCTTACCACTCCTTTCCAAGGAGAAACTTTTAACAACACCTTATCTCCTACTTGAAACTCCAATGGCTTTTGCCAGTTATCAGCATAACTCTTTTGTCAGTCACGTGTTGTTTTTAGTCGTTCCTTGACTTGAATAATCTTGTCCGTAGTTTCTTGTATGATTTCTGATCCAGATAATTGCTTTTCTCCAATCTCTTCCCAACAGACTGGAGTTCGACACTTTCATCCATAAAGTGCTTCGAAAGGTGCAGCCTTAATACTGGTATGATAGTTGTTAATATAAGAAAATTCTATTAATGGTAGATGGTCGTCCCAATTTCCTCCGAAATCAATTACACAAGCTCTAAGCATATCTTCCATTGTCTGAATTGTCCTTTCGCTTTGTCCGTCTGTTTGTGGATGATAAGCGGTGCTTAGATTTAGCTTGGTTCCCATTGCTTTTTGGAAACTTGTCCAAAAATGAGAAGTAAAACGGTTATCTCTATCAGAAACAATTGATAAAGGTATACCATGTAATGAAACTATTTCATTAACATATAACTTGGCTAACTGTTCCATACCGAATGTTTCTTTCATTGGTAGGAAATGAGCAGACTTGATTAATCAATCTACAATCACCCAGATTGTATCATTACCTTTTCAGGTCTTGGGTAATTTGGTAACAAAGTCCATTGTTATCAATTCCCACTTCCATACAGGCATTTCCAATGGCTGTAATAAACCTGAGGGTTTCTGATGCTCAGCTTTCACCTGTGAACAGGTTAGACACTTGGCAACATAAGCTACTATATCCTTTTTCATTCCTATCCACCAAAAATTCTTTCTTAAATCTTGATACATCTTATCACTTCCAGGATGTATCGTGTAGTTAGACTTATGGGCTTCGTCTAATATTTGGTGGCGTAGGTTTCCTAGTTTAGGTATCCACATCCTCTTCTTATGGAATCTCCAAATGCCATCTGTTCCTTGTTCTAATTCCTTAATCATTCCTTTCATTTTTTCAGTATCATCCTTGATTACTGATTCTTATACGGCTCTAATTTGCTCATTTAAATCTATATGCAGATTTAATTTAAGAGAACGTACTTTTCTTGGTTTTCATGATACTTTCGACTTAAAGCATCAGCTACTACATTAGCCTTTCCTGCATGATATGGATATTGCAATCATAATCACTAAGAAATTCCATCCAACGTCTCTGTCTCATATTCAACTCTTTTTCCCAAAAATGTACCTTAAACTCTTATGATCAGTGAAGACAACAAATTTATTTCCATATAAATAGTGTCTCCAAATCTTAAGGGCAAAAATTATGGCTCCGAATTCTAAATCATGGGTTGAATAGTTTTCTTCATGATTCTTAAGTTGTCTAGAAGTGTATGCTATAACCTTTTGTCGTTGCATCAACACACATCCATAACTTAACTTAGAAGCGTCACAATAGACTTCAAAGTATTTAGTTCCTTTTGGTAACGCTAGTATGGGTGCATTGGTTAATCTTTGCTTAAGAATTCTAAAGGCTTCCTCTTGTTTTGGTCCCCACTCAAACTTAACAGACTTACAGGTTAACTTTGTTAAGGGAATGGTTATTCAAGAAAAATCTCGAATAAACCTTCTATAATAACCGGCTAGTCCTAGAAAGCGTCTGACTTCTGTTGGTGACTCAGGAACTTTCCATTTAGTAATTGCCTCAATCTTTGTGGAATCCACATGAATCCCTTCATGATTGACTAAATGTCCAAGAAATTGCACTTCTTCTAACCAAAATTCGCATTTTGAAAATTTAGCGTAAAGCTTTTCCTTTTTCAGCAAATTTAAAAGTGTATGCAGATGCGCTGCATGTTCCTTTTTACTCTTAGAGTAAAGTAGAATATCATCTATAAAAACAATTATGAATTTATCCAAATATGGTTTACATATTCGGTTCATCATGTCCATAAATGCGGCTGGGGCATTGGTTAGACCAAATGGCATGACAGTAAATTCATAATGACCATACCTTGTTCTGAAGGCGGTCTTAGGAATGTCCTCTTCCTGTACCTTTAATTGATGATATCTTGAGTGTAAATCGATCTTTGAGAAAAATCGAGCTCCTTGAAATTGATCAAACAGATCATCGATTCCTCGGTAATGGGTACCGATTTTTAATCGTGACCTTATTCAACTCTCGGTAATCAATGCACATACGCATTGACCCATCCTTTTTCTTAACAAACAGAATTGGTGCTCCCCACGATGATGAACTTGGCTGTACGAATCCTTTTTCCAAAGGTTCATCTAGCTGTTTCTTCAATTCTTGCATTTCTGCTGGCGCCAAACGGTTAGGTGCTTTGGCAATTGGTGCAGTTCCTGGTAGCAGATGAATTCTAAATTCAACTTCTCTGTCCGGTGGTAGTCCTGGTAGCTCCTCAGGAAAAATATCTGAGAATTGAGATACTACGGGAATATCCTTCAATTTTTTTCCTTTAGTGTTAATGATTATTGAAATCATATACACTAGTGATCCTTTTCTTGCACAACTTGCAGTTTTCATCACATAAATGAATTTCACGGATCGAGACAGTTTATTTCCTTTGATTGTGATCTTTTAACCCTTTGGTGAATTTACTTGGATTGAATTTTGATCACATAGAATACTGGTTTTATTGGCTACTAACTAATCCATTCCTAATACAATATCAAATCCAGCCAGATTCATTAGGTAAAGATTAGCAATAAACTTGTGGTTTAGAATTTCTATTCTTGCTCCCTGCAAGATTTCAGAAATCTTAATGGTTTCTCCATTTGCTGTCTCTACTAAACATTCTTGTTGGAGTAGTTAATGGTTGGTTGAGAATTTTGCAAAATGAAGTATTAATAAAACTTTGGTTCGCACCAGAGTCAAATAATACTTTAGCAAAAACATTATTAACTAAAAACATACCAACAATCACATCCGGAATCATCTTTGCTTCTTTGGCTGTCAGAACGAATGTCCTAACATTCTTAGTAGTCTTGTTATTCATGGCTAGAGCTAGTTTCGGACAGTTTGGCTTGATATGTCCCTTTTCTCCACAGTTGAAGCACAATCCATTACTGGGTTTCTTCCTACAATCTTCCTCCTTATGTCCTGGTATCTTGCAGAAGTTGCAGTATGTAGAGCATCTTCCTGAATGCTTCTTCTTGCAACCTTTACAATAAGGTGCAGAAGTAGAACCCATATTCTTTCCACGGTTGGAATTTCCGTAGCGGAATTCCTGGGTAAGTTTCTGGACTAGGTTCTTTCTCTGGTTTTCTTCTTGTGTGCGCACTAGTTCATCGGTCAAGGTGTTTGCTAGTTCTACAGCTTCTTCTATGGTTGGTGATCTAGCTGCCTTGACTACATGTCTAATCTCACTGATTAATCCCCAGATGTAACGGGAGATTAATACTGGTTCTTGTGAAGCTAGGGTTGGCACTATTCTAGCATATTCAAAGAATATAGTAGTGTAACCCTTACAGTCTACTCCAGTCATCCTAAGGTTTAAGAATTTATTGGCTATCTATGCCTTTTCATTAGGAGGACAAAATTTCCTTTCAACCATATTCTTAAACTCAGTCCATTCCATATTGTAGACTCTGTCACTTCCTCTAGACTGGAGAATAGTGTTCCACCATTCTAAAGCAGCATTCTTAAACAAGTTGGAAGCAAACATGATTTTGTCTTCCTCTGCGCACTTGCTTATTTTTAAGACTGCTTCAGTCTTTTCTAACTAGCGTAGAGCTGCAATGGCTCCTTCATTGCCCGAGAATTCTATTTGTTTACAAGACCAGAATTCTTTGTAAGAACAACCATAAGACATGGTTCTTCTTCTTTTTGGAATAGGCAATTGAAGTAATGGTCCATTGTTCACGCTGTGACTTGGTGCAGTATGTGATCGTTTACTTCCATTATCACTTTTATTATTATTTTCCGCTTCCCTAACGTTTTGGATGATAGCTGGCATAGCATCTCTAATTCCTTGGGTTACTATGTGTCGAATGGCACTGTTATTTATCTGATTATCATTATTCTGGTTTTCCCGATTTGCGTCGTTAGCCATCTGGATTTATAAACAATTACCAAATATTAATATCGCAAATTAAATGCAAACAATCTCACAACACAAACAGGTTGGTCAAAATCGTCGTACATTGCGACTTTTACTCTATTTTATATATATGCGTCTAATATAAATCACAACTGGAAAATGAAAATACAATACTAGTATGCATCAGTAGTTATTAGATTGTCTCTCTTAGTGGATATATATATATATATATATATATATATATTTAAGTCACACACATATATTTATATTATTATTATTATTACTACTACTATTACTACTGATAGGGGTTCATCCAACATTGCATGTTACGCTCGTCATATTTCCAGCCGAGTCTCTCCCCTGTTTGCCTTATTCGTTCACTTTTATCTAACAACTCCTCACCGAAGGTGCGAAGTTCTTGCACATTCTCAGTGCTCATGGGTGGTGTGGGTGCTGGTATCGAGTCAGGGTACTGTGGCATCGGTTCCTCATGTGGGTATGGGTTCTCTAAGATTTCCCGTATGTATTGATCATTATCAAAATATGGGTCTAGAGGGTCAAGGTTTGGATAGGGTGCTACTGGGTTTTGTATGGGCTCCTCTAATGGGTAGCATTGTTGGTAATCCCTATGGTCGTCAAACCATGGGTCATAGTCTGGGGGATGGGGTGCTGGGACTCTAGGGATTTCGGCTGGGTCGAAGGTAGGTAGTGGAATCTGGTCAGCTGGGTCAATTTCTACTTCCATGGATTGTGTTGGGAACAACGCCAATAGCTGTGGTGCTATGAGTTATTCTAGGTTCAGGTCTGCAGAAGTGGTAGCTAAGACATGAAAGTTGGCTAGTCTCCTATTGAGTATATCTTGAGTTTGGGTGTTCATCTCCCTATTCGCGGCAGCTAAAGCTCGCTGTTTCTGTAACTTTCTCATTCTTTTTCTACACTCGTGAGTTCCCCGACTGAACCATCCTCTCTTTTTGGTAGGGAATGGCACCTCTGATTGCGCTTTGAATACGAAAATCCCTTCTTCGGTATCAGCTGAATACCCCGAGGGTGTAGGCTGAGAAGAAGTTCCTTCGTCTCTAGGGGAACTGGACAATTGACGGTAAGAGTCCGACGGTCCTTGATCACTCATATTGTAAACTAACAGATTGTCAAATAACAAAACAATAATATACACGTATGCATGTGTTCACATAGATTATTTCCTAATAGAATTGACAATTTCATTGTCAGCAGAACACTTCTGTGGCTGAAATCAGTTGCTTAGCTCTGATACCACTCTCTGTCGCAACCCCCGGCACCTATCTCCTGGGAACGTGCGGCCGCGAGCTCAGATTCAATGGTATCAGTGGTTTTGTCATTTTGGCAGCAGAATTTACATCAGGGTCGTAGTTAGGAAATATTTTATCAGAGTAAAATACCACATTTTTATAATAATAAACACATGGGTAAAACCCAAGTTTCTATTACAAACATGATTATATGGATAAACCCTATTTTATTTAAATAAAACATCTTCTTTATTTAGGTAACTTTTATAGCCACATTTTCCAAGCCTTCAGTGCTGTCCAGCTGGCTTCTATTTGGCTTTCATATTTTGTTACCTGAAATACGTTTAAAAATATTTTGTCAGTGGGAAATACCGGTGAGTGAATCCCAGTTTAATCAAAACAGGTTTTATCATTGTACAGTATTGAAGGCGATCTCGCAATTATATTTGTTTCCAATTCTAACTTTAATTACCACCCACGGTACTGTCAACCCGACTTGTGGTCATGTTACTACTCACAGTGTAGTAACAAATTTTGTATACAAAACTCCAACTTACCGACGATAATTGTAGAATTTACAAATACTCAATCACTGTTAATAATAATGTAAAACATTTGAGGTTTTGTAAAAACTGTTTGCAAAAATGTTTGCACAAAAAGGAGATTACTCACATTGCTACTTTAGGTATTTTTCCTGTGATTTCCTGGTTATAATCTAATAAATTAAACAATGCACATGCGTTAGTATAATAACCCAATTTTACATTAGTTATACCCCCCCGAGACAGTAACTCCAACGACTACGTCGGGCAGAACCACGACAGCCGTTACAGAGCACTAGATCAATCGGGCAGCGTATCTAATACGTAACCGGGAGTTAAAATACTTACAACGAGGCAGAGCTTCGCTATTTAGGGGGGTATTATGCCCGAATATTATGCCTATACTTCAGAATTTAGAGAGAGAATTCGAGTGTGAGCGATCGGTAAATGAAGGCCGATGCTCCCAATTTATAGGAGCTTATCTCGGCTTCCTCGCGGCCCGCGAAGGATATACAAGGGGGCTTTGCGCCCCACGACGTAGGGTGTGTAGGGCCTAGCTTTGTCCGGTCATACATACAGCTTCGACACAACACCTGACACGTGGCAGCAGGGGGTGCGCCCTAGTCTTGAGCTGTCACGGCCCGCGTAAGCCTTCACTGGCTTTGTCGCGGCCCGCCATGGACCATTAGAATTTGGTTTTATTTAATTTTTATAAAAATAAAGGTATTTAAGGTCATTTTACGTATACGGGGTGTATTTTAGGACGTATAGGAGCGTTCTAAATATTTTAGAAGTGTCGAAAATAATTTAGGAGGGTTGTTATAGCTGTCGTCGGTTTCGAGAGGGAGAGGAGAGAAGGAAGAGAGTTAGGGGTTTGCTATTTCTTGTGTTTTGCCAATTATGAGGAGCACATACAAAACCAAAGTGTGTATGCAGCCAACTAGTGGGCCGGACCCATCTTTGGGCTCCTTTTTGGGCCGAGAACCGCACACAAGATGAAAGGAGTTTGGGCCGATATCACGTTACAAAATATAACACTTAACATTTAGCATTCAATCATAAACGAACACGTATAACCCGTTCACATAATGTACTCATCATTACAATGTAAAACAGAAGATGAAAGGAAAAGATACTCAGTGAAAGACCTTGAAATTTCGGGTTGTCGCACATAGCCTATGCCTTGTTCTTTGAAGAACATCCTTAATAGCTCTCTTCGTTGCAGCATCTTGAATCTTGATCAGTAACAACCACTTTAGGCTCAATTCCAAAAGCATTAACAAAAGACCGTAAAAGCAATCGATAAGAATCTGCAGTCTCAGAACCAAGTAATGCACCACCAAATGTGACATTCCTAAAATGATTATCAATCCCCGTAAATGGTACAAAAACAAAATCATATCTACATAAAACAAACGGGTAATGCATTAGAAAAATAAGGACAAAAGAATATATAACGCAATCAAGGTAAAAAAACTTACTTGTTTGATTTGTAAGTAGCATCAAAACCTACTATATCACCAAATACTGTATAATTTGTTTTTGATTGCTCAACAGCCTAGAAAAGTCCTTTCAATCTACTATATTCACCAACAACATAATCACATGTATATCCAGGAGAACATTCTTGCTTCCTAATAAGACGCCTAACTACCGTTTCTACATCATACTCACCTATGTAAAGATTCAAATCCCTTCTATAGCTCTTACAATCAACTTTACTAGCACCAACTTCACCGAAACCACCATACATTGTTTTCATAATATTGAATGCTTTAACATGCCCAATGTCACACCCCGACCACGTAAAACAACAAATCATGGCGGAAACGTCGGGGAGTGTTGTAATAGAATTATTGTTTCAAACCATGGATACAAAGAGTTTCGTTTTATTAAATATTAAACATTGTCTTAAGTTAAATAAACAAGTCAAACACAGTCTATTATCGTTATTAAATCACTAAGGCCTCGTCCGGTCCTAAGTGAGCATGCATCCTAGTCGCAATCAACATTAAGCAACCTCACCTGAAACATATGTAAAAACAAAGTCAGCAAAGAAATGCTGGCGAGTACATAGTTTTTGTGTGAGTATCAGATTCATGGCTCGTTTGTATGTTGAAACATCTTGTACAACTTTGTTAATTGATATTAGAAAACCTTGTTTTGTAAAATGTTTGTATTGTAAATGAATAACCAAGTCAAAAGAGATTGGTCATAATTTATAAACCTCGATGCCATGAATCTTAACCCAAAACATTTGTTTATGTAAACCAAATCATAAATCTTTCTTGTAATAACACTTGTATGGTTTATATAGTTTTGTAAACATCGTTGTGTGATATCGTCTAACTCGTTCTCATTATAGAACATCGTTCATTTGTTTAAATTGTTCGAATTGTTCCAAATCGTTCAAATCGTTTACTCATTCAAATCGTTCTCGTTTTAATTGTGAAAACTACTTTTGGTCGTCTCGCTAATAACACTCAAAGCTTTGTGACTCGTTCTCATATTAACAAACCACCAAAGGGTAAGTTAACAATCATCAGATTCAGTCGTTACCCACCTAACCCACACATAACCATGGGTGCGGTCTGATAACGGGATTTGTCAGATCCTATGGTACCATAACCTAATACTGGTCGGTTTGGCTGAAATTAATGAATGTCATTCGTTATGTAATTACAACCAACAAGCTCGTTCACATTATCGAAATTGTTATAATTTAGTATAAACCATCTCAATCGTTTTGAAACCATTGTTAGAATATCGAAATTGTTTTGATACATATGAATCACCCCAAAATAATCGCAAACAGTTAAAAGAGGGGATCTATGTACTCACCTTCGGGTGCGTTTTTAAATGTTAACACAATCCCTCAAATTTTTTATCCGCCCTAAATTAAATAAGAAAGATTTTAATAATCAAAACCCACGCTTCGACATGTAAAATGCTACTTATGTCATTTCTGTTTTAATATATATGAAACTGGACTGTTTTCGGACATGTAAAGAAAATAGTTAACTTATCCCAAAAATTCCCAGATTTTTACAGAATGTCTTAAACAATCCAAATATTATTGTGTAAAAATATCGGGGTCCAGTTCGTTACCAATATTATATAAAAATTCATTTTCCAGACTGAAATCAGATTTTTTTTTTTGACTGCAGTCCACGGAATAATTTATTTAAAATTCATTGAGAGTCCGATTTACGAAAATCCAGTGAGAGAATTACAAATACATCGGTGGTCATCTACCGTACAAATTTCATGATCTAACTCTACACAGAATTCATGTTATGATGGAAAACAGGACGCCTATTTTCAGCAGCAAAAATGCAGCTCTAGCTGCTGTTACGAAATGACATTTTAAAAATAGTAAACGGAGTCCAAAAATTATGATTCTGGTGCCATTAGAACTGTATTTCATAATACATAAATCCAGACTTCAGAAAATACATTTTTCGTTAAGTTACGGTCTGGTTACAGCCAACTGAAGTTGGCTGTAATCACTAAACAGCTTTCTTTTTTCAGTCTTTTAACATTATAAAGTGTGTTCGATTGATTCCGTTAACATGTTTAGCGATCACAACAATACTTACAGCAGATTATCACTTATATATTTCATATTTATCATGCATTATCATATTTCATCATCATTTTAACACTACTTTATCATATGTTAGATGATGTTCAAGACTTGTTTAAGTTCATTAGAGTTCTTAACCTTTCATCATTCTTTAAACTATTAACCACCAAAAATATGAACAAGATGAAGATCTAAGGCACTTACTACTAGCACAAGGCTAGGGGAGTTTCAAAGCGTAAAAGTGGTGGATAAAAGGAAACTAGAGTGGTCCTTGAGCTTCCGAGTGCACCAAGCTTGCTTGTTGGACCTCTTGCACCTTTGAGTATATTAAAAATGGCTTGAAGGGAACTTGATGGTGGGTGTATGGTGGTGATGGGTGGCTGCCGAAAACAAGGGGAAGAAGAGAGGGAGGGGACGGTTTGGGTGAGGGAGAGAGAGTGGGAGTTTGTGAGTTTGTGAAATGAAATGGTCATGACTCTTGTGTTTTTTATAGACCAAATTCTTCATTTACCCTTTGTATAATATGCCTCATTACACCCAACATGATCTAATTAAATAATAAAACAAATCTAGGAGTGGGGGACATTTCACAACCGATTTTTTTTTTAGAAGGGTTTTAGTTTAGTTGGGTTCCAATTGTTAGTTACTAACTTAGTTAGGAGGCTAAATATCTAGTTAGTGGTTTATGGTGGGTTATTAAATATATAGTGTGTTAGGGTGTTCGGGACCCTAACTAGCTCAGAAAAAAGTAAAAAAAATTTGTGTAACATTATTTTTGTGTTCCGGGTACTGTCCGGTTGTTTGGTTGGGTATCGTTTCGTTAAAGTGTTTAATTATGTACCGGGTATTTTATCTAGCGTCCAAATCCCGATTTATGGCATTCTAATTTATTTTTATTATTCCATAAAAATAAACTTGCCAAAATATTACTGAAATAAATTTCAGTTGCCAAGACTGGCTACGTTGTCTGTGTTTCGCAGTTAAAAGCACTGTGTCGCGCAGAAACACACGGTACGCGCTTAAACTTGAAAAATAACGTTTTTAAGCGTTTTAATTTATTTTTCAACACGAACCTGATTAAAATAAGATTTTAATCATAACAGAATATTTGTGGGATTTAAATATTATCCGGGCGGTCACCAACGTTCGTTTCGCAGTTTTGTCGTAATTAGTTCTTTAGTTCAAATAAACATGTTTTCGCCATACCGAATCCTTCGAAACTTATTTCTAAGTTATGTAAAGGATATTTAGGGTATGTTTAGCTTACGTCACAGTTCCGGAGTGTACGTCGCGTTAAACTAACTGCGTTTATGCACCAGTTTGCGTATAACCTTCCAGAAAGTGATTTAAAGCTTGAAATCGGAGTCGAATCAAATTGTAAAATTAATAAACACAATTGCACATATAATAACACCAAAACACATATAATAACACCAAAGCATATTGTTATATTGATAACTGACATTGTTTCACATAATACGATGATTACCGAACACAGTTGTCACAGTCTCCCTTACTTTAGGAAATTTCGTCCTGAAATTTTATTTAGAGGAATTTTATGAAAAAAAAATGCGGATATTTCGCCTACATCTTGTCCTTATGTTCCCAAGTAAACTCGGGGCCACGTTTGGATTCCCAGCGAACTTTGACCAAATGAATCCGTTTGTTCTTCAACTGTTTGTATGTACGTTCCACTATCTCTACAGGTTTCTCGACAAAGTGCATCGTTTTGTCAATTTGAATCTCATCGAGAGGAATGTGAAGATCAGCATCAGCTAAACACTTTCGCAAATTGGGCATGTGAAAAGTCGGATGAACATTTCCAAGCTCTGGAGGTAGCTCTAGTCGATAGGCAACCTTTCCAATTCTTTCAACAATCTTAAATGGTCCAACATATCGTGGTGCAAGTTTTCCTTTCTTTCCAAATCTCACCACTCCCTTCCAAGGTGAAACCTTGAGTAGGACACGGTCTCCGATTTGAAATTCCATGGGCTTGCGTCCCAAATCTGCAGAACTCTTTTGACGGCTTCTAGCGGTCACAAGATTATCGCGGATTTTCTTGATTTTGTCTGTTGTTTCCAGAATGAGCTCAGGTCCAGTAAGCTGAGCTTCACCGATCTCATTCCAACAGACGGGTGAACGACATTTTCGACCGTAGAGAGCTTCGAATGGTGCCATCTTAATGCTAGCATGATAACTATTATTGTATGAGAACTCGATCAATGGCAGATGAGAATCCCAGTTACCACCAAAGTCTATCACGCATGTTCTAAGCATATCCTCCAAAGTTTGAATCGTCCTCTCAGATTGACCATCTGTTTGGGGATGATAAGCAGTGCTTAGATTCAGTTGGGTTCCCAAAGCAGATTGCATGGTCTTCCAAAATGAGATGAAAACCGAGCATTACGATCGGAAATGATATCTAAAGGGACACCATGTCGTGATACAATCTCGTCCACATAGATCTTGGCAAGCTTCTCAGCAGAGAAATCCTCACGGATTGGTAAGAAGTGAGCAGATTTTGTCAAACGATCAACTACAACCCAAATAGCATCGTGACCTTTAGATGTACGCGGTAACTTAGTAATGAGATCCATTGCAATGTTCTCCCATTTCCAAACCGGTATCTCTGGTTGTACAAGCAAACCAGAAGGTCGCTGATGTTCAGCCTTAACTTTGAGACAAGTTAGGCATTTCGATACATACAAGGCAACATCCTTCTTCATACCAGGCCACCAATACTGGGTACGAAGATCCTTGTACATTTTATCAGCACCAGGATGGATAGAATATCGAGACTTGTGAGATTCATCCATTACTAAGGTGCGAAGATCGTCCTGATTCGGAATCCACAAACGATTCTCAAAATAAAGTAAACCATCGTCTTTCCTTTCGAGTTTAAGCTCAAGTTGAAGCGGTAGCTCATATTTCAATAAGTCTTTGATCACACAAGATCGTTGTGTTTGAAGAACACGAGAATGAATATCAGATAGAGTTCGAACAGAAAGAAGCTTGACTCATTCCTTTCGACTAAGCGCATCAGCCACGACATTCGCCTTACCAGGATGGTAGCGGATCTCGCAATCATAATCGTTTAAGAGTTCAACCCAACGTCGTTGCCTCATGTTCAGCTCCTTCTGATTGAGAATATGTTGGAGACTTTTGTGGTCTGTGAAAACCACACACTTCGTTCCATAGAGGTAGTGTCTCCAGATTTTAAGCGCAAAAACTACAGCTCCTAACTCAAGATCATGAGTCTTATAGTTCTTCTCGTGAATTTTCAACTGTCTAGACGCATAAGCTATAACTTTACCACGTTGCATAAGAACGCAACCAAGTCCTAGATTCGACGCGTCACAGTAGACAACAAAATCATCGTTTTCCTCAGGTAGAGATAGAATAGGAGCATCACAGAGCTTCTGTTTCAGTGTTTGGAACGCTTCTTCTTGCTTAGGTCCCCACTCAAAAGGCTTATTCTTCTGAGTCAAAGCAGTGAGTGGAACCGCAATCTTTGAAAAGTTAGAAATAAACCGTCGATAATAACCAGCAAGACCAAGAAAAGAACGAACTTCTGTAGGTGTCGTCGGTGTATTCCAATCCCTAATTGCAACAATATTGGATGGATCTACGTGAATACCCTGCTCATTGACAATATGACCCAAGAACTGAACTTCTTTAAGCCAGAATTCACACTTGGAGAATTTAGCAAAAAGTTGTTCCTTCTTTAGGAGTTCCAACGTCAAACGAAGGTGTTGTTCGTAATCGGCTTGAGACTTTGAATAAATAAGAATATCGTCGATGAACACAATGATGAACTTATCTAAATAAGGTTTACAAACCCTATTCATTAAGTCCATGAAGATAGCTGGGGCATTCGTCAAACCGAAAGGCATGACAGTGAACTCGTAATGCCCATATCTTGTACGGAAAGCAGTTTTGGGAATATCTTCTTCGAAAATACGAAGTTGATGATACCCAGAATGCAGGTCGATCTTGGAAAAGCATGAAGCACCTTGCAGCTGGTCGAAGAGATCATCAATTCTAGGTATGGGATATCGATTTTTGATGGTAAGCTTATTAAGCTCACGATAATCGATACACATTCGAAAAGATCCATATTTCTTTTTCACGAAGAGGACAGGAGCTCCCCAAGGCGAAAAGCTCGGACGGATGAATCCTTTATCAGACAACTCTTGAAGTTGTTTCGATAACTCTTGCATTTCCGACGGTGCAAGACGATAAGGTGCTTTCGCAATCGGGTTGGCTTTGGGTACAAGGTCAATATGAAACTCGACTTGACGAGCTGGAGGCAAACCATGCAGTTCATCGGGAAACACCTCTGGATATTCCCGAACAATCGGAATATCCTGAATACTCTTGCTCTTGCCTTTCTCCTCGGTGACATGTGCCAGGAAAGCAACATATCCTTTTTGCAAAAATCTTTGGGCCTTTGTACATGACATAAGCTTCAAACCTCCCGATGGCTTCTCTCCACGAACTTCCAGAATATCACCAGACGGAAGAGGAATACGAACAATCTTATCGAAACAAACCACCTCAGCATGATGTTTGGTTAACCAATCCATCCCCACGATAATATCGAAAATCCCAAGTTGCATCGGTGTGAGGTCAATGGGAAAAAGATGGTTATCAAGGTTTAACTGACAATCACGAATAACAGAATCGAGCACAAGAGGTTTACCAGTAGCAACTTTGACAGATAAGGGTTTCCTCAGTTTAGTTCTAGGTATCGCAAGCAAAGGCTCAAAGGATAACGAAACAAAACTTCTATTGGCACCAGAATCAAAAAGAATGGATGCAGGTCGATTGTTAACAAGAAACGTACCATTGACGACGAGGTTGTCAGCTCGCGCCTCGTTTGCATTTAGATTGAATACTCATCCACGAGCAGGATTCGCATTCGCATTGACATTCACGTTCGGATTTGCATTTACATTTGCCAACCTCGGACAGTTGTTGCGGAAGTGACCATACTCTCCACTATTGAAGCATGAACCCGGTGGGAATCTAGCAGCATTCCCCTGAACTAGGGCTTGAACCTGAGCAGTTTGATTCTGAACAATCTGATTCTGACCCGAACGACAGACGTTGGCCAGATGCCCAAGCTTACCACACGTTGTGCATTGTCTACAAGCTTGTTGTGCAACATGATGACCGTTGCAACGAGCACAATGAGGTGCGGTACCAGCATACACTTTCTTCGCAGGAGGTTGAGCTGGTGGGTTCTGAGCAGTTTGTGCAGTTACTGCAAAGTTCTGAGCACCCTTTCGCTTTCTCGACTTCTTCGAAGACTCACCCTTCTTACCCTTACCCTTTTCCTTGTCTTTAGCAGAATCAGTTGACTTCTTCTTATCACCCTTGCATGTAAGTTTACCCTTCCTGACTTACGACTCAGTCAGGGTAGCAGATAACTCGATCGCTTAACGAACAGTAGCAGGATTGACGCCAGTCACAATATCCTGTATGGAATCAGGTAGACCATCGATATACCTCTCTATCGCTTTCTCCAACGGGGTAACCATAGTAGGACACAAAAGACTGAGCTCCTCAAATTGATCCGTATACGCACGGTGTTCTCCCCCGTCTTGTTTCAGATCGTCAAACTCTCGTTCCAAAGCTTGAATTTCGTGACGGGGGCAGAATTCTCTCATCATGAGAGCTCGAAGCTCTTCCCATGTCTGTGCCAATGCCACTTCGGTACCCCTATCGCGCATCACTCCGTTCCACCAAGTAAGAGCACGTTTCTCGAACATACTTGATGCAAATTCAACCTTACGCCCATTCGGACATTGCACATGTCTGAATGTGTTCTCGATACTTTCAAACCATTGAAGGAGTGCAGTCGCTCCTTGTGATCCAGAAAACTTTAACGGCTTAGCAGAATTGAAACTCTTGAAATTACACGGTGCGTTGTTATTGTTATTGTTGTTGTACAGCTCGTGGATTTGGGTCACAACGCCTGGAAGCACAGCAGCCATTTGTTGAGAGACAAGGGCTGGGAGTTCTTCAGCAGTAAAAGATTGTGCATCATGTCGAGGAGGCATTGTCTAACAAGGAAATATGAGAAATGAGTGAGGTCGAAAATCAGGAAAAACAAGAGAGGTATTGAAAATATCGACGAATCATAAGGAAGGCGATCATTTGTTCGTTACTTCGAACAAACAAACGATACGCAGTGACTAATCAAAGTAATGAATCAAAATAATGTATCGCGAAGACATGCTCGCCTATAAGTGAACACTCACCCCAAGAGTTCCCAGGTAAGAGTGACTGGTCCGATTATGTGGATTTGTACGAACACTCTAGCCTTAGACAGAAAACTCAGGGTACAGGCATTCACTCTTCCAGTTTGCACGTGTTCACATTATTTAGACCCAAACTTTGACGAGATTTTTGAAAACTCAAAAGGCACTAAGCCAAAAATGAGTCAAACTGGAAGGGTTCAAAACCTTACAACAGAGGGTTCAAAACCTAGTAATCAATCATCCTGGAACGGATGATTAATTTTCAAAGCAGATTCATATTTTGTTTTTAAAATCTAAACGCAAATCAACTTGCGTTGGGGTCCTAGAAAGTTATAGTCTAGGTCAAAATTTTACTAATAACCTAATTCCCTATAACCATTGGCTCTGATACCAACTCTTCTGTCACACCCCGACCACGTAAAACAACAAATCATGGCGGAAACGTCGGGGAGTGTTGTAACAGAATTATTGTTTCAAACCATGGTGTAACACCCCGTGTTTTCACAAGTCAAAGTCAAGGTCAAAGTCAACGACCGATTTCGCGCAACTCGACTTATAGAAATTTCTTTATTTTATTTGTATTATGTGGAGTAAGTGTTGTTAATGACAATAATCGAATTGTGTTAATCGTAATTCAACCGATCTACGACTGTGAACGATAGGAAGTAACAATGCGATAAAGTTAACTAATCAATCATCAAGCTATGCTAATCGAATCGACATCGAATCGCAACTCGAACTATTTATTTTACTTGTTGTTTATGCGTGTGTGTGTGCCTTACGTGTTACCTGTGCATGTTTAATTATGTTATGTTGTGTAATCAAGCGAACTCAATCGAAACTCAAATGCAATCGAACTCGAACTCGAATCACGACCATGATAGATAGTGGAAAATAGGTTACGCAAGACACGAAATAGTTGGGACTAAAAGTAATTTGACTAGGAAACCCTATCAAATCGAACCGCTCGCAATCTGAGTCGAAACACCGAAACTCGTCGCATCGAAAACTTGAACCAAGCGCCATCCGTCTGGATTGCCATCCGACCGAATAAGCCCTCCGACCGGATAGTCATCCGACCGGATAACACAATTGATGACAGGCTGTATGTCATCCGACCAGGATGTCATCCGATCGGATCGTCATCCGAGCGGAGTGCCATCCGATCGGATCACTCTTTCCCCTTTTGGAATCCTATAAATACCACTGTCATTGTCATTCTTTCCACTTTTGGAAACCTTCTGTCCGAACAGCTCGTGTTCTTCACCTTTCCTTCGATTTCTCTCAATCCAGGTAAGATCTCGCCCTAAATCTAGTACTTTCTTGATCTATACGCACTTCTACACCTTCCTATCTTTTAAATATTAACTTTTAACGGTGAAATCATCAAGATTTGAGGTATTCTAGGATGACGTCATCATGAAGTTCCCATGAACTTCAAGTTTGACCTCATTCCACCAAGAATAACTCGGATCTGAACGGTTTCCACAAGATTTCACAACGACTTCGCATAAATCTGAACTTTTTCAAAAGGATAAAAGAGTTGAAAGAAATAAACACAAGTTTTCTCCTTCTTTTACACTCAAAACACTCAAAACCGGTAGAATCGGGATCAGATCTAGTCTCCTACTCAACCATAGTGTTGTACTGGTTCAGATCTGGATTCCACCTACGAGACAACCGTCTCGAGCCGGTTACTGACCGAACTAGGGTGATTCCTGGTCGGTTTGGTTACTTGGGTCAAGGCAGGGCTCTAGTTGGCTAACGAGTTGTCAAGACGTCTCGAAATATCGACAAACCATCAAAACGACCAAGTGTAGGATGAAAGGAACAATCGGAACGGATTGCCGTCCGATCGGATTATCATCCGATCGGATAGGTCATCCGAACGGATTGTCACCCGAACGGATGACACATTGGGTCCCACCCTCGAACAACCTTAACGAGAGTAATAGTATTGAACGAATTGCAATCCGATCGGACGACCATCTGGTTGGATTACTCTTCGGATCATGAGATACTAAGACTTTAAAGACTTAAACAATTTTCAACATGTTCATCACCAGAAATGCCACCCGATCGGATGGCCATCCGATCGAGTGACACTCCAACTGTGAACTTGTCTTCAACAAGTAATCTCACCATCGAGTCACCGTCCGACCGGACCACCGTCCGACCGGATGACCATCCGAACGGATTGTCATCCGCATGACCCAGCATCCGATCGAACGGCGTGAAGGATAGAGATACTTAAATGTTTTCTAAATACTACAACGAAAACTTCAAAGGACAAGCCATCATACACAAACACATCCTTAGCATAGGAAGAAACAATTCACTCGAATCGTCATCCGAACGGATTGCCGTCCGCACGGATGACCACCCGAACGGATTACCATCCACACGGATTACTATCCGATCGTATTACCATCCGATCGAACTACCATCCGACCCATCTTCACTTGTTTCGTTTCCTTATCATTATGCTATCGGATCTATTCAGGCTAACCGTACTCGCTAAGCGCTCCCTTCAATCCATAATCGCTGTGAGTATACTCGATCCCTTTTTGCTTTAAGCACTTTTGGGTGTTACATACGTTACGAATATTCAAACTACAACTATCACACTACTCAAACTATTTGAACGCTAACCATTAATGCATGTTATATGTGGCTTATGAATGCTTGTTTGTTATGTTTACACATGGAAATGTTGTCTACCTGCCTTAGCAACGATAGTACTATAGTTTGGACTCAGCACCCGTTCACACGGGGGTTGTTAAGGATCTTTTACTTGCATGGGTTACGGTGGTAATCATGTATTGCGAACTGCCTCGGGCAGTCAACCCGCAGTCATTGGTATCGATGGATCTATGTCGATAACTAACGTGCTTCATTTCACTATGTGTACGTGCTGGTTATGCGTAAACGAATTTAAACTCTATATGCTATTATCAAACTTGTATGCTCACCTTTACATTTTATGTATTGACTTTATTTTAACGTATGTGACAGGTGCTTAGGACGCACATGTGGTAGGAAATTGAAGCTAGAATAAAGCTTTAGAGCCCAACAAATAGTTGTCTGTAGATAACGAATCAGGGGTCTCTAGAAGCAGATAAACAACTGCTACTTATTTAAATCTGAGTTGTCGGAACATAATATTTGTCTGTAATAATTATTTGACTGTTTGAGATACGGTATGGGACGTATTATTTAAATTGAATAGTTTTTATAACTGTTGTGGAAACTTCTGGACAATCTGTTTCGCTCAGTGCCATGCCCCGATGATTCCGCCATCGGTTGGGGTGTGACAGATTGGTATCAGAGCCATAACTATAGGGAATTAGGCAAGACTCGACCTAGTCCGGGTCGACGTCTTAGATACCTAGACTATAGTTAAGAACCAGCAGACCGACTTGTGCATAACCAGTAGGGGCTATGTACGAGCTTACTTATCGTTAATCTCGCTTATTCTACGCTATCACCACACTCGGATTTTCAACTATGAGTGGGCAATAAGGTCGAGAATAGGTGTGAAAACCACAAACTCTCGACTAAAGTCGCTTAATCAACTCGCATTTTAACTACAAACAAGGAGAATTATGCCAAATCAGGAGTGCAATCCACATTTTGATGAATAGTCTCATCTATTTTATTAAAGCTCAGGAGCAAAAGCTATGAAGTCAGGGGTGAAACCCGAACCTTGATAGCTATTCCTGACTCATTTTGGTTTTACAAAACTCTCACCAAAGTCTCGATGGACTCCAACGACCTGAAGTCACGATATGACTAACGGATGCGTGCCAAATGCCCAAGAATCGAGGCAAAGGCGTAGTACAGGAGGTTAAATGTGCGCAACGGGTCCTTGTGAATAGTCGAACCACTTTGGTTAGTCAAAGTCTACTAGCCGCAGACAATCCATTTCTCGAATTTCATGTATTTCGATTTTGAGTCCGCAACTGCTGACTCTGATGTTTCATCGATTTTGTATATGTGCTTACCTGTTTATGTGTTTAAAATTTGGAATTTACTAGATTTCGTTTTCACACACGACTCGCACTGTATTTCTATCTCAGAATGACCATAAATCGCTGAACTATAGGCGACCTTATGCTATTTTATACGCTTGTGCTATAGATGACAGATGCAGTCAGAATGCCCCCCGTGCCCCGATATGCATCTTGTGATTATGTGCTTATTTTGACTCCAAACGATTGCGTAACGACACGTTCGACGTGCGAAATCCGTGAACGTACGTGACCGAACACACTAGATGTACAATTTACCGTAATTCTTATTAATCAGTTTGACAAGTACACGCTCCAAGAATCACCACTTGCCACTTTCTCTAGACCTAGGATTCTGTTTTCTGACCGCCTCTAGTAATTAAGGGTGTATGCGTTTCCTTACTTCTGTGCTTACGTGCTTAGGTATTATATGATTATGTGCTTTTGTGGATCGGTGCTCTACATGTCTACGTGCTTATGTGTTGCG
Source organism: Helianthus tuberosus (assembly GCA_030545235.1). Classification (NCBI taxonomy): domain Eukaryota; kingdom Viridiplantae; phylum Streptophyta; class Magnoliopsida; order Asterales; family Asteraceae; genus Helianthus; species Helianthus tuberosus. Next base: position 171,047,433 of record CM060366.1, on the reverse strand, counting down.
TGAATCTGTGATTATGAGTCTATGTGTTACGTGTTCCTAAGCTTTAGTAGGTAGTAGACGTGTGAGGTGAGATTCGAATACAATGTGATGAGTCCTGTGACGATGTCTGTTGCAGACCATGTCGTCTAGATCCCGTCATGCACTCTCTCGTCAAGAAAAGAGGGACAAACGCCTTGCTTCCGTCATCGCCAAGAGTGTGGCAAAGGCCGTGAGTGATGTTTATGAGAATGCCAGCAAATCATCCGAGGAATCGAGAACCGAAGCTCCCAAAGCTACCGCAAGGCCTTTCAGTTTCAAGCAATTCAAGTCGTGTGGGCCGAAAGAATTCACTGGCGAAGGAGGTCCCACTGCACTATTCCACTGGTTTGATTCCATTGAGGTTACTCTGCGACAGAGTGGTTGCCCTGATGACCTCCGTACTCTGAATGCTACCGGCGTTTCCAGTCCCGTGGATTAGACTGGTGGACGGCCGAGAGGAACAAGCGAGGGAACGATGCAGCCTACGGTCTGTCGTGGGACGAGCTCAAGGAAGTTATGCTAGAGGAATTCTGTCCTCCTCACGAACGTCAAAAGCTGGAAGATGAATTTTGGCACATACAACAAAAAGATGGTGACAATGCTGGTCTCACTGCTCGTTTCCAACAGCTCAGCATTATCTGTGCCGATCAAGTCAAGACTCCTGACATGACAATCAAGAAGTACATCCGGGCCCTGCCCGACTGCGTTGCTGATTTCGTGCAAGCGGCTAAGACTACGACGATCGAGGAAACTTATCTGCTAGCCGCTGAAATCAACGATAAGCGGGTTAAGGCTGGTGTCTGGGATAAGACTTCGAACCATCTGCATCAAGCTACCGCTACCGCACCAACTGCTGAACCCACCTCATCAAGCAACAAGAGGAAGAACAAGAGAAAGAACAGCTCCAGCAACAAGAACTGTGTGATTACTGCTGCACCGATTCAAGCTGTACCTACCCAACAGCGTCAAGTAGCGGCGCTTGTGGCCAATGCACCGCCTGCAAAGCGTGTATACACTGGACCACACCCGCTCTGCCCTACTTGCACCTACCACCACCCGACTGCTATTCAATGCCGTTTTTGTGTTCATTGCAATGTGTACGGCCATTTTACTGCCAACTGCCGTATTCGTCAAGCTCCAGCCAATCAAGCTCTACTCACTGCCCCACAGGGTTAACAAGCTCCTCCGGTACCCGCAGTCAAAGCCAGAGCCTGCTTCGCATGTGGCGACCCGAACCATTTCGCCAACATGTGCCCAAACAGGGTTGTGAAACAAGAGCCTCAGCAACAGCAGCCACAGCAGCAGCACCAACAGCAGTAGCAACAAAAGGCCGCATGTGCCAGAACTTTCAACCTCAACGTGCGTCAAGCCCAGGCCGACAACAACGTGGTCAATGGTACGTTCCTTGTGAATGGTATTTATGCTTCATGTTTGTTTGATACTGGAGCCGATAATTGCTTTGTGACGTTCGAATTTGAGAAACTCCTTTGTCGTAAACTCTCCCAACTCTCCTCGGCATTTGATGTTGAAGTCGCTACCGGAAGAACCGTCGCTTTCAATTCTGTCATCCGTGATTGTACTCTTGAGCTCAACAATCACATCTTCCCAATCGACCTCATTCCGATGCAACTCGGAAGTTTCGACGTCATAGTAGACATGGACTTTCTTCGGGAAAACCATGTTGAAGTTGTGTGCTTCGACAAGATGATTCGTTTTTCGCTCGCAAATGGTGACTTATTGTGTGTTTATGGCGATACTACTTCAAGGGGGCTCAAGCTTATGTCGTGCGTACAAGCCAGCAAGTATCTCCGCAAGGAGTACCGGGCTTTCTTGGCTAACATTGTAGTAGCAGAGAAGGAAAAGAAAGAGAAGAAGGAAGTGAAAGACGTTCCTATGGTTCGAGAATTTCCTAATGTTTTTCCAGAGGATCTTCCCAGACTACCGCCAAGTCGTGATATCGACTTTCGTATTGACCTCATTCCTGGAGCCAATCCTATTGCCAAAGCTCCCTACCATCTCGCGCCGTCCGAAATGCGTGAACTCTCAACCCAACTCCAGGAATTACTTAAGAAAGGCTTCATTCGCCCAAGCACCTCTCCTTGGGGCGCGCCAGTCCTTTTCGTCAAAAAGAAGGATGGGTCGTTCAGGATGTGCATCGACTATCGGGAATTGAATAAGTTGACTATCAAGACCCGCTATCCTCTACCTCGTATCGACGATTTGTTTGATCAACTACAAGGCGCTACGTGTTTCTCGAAGATCGATCTACGTTCAGGATATCATCAGCTGCGTATTCAAGAGGAGGATATACCAAAAACCGCGTTTCGTACTCGATACGGCCATTACGAATTCGTTGTCATGCCTTTTGGTCTAACAAACGCACCAGCGGTTTTCATGGAGCTGATGAATCGCGTATGTAAACCGTATCTCGACCGTTTCGTCATTGTATTCATCGACGATGTCTTGATCTATTCCAATTCGAAAACCGAACACGCGCAACATCTACGTTTGGTTCTCGAGTTACTCCAGGGGAACCAACTCTATGCCAAGTTCTCCAAGTGTGAATTTTGGTTGGAGAAAGTTCAGTTTCTGGGTCACACTGTTAATAGTCAGGGTATTCACGTCGATCCTGCAAAGATTGAATCTGTCAAGAGCTGGGTTACGCCTAAGAATCCGTCTGAGGTCCGTTCTTTTCTCGGACTAGCGGGCTATTATCGATGATTTATCGAGGGATTCTCAAAGATCGTTGTACCGCTTACCTCTCTCACGCATAAAGACAAGCCTTTTGTTTGGGGAACTAAACAGGAGACTGCCTTTCAAACCCTCAAGCGCATGCTTTGCAACGTTCCTGTTCTCACATTGCCCGACGGAAACAATGATTTCATTGTCTACTGTGATGCTTCCAACCTTGGTCTTGGTTGTGTTCTCATGCAACGGGACAAGGTCATAGCTTACGCATCTCGTCAGCTCAAAATCCACGAGAAGAACTATACAACCCTTGATCTCGAGCTAGGCGCAGTTGTTTTTGCGTTAAAGATTTGGCGACACTACCTGTACGGTACTAAGTGTACGATCTTCACCGATCATAGGAGCCTACAACATATCTTTAATCAGAAGGAACTTAATATGCGTCAACGCCGATGGGTAGAACTTCTCAACGATTACGACTGTGAGATTCGTTATCACCCAGGCAAGGCGAATGTTGTTGCCGACGCACTTAGCCGACGGAGCTACCTGCTTAGCACTCGTAACGTTCAAGCCCGGCATAATCTTGAAACCCTCATCCGCGATGCTCAACATGCATGTTTTAACGAACGCACCCTGAAGAAAGAAAGAATCTACCACGATGGAGCCCAACTAGTGAGCAAATCGAATGGGATATTCCACTTTTTAGACCGAATTTGGATTCCCAAGCGAACCAATTTACGGCAAATTCTGATGGACGAAGCCCACAAATCCCGGTATTCTATTCATCCCGGTGCTGATAAAATGTACCAGGACCTTCGTTATAAGTACTGGTGGCCGGGTATGAAGCGAGATATCGCTCTCTACGTCGGAAAATGCCTAACTTGTGCTAGAATCAAGGCCGAACATCAAAGACCCTCTGGCTTACTTGACCAACCACCAATTTTCATGTGCAAGTGGGAAAGTATAGCTATGGATTTCATAACCAAGCTACCGCACACGTCATCAGGTCACGACAGCATTTGGGTTGTAGTCGACCGTCTGACTAAATCAGCTCACTTTCTGCCGATACGAGAAGACTACAAGGTAGAACAATTAGCCCGAATCTACACCGACGAGATCATTTGTAATCATGGGACGCCTCGTGACATCATCTCTGATCGTGATGCTCGGTTTACTTCGCGACTGTGGGAAACGTTTCAAACGGCACTCGGTACAACGCTTAATCTAAGTACCGCTTTCCACCCTCAAACCGACGGTCAGACTGAAAGAACGATTCGTACTCTTGAGGACATGCTCCGTTCGTGTGTTCTAGATTTCGGTGGTAATTGGGATAAGTACTTGCCGCTAGTTGAATTCTCGTATAACAACAGCTATCATTCTAGCATCCAAATGGCACCATTCGAGGCATTATACGGAAGAAGATGTCGATCGCCTATTGTGTGGCACGAGATCGGTCACTCGCAACTAACCGGTCCGGAGCCACTACAAGAAACGACAGACAAAATTTTCCAAATCCGAGACAACCTAGTGAAAGCTCGGGATCGACAGAAAAGTTACGCCGATAAAAAGCGCAAGCCCCGTGAATTTGGTGTTGGTGACTACGTACTCCTAAAGGTATCACCTTGGAAGGGTGTAGTCCGATTCGGCAAGAAAGGGAATCTCGCACCTCGATATGTTGGACCTTTTAAGATTCTGGAAAGGATCGGAAAAGTCGCCTACAGACTCGAACTACCGGAGGAACTTAGTAACGTCCACCCAACTTTCCACGTGTCAAACCTCCGAAAGTGCATAGCCGACCATGACTTACATGTCTCTCTTGACGATCTGCAAGTGAACGAAACATTACACTTCGTGGACAAGCCTGTCGAAATCATGGATTGCCAAACCAAGCAGCTCAGGCGCTCACGCATTCCTATTGTGATAGTCCGATAGGAAGGCAAACGAGGCGCAGAGTTCACTTGGGAACTCGAAAGCGACATGAAGGCTAAGTACCCGCAGTTATTCGAAGAGAAAATCTAGAAAGAGAAAGTTCTCCAATGTGAGTCACGGTGTGGTAACAGCTTTCAGCTTAATTTCGGGACGAAATTCCCTAAACAAGGGGAGGCTGTAACACCCCGTGTTTTCACAAGTCAAAGTCAAGGTCAAAGTCAACGACCGATTTCGCGCAACTCGACTTATAGAAATTTCTTTATTTTATTTGTATTATGTGGAGTAAGTGTTGTTAATGACAATAATCGAATTGTGTTAATCGTAATTCAACCGATCTACGACTGTGAACGATAGGAAGTAACAATGCGATAAAGTTAACTAATCAATCATCAAGCTATGCTAATCGAATCGACATCGAATCGCAACTCTAACTATTTATTTTACTTGTTGTTTATGCGTGTGTGTGTGTGCCTTACGTGTTACCTGTGCATGTTTAATTATGTTATGTTGTGTAATCAAGCGAACTCAATCGAAACTCGAATGCAATCGAACTCGAACTCGAATCACGACCATGATAGATAGTGGAAAATAGGTTACGCAAGACACGAAGTAGTTGGGACTAAAAGTAATTTGACTAGGAAACCCTATCAAATCGAACCGCTCGCAATCTGAGTCGAAACAACGAAACTCGTCGCATCGAAAACTTGAAACAAGCGCCATCCGTCCGAATTGCCATCCGACCAGATAAGCCCTCTGACCGGATAGTCATCCGACCGGATAACACAATTGATGACCGGCTGTATGTCATCCGACCAGGATGTCATCCGACCAGGATGTCATCCGACCGGATCGTCATCCGAGCGGAGTGCCATCCGATCGGATCACTCTTTCCCCTTTTGGAATCCTATAAATATCCCTGTCATTGTCATTCTTTCCACTTTTGGAAACCTTCTGTCCGAACAGCTCGTGTTCTTCACCTTTCCTTCGATTTCTCTCAATCCAGGTAAGATCTCACCCTAAATCTTGTACTTTCTTGATCTATACGCACTTCTACACCTTCCTATCTTTTAAATATTAACTTTTAACCGTGAAATCATCAAGATTTGAGGTATTCTAGGATGACGTCATCATGAAGTTCCCATGAACTTCAAGTTTGACCTCATTCCACCAAGAATAACTCGGATCTGAAAGGTTTCCACAAGATTTCACAACGACTTCGCATAAATCTGAACTTTTTCAAAAGGATAAAAGAGTTGAAAGAAATAAACACAAGTTTTCTCCTTCTTTTACACTCAAAACACTCAAAACCGGTAGAATCGGGATCAGATCTAGTCTCCTACTCAACCATAGTGTTGTACTGGTTCAGATCTGGATTCCACCTACGAGACAACCGTCTCGAGCCGGTTACTGACTGAACTAGGGTGATTCCTGGTCGGTTTGGTTACTTGGGTCAAGGCAGGGCTCTAGTTGGCTAACGAGTTGTCAAGACGTCTCGAAATATCGACAAACAATCAAAACGACCAAGTGTAGGATGAAAGGAACAATCGGAACGGATTGCCGTCCGATCGGATTATCATCCAATCGGATAGGTCATCCGAACGGATTGTCACCCGAACGGATGACACATTGGGTCCCACCCTCGAACAACCTTAACGAGAGTAATAGTATTGAACGAATTGCAATCCGATCGGACGACCATCTGGTTGGATTACTCTTCGGATCATGAGATACTAAGACTTTAAAGACTTAAACAATTTTCAACATGTTCATCACCAGAAATGCCACCCGATCGGATGGCCATCCGATCGAGTGACACTCCAACTGTGAACTTGTCTTCAACAAGTAATCTCACCATCGAGTCACCGTCCGACCGGATGACCATCCGAACGGATTGTCATCCACACGACCCAGCATCCGATCGAACGGCGTGAAGGACAGATATACTTAAATGTTTTCTAAATACTACAACGAAAACTTCAAAGGACAAGCCATCATACACAAACACATCCTTAGCATAGGAAGAAACAATCCACTCGAATCGTCATCCGAACGGATTGCCGTCCGCACGGATGACCACCCGAACGGATTACCATCCGCACGGATTACTGTCCGATCGGATTACCATCCGATCGAACTACCATCCGACCCATCTTCACTTGTTTCGTTTCCTTATCATTATGCTATCGGATCTATTCAGGCTAACCGTACTCGCTAAGCGCTCCTTTCAATCCATAATCGCTGTGAGTATACTCGATCCCTTTTTGCTTTAAGCACTTTTGGGTGTTACATACGTTACGAATATTCAAACTACAACTATCACACTACTCAAACTATTTGAACGCTAACCATTAATGCATGTTATACGTGGCTTATGAATGCTTGTTTGTTATGTTTACACATGGAAATGCTGTCTACCTGCCTTAGCAACGATAGTACTTTAGTTTTGACTCAGCACCCATTCACACGGGGGTTGCTAAGGATCTTTTACTTGCATGGGTTACGGTGGTAATCATGTATTGCGAACTGCCTCGGGCTGTCAACCCGCAGTCATTGGTATCGATGGATCTATGTCGATAACTAACGTGCTTCATTTCACTATGTGTACGTGCTGGTTATGCGTAAACGAATTTGAACTCTATATGCTATTATCAAACTTGTATGCTCACCTTTACATTTTATGTATTGACTTTATTTTAACGTATGTGACAGGTGCTTAGGACGCACATGTGGTAGGAAATTGAAGCTAGAATAAAGCTTTAGAGCCCAACAAATAGTTGTCTGTAGATAACGAATCAGGGGTCTCTAGAAGCAGATAAACAACTGCTACTTATTTAAATCTGAGTTGTCGGAACAGGATATTTGTCTTGATGTTTGTCTGTAATAATTATTTGACTGTTTGAGATACGGTATGGGACGTATTATTTAAATTGAATAGTTTTGATAACTGTTGTGGAAACTTTTGGACAATCTGTTTCGCTCAGTGCCATGCCCCGATGATTCCGCCATCGGTTGGGGTGTGACACATGGATACAAAGAGTTTCATTTTATTAAATATTAAACATTGTCTTAAGTTAAACAAATAAGTCAAACACAGTCTATTATCGTTATTAAATCACTAAGGCCTCGTCCGGTCCTAAGTGAGCATGCATCCTAGTCACAATCAACATTAAGCAACTTCACCTGAAACATATGTAAAAACAAAGTCAACAAAGAAATGCTGGCGAGTACATAGTTTGTGTGTGAGTATCAAATTCATGGCTCGTTTGTATGTTGAAACAACTTTGTTAATTGATATTAGAAAACCTTGTTTTGTAAAATGTTTGTATTGTAAATGAATAACCAAGTCAAAAGAGATTGGTCATAATTTATAAACCTCGATGCCATGAATCTTAACCCAAAACATTTGTTTATGTAAACCAAATCATAAATCATTCTTGTAATAACACTTGTATGGTTTATATAGTTTCGTAAACAACGTTGTGTGATATCGTCTAACTCGTTCTCGTTATAGAACATCGTTCATTTGTTTAAATTGTTCAAATCGTTCCAAATCGTTCAAATCGTTTACTCATTCAAATCGTTCTCGTTTTAATTGTGAAAACTACTTTTGGTCGTCTCGCTAATAACATTCAAACCTTTATGACTAACGTCATCATTCAACTCGTTCTCGTATTAACAAACCACCAAAGGGTAAGTTAACAATCATCAGATTCAGTCGTTACCCACCTAACCCACACATAACCATGGGTGCGGTCTGATAACGGGAATTGTCAGATCCTATGGTACCATAACCTAATACTGGTCGGTTTGGCCGAAATTAATGAATGCCATTCGTTATGTAATTACAACCAACAAGCTCATTCACATTATCAAAATCGTTATTAGTTTAGTATAAACCATCTCAATCGTTTTGAAACCATTGTTAGAATATCGAAATCGTTTTGATACATATGAATCACCCCAAAATAATCACAAACAGTAAAAAGAGGGGATCTATGTACTCACCTTCGGGTGCGTTTTTAAATGTTAACACAATCCCTCAAATTGTTTATCCACCCTAAATTAAATAAGATTGATTTTAATAATAAAAACCCACGCTTCGACATGCAAAATGCTACTTATGTCATTTCTGTTTTAATATATATGAAACTGGACTGTTTTCAGACATTTAAATAAAATAGTTAACTTATCCGAAAAATTCCCAGATTTTTATAGAATGTCTTAAACGATCCAAATATTATTGTGTAAAAATATCGGGGTCCAGTTCATTACCAATATTATATAAAAATTCATTTTCCGGACTGAAATCAGATTTATCTTTTTCTGACTGCAGTCCACGGAATAATTTATTTAAAATTCATCGAGAGTCCGATTTACGAAATTCTAGTGAGAGAATTACAAATACATCGGTGGTCATCTACCGTACAAATTTCATGATCTAACTCTACACAGAATTCAAGTTATGACAGAAAACAGGACGCCTATTTTCAGCAGCAAAAATGCAGCTCTAGCTGCTGTTACGAAATGACACTTTAAAAATAGTAAATGGAGTCCAAAAATTATGATTCCGGTTCCATTAGAACCGTATTTCATAATACATAAATCCAGACTTTAGAAAATGCATTTTTCGTTAAGTTACGGTCTGGTTACAGCCAACTGAAGTTGGCTGTAATCACTAAACAACTTTATGTTTTCAGTCTTTTAACATTATAAAGTGTGTTCGATTGATTCCGTTAACATGTTTAGCGATCACAACAATAGTTACAGCAGATTATCACTTATATATTTCAGATTTATCATGCATTATCATATTTCATCATCATTTTAACACTACTTTATCATATGTTAGATGATGTTCAAGACTTGTTTAAGTTCATTAGAGTTCTTAACCTTTCATCATTCTTTCAACTATTAACCACCAAAAGTATGAACAAGATGAAGATCTAAGGAACTTACTACTAGCACAAGGCTAGGGGAGTTTCAAAGCGTAAAAGTGGTGGATAAAAGGAAACTAGAGTGGTCCTTGAGCTTCCGAGTGCACCAAGCTTGCTTGTTGGACCTCTTGCACCTTTGAGTATATGAAAAATGGCTTGAAGGGAACTTGATGGTGGGTGTATGGTGGTGATGGGTGGCAGCCGAAAACAAGGGGAAGAAGAGAGGGAGGGGACGGTTTGGGTGAGGGAGAGAGAGTGGGAGTTTGTGAGTTTGTGAAATGAAATGGTCATGACTCTTGTGTTTATTTATAGACCAAATTCTTCATTTACCCTTTGTATAATATGCCTCATTACACCCAACATGATCTAATTAAATAATAAAACAAATCTAGGAGTGGGGGACATTTCACAACCGATTTTTTTTTAGAAGGGTTTTAGTTTAGTTGGGTTCCAATTGTTAGTTACTAACTTAGTTAGGAGGCTAAATATCTAGTTAGTGGTTTATGGTGGGTTATTAAATATATAGTGTGTTAGGGTGTTCGGGGACCCTAACTAGCTCAGAAAAAAGTAAAAACAATGTGTGTAACATTATTTTTGTGTTCCGGGTACTGTCCGGTTGTTTGGTTGGGTATCGTTTCGTTAAAGTATTTAATTATGTACCGGGTATTTTATCTAGCGTCCAAATCCTGATTTATGGCGTTCTAATTTATTTTTATTATTCCATAAAAGTAAACTTGCCAAAATATTACTGAAATAAATTTCAGTTGCCAAGACTGGCTACGTTGTCTGTGTTTCGCAGTTAAAAGCACTGTGTTGCGCAGAAACACACGGTACGCGCTTAAACTTGAAAAATAACGTTTTTAAGCGTTTCAATTTATTTTTCAACACGAACCTAATTAAAATAATATTTTAATCATAACAGAATATTTGTGGGATTTAAATATTATCCGGGCGGTCACCAACGTTCGTTTCGCAGTTTTGTCGTAATTAGTTCTTTAGTTCAAATAAACATGTTTTCGCCATACCGAATCCTTCGAAACTTATTTCTAAGTTATGTAAAGGATATTTAGGGTATGTTTAGCTTACGTCACAGTTCCGGAGTGTACGTCGCGTTAAACTAACTGCGTTTATGCACCAGTTTGCGTATAACCTTCCAGAAAGTGATTTAAAGCTTGAAATCGGAGTCGAATCAAATTGTAAAATTAATAAACACAATTGCACATATAATAACACCAAAACACATATAATAACACCAAAGCATATTGTTTTATTGATAACTGACATTGTTTCACATAATAAGATGATTACCGAACACAGTTGTCACACCCAACATTGATTGTAGACAACCCATATATAAAACTTTCTTTAACATAATCAATTCTTCTGGCCGCAGGCAAGAAATGAATATCTTCATCATCAACAAAGATATGATTATGTTCTTCTTCTAAACAGTAGATTTTAAACATATTGTTGTTCTCTAATATTAATTTCACATGAGCATTTGCATCCACCTCTTTTTGAACATCTATTACGTCTAACAATCTTTTCATTATTTTCATCAACTGAACAAGAGTCTATTGCTTTACTAACATGAAATCCTTCTTTTGAATAGACAATATATCTTATTTTGACTAAACCACCATTTTTCCAAGAGGTATTTTTTCTTGTAGAAAAACCTACAGCAAGTGCATATCTCTGATAAAACGCAAAAGCCTCATCAAATGATTTAAAAAACATTCCAGCAGAAAGTCTAATTAATGGATCCACTGACTTTAGGTTTGTAATACTTTCTTCCACACTTTAAGCATACACGTTCCTCCCATTTGGAATTGAGATCTGATACGTTTAACAGATAATTATACAACGTAATACTTCTTATATAATCAACAATTTTTTATTTAAACAATATAACGCAATAAAAATACATAAATAAAACTTCAATTAAAACTAACTTATTGATTATAAAGAAATATCATATAAAATACAATAGTTCTTATAAAAAAAGACATATAAAAAACAAACAAATAAAATGCAATTGATAAAACTTTCTTATCATGTTTAAAGTGTTAAATCGAAAATTATGTGCTTTATAATAGAACAATTATGATTTAAAGATTGTATATCATATAATGTGGTTAAAAGCCTAAAACGCAACAAGTTCACTAAAACGCAACAACTAATAAACAAACAAATCAATGAATAAAACGAACAAATTACTGTTAAATTAGACAACAATGACAGTTAAACTTATCAAAAATCAATAAATAATAACAGAAAGAGGAATTATAAAACGTAATAGATTGAATTTTGGCAAAATAACAAAAAATTACTTCAAATTGAAGCTAAGCTTACCAACAGAGTCTGCAAAAGACATTGAAGTTATCGAATTGACGAACGAAACTAGTTTATTGCATGAAAAAAAAAGTCGAATTTACGATCGATTTCAATTTAGGGTCATACAATCGCAATTCTGTTATCCAATAGATGAACTGAGAGTAGAGGTAACAAAATCTGGTATATTAGAACGAGTATATGATCATGTAAAATGACAAAAAAAAAAAAAAAAAAAAAAAAAACTCTGCCTCCTAATTTTAAAAATTACAGATGGACGGCTAAAATGACTTCCTATACTTTCTAACAAAAATAAACTTTCTATTTGATTCTCTCCCTTTATGATTGTTCCTTATATGTTATTAGCTTATTCAATTTAAACATTTATAGAAAACATACAATAATGATGAAAAAGTATATGTGGTTTCTTGTAGGCGTGTTGTACGTGAAAAAAAATCATTAAATAATAAACTAAGTTGTGACAACTCGAGTTTCCAAGATTTCCATCTTCGCATTTATTGCACGTTAATTTTTTTTTTTTTTATGAAAACACCCTCCCTGATGAAAACACACATAGTGTTTTCGTCCATAGATGGCTGGCGAAAACAGCAAATGGGTTACGCCTGATGAAAACACACATAGTGTTTTCGTCCATAGATGGCTGGCGAAAACAGCAAATGGGCTTTGGGCCCAGTCATGACTAATAAATAATTGTTCCTTATCCTGTACGCAAAGGGGCAACGATTTGAAAACCCTAGAACACCTCTCTAACTGTGACGGCGACTGCAAGCCTAAGGAGCCTTTGTTTCCGGTCAATCCATTAGTTCTCCATCTCGGTTAGTTTGCACCGTGGTTTATTGTGTATAACTTTCGATAGATCGTTACCTGTCTGCGTATGTGTATATATCTGGTTATTATATATAAATATGCGATTGGTATAATAATGATGATGATTATGCATATTGGTTTTGCTTGGTTGAATGATCTGCAAATTTATTCATGTAACTGTTAGTTGTTTAGAGTTGCTGGGTTTTTTATAAGTTTCTGTAAATGATGATGAAGATGACACTTGAAGCCAACGAAAACACCCCCCCACAATTATAAACTGGACGAAATCACTAAAGGTGATTTCGGCCCAGATATGTTTTCAGCCCACTTGAGTGATTTCGGCCACATAGGGATTTCGGCACATATAGGATTTCGGCCCAAGACATGTGTTTTCGTCACACTTGAAGCCCAGCAAAAGCCCAAAAGTGTTTTCGGCCCTTAAGGGGATTTCGGCTCATGTGGATTTCGAATCATAGTGTTTTCGGCCCTGTTAGTTCAGTAACTGTTAAACAATAACTCTGTTAGTTATAAACTGTTAGTTATAACTCTGTTAGTGTGTAATCCTGTTAAGCACGCAAACTCAGTTATTTATGGTTCAGTTAGAAGTCAGTTCTGTTAAATATACTAACTCTGTTAAGCATGTAAAACCCCTGTTATGTTGTTAGGTTGTTAACTCTATTTATTTAATTAACACTGTTAGTTATTAAACCTGTGTGTATGCAACTCTGTTTGTTCTTAACTACATTAGGTTGTTAACCCAGTTAAACGTGTTAACTCTGTTAAGAATGTTAATTGCTGTTAAGTATATTTATGTTAAGCATCTTAACTCCGCTAAGTGTGTTACTTTTGTTAAGTATATTAATGGATGATATGGATGTAATAGACTGAGTAATCAACTATGTGAATCATGAATTATGTGAACTTGTTTGACTGTTGTATGATGCATGACGTTAACGGCCAAACACTCTGTGGTAATGATTGTACATGAAACCTTACGAACATGAACTAATTGAGTATACGTGCATACTATAGGACTTGATTGATTATTTGCAAGCACATAGCTTAGCATACCGAGCAAACCAAGGTGAGTTCACTCTTTCTAAGGCATGGGATTCCCGGTGGTTTGGGAATGGGTTAAGAAATTAAAATGGAACCTACATATTCTCCTTGGGTAGGATATGTACCGCCATCCTCCATGGGTAGGATGCCAATATTAATCCTGCGTATTCTCCTTGGGTAGAATACGTACGTTCGTCCTCCTTGGGTAGGACAACAACCTTAATGTACGTTCGTCCTCCTTGGGTAGGACAACAACCTTAACGTACGTAAAACCTACGTACACTCACACTCGCTACGGTCCTTGGATCAAGAAGGGCACGTACAAATACGACTAGTCCACATGGGAAGCCCCCACTAATAATCGCACAGATGCCTGGATTGGCCGCGATGAGGATTAATACGATACATGGTTTACAAAACGAACATACGATTTACGAAATGAATACTATAACCAAAATAACCAACTGTGAACTCGCTCAACATTGTTGTTGATTCGTTGTTACATGCCTTGCAGGCCTTTAGGTGCATATCAAAGGGACTTGCTGTCTGAGAAGCTGGAGTGGTCATGGGTCGAGACACATGGAAACGCAATATAAGACTAAGAGCTTACATATGGTTTTATAAACACTTAACGAGTCAAATATGCTTCCGCTGTAAACTGTGAAATATTGTAACATTGTAACACTTGTTGTTTATAAATGAAAGTATTATTTACCTATGCTTATGAGTTCAATGTGATTGATGGTTAAGATCCTGGTCAGTCACGCCTCCAAGCGGTGATACTCCGCGTGTGGATTTTGGGGGTGTGACATAAGTTACGAATGGTTGTATATCTATACTATATATTATAATGAATTTATTAATAACGTCTTAAAATTAAGACCAACTAGTATTTAAGACTCGCGCTTTGTGGAGGGATCGTTAAACAGAACAAAAAAATAGACGTAAAAACGTTGAACCATGCATGCACGCTGTAGCATGTTAACCTGTAAAAATTAGACCAAAACGTAAAACATAGAAATAATAACAAAGTCGACTTATGACCCATGCATTGTGACAGAGCCGTTAAACCACAAAACATAATAACATAAAAACTTTGAACCACTCACACGTTTCAAGGTCTTAACTCGTAAAATTTAGACCGATACATAAAACGATAAATTTATAAAAAGATGAAAAGCATATGTGACCAAAGTTGAAATTAGAAAACTATTAAGGTAAATGAAAAATGTTTTGTGAAAAAGTTGTAAAAGACAAAAACTATATGTGTGAAATGTGTAAAAGAAATTGAATTGTAACTCTACTTGGAAACCAAAAGTTGTAGATGTATGATATATGGACCTATGGTTGGATGGAGCAATAAACCAAAGAAAAAAAAATTATGCATTGATTAATTGTATACAAAGCTAAGGTTGCGGGGTGTGGTGCGTGAGTTGGGGCGGCGGAATGCCAAAAACACCGGCTAGTCCACACCCGGCTAGCGTTGGCCATGGCGTTGCCTCGCTAGCTTAGGGATTGAGCCTGACGTGGGGCGGGGGCAGGGGTGACATGGCTAAGTTTAATTGGCTACCATTTGATGACCGTTGGGCTAGCCGTTAGGCATAGCCGTTGGCCAACGGCTATTTAAAAAAATATTTTAATTATTTTCTATATAAACCAAACATTTCTTACCCATATTTACCATCCAACATTTCAAAAAGATATGAAATGGATTCTTCAAATTCAAGCGATTCGTATGATAAATTTGTTTTGTCATCCTCATCCGATGACGGGGTGGAATTAATATTATCAGCAGTGACGATGGTGATGAAAGCTATTGTTGAAGATGCAGATGAAGGGACTTCCGAACCCCAACCCAAACAGAGGAAGTATATTGTTCGTGAAAGCGACACTGCAAACGATTTGCTAGTAAGCGATTGTTCGTATGAGTAAAAATTTATTTTTAAGAATATCAAAGGATTTAGAGGATAATTATGCTTTTTTTACGACAAAGACCCGATGCGCGTGGTAATTTAAGATTTACCACGTTGCAAAAGTTACGGCCGCCCCTAAGACAATTGGCTAATGGCAATAGTTCCGACATAATGGACGACTATTTAATAATGTCGGCACGAGTGGGTAGGGAAAGTCTTCACAATTTTTGTGTGTATATCATTGAACGATACATGAAAAGATATTTGAGAAAACCGACGTTTAGTGATATGCAACAAATTTTAGAATATCACGCTGAATATCATGGTCTCTCCGAGATGATCGGTAGTTTAGATTGTATGAAATGGGAGTGAGAACTTTGTCCAGCTGCATGGCAAGGCTCTCACACAAATGGATATCATGGAATGCCGGCTACGTTACTTGAAGCGATTGCATCACAAGATCTTTGGATCTGGCATGCATTCTTTGGTATGCCCGATTCACATAACGATATGAACATTATACATCACTCGCCCCTACTTAATGATCTAATAAATTGTATTGGACCGAAAGGAACATTTTTTGTAAATGGGGTTGAATACAAGTATAGATACTATCTTATTGATGAAATTTACCCTGAGTATGATATTTTTGTGAAATCATTTCCAAGAGATGGTATTAGTGGATAGAGGAAGAGAGAGGGATAATGGAGTTGTGATGTGCACCAATCAGATCAAAAGGAAATTGAACAGTAAAGTTGTGAGATGAGAAAATCTGCTAATTAATTTGAGAAAACCGACGTTTAGTAATATGCAACAAATTTTAGAATATCACGCTGAATATCATGGTCTCTCCGAGATGATCGGTAGTTTAGATTGTATGAAATGGGAGTGAGAACTTTGTCTAACTGCATGGCAAGGCTCTCACATAAGTGGATATCATGGAATGCCGGCTACGATGCTTGAAGCGGTTGCATCACAAGATCTTTGGATCTGGCATGCATTCTTTGGTATGCCCGGTTCACATAACGATATGAACATTATACATCACTCGCCCCTACTCAATGATCTAATAAATTGTATTGGACCGAAAGGAACACTTTTTGTAAATGGGGTTGAATACAAGTATGGGTACTATTTTATTGATGAACTTTACCCTGAGTATGATGTTTTTGTGAAATCATTTTCAAGGGGTGGTATCAGTGGATAAAGGAAGAGAGAGGGATAATGGAGTTGTGATGTGGACCAATCAGATCAAAAGAAAATTGAACAGTAAAGTTGTGAGATGAGAAAATCGCTAATTAATATAGGGAAATTTAACATGTTATACGCTGAAGAAATAATATATTGCATATAGAAGCTAACAAAATTAAAGGAGCAAGATCATTCAATGTCAATCTTATGTGATCCTTCGATTCAATTACAATAACTCTAATTACCATGACATGGATCATCACACATATTCACATGGAATTATCTTTATTGATTTTAAATAAGTTTTCTTTTGAACGTGTTCTTTCGATTTAATCAAATCAACCTACTAAATTTTTTTATATAAAAAACATCTCACATCGAAAAATTGAGATAACATTGCTCATAGTATTGCTTATAAAAGACTTATATATAAGGAGTGCACAACTAAAAAACAACTTAAATTAATTATAATACGTTCTTCTTCTTGAGTATTTGATCTCAAATCAACATTTTCAATTCAGGTTAAATTTTTGGTTAATAATCGAAAACCGATTGAACGCAATGTTCATAACCGATTAACCAAACAAAAATAATTTAAGCTCGTTGGTTTTTAAAATATATGAATCGAAAGTTTTGGGTTTGGTTATGGCTCAAAATCGAAATAAACGTAACAACTTGTGTACACCCTTAAATAACCAATCGAAATGTCGTGATCCCACTGTAACACACAAACACCCCTCTTAATAATAAACTAGGGTGTTACACCCGCGCTTCGCGGCGGGGCGACCCGATTTTTGATCCGATACAAAAGTATGTCGACACATGTCTTACATCAAGTGGAAAACTCGATTAGAAAAGTATTTACAAAGTAAAAAGGTTGTCAGTGTGAATGCTAATCAACTTAAGTTTATAGCGACACGTAAACAAAAATAAAGATGTAAAAGTTGGTTAAAAAGTATTTAGAAAGTTAGGAGTTTGTAAGACGAGTCAATGCTGAATATTAAAGGTTATAAGTAAAAAAAACAAAACAACAAAAAAGAAAGAAAAAAGAAAGAAAGAAAAAAAATTGTGCAAGGGGTAAAGGCGTAAAGTTTAAACGTTGACGAAAACTGTAAATTACAAAAGAACTTGGTATTTAACAAACAACAAACAAAGCATAAGGGCCGAAAACGTACATTACAAGAGACGGGAAAAAATATATAAAAAAACAAAACCACAAAAAATTTGTGCAAGGGGTAAAAACGTAAAGTTAAAAAGTTGATGAAAACTGTAAATTGCAAACGAAGTTGGTATTTAAGAAAGGCTCAAACTATTTACACACCAAGTGTGTAGATAGGAACCCCAAAAAGGTGTTTTTGTCCTATACGCATACCCTACAGTGTCGAGCTGTGGTCAAAGCGTGGCGTTTTGGTCTGGTCAACCAGACAAAGACTGACGGGTGTCTGACGGGTCTGTTGACCGGACCAAAACGCCGAGCTTTGGCCGCGTTTTGGTCCTATCAACCATACCGTGTGTCAGTCTTTTGTCTGGTTGACAGGACCAAAACGCGGCCAAAGCTCGGCGTTTTGGTCCGGTCAACAGACCCATCAGTCTTTGTCTGGTTGACCGGACCAAAACGTCACACTTTGACCACAGCTCGACACTGAAGGGTGTGCATATAGGACAAAAAACACCTTTATGGTGTGCCAATAGGTACACCCTTAAGAAATAACACACAAAGCATAAGGGCCGAAAACGTAAATTAAGAAAAAAAAAAAAAAAACTTCAAAGTTGATAGGAAAAGACAAAAAAAAAAAAAAAAAAACAATAGCCACCAACATAGCCTTTTTATAGGTTATATAATATAATATAATATAATATAATATAATATAATATAATGGGTTACTACTTGTTTGACTAAAGATGTACCAAGGGCCCCCTTTCAGCGAGTCAAGACAAGATACTGTATGGCACTAAGTGTGCTCCTATGTATGTATCAATGAGTTCTCCATAGGTACATGGGCGAAGCTTTTAGTGGGGAGGAGGCGGCCGACCCCCCAAACTTTTCGCTCAGTAGTGGAGAGTATGTAGTTTTCGTATAGAAATTTTTGGGTATATACGTTTTCGACCCCCGGTTTTATATAAATTTTTAGGTCTGGTGACTTCCGCCTCCCAGGTCGGAAATCTCAAGTTTCGCCACTGCATAGGCATACCTAAATATTGAGCAAGTTGCTTCCCTGATGAAACTAGGTTAGATAATGGTCTGCAATGATTAAGACTAATATGTTATAAAAGATTTTGTAAGTATCACTACTAAGAAAGATACAAAGTATCAAAAGTAACTTATCCGTATAAATTAACGATGTCAACCTAAATCCTCAGCGAGAAACTGAGAGTTAAGTCATCTTGTCAGATGAGGCATAAACGTCGAATTGCTTCATGTGCAAAAGGGAGCCTTTGTCATGACCTAGCCTCCGTCATGTCAATCAACGTAATGTTCATAGTAAAAAGTCAGCTACAGTGAAGAAGTTCTAGTTTAGATAACTATAAACTTTAATAGGCAGTAAATACATAAAACATTTAAAGTATATCACATAACTTTACCACACATATCTTCATCCTATGCAGTCAATCTCGGTGATATATCGGTGCTATATCACCGATATATCAGTTATCGGACACGGGCCATGATATCGGTTTAGAATATCGGTTATAATATCGTTAGCGAAAATATTGGCGATATATACCGAGATATCGCCGATAATTTGTGACTCTTATATCGGTCATCGGCGAGAATATCGATAGGCCCAGATTTTATTTTTTTCTTTATTAGGCTGCCATCCAAATACAAAGCTCATTTCATTTATGTTATTTTTGGCCCATATATCGTAACCTTAATCATACTATTGTTGTATCGCACTCGCACACCATTCACACGACAATGCTGGAACCCTAATCGTCCATCCCAAGTTGTCGCGCTACACTCAGACCTTCCAATCTTCCAGATTTCAACCGAAATCACAACAGGTATGTTTAATCTTCTATTTATTTGTTGAACTTTTGCTTATTATATGTTCCAGACGCATCATACATAGTAATATACTAGTGGGAAACCTGCGCGTTGCGGCGAAGTCGACAGTATGAGCCGAGAACATAATTAAAACCTATAACTGTTAAAAAAATCATATATACGTTGTGTGTGTATATATATAAAATTAGTTTGGGAAGATAATGCTTTCGGGCGTTTTGACCAGTCCATGGTCAAACTATCATGAAAAATGTCATCAAATGTGATGTTGTGTGAAGTGGTTAAAACACAAAGCTATTACATAAGAATTACTGTAAAAAAATTCTTTCGTGAAGCCAAAATGTCCAATTCCGATTACAAAAATTCTAAGACTTCGTGTAAATGCCACATCAAATGTGGTGTTGTTTGAAGCATCATTTTGTATAATACTTTGTAAACGGAGTATTCAAAGTGCCTTTTTTCAAACTGCACAAGAAAACAAAATTTAGAAAGTTGTTTAATCAGCTTAAAAATTATAAGAACAAAACTAAACTGCTAAAAAAAATTAAGAACCTGCAAAAATTGATCAACAGACTCAAGGTCTTTCGGTGAAAATGCCACATCATCCCTTTTCTTCTGCAGAAACCCAACATTCTGTTCCACCTGCAATAAAGAAAGAAGATTTAGTTAATAGTAACGGGTCAAAACTGGTTAAGTTGAAAAAATTAATTCTGTGACAGTCAACACGAACCTGGTAAGGTCGGATTGACCCGCAAACACTTTTTGTCCATTTTGTTTTACAAATCCTTAAAATAACTAATGCATTATTTATGATTACGTAATAAAATATTACTATAACAATCATCCAAATCTTTGAATAGCCGCTATCGAATCAACATTTCGTATAATGGATAACCGATGCGCAACCACAACGGTTGTCCTTCCAACCATTAACCGGTCAAGCATTTCCTGAACAATGCTTTCAGAACCGGAATCAAGCGCGCTTGTGGCCTCATCAAGCAAGAGGATTTTCGGGTTTTTTAACATCGCTCTAGCGATTGCGATTCGTTATTTTTGACCACCGGATAGCTGAACACCGCGCTCACCCACTTGCACTCACCGGACAACCCAACTTAGCGTCTTCCAACTATGCCTCACCAAGATTCAGATCTTCGCATCAGAACGTCATTTAAAAGAAAAACAACCTGTTACGACAAAGTCGGATTATTACCACAATATTCAGCATTTTTAACTTTAATCAAACCACAACGCACATACATTATTTCTACACACGCATTAAACTAATACATTCAAATCCAATAACCCCTTTAACACATGAACAACTCCTACAGCCTACAGGCAACAGGAGTCATGACAGAATTTCATTAAAAAAGACATGAGAAAAAGCGCAGGAACAAATGCTAGCACCTTACCCTGACCTAATTGACTTGATCTCATTTTGTATCTGACCTAGACTCAAATGGAGTTACACATCTAAACAACAATATGCATGCTTTTCCTATAGCAACATCTCTACTTATCACTTTTAAAGTACAAACATTATCCAATTTCTTTACTATTTTAGTATGCCTTGCTTCACAGCAATACAAATGATATAAAAAAATAAAAATAACTTGTTATCATCAAATGAATCTTATGTGATTTTACAAAGTTTATGTTGATAACTTACTGTTCTAGATTCGGCAATGCATCTAATATAGGCTCCACCTCTTCTGCCTCACGCCCTTGTAAAACAAATCGTTTTCATAAATTATGATAATTACGTAGCGTATCGAGTACCGAGCATGTGCTATGAATGACCGACTAATTTACTATAATACCCTCTAAAAATAAAAACAATAAAGACTATGAAAAATTAAATGTAAAAGCTTAAGACTTTATATAATTTTTACCACGAACCCGTCGGGTTCGACCCAAACACGACCCGTTTAGCTAAACGGGTTCGACTGAAACTGACCCGAAACCGTTTATACCAAACCCAAACTCACGAATTTCGTATTAGGTTTGACCCAAACCCTGAACCCCTTCTAATCCCGTTACAGCGTTACCCCACTTATTTTTCTAGTTATACATACACCCAAATCTATTATCTTATAATGAACAACCTTGCATCAAGGATACTTTGAGCATTTTTTTATTGTCAAAAGTTGGGTCCAGAGTTAGAGTGAATTGCAAGTTTTGTCCTTTATGTTTATATCACTTTTCAGGCGGTGTCCTTTATCTTTGAAATTGATGACTTTTGTCCTTAATGTTTCCAAATGCTATATGTTATGTCCTTTTGCCCTAACCTAGTTATTTTTTTATGTTAACTTTCATCATGTGTCTTGCACTTGAGGGCAATTTTGTCATTCCACATTTTCAGGGACTATTTATGGAATAACTTATAACCATTTTATTACAAAATACTTTAAAACTAAAAGATTAAAAATAAACAAAAAAGTTATATATATAATCTCTACCACTCCATCACCACCACCCTTCTACCGCCACCAATCACCACCTCACCACTCCCTATCACCACCCACTGCCCCCACCTGTCAAATCACCACCACCCACCCCTTTGCAAAAATTGAAAGACATTTATAAGCAAATTATCGAGATGTAAACTCTTCCATACTGTGAAAATATATACAAATCTCCATTGACTATTTGACTTGGAATGAAAAAAGGTGGACATAATCTCACAATCTTACCTTACGAGAGTCCATAATGCTCGACTAAACCCCACGAAAATGTCATCTCATCCAATTTCACCTTCATTTCGTTACAGAAGGTCTGATTAAAAAATTTTAGACAGTGCATCTATGAGTAATAATTCCTCCAAGTTTTAGGACAATGGTATCGATCTGGATTTGAACCAGACAAGTCCGGTCGTTCCGACCATCTCCGGCGACGGAAGATCTACGTTTTTAGATATGAGAGAGAGAGAGGTGGGACCGGATGAAGGTGGTGGCTTAATTGACGATTTCAGATCTGAACTTACAGAATCAATTCTCTTCATAATATCCTGTTTTATCGCTGGCCTAATTGGCATTTTAACTGTCATTTACACTGCATTTCTATGGAGAAGAAACACAAGTGATAGTTGGACAAATTGCAGGGACAAAAAATAATTCAAAATCAAGCAAAGATCTTGTAGCACCACATACATGGTATTTAGAAGTCGTAGGTCGTTGAAAAAGCTTAAACCATTGTGGCCGAGAGGAGCCGCGGCGGCGATTGGATCAATGGTTTGTCCGCCATTGAAATGGATTTGGAGCTCAGATGGATCGGAGGGATCAATGGTTCCCAGTGAAGATATTCTTTAAAAATGGAGTTTTAGTCCTTTAGGTTTATGGTAGATTTTAGTTTTGGTTTTTAAAGTTAGGTGAGATATTTAGGTTATTTGCATAATTAGTCCCTGAAAAGGTGGAATGACAAAATTGCCCTCATGTGCAAGGTACATGATCAGAGTTGACAGAAAAAAATAACTAGGTTAGGGCGAAAGGACATAACGTGTAGCATTTGGAAACATTAAGGACAAAAGTCAACAATTTCAAAGATAAAGGACACCGCCTGAAAAGTGATATAAAGATAAATGACAAAACTTGCAATTCACTCTCCAGAGTTATTTGTATAGCTTCTTTTCCAAGAGAGACTTACAGGTTATAACTTACAGTTATAACAGAGACCAGTATGCATTCTAATAAACTTCAAATGCAATGATATCAAAAGATAGTAATGATGCTATAAACTTAAACTAAGGGAACTTACAACGCTACAGGAACGACTATAAGAAAGTTCCTATTGCCAGTCAGCTGCTCGCCACCATTAATGTGCTACCACCTGGTCAATCTGTTTTTGGTGAATATTATAGTTCAATTTTTAAGTAAATTAGCATGTAATTAACGAATTAAAACATTAAAACTTGTTTTTAACTCTGAGCTTCACGATTAAGTATCTTTTCTTTCTTCAGGTGGTGCTGGTTGAAAGTCTGCATCATATTAGTCTGTTAGCATTGTTTTTAGTCTTTCGTGCACACCAGTGGACAACAGTCGTGGTTTCAGATGTCTCCATCTGAAAAAAAAGGTTAATTTAACATCTGATAAAATAAATTATTAAACCATAACAATGTTATGTTTAAAACATCTAATTTTGCACTATTTTACATGTTTTGATCCCAAAAGTGCGTCTGAATGCATGACGTTGCTGTCCTGTTCACTACACTATTTTAGCAGCTCAATACCTCTTTTTTTACGCTTTGCGCCTAGGCCCTAGGCGAGGCCTATCCGCCTTGAGTGTGCCTAGCGCCTTTAATAACTATGGTTACTCGTGTATAAAATTACCCTTTCAACCTGGACCCCGCTTGGACAAGTTACCCACCCGACCCGACCCGTCTCGAAAGCGTTAATGCTTAACTAAGAAAGCATTTAACGTTAAAAAACTTCTGGAAAGTCAACCTCTGTAGAAAGATTGCCAGACTATAGCAGATTTCCTCAAGGCAAGAAAATGTTTCCTAGCAATGTATGTTCTCATCTTTCTTTCAAGTAGTTTGGCTGCACTGCTAAGTTTTTGTGCTTTCTGTGCATCCAATTCCGCCATCTGACCCGCTCTAAGGAAAATTTTGGTTTTGCCAATCTGTCAAATTATGTAAATGCATTACTTAGAGCATTGAATACAAACAGCTGACTGCAAGCTATCAAGAAAGAAATCTTGTTGATAGAATAGACAGATTATTAAATCTATGTTACAAAAAAGAGTAAATATAGAAGAATGAAAAAGAACACCTGAGACCCCTGAAGCCTCACCATGTCCAGGATCTATTTACATGCAACCTTTGCATTAAGACTGTAAAATTAAATTTTTAAAATTAAAGCATGATATTCGTTCAGAAGCCATTGCATACAAAGGTATTCATGCATTGCTAATAAAAACCCAATTTGGTCTGATTTCTCTTTTGGATAATGTGCTTTGTTTTCACCCATATATATAAAGGCTCATACTTTCAATAAGTTTACATTTAGGGTAATCTTGTAAGTTAACAGTTTTCGCCTAGGGAAGCGAGAATGGAAAAAACACCACATAGAAGATTACTCCACTCACCTGATTCAGGGCAACATATGCATATCCTTTCTGGATGTTTGGCGGTAACTGCTCACCATGAATTTCCAAATAAGCACACCACAACAAACTAAATCTACACACTACACTTGTTAATTTAAACCAAAAAATCACACTATATACATGAATATTAAAGGAAACAAACTACAACAAACTAAATCCTCACACTACACTGAATCATAAGTATGTAACAGGCATTGTGTGAGTGAAGATCAACACATCAACATGATTTAATGAGAAATAAAAAACCAAGTAAATTAAGCAGTAAGACAATGAAATCGAAGGGTTACCTGTTTCTGGATCCTCGTAGGTGGATCTCAAATCAACTTGAATCTTTTTTTCACCTTCGGTTCTGACATGGAACCCTAGATTTTTTAAACAATCTATCCATCTCAGATCTGGTCGATTGAGGTAAGAATTGAAAACAGGTTATGGGGAAGATGAGAGTCATCTCCATTGATGTAAGCTTTAAGACTCGAAAATCAGGTTATAGGGGAGATGGGAACGGCCGACTACCATAAGGTCGCATATTCAATTGAAGAATCCATCCTTAAATGCGCAGTGATAAGATAGAGCATGGTGAAATCCCCCTAAGGGTATCCGGGGCACTCCCCTCTTAGGCCATCCGTAGTCATAACGCCTCTTTGTGGGCGTTATGCGACACGTGGCGCGCCACGTCAGCGTGTGGGCGTTATGGGGCCTTATGCATTTAAGCCCGTAGTCATAACGCCCCTACCTCATCATTACCCAATTAATTAATAAACCCTTAAATTATACATATATATGTATGTATATATGTCTGTGTGAGTGGAGGGAAGAAAAGCATCAAGCATGGCGCCGCTATACACATCGCGCCTCCCCCAAAATTCCGATCGATGGCGCCCGGCGTTTCGGTGTTCCGGCGCTATTCCGGCGTTTTAACGGCGCTATCACCGGGCAAAGCGCCCCACTACGCAAGGACTTAGGCCATGTGTAGTCATAACGCCCCTTTGTGGGCGTTATGCGACACGTGGCGCGCCACGTCAGCGTGGGGCGTTATGGGGCCTTATGCATTTTAAGCCCGTAGTCATAAAGCCCCTGTCTAATCATTACTCAATTATTAATTTCTAATTTTTTATAATTATTTTCTAACTTTATAAAATTAAAATTCATTTCATTAAATTAAAAAACATTACACTAAAATAAAAATAAAAACATTACACTTAAAAAAAAAAAAAAAGTCCCGTTCCCATTGTCTATCCCGCATAATCTCCGTAACTTCGTAGAACTCAAAGTCCCGTTCCCATTTCATTAAATAAAAAAAAGAGTACAATAAAAAAAAAACATTAAACTAGAATAAAAACAGAAAATAAATAAAAAAAAAACTGCCTATAAATAAAAACAGAAAATTAATTAAAAAAACTGAAATATGTTTAATTGCAGGGACCAAATATGTTAAAAACCAATTCTAAAAACCAAGTTTTAAAAACAAATTTTAGATATTGAGACTTGCAGGGACCAAATATGTTAAAAACAAATTTTAAAAACCCTTCTTCCTCCTTCTTTCTTCCATACCTGCAACAAAAGAGAGCCCCACCCCTTCTTTGAAACCTGCAACAAAACAAAGCCCCACCCCTCTTCTTCGAAACAGATCTAACAATTTTGGATGTATGTATATATGTTTGAGTGGGGAAAACCAGAAAATACAAAAAAAAAATAAAAAAAAATCAAACTTCAATCCAGTAACGCCGCTATCCACATCGCGCTCCTCAAAATTTTTTGGCCATACCGCCCTTCGTGGCGGTGTTCTTGGGCGCTTTCCGGCGCTATGCGGGGGCATAGCGCCCCACTACGCAAGGTCTTAGGGAAAAGAGGGGAGTCCCCTCTCTTACGCACACCCAATCAGGTTATGCCACGTCAACTCTCCTCTTAAATTCCCCTCACACCCCAATTTGATGGCGGCACTCCCTTATTAGGTGACTTGTTTTTTTATTCAAAAAAAAAAAAGGAAAGTTTTCATTGGTTGAAAATGAGGGTGGCCCCACCTTCTCTCTCCTACCTTCTTCGGTGTCTACCCCCCGACCCACCTCCCCGATTTGGGTCACCGCAGGGATGGCGGCGGTGTTCCCGATGGGGGAATGGGGTCACCGAGGCCACTCCCCGCTGGTGCCCCGGATACCCTAAGTGTCTTAAAATTTTTGAACAATCTCCTTATGTACCCCTTTAAAATGGCTTCTACTTTCTTGTACATGATGCTTCAAGATTTATACATGTGGTAAAATTACAATCTTGTATATCTGAAATGCTTTATATAGATGTATAGATTATGGTTAAGACTTAAGTTTGGTTAAATTGATAAATTCTTGCATTAAGTATGGCTACATTCTTGCATTAATTGACTATTTGTTAAATTAAATGTTGCTTTTTTCTGCATTAAATGTTGTTTTTTGCATAAAGGTTGTTCTGCCTTGTTATATGTAATTATTTTACTAAATGTTGTATTGCATTAATTGTTTAATTGTTGCACTAAATGGATGGTCCAACTAATGAAATTATTATCGTGTTTACAGATTTTATAATGGATGAAACAACTCCATCTTCACATGCATCCGGGGTATCGGTGTTTATTAATTTGGCGGCGGAAATTTACATCAGGGCCGTAGTTAGGAAATAGTTTATCAGAGTAGCACCATAATTTTTATAAATAATAAATTCATGGGAAAAACCCAAGTTTCCATTTATAATATGTTTATAGGGATAAACCCTAATTTATTGAAATAAAACTTCTTTCTTGTTTAGGGAAATTTTATAGTCACTTTTCCAAGCCTTCAGTGCTCTCCAGCTGGCTTCTATTTGGCTTTCACATTTTGTTACCTGAAAAGCGTTTTAAAAAGTTTTATCAGCAAGAAATACTGGCGAGCGCATCCCAATTTTATCAAAACAAGTTTTATATCTTTACAGTATTGAGAGCGATTACAATGTTTCTATCTACCAAATTACCACCCACGGTACTGTCAATCCTGACTTGTGGTCATGTTACTATTCATAGTATTAGTAACAAGTAATGTATACAAAACCCCAACATACCGACAGTAATTGTAGAATACATATACTTAATCACTATTTTTCATAATTTAGAGTTAATTACTATTTTCGTCCCTGTGTTTTGTTAAAAATCACTATTTCAGTCCATTAGTTTAAAAATTACGATTTCAGTCCCTGTGGTTTCACTTTCGAAACCATTTCAGTCAACCTTCGTTAACCCCATCCATTTATTCTACTAAATACACGTGAATTGACCATAATGCCCTTATTAATAAAAAAACAAAAAGATATCTAAATGAGTTAATTACTGTTTTCGTCCATGTGGTTTGTCAAAAATCACTATTTCAGTCCTGTGGTTTCACTTTCGTAACCATTTCAGTCCAGTCTCCTAACACCGTCTATTTTACCGTTAAGTTTTTAATGAAATACCTAAATTACCCTTGTGTTAATTAAATAAAAAAACCATGGAAATTTAAAAGATTGTATTCTAGGTCCCACTTGTTAAAACACAACCCCACGCTACCCCACCCCACTCCATCCCTGCTCTCATTTCCGGCAAAAGTTTCCGGTCATCTTCTCCAGCATCACAACCCCACCCTCTTAATGTCCGGCGACCCATTACCCCACCCCAATTGATAACTTCTTAGCAGTATCAGTTAACATAATAACTTTGAAAAATAATGCTTAGCTGAACATTTTCTCATTCTAAAATCCAAAATTATAATTTTGGAACCATATATGTAAAAATAGTGCCAGACTTCTACTTCTACTGAAGCCATGGTGGGTTGAACCCTACAATCCAATTTAGGTATTTCAATAAAAACTTAACGGTAAAATAGACGGTGTTAGGAGACTCGACTGAAATGGTTACGAAAGTGAAACCACAGGGACTGAAATCTCAATTTTTAAACTAATGGACTGAAATAGTGATTTTTCACAAACCACAGGGACGAAAACAGTAATTAACTCCATAATTTAAAACAATTGAGGTTTGTATAAAAGGTTTACAAAAATAGATGTACTTACATTGCTATTTTTAGATAACCCTACTGCTTTCTGGTAACTTCTTGGTTATAATCTATTAATTTAAACAATGCACACGTGTTAGTAAGATAACCCAATTTACATTAGCTATACCCCCCGAGACAGAACTCCAACGACTGAGTTAGGTAGAGTCTTGACATGCATTACGAAGCTCTAGATCAATCGGGCAGAGTAACTAATACGTAACCGGGTGTTATTGTCACACCCCAACCGATGGCGAAAACATCGGGGCATGGCACTGAGCGAAACAAATTGTCCAAGAGTATCCATAACAACTATTAATTACCAGATATTTAAAGGTCATGTCCCATACCATAGCATATCCAAATAAAACAGTTATTACAAATAATTGTCTCAAAAACAAATACTGTCCCGACAACTCAGATTTAGCGTGACATAACTAGACCCCTAGCTTGATTCACCAAAGCACAACATTCCTAGCATCTTAAGCACCTGTCACATACGTTAAAATAGAGGTCAATACACATAGTGTAAAGGTGAGCATACAAGTTTAATAGTATAATAGTAGCGAAAGCGAGTTTACGCATAACCAGCATGTAACATGTATAATGTGAAGCGAGTAAGTTATCGACAATGAAATATGCACAGACATGACTGCGAGTTGTAGAGTGCGCAACACATATCACCACTGTGACACGTGAAGAAATACCCTTAGTAACCCCCGTCCACGACAGGTGCTAAGTCCAAAGTATAGTACTATCGTTGCTAAGGTGTCAGTCAACAATCACTGTGTAAACAGAACATACAAGCATTCATCGAGTAACACGTATAACATGCAATAGAGGTTAGCGTATAAAAGTGTTTGCGTTGTGTGATCGATGTGATTTGATATAAGTAACGTATGTAACACCCAAAAGTGCTTAAAGCAAAAAGTGATCGAGTATACTCACAGATCGTGTTTAGTAAATAAACACTCTCTTGGATTGAAGGGAGCGCTAGGGAAGATTAGCCTGATCAGAACGATAGCATAAGCGATAAGCGACACGTAAAACGATGCGTTGTGGCTAAGTGTCGAAGTGTCATCCGAACGGATGGCAATTCGATCGGATGGTCATCCGTTCGGATGTCCATTCGGGCGGCTTGCCACTCGTTTGGGATGGACGTGTTTGTGTATGATGGCTTTGAAGTTTTCGTTGTAGCATTTTGAAAACAGAGAAGTATCTCTACCTTTCAGGTCGTCCGGTCGAACGACCGTTCTATCGGATGGCGATCCGTACTGCGAGACATTCCCTTGAGAACAAGTTCACAGCAGGATTGTCATTCGATCGGATGGTCTACCGATCGGATGGCAATCCGCTAGAAACTGATGATCTTTGAAAATTGTTAAAAGTTTAAGTGTTGAAGGTTATGTGTCGTCCGATCGGATTATCGTTCGATCTGATGGCACTCCGATCGGACGGCAATCCGTTCCAAGACCTGATTGTTTTGAAGACTTGGATATTTTGTTAAGTTTGAAAAGTTCGTAGTTTGATCGAGACGGTATGACAACGTGTTAAAACACGAGAACCCTGCCAAGTCCAGACTATCTGATCGGATGGGAATCACCCCAGTTCGATCGGTTAACTATTCGGGATGGTTCATTTATGTTCAACCCGGAATCGTTTGTCTCTTTGATAGGAATCAAATCTTGGACCGACACATCACTAGGAAACGAGTGGAAGGCCTGAACGAGCTTTGATCCTATCGGTTTTGAGTGCATTGAGTGTAAAAGAGTTGAAAGAAAGTTATAAAACCATCTTTCAATTCCTTTAACCATGAGAATGTTTAGATCTATGCGAAAACAGTGTCAAATCATGTGGAAATCTCTTAGATCTGAGTTGTTTTTGGTGGAATGATGCCAAAACTTGAAGTTCATAAGAACCCCATGTTGACATCATCATAGGACACCTCAAATCCGCTGATTTCACGGTTAAAATGGATGATTCCAAGGTGAAGGTGATGAAGAAGGGTGTTTAGATGATAGATGTACAAGATGTGAGTGGAAAACTTACAAGAATCACGGGAAATCGAGAGGAAAGAGGACTTGAGCGTGCTGGTCGAAGTGAGGGCTATCACATCACTGTTTGTGATGTGACAGGGGGTATTTATAGGTTTCCAAAAGAGGAAAGAGGAGCACAGGTGACGGATCAGATGGCACATCGATCGGATGGCCATCCGATCGTATGTTCATCCGTACGGATGACCATTCGATCGAATGGTCAGTCGATTGATTGGCTCCGGCGAGTTGCGTTTCGATGTTTTGTTTCATTCGTTGAGTTTTGCGATGCGTTGCAAGTAGGTGATGCGATGGATTTTAGATTTTAAGTAATAGTCACACAAATACTATATCTAACATACAATCAACATAAATAACTTGCGTTTAGCGTTTGTGATTTAGATTGCATTGCGATAGAGTTGCGATTGCGATTAAACACCTCAACATAAACATAACATGAACAAGTAACACATAATAGCACACACACGTAAAACAATATCCATAACCTGTAATTCGGGTTGCGAATGCGATTAGCGATAAGTTGATAAATAGATTAGCGATTAACATGCGATTAAACCTCGACTGTTATAGATACTCCACATAATACAACTAAAGTAAGCAAATTATAGGATTTGATTACAAGTCAAGTGTACAATTCCATAGTTAAGCAAGGAGTGACATATCGCAATTAGCAATCTTTTCTTCCTTTGACTTTGACTTGTACTTTGACTTTAGAATGCGGGTTGTTATAGCCTCCCCTACTTTAGGAAATTTC
The DNA here is from genome assembly GCA_030545235.1 of Helianthus tuberosus. Lineage (NCBI taxonomy): Eukaryota > Viridiplantae > Streptophyta > Magnoliopsida > Asterales > Asteraceae > Helianthus > Helianthus tuberosus. Next base: position 171,015,596 of record CM060366.1, on the reverse strand, counting down.
GTCCCGAAATTTAAGGCGCAAGCGTAACAAACAGTTGCGGATATTTAGCCTTCATGTCACTTTCGAGTTCTCAGGTGAACTCGGCGCCGCGTTTGCCTTCCAAGCGAACCTTCACAATGGGAATGCGTGAGCGTCGAAGTACCTTGGTCTCTTGGCCCGTGATCTCGACAGGCTTTTCCACGAAGTGTAATGTTTCGTCCACTTGTAGATCCTCAAGAGGGACACGTAATTCCTGGTCGGCTAGACACTTTTTGAGGTTCGAAACGTGGAAAGTCGGGTGGACATTACTCAGTTCCTCCGGTAGTTCGAGTCTGTAGGTCACTTTGCCAATCCTTTCCAGGATTTAAAAAGGGTCCCACGTATCGAGGCGCGAGCTTTCCTTTCTTGCCGAATCTGATCACCCCCTTCCAAGGTGCAACCTTTAGGAGTACGTGATCGCCAACGTTAAATTCAAGGGGCTTGCGGCATCTATCGGCGTAAATTTTTTGACGGCTCCGAGCTTTCAGCAGATTGTCTCGTATCTGGAGGATTTTGTCAGTCGTTTCTTGCAACAGCTCAGGACCGGTAATTTGCGTGTCCCCGATCTCCTGCCATACAATAGGCGATTGACATTTTCTTCCGTATAATGCCTCAAATGGTGCCATTTGGATGCTAGAGTAATAATTGTTATTGTACGAGAATTCAACTAAAGGTAAATGCGAATCCCAATTACCACCGAAATCTATGACACACGAGCGAAGCATGTCTTCAAGGGTACGAATCTTTCTTTCTGTCTGACCGTCGGTTTGGGGATGGAAAGCAATACTTAGATTAAGAGTAGTACCGAGAGCAGATTGAAACGTTTCCCAAAGGCACGAAGTGAATCGACCATCGCGGTTAGAAATGATATCACGAGGTGTCCCGTGTCGACAAATAACCTCGTCGGTGTAGATTCGTGCTAATCGTTCTACCTTATAGTCTTCCCGTATTGGTAGAAAGTGAGCAGATTTGGTGAGACGGTCAATGATAACCTAGATGCCGTCATGACCTGATGGCGTGCGCGGGAGTTTCGTTATGAAGTCCATAGCTATACTCTCCCATTTCCACACAGGGATCTCGGGTTGTACGAGTAAGCCAGAGGGGCGTTGATGTTCAGCCTTGACCTTTGAACAAGTCAGGCACTTCAAAACGTAGATAGCGATATCCTTCTTCATGCCCGACCACCAGTATTTGTAGCGCATGTCCTGGTACATCTTATCGGCACCGGGATGAATGGAATATTGTGATTTGTGCGCTTCATCTAGCAAAATTTGTCGTAAGTTGGTGCGCTTGGGAATCCAAATTCGGTCTAGATAGTGGAATATACCATTTGATTTATTCACCAGTTGTTCGCCATATTTGATAATCCTTTCTTTCTTCAGAGTGCGTTCGGTAAAACAAGCATGTTGGGCATCACGAATAAGAGCTTTGAGATTGTGCTGGGCTTGGGTATTACGAACGCTATGCAAATAGCTTCGTCGGCTGAGAGCATCGGCGACGACATTTTCTTTGCCAGGATGGTAACGAATCTCGCAGTCGTAATCGTTGAGAAGTTCTACCCATCGGCGTTGGTGCATATTCAGCTCCTTCTGGCTAAAGATGTGTTGTAGGCTCTTATGGTCGGTGAAGACCGTACACTTGGTACCGTATAGGTTGTGTCGCCAAATATTTAGCGCAAAAACAACTTCACCAAGCTCGAGGTCGTGTGTGGTATAGTTCTTTTCATGGATCTTAAGTTGACGAGACGCGTACGCGATAACCTTGTCTCGTTGCATGAGAACACAACCGAGACTGAGGTTAGAGGCATCGCAGTAGACAATGAAGTCATCGTTTCTGTCGGGTAGAGTGAGCACAGGAGCATTGCAGAGCATGAGTTTAAGCATTTGAAAGGCCTCCTCTTGCTTGGTTCCCCAAACAAAAGGCTTGTCTTTGTGCGTGAGAGAGGTAAGCGGTACGGCGATTTTAGAGAATCCTTTGATAAATCGGTGATAATAGCCCGCCAGTCCGAGAAAAGAACAGACTTCGGACGGGTTCTTGGGTGTAACCCAGCTCTTAACTGCTTCAATCTTCGCAGGATCGACATGAATACCTTGACTATTGACAATGTGACCCAAGAATTGGACCTCCTCAAGGCAGAATTCACACTTGGAGAATTTGGCATAGAGACGGTTTCCCTGGAGTAACTCAAGAACCAAACGGAGATGTTGCGCGTTTTCGATTTTTGACTAGGAATAGATTAGGATATCATCGATAAAACAATGACGAAGCGGTCGAGAAAGGGTTTACACACGCGATTCATATGATCCATAAAAACTGCGGGAGCGTTGGTCAAACCAAAAGGCATAACAACAAACTCGTAATGACCACAGCAGGTTTGAAAAGCGGTTTTGGGTATATCTTCCTCTTGAATGCGCAGTTGGTGATAGCCTGAGCGTAAATCAATCTTTGAGAAACATGTAGCACCTTGTAGTTGATCAAACAAATCATCGATTCGAGTCAAGGGATAACGATTCTTGATGGTAAGCTTATTCAATTCCTTATAGTCGATGCACATCCGGAACGATCCGTCCTTCTTTTTGACGAAAAGGACAGGCGCGCCCCAAGGAGAGGTGCTAGGGCGAATGAAACCTTTGTCAAGCAATTCCTGGAGTTGACTCGAGAGTTCGTGCATTTCAGACGGAGCGAGTCGGTAAGGCGCTCTAGCAACATGATTTGCTTCAGGAATGAGGTCGATTCGAAAATCGATATCACGAGCGGGAGGTAAACCAGGTAGATCATCAGGGAAGACATTAGGAAACTCATGAACCACAGGCACCTCGTCTATTGCCTTAATTTCCTTTTCCTCCGCTACTACGATGTGTGCCAAGAAAGCTTGGTATTCCTTGAGGAGATACTTGCTAGCTTGGACGCACGACATGAGTTGTAACTTCTTTAGAGTGACTTTGCCATAAACACACAATTGATCACCATTTGCGAGGGAGAAACATATCATTTTATCGAAGCAAACAACTTCAGCATGATTCTCCCGAAGGAAATCCATGCCAATTATGACATCGAAGCTACCGAGCTGCAATGGAATAAGATTAATTGGGAAAACGTGATCATTGAGATCGAGAGTACAGTCACGTTGGACGGAACTAACGGTGACGGTTCTTCCAGTGGCAACTTCTACGTCGAAGGTCGATGGGAGGTTAACACGTTTACGGTTTAGGAGCCTTTCGAATTCGAACGATACAAAATAGTTATCGGCTCCAGTATCAAACAAACACGAAGCATATATACCGTTTACGAGAAACGTACCATTAACCATGTTGTTGTCTGCCTGAGCCTGGCGGGCGTTGATGTTGAAGACCCGCCCGTGGGCTGCTTGCTGTGCTGGCTGCTGCTGCTGCTGGTGCTGTTGCGGTGCTGGCTGCTGCTGCTACTGTGGCTCTTGCTTTACCACTCTGTTTGGGCAGACGTTTGCGAAGTGGTTGGGATCACCATACGCAAAGCGGGCTCTTGCATGAGCAGCGGGAGTAGGAGCTGCTTGTTGTCGTTGCGGAGCTTGGTGAGGACCGGTACGGCAGTTAGCGGTGAAGTGGCCGTACAGGTTCCAGTGAACACAGAACCGGCATGCGATGCTAACTGGGTGATGATAAGTACAAGTAGGGCAGAGCGGATGTGGGCCAGTATATGCACGCTTTGCTGGCGGTGCATTGGCCACAAGCGCCGCTACTTGGCGGTGTTGAGGTTAAGGTTGGGCAGGTACAGCTTGGAGTGGTGCGGCAGTAACTACACAGTTCTTGTTGCTGGAGCTGCTGTTCTTTCTCTTGCGACATGAGAGCTTTGAATACTGCGGTGTGGCGGTAGTTTCAGCGGTGGGAGCAGCGGTGACTTGATGAAGACTCTTGGCAGCCCTATCGAAATAACCAGCCCTGACTCGCTTGTCGTTGATCTCAGCAGTGAGCAGGTAGGTTTCCTCAATAGTTGTTGTCTTTGCAGCTTGTAAAAAGTCGGCAACACAATCTGGCAGAGTGCGGATGTATTTCTTGATCATAATCTCGGGGTAGTAACTTGTCCTGGACAGATGGGACTCAGCTGCTTGAAGCGAACAGTTAAACCAGCGTTGTCGCCACCCTCTTGTTTGATGTGCCAGAACTCGTCCTCCAGCTTCTGTAGCTTGTGGGGATGGCATAACTCTTTCATCATGATGTCCTTCAACTCATCCCATGTAAGCCCATAGGCTGCTCCATTTCTGCGCTTGTTTCTTTCGGCAGTCCACCAGTCCAGAGCCCTGGACTGGAAAACGCGAGTAGCGTTAACAGTACGGAGATTATCAGGACAGCCGCTTTGGCGCAGAGTGACTTCGATCGAATCGAACCACTGAAACATGGCCGTAGGCCCGTCTTCTCCAGTGAATTCTTTCGGTCCGCATGCTTTGAACTTGTTAGGATCTGAGTTTGGTTTTGATTGTGTTTAACATTTGAATTAAGATGAATAATGAACGAGATGTGCAGCGGAATATTAATGGAAACAAACTTTTCACAATCAAACAGGAGAATTGCTTTAAACACACATTTTCAACAATGAACCGAATGCTTAAATTTATTTCAAACACCGATTACACTTGCATGTATGTAACAAAACTCCCCCTCAGCCTGAGCTCACAGAATTTGTTCGTGCAGGAAGAAGATGGTGAAGAGCTAATAGAACAGTACAGGGTACTGTTTTATTTATAGGCACGGACAAACCACTGTGGCATATTTGCTGACGTCACCATGAAAGTGACATCTAACCTCCTAACAAACTCTAACCTCTGATCTATACAAGTACTGCTATGCTAACAACTGTTATTACAATTCATTACATAAAGACAAACTAAACTACTGCTGAATCCTTCCACTGATGTGAACCCAGCAGCACTGGATATAACCTAGCAGTGCTTGACTCAAGGCAGTAGATTGAACAGCAGGGCTTTAGTCTTCATCAGTCTTTGACTTGACCAGCAGTTGTAGGTCAGCAGTTGTACCGATCAGTAGATAGGAGGTCAGCAGATTTTGAAAACACTTTCAAGGGGAGAGACTTGAATACATAACATCTGCTTATTCTGGATCCACTGCTCTGATCCAGTTTTGGCTTTAATTATCTGTTCCTGTGATAGGGTTTAATCCCAACAATCTCCCCCTGGAACAGATAATGCCAAAACTCTTCATTATTGGTAGATCTTTATTGCCTCATCAACAGTTCCCTTATTTGCCCTTTGAGTTGTAACTCAAAGGCTAAGGCATCTGTGTCATATTCATCCCTGCATAGTGGAAAATCAAGGAGATCCTGCAAATCTTCAAGACTTAGGCCAAGTGCCTGTTCCCTTGTTATTTTCTTCACTTCTCCACTAGACTTGATCACTGTCAGTACATGGTTCTGTTTTTCAGTTTTCCACTTTAGTACTTTTGAGTCTGGTGGGTTTCTTGGGAGATTTTTATTAGATGAGGAGTTTGGTGATGCAGGCCTTGTGATGACTGTTTGAGCAGTGCTTGCAGGTTGGTTTAGGCCAAGAGTTTCAACTATCATCCTCTTAATGCCCTCTTTTACAAGTTCATCTCCTGCCATTAATTCTGCCACTGTTTCAGTATCCAACTGTTGTTGTCTTCTTTTATAGATGGCAGCACCAACTGGAGTAGTGGATCTCCTGATTTGCAGCTTTGGTGGTCTTGTTGAAACCTCTGCTTCAGGGTAGTCAGGTTTTTGTGGAGCTTTAGGATCTTTCTTCCTTAATTCCTCCAACCTTTTGTAGGTGGTCCTGACTTTGTCTTCTTTCCATCTAGACACTTGATTTTTAGACCCATAATCAGCAGCAACTAATTCCTCTTTCATTCTCTTCATCTCCAATGTCTTTTCAGGCATATTCTTTTTGTACTTTGACCAATCTGGAGGAGTGTGCTTGACCTTATTCTTAATCATTTCTTGAATCCTGGCTGCTTCACTTTCAAGCTCAGGAATGGTCCACTCTTTGTACATATGTTTTCCCCCTTGTATTTCTTATGAGCCATGATGTTCTCAATATAGTCTTTTCTCAAGGATTCATCTGCTTTTTCTGAAATTTGTCTACATACATTCTTTGCAAACTGCTCTAAAGATCTGACTTGAGTGAATAAAAATTGGTAATGCCTTTGAATTTGTTTGTCAGTCTTTCCTTGAGAATTTCTTTTAGAAATATCCTCTGCCTGTAGAGCTTTGATTTTCAAGTACTCTTCAATGTTGTTAGGCCTAGGATATCCTTCAACTGATGGCAATTTCCTTTTAGCAGGATCATCCTCATAGTAAAAGGATTTGATCTCTTCTCTGATTGCAATGAGTTCAAGAGCATATTGGAAACCTGCAGGAGTGATGATAGAGATTGGTTGTTGTACTGGAGCTGAAGAGAGAGGAACAAGTTTTGGAATAAGTGCAAGAGATTGTGAAGATGTTGGTGGTGGTGATGGAGAATCATCATCAGGTATAAAAATCCTTCTCCTTTTTATTGTAGGAGAGGCTGATGATGTTTTGGGTGGATTAGTGGTGGTGATTTGAGTGGTAGAAGGTGGTTGACTAGCAGTTGTTGAAACAACAGGTGTTTCAACCACTATTGCCATTACAACAGATGTTGTAACATCTGATGTCTTCTGCTTTTTGGCAGGAGGTGATGGTGGTGAGATTGTTTTTAGTGGTGATGGTGGTGAGATGATTTTTAGTGGTGGTGGTAAGGCAGTGGTTGTGGTGTGTGTTGAAGTGGTGTGTGTTGAAGTGATAACAGATGTTGAAACTACTGAAGTATCAGCAGTTGTTGATACATCAGGAGTTACAACAGTTGTTTGAGTGGAAGATTGATGTTGGGGGCTTTTGGAAGGTGGTTTGGAAGTATGCTTTGTGAGTCTGGATGGTGTGGATTTGGGTTCCCTCACTTTTCTAATGGGATTCTTTCTTTTTGGCTCAGGATTTTGAACATCCTTTTGCTCAGAACAACCCTGCACATTCAGCTCCATATAAGATCTTTTCTCCTCATTCCACCTGGACATATCCTTTGCCTCTCTGTCCCTTTTTACACTTGCTTTTGCTTCAGTAAGTGCATTTGTGGTAACATCAATCTTTTTGCTACCATCTGGCAGGGGAATCTTTTTAGTCATTGCATCTTTTTCTGGTTCAATATACAGACCATCATCTATTCCCTTCTTCTTCCACTCCTTGATTTTCTCCCCCTTTTTGGCATTATCTGGGGGTAGTTGATCAATGAAAAGAACAGTGGGAGGAGCAGTGCCAGTGGTGTTCAAGAGATAGGCCTTTATCGCCTTGATGTCTGCTTGAGTGTTTCTAAACCTGGACTCCATTATGTTTCTCAGCTCTTGTACATGTATTGCATGTTGCTGATCAGCCATTTGTTGTTGGTGTTGGAGCAGGGGTTGAAATAGATTCCATAACTCATTTGTAGCAGGTGCTTGTGGTGGAACAGATGCTTGAGCTGGAACAGCAGTGGGTTGCACCTTTTGAACTTTCAACAACTGTTGCAGCATTTCTCTGATTTCTGCAACAGAGGTATCCAGTTTTTCAACTCTATCCATCAATTCTAGGTATTAAACCATCACCCAACTTAATAGGATCATCTGATTTCCCACTTACAGTGGTTTGAACAGTGGTTGACTTAGGGAATGTATTCCAATTATCATCCACTGATGCCCCTTTTTCTTGGTACTGGGGACTTCTTCCCTCAACACTTGATAACCTTTTGATGGTACCAGTAGTCAAAACAAACTTACTAGTGGTTATCAGAGGTGCTATAGAAGGAATTGCCTCCAAGGAAGTCTTAATGATGTAACCACTGTCCAAATGCAAACCAGTGGGTTCAGCACTTGTAGTGGCTGCTTCACTTGGATTACCACCAAGAGTTACGTGTAACTCAAGGGGTGTAACCTCCTCAGGTCTTGTTGGTGGGTTAGCTATGATTGATACATCAGACCCAGTCGTTTGTTGAAGTATGTTCTCATTGATAGGTGAGTGAGAAGGACTGGTTTGTGCCTGGTTCAGATCAATAGCATCCAACAATAATTTAGTTGGTGGGGGAATTGTGGAGGTGAGGTTGGGTGTAGAAAGAGAATTGGCCCCGGGCAGTGGGCTGTGGATGATGGAAGCAAGTGATTCCAGAGCATCATATTGTGGTGTCCCTATTAGTACAACCTGTTCTTTTTGAGAAGAAGCAGGAGGAGTTTCAGCCATGGGTTGAGATATTTGTACCAACTGTTGTGAGGAAGTAGCGGCAGTGGTTTCTTGTGACTTTTGTGCTGTCACTGGCAGTTGCTCTGGTATCTCATCCTCCAGAGTTGCCTTTTTGATAGGTTTGGGGGGGGGGGGGTTTTGAGTTTTCTTTTGCTTTGGCTTTTTGGTAATTTTGGGTGTGGTTTCAAAGCATTTGTTTTGCTGCTTTAATCACCTTGAGCAGTGGGCTCAGCAGCAGATACCTGAGGAGCAGTGGTAGCTGCTAAAGTCTGGTCAGGCACCTCTGCTTGTGTTTTGCAAGGTGTTGACATTCTTGTAAAAGTTTCAGCAGTTAAGCTGTTTATTTGAAAAGATGCACCTTGTTTTATTGCAGAAGCATCATCCTTACCAAATTTCTTTTCAAAATAATAGCTTAGAAATCTTGGAAAAAGTAAGAATGGCTTTTTTATCAACATTTTTAACCAAATCATTAAAGATTTCCTGGGAGTAATTGAAATTTTCATCTTGAAGAATATCATATCCCAGATTTTGAATCTTTAATGGTATCTCATTAAATGAAGTGGTTTTGTTTGAAACACACATAAGTAGGGTATGGAACAAAAATCTTGTTGCAGGTGGAAAATTACCTTTTTGTAAGGTATCCTTTTTAATTTGTTCTGCATACCCCCTTTCAAGGAAATCAGTTTCTAACTCATTTTTGGGAAAAGAAGTTTTACCTTACTGATCATTGAGTTGAAAGACTTCCGAGATGGATTGTGGTGTGATTTTGACAGGTTTACCCATTAGAGAAGAGGTAATGGCTATGACATCCTCGCCTTGTTTGTCAAGGGTTATATTCTTCCAAAACTCTCTTTGGGTGTCCAAGTAAATTGGAGCATCTGCTGTTAACAAAGTTTTGTACTTTGATGCAGACATGATGTCAATGATGGAATCGAAAGCATCAGTGGTGCCTGGTTTTGTCAAAAGACCCAGATAATTGTGAGGTGCTTTGTATGGGATTTCGATGGGTGTAGCCGTTTGAGCGGCCTTTTTACGAGAAGATTTTGAAGTGGATGTTGCAGATGACTTTGATTTTTTCATTTTGGAGAAGACGATCGAAGAAGGTTGTGAAGAAATTTGAGGGAATGAGATGAAAACTGCTTTGAGAAAGGAATTTTTTAAGAATTCAATTCGACAGTAAAACCCTGTTTGGGGTTTTGAAGGGGGTTTTATAGAGAAAAAGTGAATGCTGACGTGGTAGCGGTTACAAAAGATCTGACCGCTATGTACTGTCCACGTGCCAACCCTTGATGAGATGAAGGACAAGTTGTCTTTTATGAAGACCACTGATGGAACAAGACCAGTGGTTGTAACGGTAAATATGAAAGCAGTGGATGATTTTTACTATCGGTGGATAGCACGTCAGTGGATAAAACAATGATTTTGAACAACAGTGCTTATCAAGAAATGAGAGAACAGGGGTTGACTTTCAGCAGTGGACAGTGTTTTCAGTAGAACAGACATTTGAACAAAGCAGTGGTTATGGCAGACTTTTAAGGATTTTTAATGAAAAGTTCATTTTTAGCTATTTTTAAGGATGTATTTTAGATTTTCTGAAAACATTTTAATGCCTTTATTCATAGAAAAACAGGATTTTGCCTGTTATTCCATGTTTAGCATGCCAATTCTAGAGATCAAGCTTTCAAAGGTGGATGTGTCTAATGCTTTGGTTAGCACATCTGCCAGCTGATCTTTAGTTGGAACATGGTGCAGAGAAATCAAACATTTTTCATAGCAATCCCTCACAAAGTGATGTCTGATGTCGATGTGCTTGGTGGTTGAATGGGAAACTGGATTTTTGATGATATTTTCTGCTGCCTGACTGTCCAACATGAGTGGTGTCTTTAAGGCAGTGATACCAAAATCCAGCAACTGATTTTGAAGCCAGAGCAGTTGGGCTGTACAGCTTGCAGCAGCTATATATTCTGCCTCAGCAGTGGATGTGGAAACAGTTGCTTGCTTTTTGCTTTGCCAAGACACTAAACAACTGCCTAGGAATTGGCACCCTCCTGAAGTGGACTTCCTTGTCTTGTCACATCCAGCAAAGTCACTATCTGAGAAATCTGAAAGCTCAATTTTACCATCAGCTGGATACCAGATAACAAGTGTGGGAGCACCTTTTAGGTATCTGAATATCCTTTTATAGCAATAAGGTTTGAGTTTCTAGGGGCTGATTGGGATCTTGCCAAACACATGTTGCAAACATGATGTCTGGCCTAGATGCAGTTAGGTACAATAAAGTCCCAATCATGCTTCTATATAAAGTTTGATCAACCAAATCATCCTTCTCATCAGACATGACTACTTTATTGGTTGCAATGGGTGTACTACATGGCTTGCAATCATCCATCTCAAATTTCTTTAAAAGTTCTTTGGCATATTTGCCTTGATGGATAAAAGTGCCATTTTGCAGTTGCCTTACTTGGAGACCAAGAAAGCACTGGAGTTCACCCATTGCACTCATTTCAAACTCAGCTGTCATGAGTTGCCTAAACTCTTCACACATTTTATTACATGTGCTTCCAAAGATGATGTCATCCACATAAATCTGGACAATCATCAAATCCTTTCCTCTCCATTTTAGAAACAATGTTTTGTCTATCTTACCTCTTGTGAAACCAATGGAAATTAGAAAGGTGGAAAGAGTTTCATACCAGGCCCTTGGTGCTTGTTTCAGGCCATACAAAGCTTTATTCAGCTTGTAGACATGATTTGGATTAAATGGATCCTCAAAGCCTGGAGGTTGACAAACATAAACCTCCTCTTGAATCTTACCATAGAGGAATGCACATTTGATATCCATTTGGTACACCTTGATGTTGTGGTTGATAGCAAAGGCCAGAAATAATCTGATAGCTTCAAGTCTTGCTACAGGGGCAAATGTTTCATCATAGTTAATGCCCTCTTCTTGTCTGAAACCTTGAACCACAAGCCTGGCTTTATTTTTGACAACAATACCCCTTTCATCAGTTTTATTTTTGAAGACCCATTTTGTGCCAATAGGACTTACACCCTCTGGCAATGGAATAAGCTCCCAAACTTGTTGTCTTCTAAACTGTTGGAGCTCCTCTTGCATGGCCTCTACCCAGCTGTTGTCTTTTAGTGCCTCTTGGTACTTGACTGGCTGATGGAGAGATAGAAAACCAGCAAAAAGACAAATGTTTTGGGATTGGCTTCTTTTGAGTACCCCTTCATTGATGTTGCCAATGATTTGATCTGGTGGATGAGATTTCAAGAAGATAAGATCTCCTTGGTATGGAACAATGGCATTGAGTGGGGATGGCTACAGATGTGAATCATCTGAGCTAACCACTACTGGTGACTTTGATGATCCAGCAGTGGCTTCAAAAGGTGGTGGAATAGGAGGTAAAGGTGTGGACACATGCTGACTTTGATCAACTGTTTGAGGACTTTTATCAGCAGCGTTTGATGATGTGGAAGCAGGGGTTAAAGGGCTACTTTGGTCAACAATTGTTGAGGTAGCAGTGGTTGAGCTTTGATAGCTGTTTTGAACATCTACTGCTCTTCCCATTTTGGCAGAATTTTGTTGAGGAATGATGATCTCATACCCATAGTCTGGAGGTGAATCCTCTGATGGACCTGCACTGCAAGTCTTGACAGCAGTATTTTTAAAAATGAATTTATCAAGATCAAACAAATCTGCAGGGTTTGCTGGGATTTTCATTGATGAAAGTTCATTGAACTTTACATTCAAGGTCTCTTCCACTGTTTTGGTCCTTGTGTTAAACACTTTGTAGGCCTTAGCAGTGGTAGAGTATCCCAGATGATAACCACAATCAATTTTGGCTGCAAACTTAGAAATGGAATCTTTTAAGTTTAAAATGAAGCATGGGCAGCCAAAAACTTTGAAGTATGAAATTAATGGCTTTATTTTATACAGCAGTTCATAGGCAGTCTTTTGATGCATGGGGTTGATTAAAACTTTGTTTTGGACATAGCAAGCAGTGTTTACTGCCTCTGCCCAAAAAGTTAATGGCAAACCTAAATCAGCAAGCATGGTTCGGGCAGCCTCAATCAAAGTTCTGTTCTTTCTTTCAACAACCCCATTTTGTTCTGGTGTTCTTGGAATGTTGTATTGCCTCACAATTCCTTTTGACACACAGAAATCATCCAACTCCTTGTTCCAGAACTCTGTGCCATTGTCACTTCTGAAGATTTTTACTGGAAGGTCAAACTGCTTTTCAACCTGTTTCACGAAGTTTTGCAGAATGCCTGCAGTCTCATCTTTTGAGTGTAAAAAGTAAGTCCATGTAAACCTAGAAAAGTCATCAACAATAACCAAACAGTACCTCTTTTTCTTAAGACTCATGACTTTAACTGGGCCAAACAAATCCATATGAAGCATTTTCAAACATTTGGTTGTTTTGGACTCATCAATGGATTTGTAGGAGCTTTTATGTTGTTTTCCTTTTAGACAGGAAACACAATGCTCAGGACAGGAGAACAGTTTTTGAGGTAAACCTCTTACTAAACCCTGTTTTGAAATTTCAGTGATTGTCTTGAGATTTGTATGCCCCAATCTCCTGTGCCATAATTCTGTCTCTTTGTTTGATGCAGCTGAGAAGAGACAGGCATCAGTTCTGGGGCTCTCTTTTGACATATCCACCACATAAACATTGCCACTTCCTTGAGCAACAAGTTTTGTTTTTCCAGTTTTTATTATTGCTTCAATCTTTTCAACCATTTCTGGTCCAACAATCCTACAACACTCCTTTGTGAAGAATGATCCATACCCCTTGTCACTCATTTGTGAAACACTCAGGAGGTTGAATTTTAGATTGTCTATTAGATTGACATTTTCAAATTTTACATTACCAGACTGTACTGTACCAGACCCCAGAACTTTCCCTTTACTATTATTACCAAAGGATATATCACCCCCTCCATGGATTTTGAAATCTTTGAGAAGGGCTTTACATCCTGTCATGTGCCTGGAGCCTCCACTATCTACATACCAAAGGCTATCTAAGCATGCAGAAGCTCCCTGCACATGAAGTAAAAGGATTAGTTCATTAGGGTCTCCAAAGCCAATAAGGCTTTGGATGGGGTCTCAACATTGTCTGGGATGAGTTCTGATGCATGGGCAGTGGTTAGGTCAGGGGTTTGGACAGTTTTAGGACTGTTTCTCTCTAACCACTGTTGTGGGTTTTGACCAATCACCTGTTGATACCCAAAAGGATGCCTGTTCACTCTTGGTTTAGAGGGCCTTTTGTAGGTCTCATAAACATGTGGAATCCTTTGGTAAGATGATTGTCCCTTGCCTCTTCTGAATTGGTTGGCAGGGGGTGCATCAGTCACTTGAACATCTCTTTGGACAGATGTTTGATTCAGCTGTTTTGTAACAGCTGTTTGGACTGGAACAAACAGTGGTTGATTCTTGGTGAATTTGACAAATGATGTTGATGGACTCAAGGATGTTTTAGCAGTGTACTCATTCTTTTTTACATCAAAGTTTTTGAGATACACACATGCTTGATTTTTGTGGTTATTTTTACCACAGATGGTGCAGCTTTCAGCAGTTACAGTGATACTTGTTTTGTTTGGATCATATGCTTTTAGATGAAAACAGTCTTTTGTTAGATGATTTCTCTTTTCACAAAAATCACAAAACAGGTTTTTGATCTTTTCTCTTTTCTTCCTTTTCTCAGACTCCTTAGCAACAGAGTTTTGAACCACTGTTGGGATGTCTTTGATAGGAATGACCTTTGCTTTTGGAGCTGTGACACCATCAGTGGTTGTGAAATCCATGGGTTTGAAATTTTCAAGAATGTCACACTCATCAGACCATGTGGGTTTAAATTGGTATTTCTCAATTTCCTCAAAAGTTGAGGATCCCACAGATCTTTCCAAAGTGATTTTGTTACCAAGTTTGTCGGTTATTTTAACCTCTTGGCCATTCTTGTTGGTTGGTTTAATTTCAGATGAACCAGCTTGTTTTGCAGCAGTGTTTACAAGATCATCATATTTTCTATATCCTACACCAAACTTGGCATTGCTTTCAAGCTGTTTCTCAAGCATAACCTCATACCCTTTACAAGATTCAACCCATCTTTCACAAGTGATCTGGGTGGACTCCAACTCCTTTTTACAAACTTGGTATTTTTCTACCATAGTTTGGAGTTGAGTCTTGGCTATGCTTTGCTCTTCTTTGAGACAGCTGATTTCTTTGTCTTTTTCAGCCAATTCGTTTCTAAGTTCTTTTAATAACTTTTCAAATTTGAATTCACCAGTTAAGACTTTATCCCTAAGGTTTTCATTTACCTCTTTGATGTTAGCAAATGCAATAATGCATTTGTCTGAACACAATTTTTCAAGAACTTGAGGAGATACCTTAGTAGCAGCCATCATGGCAAAATCACATTGATGATCACCTTTTTCATCAGCTCTAACTTCTTTCTCACCTGCTTTCTTCTCTTCCTCTTCTTCTTTGTCTTCTTTGGACCAGGGGTCAGACAGTGGTTCAATCAGGGTTTCTGAATTTTCTCCCAGCAGTAGTTCACCAGCAACTGCAGTAACCACTGCTTCAGCCACTTCATCCACTATTTCAGCACTTAGCTGTTCAACTTCAGTTTCTACCCCTTCTGGTATTGACTCTAATGCCATCAAACAAAATTCATCATTAGAAGGATCATTAAAAGCATAGAGTGCAAAATTTTCATCACCCAGCTCATCAGGCATGCTGCTCCAGTCAACAAAGCCTTGGGTGAAAAAGCTTTGCTGATCTGGTTGTACCACTGTTGGAGCAGCTTGTTGAGGTGCAACAGGTTGCACTTGTGCCTGAGGGACAGGGGCTTGAACATACTGAATTTGTGGAACAGTGGTTTGAACATAATGCACAGGCACAGGGGTTGCAGCATAGTGAGCAGTGTTAACATGTGCTACAGGGGTATGTTGGGTATAGTGCACAGTGCTTTGATGTGGTGGTCTAGGGTTTGAGCTGGGATGAGTTATTATTGGACCAGTGGTTTGACTCCTGCATTCCCTAGCAAAATGACCTAGCCTATTGCATTTGTAACACTTCAGTTTTGATTTATCCAACCTCACTCTTAAATTCCCATGTAACCCTGGGAACTTTCTCCCTGTTCTTTTATAGAATTTGCTTGTTCTTACACTAAGCAAAGCCAATTAATGCAAAATGTCCATATCCTCTAAGTCAGTGGGATCAAAGTGTTGCAAATCAGTTAGTTCAAAACACAAGTTATCTGGCATCTGGTTTTCACAATTTGCAGTAAAAGCATAATTTGCAGAGTGAGAATCAGAGTTGTTAAAATTTCCACCAGAAGTTATATCAATAAAATGATCAAAACTCTGATCCTTACTACTGCTACTAGATTCTTCCTGACCAAAAAGAGCTGTGCTGCCAAATGCATAGTCATCAGCAACTTTGCCAGACTCTTGCAACTTCTTTTTCTAGTTTAACTCCCTTTCATAGGTCAGGAGTCTAGCATGAAGTTGGGTCAGGGTCAGATCTTTGAACTCAGCTGAATTTCTAGTTACAAAAGCAATTGTGTCCCATTTTTTAGGTAGTGATCTAAGAAACCTGCTATTTTGTGTTGAATTAGGAAATGTAACTTTAACAGGTCTTAGCTCACTAATGAGACAGCTAAATCGCTCAAACTGTTGGGTCAATGATTCACCCTTGATGTGACAAAAGGTTTCATACTGCTGATTAAAAATTTCCCTATTATTTTCAATAACTTCTTCCGTTCCCCCAAAATGTTCCTTCAGTGCATCCCATAGCTCTTTGGCACTGTTACAATGTAACAGCCCAGCATAGATTTCATTTGGTAATGTAGATGCAATGATGCTAAATGCTTTGGCATCGAGTTTGAACTTTTGGAAATCAGTTTCAATATAATTTTTAGGTTTTTTAGGTTCGAACTTCTTTGTATCCTCAGCACTTGGCACCATGGGAACGTGTGGTCCAAAAACAACAGATCTCCAACATCCAGTATTTTGTTGAGCAAGGATGTGACCCATCCTTCTCTCCCAGATGTTGTATTCATTACGTTTAAGCATGGGTGGTTTGAAAAGAGAGCCAATGTTATTCTTATCATCTTGTGATTGTGACGTCATCCTGGTTGTTTTACAGGCACTGATTAATCAACTTTGATGGTGATTAAACCTTACACTGTTTTTCAACAAAACGAACAAACTATCAGTATCAACGATTTTGAGCTGAACTATTTATGTCAAAATGATTGTTAAATCAAATTTGACTGTCCGAGCTCTGATACCAATTGTTAGGATCTGAGTTTGATTTTCATTGTGTTTAACGTTTGAATTAAGATGAACAATGAAAGAGATGTGCATTGGAATATTAATGGAAACAAACTTTTCACAATCAAACAGGAGAATTGCTTTAAACACACATTTTCAACAATGAATCGAATGCTTAAATTTATTTCAAACACCGATTACACTTGCATGTATGTAACAAAACTCCCCCTCAGCCTGAGCTCACAGAATTTGTTCGTGCAGGAAGAAGATGGCGAAGAGCTAATAGAACAGTACAGGGTACTGTTCTATTTATAGGCACGGACAAACCACTGTGGCATCTTTGCTGACGTCACCATGAAAGTGACATCTAACCTCCTAACAAACTCTAACCTCTGATCTATACAAGTACTGCTATGCTAACAACTGTTATTACAATTCATTACATAAAGACAAACTAAACTACTGCTGAATCCTTCCACTGATGTGAACCCAGCAACACTTGATATATCCCAGCAGTGCTTGACTCAAGGCAGTAGATTGAACAGTAGGGCTTTAGTCTTCATTAGTCTTTGACTTGACCAGCAGTTGTAGGTCAGCAGTTGTACCGATCAGTAGATAGGAGGTCAGCAGATGTTGAAACCACTTTCAAGGGGAGAGACTTGAATACATAAAATCTGCTTATTCTGGATCCACTGCTCTGATCCAGTTTTGGCTTTAATTATCTGTTCCTCTGATAGGGTTCAATCCCAACAGAACTGCTTGATGCTAAAAGTGCCTTTAGGAGTATCTGTCCGGGATTCTTCAGAGGACTTGCTAGCGTTTTCATTCAGCTTGCTGACAATTTACGGAATGACTTTCGCCATCTGCTTTGCGACGAGTGCAGCGATACGTTTGTCTTTGTAATTACGTCATGCGGAGCGAGCGGTATGCGATCCAAATGACGACATTGTCTGCAACAGACATCACCATAGGATTCAGACACTACATGTCGAATCTCACCTCACAACACACTTAATACTTCTAAAGCTCAGTAACACATCAAATCACATAATCACGTAGTCACGTAGGCACATAATCCACATAAGCACAGAAGCACATAGTCCACATAAGTACAGAAGCACATAGTCCACGTAGGCACATTTTCCACTATATTTTGCACGTATTCACCTACATATATTCCACGTATTCACCTATTGTTAACAGTTGCGTAAAGTGATCGAGAGTTGCGAGTGCGAATAGCGGGCAACGATTGCGAGTAACATAAGCGATTTGTTAGCGTGGTGTGAGTTGTGTGCGTTTTGGCGGAGCGAGAAACATGAAATCAAAATCATTAGTGCTACAGTACTGTTTATCTCAAAACGCTAACAAATAACATTTAAAACCATATAAGTACCCACATAAATCACGGAGTCAGCGGTTGCGAATCCCGAATCGAAACATATAAAAGCGAATAGAGTGTCTCGGGTGTGCTAGACTTTGACTATCCCAAAGCGATTCGACTATTCACAAGGACTTTAGGTACACACTTTGGCCTTCTAGACTGTGCTCTCGCCTCGCCTCGATCTGGGCAATTGGCACGCATCCTTCCAGTTATAGTGCAACTCAAGTCGTTGGAGTTCGTCTAAACTTTGGTGAGAGTTTTGTAAATAAAATAAGGGGTAGAAGGAGTCATCAAGATTCGGGTTTCACCCCTAACTTCACGACTGCATTCCTGTTTTATGAGATAGAGAGAGAAAACCTGCATCGAAGTAGGGATTTCACTCATGGTTCAACGCAAATTCTTGTGTTTGCAGTAAAAGTCGTGTCGAGCAAGCGATCTAGTCGAGAGTTTGCAGTTTTCACACCTAGTCTCGGCCAAATCACTTTGCTTTCGTGAGAAATTTGAAAATAGTGCGAGTTGCCAGCCTTAGGAAAGGCTGACCTTGCGCGAAGCGGTAGTATGCGATGTCCGCGCAAGAGTGTAGTGTCCAGCGAATTCAAGCGAGGATAGCAAGTAAGCTTGGGCGAAACTCTAACCGAGTTTGCACAAGTCGGTCTGTTGGTACCTAGACTATAGTCTAGGTCGTTTCTAGGACATCGACCCGGACTAGGTCGAGTCTTGCCTAAGTCCCTATAGTTATGGCTCTGATACCAATCTGTCACACCCCAACCGATGGCGGAAACATCGGGGTATGGCACTGAGCGAAACAGATTGTCCATGAGTATCCACAACAACTATTAATTACCAGATATTTAAACGTTATGTCCCATACCATAGCATATCCAAATAAAACAGTTATTACAAATAATTGTCTCAAAAACAAATACTGTCCCGACAACTCAGATATAGATTGACATAACTAGACCCCTAGCTTGATTCACCAAAGCACAGCATTCCTATCATCTTAAGCACCTGTCACATACGTTAAAATAGGGGTCAATACACATAGTGTAAAGGTGAGCATACAAGTTTAATAGTATAATAGTAGCAAAAGCGAGTTTACACATAACCAACATGTAACATGCATAATGTGAAGCGAGTAAGTTATCGACAATAAAATATGCACAGACGTGACTGCGAGTTGTAGAGTGCTCAACACATATCACCACTATGACACGTGAAGAAATACCCTTAGCAACCCCCGTCCACGACAGGTGCTGAGTCCAAACTATAGTACTATCGTTGCTAAGGTGTCAGGTAACAATCACTGTGTAAACATAACATACAAGCATTCATCGAGTAACACGTATAACATGCAAAAGAGGTTAGCGTATAAAAGTGTTTGCATTGTGTGATCGATGTGATTTGATATAAGTAATGTATGTAACACCCAAAAGTGCTTAAAGCAAAAAGGGATCGAGTATAATCACAGATCGTGTTTAGTAAATAAACACTCTCTTGGATTGAAGGGAGCGCTGGGGAAGATTAGCCTGATCAGAACGATAGCATAAGCGATAAGCGGCACGTAAAATGATGCGTTGTGGCTAAGTGTCGAAGTGTCATTCGAACGGATGGCAATCCGATTGGATGGTTATCCGTTCGGATGTCCATTCAGGCGGCTTGCCACTCGTTTGGGATGGACGTGTTTGTGTATGATGGCTTTGAAGTTTTCTTTGTAGCATTTTGAAAACAGAGAAGTATCTCTACCTTTCAGGTCATCCGATCGAACGTCCGTTCAATCGGATGGCGATCCGTACAGCGAGACATTCCCTTGAGAACAAGTTCACAGCAGGAATGTCATTCGATCGGATGGTCTTCCGATCGGATGGCAATCCACTAGAAACTGATGATCTTTGAAAATTGTTTAAAGTTTAAGTGTTGAAGGTTATGTGTCATCCGATCGGATTGTCGTTCGATCGGATGGCACTCCGATAGAACGGCAATCCGTTCCAAGACCTTATTGTTTTGAATACTTGGCTATTTTGTTAAGTTTGAAAAGTTCGTAGTTTGATCGAGATGGTATGACAACGTGTTAAACAACGGGAACCCCGCCAAGTCCAGACTATCTGATCGGATGGGAATCACCCCAGTCCGATCAGTTAACTGTTCGGGATGGTTTGTTCATGTTCAACCCGGAATCATTTGTCTCTTTGATGAGAATCAAATCTCGGACCGACACATCACTAGGAAACGAGTGGAAGGCCTGAACGAGCTTCGATCCTATCGGTTTTGAGTGCATTGAGTGTAAAAGAGTTGAAAGAAAGTTATAAAACCATCTTTCAATCCCTTTAACCATGAGAATGTTTAGATCTATGCGAAAACAGTGTCAAATCATGTGGAAATCTCTTAGATCTGAGTTGTTTTTGGTGGAATGATGCCAAAACTTGAAGTTCATAAGAACCCCATGATGACATCATCTTAGGACACCTTAAATCCGCTGATTTCGTGGTTAAAGGTGATGATTCAAGGTGACGGTGATGAAGTAGGGTGTGTAGATGATAGATGTACAAGATTTGAGTGGAAAACTTACAAGAATCGCGGTAAATCGAGAGGAAAGAGGACTTGAGCGTGCTGGTCAAAGTGAGAGTTGTCACATCACTGTTTGTGATGTGGCAGGGGGTATTTATAGGTTTCCAAAAGAGGAAAGAGGAGCACAGGTGACGGATCAGACGGCACATCGATCGGATGGCCATCCGATCGGATGGCCATCCGATCGGATGGCCATCCGATCGGATGGTCATTCGATAGATTGGCTCCAGCGAGTTGCGTTTCGATGTTTTGTTTCGTGCGTTGAGTTTTGCGATGCGTTGCGAGTAGGCGATGCGATGGATTTTAGAATTTAATTAATAGTTACACAAATACTATATCTAACATACAATCAACATAAATAACTTGTGTTTAGCGTTTGCGATTTAGATTGCGTTGCGATTGCGATTAAACACCTCAACATAAACATAACATGCACAAGTAACACATAATAGCACACACACGTAAAACAATATCCATAACCTATAATTCGGGTTGCGATTGCGATGCGATTAACGATAAGTTGATAAATAGATTAGCGATTAACACGCGATTAAACCTCGACTGTTATAGATACTCCACATAATACAACTAAAGTAAGCAAATTATAGGATTTGATTACAAGTCAAGTGTACAATTCCATAGTTAAGCAAGGAGTGACAGATCGCAATTAGCAATCTTTTCTTCCTTTGACTTTGACTTGTACTTTGACTTTAGAATGCGGGTTGTTACAATTATAATACTTACAACAAGGCAGAGCTTTGCTTTTTAGTGGGTATTATGCCAGGGTATTATAATTGCTATAAAGAAATTTGAGAGAGAAAGAGAATTCTGAATGACTGAACAAATGAGCCTGAGCTCTCCATTTATAGGCTGATAGGACACTTTCTCGCGCCCCGCGAGAGATTAGGTTAAGCCTTTCGCAGCCCGCGAGACGATGCGTGTCGTGTATAGGCTTGGCCAGTCATTGGTCTAGCTTAGGTGACTCACTGGACATGAGGCGCAACCAGGTGCGGCCATGTGTCACCTTGTCACGGCCCGTGACTCCCTTGCTTAACTGGGTCGCGCCCCGTGAGCGACCTATAAATTTTGTTTTTCTTATTTTTGTTAAAATAAAGGTATTTTGGGTCCGTTTTCGTATACGGGGTGTATTTTAGGACGTATAGGAGTGTTTTAAAGGTTTTGGGAGAGTTATTATATCCTCCCCACCTTGTTTTAGATCTCGTTCTCGAGGTCTACTGGAACAGGTGTGGATATTTTCATCGCATCTCCGACTCGAGCTCCCAAGTGTATTCTGGTCCTCTCTTGGAATCCCATTTCACTTTGACTAGAACTAATCTCTTGTGTTTGAGATTCTTGATCTTCCTATCTTCGATCTGTAGCGGTTTTTCTAAAAACTTAAGTTTCTCATTTACCTCTATATCCTTAAGAGGTACCACTAATTTTTCATCTGCTAAACACTTTTTGAGATTACATACATGAAATACATCATGTATTCCTGCCATTTCTTCTGGCAGTTGTAGCTGATAAGCTACTGGTCCTATTCTTGTAATAATCTCAAAATGTCCAACATACCTGGGGCTTAACTTTCCTCTTTTTATGAATCTTACCACTCCTTTCCATGGAGAAACTTTTAACAATACCTTTTCTCCTACCTGAAATTCCAACGGTTTTCGTCTGTTATCAACATAACTCTTTTGATGATCACGTGCTGTTTTCAGTCTTTCCTTGACTTAAATAATCTTGTCCATTGTTTCTTGTACTATCTCTGGTCCAGACAGTTGTTTTTCTCTAATTTTTGCCCAACAGACTGGAGTTCGGCACTTTCATCCATAGAGTGCTTCAAACAGTGCAGCATTAATGCTGGTATGATAGCTGTTATTGTAGGAAAATTATATTAATGGTAAATGATCGTCCCAATTTCCTCCGAAATCAATTACACAAGCTATAAGCATATCTTCCATTGTCTGAATTGTCCTCTCGCTTTGTCCATCCATTTGAGGACGATAAGTAGTGCTTAGATTTAACTTGGTTCCCATTGTTTTTGGAAACTAGTCCAAAAATGAGGCGTAAAACAGCTATCTCTATCAGAAACAGTAGACAAAGGAATTCCATGTAATGAAACTATTTCATTTACATACAACTTGGCTAATTGTTCCATACTGAAAGTTTCCTTCATTGGTAAGAAATGAGCAGATTTGGTTAATCTGTCTTCAATCACCCAGATTGTATCATTACCTTTTAGTGTCTTGGGTAATTTGGTAACAAAATCCATTGTTATCAATTCCCATTTCCATATTGGCATTTCTAATTTTTGCAATAAACCCGAGGGTTTCTGATGTTTAGCTTTAACCTGTGAACAGGTTAGACACTTAGCAACATAGGTTGCTATATCCTTTTTCATTCCTATCCACCAGAAATTCTTCCTTAAATCTTGATACATTTTATCATTACCAGGATGTATCGTATACTTAGACTTATGGGCTTCTTCTAAAATTCGGTGGCGTAGGTTTCCTTGTTTGGGTATCCAGGTTCTATTCTTATAGAATCTCCAAATTCCATCTGTTCCTTGTTCTAACTCCTTAATCATTCCTTTTAATTTTTCAGTATCGTCCATGATTACTAATTCTTGTACTTCTTTAAGTTGCTCATTTAAATCTATCTGCATATTTAACTTAAGAGAACATACTCGTTTTGGCTTTTCATGATACTTTCGACTTAAAGCATCAGCTACTACATTAGCCTTTCCTTCATGTACTGGATATTACAATCATAATCACTAAGAATCTCCATCCAGCGTCTCTGTCTCATATTTAACTCCTTTTGTCCAAAAACATATCTTAGACTCTTATGATCGGTGAAAACAGTAAACTTACTACCATAAAGATAGTGTCCGCAAATTTTAAGGGCAAAAATTATAGCTCCTAACTCTAGGTCATGGGTTGTATAATTCTCTTCATGATTCTTAAGTTGTCTAGAGGCATAGGCTATAAACTTTTAACGTTGAATCAACACACATCCATAACCTAACTTAGACGCATCACAATAGACTACCAAGTCTTCAGTTCCTTCTGGTAACGCTAGTATGGGTGCGTTGGTTAACTTTTGCTTTAGAATCTTAAAAGCTTCTTCCTGTTTTGGTCCCCATTCAAACTTAACTGATTTGCAAGTCAGTTTTGTTAAGGGAAAGGCTATTCTAGAAAAATGTTGAATAAATCGTCTATAATAACCTGCTAGTCCAAGAAAACTTCTCACCTCCGTCGGCGATTCAGGGACTTTCCATTTAGTAATCGCCTCAATTTTTGTGGGATCCACATGAATTCCTTCATGATTAACCAGGTGTCCAAGGAATTGTACTTCTTGTAACCAAAATTCACATTTTGAAAATTTAGCGTAAAGCTTTTCTTTTCTCAGCAAATTTAAAAGCGTATGCAGATGCGCTGCATGTTCTTCTTTACTCTTAGAGTAAATGAGAATATCATCTATAAAGAAAATTATGAATTCATCCAGATATGGTTTACATATTCTGTTCATCATGTCCATAAATGCGGCTGGGGCATTGGTTAAACCAAATGGAATGACTGTAAATTCATAATGACCATGCCTTGTTCTGAAAGCAGTTTTAGGAATGTCCTATTCCTGTACTTTCAGTTGATGATATCCCGAGCGTAAATCGATCTTAGAAAAGAATCGGGCTCCTTGCAGTTGATCAAACAGATCATCGATTCTCGATAGTGGGTACCGATTTTTAATCGTAACCTTGTTCAATTCTCGGTAATCAATGCACATATGCATTGATCTGTCCTTCTTCTTGACAAACAAGATTGGTGCTCCCCATGGCGATGAATTAGGCTGTATGAAACCTTTCTCCAGAAGTTCGTCCAATTGTTTCTTCAGTTCATGCATCTCTGCTGGTGCTAAACGGTAAGGTTCCTTAGCAATCGGTGCTGTCCCTGGAAATAGGTGAATTCTAAATTCAACCTCTCTATCTGGCGGTAATCCAGGTAATCCTTCTGGAAAAACATCTGAGAATTTAGATACTACGAGAATATCTTTTAATTCTTTTCCTTTAGTGTTAATGATTATGGAAATCATGTACACTAATAATCCTTTCCTTGCACAACTTGCTGTTTTCATCACAGAGATGAATTTTGTAGACTTAGTTGGCTTATCTCCTTTAATTGTGATCTTTTCACCCTTTGGTGAATTTACTTGTTTGATCACATAGAATGCTGGCATGGTTGGCTACTAACCAATCCATTCCTAATACTACATCAAATCCAGCCAGATTCATTGCGTAAAGGTTAGCAATAAAATTATGGTTTAAAATTTCTATTCTTGCTCCCAGCAAGATTTCAGAAATCTTAATGGATTCTCCATTTGTTGTTTCTACTAAACATTCTTGTTGAAGTTTAGTTAATGGTTGATTGAGAAATTTACAGAACGAAGTATTAATAAAACTTTGGTTTGCACCAGAGTCAAATAATACTTTGGTAAAAATATCATTAATTAAAAGCGTACCGGCAATCACATCCGGAAACATCTTGGCTTCTTCAGCTATCAGAACAAATGCTCGGGCATTTTTGGCAGTTTTGTTGTTTGTTGCTGGAGCTAGTTTCGGAAAATTCTGTTTGATATGTCCCGTCTCTCCCCAGTTGAAGCATAGCTTGTTGCTGGGTTTCCTCCTACAGTCGTCTTCCTTATGTCCAGACATTTTGCAGAAGTTGCAGTATATCGAGCATTTTCATGAATGCTTCTTTTTGCAGTACTTACAATAAGGTGCAGAGGTAGAACTTGTACTTTTCCCACGGTAGCTATTTCATAACGAAATTCTTGGGTAAGTCTTTGGGCTAGGTTCTTTCTCTGGTTCTCTTCCTGTGTACGTACTAATTCGTCGGTCAAGGTATTTGCTAATTCTACTGCTTCTTCTATAGTTTGTGGCCTAGCTGCCTCGACTACGTGCCTGATCTCACTAATTAATCCCCAGATGTAACGGGAGATTAATACGGGTTCTGGTGAGGCTAAGGTTGGCACTATCCTAGCATATTCGAAGAATACGGTAGTGTAACCTTTTTAGTCTATTCCAGTCATTTTAAGATTTAAGAACTTATTAGCGATTTGTTCTTTTTCATGAGGAGGACAAAATTTTCTTTCAACTATGTCCTTAAAGTCAGTCCATTCCATATTATAAATTTTATCACTTCCTCTAGACTGGAGAATAGTATTCCACCATTCTAAAGCTGCATTCTTAAAAAGATTAGAAGCAAACATAATCCTATCTTCCTCTGCACATTTGCTTATTTTTAAGACTACCTCTGCCTTTTCTATCCAACGTAAAGCTGCAATGGCTCCTTCATTGCTAGAGAATTCTATTGGTTTGCAAGACCAGAATTCTTTGTAAGAACAACCATATGACATGGTTCTTCTTCTTTTTGGAATAGGTAATTGGAGTAGCGGTCCATTATTCACGCTATGAATAGGTTCACTAGGTGGTCGTTTACTTCCACTTTTATTATTTTCTGCTTCTTTAACAGACTTAATAATATATGGCATAGCATCTATAATTCCTTGTGCTACTATATGTTGGATGACACTGTTATCTATTTGGTTTCCATTATTATCATTATTCTGGTTTTCCTGATTTTCTTCGTTGTCCATCAGGATTTACAAATAATTTTCAGGTACTAATAGACAAACAGATTGATAAAAAACGTTGAACATTGTGACTTTTACTCTTTTTCATATATATATATATATATATATAGAGAGAGAGAGAGAGAGAGAGACATAAAGTGTACTGTACAAAATGGCTTAACGTACGCTATATACGCGATGTGAAATCGCATGTTATAAAATAGCACGGATGAAATCGCATGTGATAATTTTTGATGAAATCGCATGTTGGTTTTTTTGCAACAATTTCGCATGTGATAATTTTGATGAAATCGCATGTTGGTTTTTTGTAACAATTTCGCATGTGGTAATTTTGATGAAATCGCATGTTAAAAAAAACAACATGCGAAATTGTTACAAAAAACCAACATGCGATTTCAATGTGGGATGAAGATCTGACGGCTGAGATGACCACGTACGTAATGTAGGATAAGGGCTCTTGTACATTAACCTAACCCTCTATATATATATATATTACAACCTACAACTGGAATTCAAACACGCTACTAGTTATGCATCTATAGATATTAGGTTACCTATTTTAGTTGATTTGATTTTTTTTTTCAAACTACACGCATTTATATATATTATTATTATTATTATTAGGGGTTGAACTGCATCTCTCGCTCGTCGTATTTCCACACGAGCTTTTCTCTTATCTGTCTCATCCTCTCTCCTCCTTCTATCAATTCCTCACCATATATGCGGAGTTCTTGCACATTCTCGTCACTCATGGGTGGTCGTGGTGCGGGTACTGGGTCAGGGTACAAAGGTAACGGTTCTCCATATGGGTAAGGGTTATTTAAGATTTCCTGAACATACGGATCGGCATTCCAATATGGATCTAAAGGATTAAGGTTGGTATACTGTGCTATGGGGTTTGGTATTGGTTCTTCCTGTGGATAAAGTTCCCTATAATCCCTATGATCATCTTCCCATGGATCATACGCTAGAGAATTAGGTGCTGGGATTCTAGGTATCTCGTCAGGGTCAAATGCTGGTATGGGAAATTGGTTTCCTGGGTTAGGTTCTATCTCCATTGGTTGGGTTGGAAGTAAAGGCAACGGTTATGGTGCAATTATCTGGTCTAGGTTTGGATCTGCTGTAGTGGTGGCTAGTATATGAAAGTTTGCCAATCGTCTATTAGCTAAGTCTTGTGTCTGGGCATTGACTTCCCTATTGGCTGCTGCTAACGCTCTTTGTTTGCTGTAACTTTCTCATTTGCTTTCTCCTCTCGTGCGCTCCCCTACTAAACCATCCTCTCTTTTTCGAAGGGAATGGTTCCTCGAATTGCGCCTTAAATAAGAAAATCCCCTCTTCTGTATTAGCAGAATGCCCCGAAGGAGTAGGTTGTGACGAGGTTCCTTCACTTTTAGGAGAACTATCTAGATGACGGTAGGCGTCAGACGTACCTTGCTCACTCATACTGTAAACTAACAGATTGTCAAATAACACAAAATAATAATATACATATATACACATAATCACATAGAATATTTTCTAACAAAATTGATATATATTGGTGTCAGCAGAACACTTCTGTGGCTTAAATCAGTGGCTGTAGCTCTGATACCACATCTTGTCGCAACCCTCGACCCCTGCTCCGGGAGGCGGGCGGCCACGACACGCAGAGATGGTGGTATCGGTGTTAGGAAATAGTTTATCAGAACCGTAGTTAGGAAATAGTTTATCAGAGTAGCACCATAATTTTTATAAACAATAAACTCATGGGAAAACCCCAAGTTTCCATTTATAATATGTTTATAGGGATAAACCCTAATTTATTGAAATAAAACTTCTTTCTTGTTTAGATAACTTTTATAGCCCGTTTTCCAAGCCTTCAGTGCTCTCCAGCTGGCTTATATTTGGCTTTCACATTTTGTTACCTGAAACGCGTTTAAAAAAGTTTTATCAACAAGAAATACTAGTGAGTGCATCCCAATTTTATCAAAACAAGTTTTATATCTTTACAGTATTGAGAGCGATTACAATGTTTCTATCTACCAAATTACCACCCACGGTACTGTCAATCCTGACTTGTGGTCATGTTACTTTTCATAGTATTAGTAACAAGTAATGTATACAAAACCCCAACATACCGACAGTAATTGTAGAATACATAGACTCAATCACTGTTTTTCATAATTTAATTCAATTGAGGTTTGTATAAAAGGTTTACAAAAATAGATGTACTCACATTGCTATTTTTAGATAACCCTACTACTTTCTCGTAACTTCCTGGTTATAATCTATTAATTTAAACAATGCACCAGTGTTAGTAAGATAACCCAATTTACATTAGCTATACCCCCGAGACAGAACTCCAACGACTGAATCAGGCAGAGCCTTGACATGTGTTACGGAGCTCTAGATCAATCGGGCAGAGTAACTAATACGTAACCGGGGGTTATAATACTTACAACGAGGCAGAGCTTCACTTTTTAGTGGGTATTATGCCCGGGTATTATAACTGCTATAAAGAAATTTGAGAGAGAAAGAGAATTCTGAACGACTGAACAAATGAGCCTGAGCTCTCCATTTATAGGCTGATAGGACACTTTCCCGTGAGAGATTAGGTTAAGCCTTTCGCGGCCTGGGAGACGACGTGTGTCGCGTATAGGCTTGGCCAGTCATTGGTCTAGCTTAGGTGACTCACCAGACACGTGGCGCAATCGGGTGCGGCCTTGTGTCACCTTGTCACGGCCCGCGACTCCCCTGCTTAAGTGGGTCACGCCCCGCGAGCAACCTATAAATTTTGTTTTTCTTATTTTTGTTAAAATAAAGGTATTTTGGGTTCATTTCGTATACGGGGTGTATTTTAGGACGTATAGGAGTGTTTTAAAGGTTTTGGGAGAGTTTTTGTCACACCCGCTCGTAGCGGAAGCGCGAGGTGTGATCTGATCGGTTCTCATTGCATAACAATATAAGTGAACATACTAAATGAATAAAAATAAGCTCCAATGCCATTGTCATAATTGTTTCAAAAGAATGCAACATAAGTTGAATGTATTGGTTACAAACCATCAAATGAAAATAAGTTGTCATCGTTTTATACATCAAAATGTAAGTCTTAAAATGTCAAGACTTTGACCACTATATCACCGCAAAGAGGCGGTATATAACAGGCAAACCCTTCAATAGTTGGCATGGAGTATTGATACTTGTTTTCCTTGAACTGAAATCGTTGCATTGGTCCACTAACTCCCTGAAATACATGTAAGTTTGAAAACATCAACAAAAGTTGAGCGAGTTCATGCAGTTTAGTTGTATGAGATGTATCTGTAAAATGTGAGTTGTATAAAATGTATCTGTAAAATGTGAGTTGTATAAACTGTATCCATAAAATGTGAGTTGTATAAACTGTATCCATAAAATGTGAGTTGTATAAAATGTATCTGTATGTAATGATGTAGTATGTAAAGCGTCAATGAAATCGTTGATCATTAATGTTTTGCAAGGACATTAATATGTGTGACGAAATAGGAAGCAATCCAAACCTAGACGATTTCGTGTCGACTACTATCGACTGGGACACAAACGCACTCTTCTGTATGGGTCCACGACCAAGAGTGGGGCTCGCCAAAACCCATTAGATCTAACCACCTGTACCTAGGTCCAAACTGGATTAATGGTGCTTAGATGTATAACCCTAATTCGCACATGATCTAAGGTGTTTCATTCCCTAACTTTAACATACGTTGAACATGTATTTTCCCCGATAGTTGTAAAGTTGTAAAACATTTAAATGAATAGGGGACATGAACTCACAGTATCGCGTCCTGTGAATAGATGTAAATAAGATCTCACGTGCGGTCGTCCTGAATAGCGTTGCGACCTACAAATGTTCTTATTTTTGTTAGACACTTCGGTCTTTGTAAAGAACTTGAGTACAAGTCTTGTGTCTTCAATATGTGTAAGACTTGTATGTCTTTACTGTTCGTTAACTGTGTATTCGATGAATGAGTTGTTCAAATGTTATATATATATTTTTCACCAAATATATATATATAAATGTTATCTTGTATCTTGTGAGTTGTATAGTCGGATCTAGTCCGCTGAATTTCGTGTCTTATATGTATCAATTGTATAGTTGTGTTTCCAATAATGGTATCATTGGGCCAAGCCCATGTTTTCAAGTTATTAAATAGTGCTGGGCCTTAAATAGTGTTGGGCCTCAATAGTGTTGGGCCTCAAATAGTGTTGGGCCTCAAATAGTGTTGGGCCTCAAATAGTGTTGGGCTTGAATAGTGTTGGGCTTTGGCCCATATGTTTGGTGTTTGGGCTTAGCCCACGAATTTATGTTAAGCCCATTATGAAAAATGAGCCCATTTGTAAAACAATAGCCCATTAAGTGTAAGTAAGCCCATTTGTAATAGAAAATAGTCCATTAAATAAAATAGCCCATTTGTTATAATTTAGCCCACTTGTAAGTGTAAGCCTTTCATTTTTATAAAAACCTTTTTATAAAAATTTACTAAGTATAATTGTTAGTAAATAAAAACATACTAGTTTTTATAAGTTTATAAACATCCGAAATTTGTTATCGATAGCATACTTATATTTCGTGTTGAAAAATCGTCTAAACGTCGTAGTAACTCCTCGGATTGGCGATTCGTTTATGTATTCGTCCGCCGTCCGTTTTGACCATAAATGGTGTCCGATCCTTCGGATTGTCCGTACTCGTTTTTAAGGCGTTATTATATGAAGTCTTGTAGGACTTTTGTTATAAGTGTTTTGAGTTTAAATGTGACATTAGATACAAGTTCCTACTTTGATATATATAACTAATACATCAAGTAATACATGTCACAAAAATTGTTAAAGTAAACAAATATATATTTTAAAAAAAATATATATTTTTCTTGTCTTTTATTTTATAAAAACTTTCTTTAACAACTTTTTTTTTAATCTTGTAGAGATTTAACCATATATGTGGTTACTTTATAAAATAAAGTTTTTATGAAAAATGGCCATATAACCTTTGTATTTTTATCTTAACCATGTTTCATAAACATATCATTTTCTTTTTCTTTCAAATCATCATCAATTTACTCAACATCTTAACTAAACATATGAGACTTTTATAACATAATTTTCAAGATGATATCCAAATCATGTAGGGTTTTAACCATGATTATTACATATGCTAACTAGTTCAAAAACCAAGTTTACTTCTACTTTTAACAACTTTTATAAAAATCTCATGTTGTATGTTACTTTTCATAATTTTGTAGAAGTATTGTTTTTAGTGAAAAACATTAAATACTTTAACAAAATTAAAGGTTATGATCATCCAAGTAATCCTTTATGTTAAAAACCCTTTAACATAAACATGTATAATTGTTAGATCATATTTCTAAAACATTATCTAACAAGTTCTTCATATCATAATCATCATAACAAGATCAAATATGAAACTAACAAGTTTTAGATCACAACATAAACAAGCATAAATAAATCATAATTATTATTTTTGCTTCTTTGTATTTTTCATGTTTATTATGTATGATTATTTAGTTATTATTAGTTATAATAACAATCATAAACATAATATAAGTATGAAAAATAAATAAAACTAGAAGCTTACTTCTAGCACTAGGCTAGGGATGATCTTGGAGGATGATTAAGAAATAAAAAGATGAAGATCTTGATGGTAGAATACTCTTGAATGGATGAAAACCCTTTCTTTAACTTGTAAGTGATTTAGATCTTCTTATGTTCCATAGAAAATCATATTGATCATAAAAGAGGTGATAAAATAAAATGGGTTTATGGTGTTCTTGGTGGATGATGAAGATGATGAGAGAGTTTTGTGTGAATAATAATGAATTAAGTGGTAAAGTGCTAGTATTACTTAGTGGTTAAGTCTTGTAATAATTCACCAACATTTATCCACTTGAAACTAATGAAAATATCTAGATATTAAATTAAGTGGTAAAAATTAAGGGGATGGTCCCACATAAGGTCTTATGACCGTGAATGGGGGGGGGGGGGTCCCCTTTGTTTTTGCTTCTTGATTTACCTAGTAAAAGTGTTAGAACTTTTTAGGTAATTGTTTAGGAAATGTGTAAGTATAAGTGTTTAAGTGTTTAGAGGGTGTTAAATGATCATTACTATACCATAATGATCCAATTAACACTAGATGACCATTAAAAAAAAGATTTGACATCGTTCGGATATTCGTTTCGAGTTGTTTCGGTTAGATGTTAATTGAACGCTAAGTTGCGTAACTTGTGTGAATTGATGTAGTTATTGGCTCGGATGATACCCGAATGTATCCTCACATGAATTCTATGTTAAATAATATTTTTACATGTCGTAAAAATATTACAAAACTGATTTCTGCAGAATTTCTGCGGAAAAGTGTAGAAATCGTCGCTTTTAGTGCTTTTCGGCAGTTTTCGGTGCTACCGGACATTGGTAGTATATTAAACCAAACCCTTGCATTCCCATATAGGGTTTAATGTATATTTGATGTTGGACTTCCGTCTGAGTCCTAAAGATGTAATTTAGATGGTTTCGCTGGATCCTGAGTTTTCGTCAGCACGCTAGTTTACTAGATACTGCTCTAGTTGTTTCGATGCATTGTTTACATTGTTTCAAAGGTAACCAATAAAATGAATCATGTGCATCATAATTGAATATTCCATAAGTATTCTTAGATGTATATTATGTAATACGCAGTTCGAGTGTTCGAAATGCATAAAAATGTAGCTAAAATGAGTACTTTAAGTGTAAGAAAGTTACCGAAAAAGTGTCAGTTGTCACATTCTCCCCCTGTTATTGAGAATTTCGTCCCGAAATTCAAGCTGAGTCATCCTTTGCAGGATTGTTCTCAAACAGGTGAGGATATTTGACTTTGATTTGATCTTCACGTTCCCAAGTATATTGGGGTCCGTGTCGAGAGTTCCAACGAATTTTTACTAATATGTGACGACTCCTTTGTATTTTCTGGACCTTCCGGTCCATGACCTTAATAGGTGCTTTGTGAATTGGAGTTTGTCATCAATGTGAATCTCATCCTCCGAGATGATAACCGTTTCTTGTGTTGGACTCTTCTCAAGATTCGACACATGAAATGTGTGGTGTACTCTACTTAGTTCTTCTGGTAACTTCAGCTTGTAGGCAACGGTGCCAATCTTTTCTAAGATTTCAAATGGTCCAATGTAACGTGGGTTAAGCTTTCCACGTTCACTGAACCTCGCTACGCCTTTCCAAGGCGAGACTTTCAACAAGACTTTGTCTCCAACCTCGAAAGATAATGGTTTTTCGTCTTTTATCTGCGTAGCACTTTTGTCGATCGCGAGCCGTCTTGATACGGTCTCGGATCTGAAAAATTTTATCCGTAGTCTCTTGGACTAGTTTCGGACCAATTAATTAACTATCGCCTGTTTCCGCCCAACATAGCGGAGAGCGACACTTTTGACCATAAAGAGCTTCAAACGGTGCAACTTGTATAGTAGTATTGTAGCTGTTATTGTAGGAAAACTCAACTAAAGGTAGATGAGTATCCCAATTGCCACCTAAATCCATAACACACGCACGAAGCATATCTTCGAGTGTTTGGATTGTCCGTTCACTCTGGCCGTCAGTTTGTGGGTGAAAGGCCGTACTTAGATTCAAATGAGATCCAAAGGCCTGTTGAAATGATTTCCAAATTCTTGACACAAAGCGACCGTCTCGATTTGAGATGATTGAAATAGGCACTCTATGACGAGCCACTATTTCCTTGAGATAGGGTTTCGCTAGTTTCTCTGTACCATCCTTTTCCCGAATCGGTAAGAAGTGTGCGGACTTGGTTAGTCTATCGATGATTACCCAATCATGTCATGACCGCATGAGGTCCTGGGTAACTTCGTAATGAAGTCCATCGATATTTGTTCCCATTCCAAAATGGAATCTCGGGTTGTTGTAACAAGTCCGAGGGTTTCTGATATTCAGCTTTGACTTTTGCGCAAGTCAAGCATTCTCCTAGATATGTCGCAATATCACTTTTGAGGTTAGGCCACCAATAGTATTCTTTTAATACTTAGGCCTATGTGCTTCCTCAAAATATCATCTCGAAGGCCGCCAAAGAATGGAACCCAGTTTCGACCCATAGGGTATAGAGTTCCATCTTCTTTCGGCACTAATTGTTCCTTCATGCCTTGAAGTGTTTCTGCTTGAATATGCTCTTCCTTGAACGCTTGTGAATCATCTTCTCTAATGCTTGAACTCTCAGTGTTCTAACTTGCTCCTTGCGGCTCAAGGCGTCAGCTACAGCATTCGCCTTGCCCCAATGGTACTTTATTTCATAATCATAGTCGTTCAACAATTCAACCCAACTTCGTTGACGTATGTTTATTTCTTTTTGGTTGAATATGTGTTGAAGGCTTTTATGATCCGTGAGAATAGTGCATTGAGTACCATATAAATAATGTCGCCATATTTCAAAGCGAATACCATCACGCCTAACTCAAGGTCGTGAGTGGTATAGTTCTTCTCGTGAACTTTTAGTTGACGCGACGTGTACGCGATAACTTTTTTTTTTCACGTGGCATGAGCACACAACCCAAACCTTGATGCGAAGCATCATAGTATACAACAAAGTCTTCGGTATCGTCGGGTAATGATAAGATTTTGAAATGCTACGCACCAATCTTAAGGACAAGCTGTAATGCTACTTCTTGTTTTTCGATTGGGGCAAATTTCTTGTCTTTCTGTGTGAGGGAGGTTAGCGGTTGGGCAATCTTAGAAAAATACTCAATAAATCTTTGATAATATCCCGCTAATCCCAAAAATTGCCGGGCCTCAGTTTGAGTCTTAGGCTCTTCCTAATTTTTAATTGCTTCAATCTTGGATGGTCTACATGTATGCCTTTCTCGTTCACTATATGGCCGAGAAATTGTACTTCGCGAATCCAAAATTCGCACTTGGAAAATTTCGCGTATAGTTTCTCATTCTTTAGCAGCTCCAAAATGGTTCTCAAAGGTTGTTCGTGTTCATCGGTCGGTCGTGAGTATATTAATATGTCGTCAATAAACACTATGATAAATTTGTCGACATACGGCTTGCACACGCGAT
Source organism: Helianthus tuberosus (assembly GCA_030545235.1). Classification (NCBI taxonomy): domain Eukaryota; kingdom Viridiplantae; phylum Streptophyta; class Magnoliopsida; order Asterales; family Asteraceae; genus Helianthus; species Helianthus tuberosus. The sequence continues at coordinate 170,980,387 of CM060366.1, read as the reverse complement.
TCATTAATTCCATGAAGACCGCTAGTGCGTTCGTTAAACCAAAAAGGCATAACGAGAAACTCGTAATGACCGTAACGAGTCTTAAAAGCCGTTTTCGGTATGCTTTCTTCTTGAATTCGTAACTGATGATACTCCGATCGTAAGTCTATCTTGGAGTAGAAGCTAGAATCTTTTATAAACCATTTGAGTTAGTTAGAAATTCATTTGTAACATAGTTTAGAAATATGAATTTTCATTCATCGAAATGTTATGCATTTTTTTTTTCAAATCTCGCATGTCTTTTCACCCCCAAAACCTTTATAAAGATGTATAATGGTAAAGAGTGGGGGTTATGAACGCATAACATCCTTATTCAGTCAACTACAAGGTTCAGAAGGTGCTAATCGACATGGAGTTTTGGCTACGGGTGCGGCTCCAGGTAACAAGTCGATGTGAAACTCGACTTGTTGATATGGCGGTAGTCCTGGAAAGACTTCAGGAAATTATTTTTATCAAAAGAATATTTGTTAGCTGTGGCCCAATGGCCTTCTTGTCTACAACAAGTGCTAGATAGGCAATACAACCTTTCTGTAAGCGCTTCTATGCCTTCATGCAATTGATGATCTGCAATGGTGTGTCATGCTTCTCTCCATGAATAACAAGTGTCTCTTTATTCGGTAGTGGTAGGCGATTGACCTTCACATGACAGAAGACTTCGGCTAGGTTATCGGATAACCAATCCATGCCAACCCCTACTTCGAAACTACCCGACTGAATGGATAAGAGATCGATATTGAATTTCAACTCCAGACTCGACTAGTTTACCGTTTGCCAATTCTATAGAATGAGGAGACGTCTAGCTTACTTGACTTTAGGCCATGTACATTTTGAATTCTATGTAGTAAGGACTTCACTGTACAAATGTAGAGGACAACCCAATCCCTATGTTTAGATGTAGGATAACCCAATCCCTATGTTTAGATGTAGGATAAATCAATCCCTAATTGTAGCTAGGACATTCCCGTCACTAGCCATGAAACTATGCATGTGAAATGTTGCGATAAAGCTAAAAATCGGCAATGGTATCAAATAATATGGATGTGAAATGTTGATTGATAGGATACGTAACGGTGACCCTTTATGATTTGACAAGAGTCAGCTAATTTCCCATTAGCTAACTTGATATAGTAATGTGTGTACAACATGACTCTAATTCGAGTATATGTACAACACCTAAAGATAACTAGTTAAGCTCGGTGTTGGTATTAATAGAATTGATACATGATGATTGTAGAGTGTAAGTACTCATGACTTCATTGGGATTTTGTGGAGTATTCATAGTTCTAGCCACACACACACACTTATTCACTAGCTCGATCCCTTCTTAAGTATTATCGTCTTACTAGTCTTTGTTTTGCGCCCGGTCTCAGCACACTGCTACTCTTGGCACTTTTGCAATTTCCCTCATGATGAACGTCTCACTTGTCGCATTTAGGATTCCGGCAAGTTACCAGCATACATCCTGGTGCCAAAATCGTTTATGGCGGCAATTGCCTTAATTTCTCTCATGGCGAGAGTTATTGTTTGAGTGATCGAGGTAGGGAGGGATGATGCGGTCATGCTTCGGATCTCCGAGGCTAAACCCAAAATGTAACACTCAGTGTGTTTGAATTCGAGTGTTACCCAGTATGGAACAACCCCTGAGAGAACGTGAAAGCATCAAGTGTAACCATCAACATTGGCTCTAGTTATGATCGAGTTCTTTTATAAAATCATATGAAAATCAGATGATATAAAAGAATGATGTATGGTTAAATAAATAACCAATGAAAATGTAGTGTATAAATATATCATGTCTCGAAATAGAATATTATGTCTTGTGTAGAGGATGTCGTGTCTTGTGCAAAAATGTCGTGTCTTGTCTTTATCGAAGAGATTTGAATAACACCACGATATGCAATATAATATAAGCACTTATATATAGGAAGTACCAGCGGCGTATCCACCATGCTTTTATCATATTACACACGTCTCATCACTTACAAATAACCACCAAAAAATGTCTTGTGTATACCAACGTTAAATGACATGTATAACAATGTCTTGCGTAACAATGACATGTATAAAACATGTCTTGTGTAAAAGCAATGGTTTTCAACACATAACTTTTAACTCAAACAATTGATTCTTTTGGCGCCAAGATCTTTTTAATACACACTATTAAAAGAATCTAGACATGTATTTGGATAAATAAAGTCTATCATGTGCCCAAGAATGAAGAATGCAATCAATCGGCCATGGAAACCTCAAGACCGCATTGTTCATACATGTTTGAATAAATGATAATGTGGATAACCAAAACCAAAAGGTGTAATACCTCTTGCGTGTATTGGTCATATGTCTAAATGGAAAAAAAATAATTCGTTGAGGAGGGGAAACCAACCAGTGGTCTTCGTCCATATAATATGTATTCCCTACTCTATGGACCTCGATCATCCTAAGTAGAGAAAATCCTTTGTCTTACTTATCCATGTGACAATTATGGTAATAGTGCTTGAGCGTCACGAGCTCCAACAAGATCATTAAGATCTTCATAGATGTCGAATAGAATGCAATGAGGGAGTTGTAGCATGGCTCATGCCATACTATCCCTTGGGATAAGACAAATGTCAAAATGACGAAATTTATTGTATTCATTTCCAATAAATATGATAAGGTGGAATATGATAACGTAAGGTAAGGTAAAGTAGGGTAAAGTGTCATAGACACCATGGAACCAATCCATGTTTAAGAATTTCGAGAATGTTGAGGAAAATCCTCCATGAGTGGCTAACAAGTTTTGTTTGTTTAAATGCCTAGTCTCAACTGAATCGTGATATAGATCGAATGTTAGGTGTGAACAAATATGTGTCGTCTTCCTGTACTGTATTGTATTGTATTGTATTGTATGGTGTTATACTAACCACCTCAGTTCGTGTTCTAATAGATAAGAAAAATTGAATCTCAAGTAATAACTTAAGAATTTTGAACGAATAGTGATCATTAGCTTGGCCCGCAGAGTCCACCAGAATTCCCATGCACTACAAGTTGTTATTACATAGGCCTCCGTAATAATAAATTGCCTTGCATGGTCACCCTAGCGTTCTCTCGTACAAAACAGCCGATCAGTCAGAGGGGGGACACTATTGTCTATATACCTTCAACATAGGAGGGACCTTCGTGATAGATCACGTGTCAACGTCCGTTTTCATTACTCACAAAACAGCACAGTGTTAGATGGAATAGAAATGGAAAGAATCTGTAACAATAACAACTGAAGGGGCACCTTCAAGATGAGTACTTCATTTTCCTTGTAGGGACAAGAGTATATCAACCTTGATTAGTATGAGTCACAGGGATCTCGTCCCACTAATGGAGTTGCTGTCAAAGGTTACCACCTCCGCCTCGTCGTCATTATCATGGTCAGGCATCTCAGCATTCGCGAGAAGCAACCATATTTTACGGAATTAAGTTTAAGATTTCACTTAGGAATCATGTTCGCCATAAGCTCCACAGTAGACTTGAGGTCGATATTTTCATCGTGTGAGTAAAGAATAATAATAGAGTTTGAAGTCGAAGGTATTTTGTTCTTGGCAAAATATTCCCTAGAACACATATATAAATCATTTATATATTAATCACATAAAATCCTATCTAACAAGGATTTCTATCTTGCATAAGCTGAACTTGTAAACCATTTATAATGCGTAAACTGATAATGTAATTTATTGTAGGCACATAGTCTGTTAATGTAATGTATCTATTTCTCATAGACTTTACTCATGGTAATGTCCTTGCTTGGTTTATATGAAATGAATTTTGTTTGTAGTGGACCTTGAAAAAATGTTTATGCAATGAAAACTCTTGTTCTTGTGTAAATTGTTTCGTGAGAGGTTCCCTAGTGATTGTAGACTAGACTCGAGAAAGAATCCTGGTTCACTACAATCGAAGCTCTGATACCAATCTGTCACACCCGCTCGTAGCGGAAGCGCGAGGTGTGATCTGATCGGTTCTCATTGCATAACAATATAAGTGAACATACTAAATGAATAAAAACAAGTTCCAATGCCATTGTCATAATTGTTTCAAAAGAATGCAACATAAGTTGAATGTATTGGTTACAAACCATCAAATGAAAATAAGTTGTCATCGTTTTATACATCAAAATGTAAGTCTTAAAATGTCAAGACTTTGACCACTATATCACCGCAAAGAGGCGGTATATAACAGGCAAACCCTTCAATAGTTGGCATGGAGTATTGATACTTGTTTTCCTTGAACTGAAATCGTTGCATTGGTCCACTAATTCCCTGAAATACATGTAAGTTTGAAAACATCAACAAAAGTTGAGCGAGTTCATGCAGTTTAGTTGTATGAGATGTATCTGTAAAATGTGAGTTGTATAAAATGTATCTGTAAAATGTGAGTTGTATAAACTGTATCCATAAAATGTGAGTTGTATAAACTGTATCCATAAAATGTGAGTTGTATAAAATGTATCTGTATGTAATGATGTAGTATGTAAAGCGTCAATGAAATCGTTGATCATTAATGTTTTGCAAGGACATTAATATGTGTGACGAAATAGGAAGCAATCCAAACCTAGACGATTTCGTGTCGACTACTATCGACTGGGACACAAACGCACTCTTCTGTATGGGTCCACGACCAAGAGTGGGGCTCGCCAAAACCCATTAGATCTAACCACCTGTACCTAGGTCCAAACTGGATTAATGGTGCTTAGATGTATAACCCTAATTCGCACATGATCTAAGGTGTTTCATTCCCTAACTTTAACATACGTTGAACATGTATTTTCCCCGATAGTTGTAAAGTTGTAAAACATTTAAATGAATAGGGGACATGAACTCACAGTATCGCGTCCTGTGAATAGATGTAAATAAGATCTCACGTGCGGTCGTCCTGAATAGCGTTGCGACCTACAAATGTTCTTATTTTTGTTAGACACTTCGGTCTTTGTAAAGAACTTGAGTACAAGTCTTGTGTCTTCAATATGTGTAAGACTTGTATGTCTTTACTGTTCGTTAACTGTGTATTCGATGAATGAGTTGTTCAAATGTTATATATATATTTTTCACCAAATATATATATATAAATGTTATCTTGTATCTTGTGAGTTGTATAGTCGGATCTAGTCCGCTGAATTTCGTGTCTTATATGTATCAATTGTATAGTTGTGTTTCCAATAATGGTATCATTGGGCCAAGCCCATGTTTTCAAGTTATTGGGCTTAAATAGTGTTGGGCCTCAAATAGTGTTGGGCTTGAATAGTGTTGGGCTTGAATAGTGTTGGGCTTGAATAGTGTTGGGCTTTGGCCCATATGTTTGGTGTTTGGGCTTAGCCCACGAATTTATGTTAAGCCCATTATGAAAAATGAGCCCATTTGTAAAACAATAGCCCATTAAGTGTAAGTAAGCCCATTTGTAATAGAAAATAGTCCATTAAATAAAATAGCCCATTTGTTATAATTTAGCCCACTTGTAAGTGTAAGCCTTTCATTTTTATAAAAACCTTTTTATAAAAATTTACTAAGTATAATTGTTAGTAAATAAAAACATACTAGTTTTTATAAGTTTATAAACATCCGAAATTTGTTATCGATAGCATACTTATATTTCGTGTTGAAAAATCGTCTAAACGTCGTAGTAACTCCTCGGATTGGTGATTCGTTTATGTATTCGTCCGCCGTCCGTTTTGACCATAAATGGTGTCCGATCCTTCGGATTGTCCGTACTCGTTTTTAAGGCGTTATTATATGAAGTCTTGTAGGACTTTTGTTATAAGTGTTTTGAGTATAAATGTGACATTAGATACAAGTTCCTACTTTGATATATATAACTAATACATCAAGTAATACATGTCACAAAAATTGTTAAAGTAAACAAATATATATTTTAAAAAAAAATATATATTTTTCTTGTCTTTTATTTTATAAAAACTTTCTTTAACAACTTTTTTTTTAATCTTGTAGAGATTTAACCATATATGTGGTTACTTTATAAAATAAAGTTTTTATGAAAAATGGCCATATAACCTTTGTATTTTTATCTTAACCATGTTTCATAAACATATCATTTTCTTTTTCTTTCAAATCATCATCAATTTACTCAACATCTTAACTAAACATATGAGACTTTTATAACATAATTTTCAAGATGATATCCAAATCATGTAGGGTTTTAACCATGATTATTACATATGCTAACAACTTTTAACAACTTTTATAAAAATCTCATGTTGTATGTTACTTTTCATAATTTTGTAGAAGTATTGTTTTTAGTGAAAAACATTAAATACTTTAACAAAATTAAAGGTTATGATCATCCAAGTAATCCTTTATGTTAAAAACCCTTTAACATAAACATGTATAATTGTTAGATCATATTTCTAAAACATTATCTAACAAGTTCTTCATATCATAATCATCATAACAAGATCAAATATGAAACTAACAAGTTTTAGATCACAACATAAACAAGCATAAATAAATCATAATTATTATTTTTGCTTCTTTGTATTTTTCATGTTTATTATGTATGATTATTTAGTTATTATTAGTTATAATAACAATCATAAACATAATATAAGTATGAAAAATAAATAAAACTAGAAGCTTACTTCTAGCACTAGGCTAGGGATGATCTTGGAGGATGATTAAGAAATAAAAAGATGAAGATCTTGATGGTAGAATACTCTTGAATGGATGAAAACCCTTTCTTTAACTTGTAAGTGATTTAGATCTTCTTATGTTCCATAGAAAATCATATTGATCATAAAAGAGGTGATAAAATAAAATGGGTTTATGGTGTTCTTGGTGGATGATGAAGATGATGAGAGAGTTTTGTGTGAATAATAATGAATTAAGTGGTAAAGTGCTAGTATTACTTAGTGGTTAAGTCTTGTAATAATTCACCAACATTTATCCACTTGAAACTAATGAAAATATCTAGATATTAAATTAAGTGGTAAAAATTAAGGGGATGGTCCCACATAAGGTCTTATGACCGTGAATGGGGGGGGGGTCCCCTTTGTTTTTGCTTCTTGATTTACCTAGTAAAAGTGTTAGAACTTTTTAGGTAATTGTTTAGGAAATGTGTAAGTATAAGTGTTTAAGTGTTTAGAGGGTGTTAAATGATCATTACTATACCATAATGATCCAATTAACACTAGATGACCATTAAAAAAAAGATTTGACATCGTTCGGATATTCGTTTCGAGTTGTTTCGGTTAGATGTTAATTGAACGCTAAGTTGCGTAACTTGTGTGAATTGATGTAGTTATTGGATCGGATGATACCCGAATGTATCCTCACATGAATTCTATGTTAAATAATATTTTTACATGTCGTAAAAATATTACAAAACTGATTTCTGCAGAATTTCTGCGGAAAAGTGTAGAAATCGTCGCTTTTAGTGCTTTTCGGCAGTTTTCGGTGCTACCGGACATTGGTAGTATATTAAACCAAACCCTTGCATTCCCATATAGGGTTTAATGTATATTTGATGTTGGACTTCCGTCTGAGTCCTAAAGATGTAATTTAGATGGTTTCGCTGGATCCTGAGTTTTCGTCAGCACGCTAGTTTACTAGATACTGCTCTAGTTGTTTCGATGCATTGTTTACATTGTTTCAAAGGTAACCAATAAAATGAATCATGTGCATCATAATTGAATATTCCATAAGTATTCTTAGATGTATATTATGTAATACGCAGTTCGAGTGTTCGAAATGCATAAAAATGTAGCTAAAATGAGTACTTTAAGTGTAAGAAAGTTACCGAAAAAGTGTCAGTTGTCACAGTTTTTATACCTACAAACACAAACACAAACACAAATACTAATACCATGTCGTCTGATGCTAACACCGTCCCAAAACCTTCAAATAGAGATATGGCATAGGAATGGGTAGATTGTAGAAAACCCTTGAGAAAACAATGCGTATGGTGCAAACTTCATGGTCATAAGATGAGCGGAGGAATTACACGACTAAAGGAACATCTTACTCATACCGGAAGACAAGTCAAAGGTTGTTCGAAAGTGAGTGTGGATATCCAGCATAGAGCCTTAGCATCAATAAAGAAAATGAAAAGGTATAACTAGAAAAGAAAAGAAATACGGGGATTCATAGATCATACTCGATTGATCTTGTTAAAGAAGATGTGGATGAGGACGATCAAAATAATGTACAAGAAGCTGGTACGATAAAAAATGTTTCAAAGAAAAAGAAATTTGTGGTTCTAGCAATGTGAGAGGTTCTATTGATAGCATGTTTAAGACCGATCATGGAAAAACAAAGCAAGCTACAATGGATAGAAATAATTCAATAAAATAGAAGTTAAAGACGGAAGTTTGGGATAAATTTGCAACGTGGGCTTATTCAGTTGGTTTACCCTTCAATGCCGTATGTGATGAAGGTCTCCAAGATATGATCAACGCCATTGGAGAATATGGAAGAGGTATTTAAATGTGATAAAGATTTATTGATAATTTATTATTTATTAATTTGTTTATTACTTAAATTTTATAAGTTATAACATTCTTATAGATATGCCAGCTCCATCTTATCATAATATTCGTGTGTCATTGATGAAAAAACAGTTGGAAGAAACGAAAAAGTTTGTGGATTCATTTCGGCCACATTGAGAAGAATGTCGGTGTTGCATTATGTCTGATTTTTGGACAGATGGGAAAGGAAGGTGTTTGATAAACTTCTTAGTCAATTGTCCTCTTAGAACGGTACTTTTGAAATCAATTGATGCATCGGAGCATGTGAAGAGTGCTGATTTAATTGTGAAGATGATAAATGAGGTGATAAAAGAAGTTGGAGAGGCGAACATTGTGCAAGTACTTTTACTTTTGTTATTTGTTAAAGAAGCCATAAAATATTATTTGTTATGTTTTTACTTTATGTTCATTTTTATTAATGAAATTCTTCATTATTTCTTATAGTTCATTACGGATAACGAGTCAAACTTTAAAGCTACTGGAAAGACTTTACAAGAACAACATCCTAAGATGTTTTGGACTCCTTGTGCAACACATTGTGTGAATCGCATGATTCAAGATATTGGTGAGAAAATACCAAAGATAAAGACTACCCTGGCTAATGCAAGAGCGATTGTGGTTTTCATTTACAACCACAGAAGGATTCTTAATCTGATGAGGAAGTTGACGAGAAACAAAAAGCTGCACAGGTCTTGTGTAACTAGGTTTGCAACCCAGTTTTATATCATTCAGAGTGTCCACTAGAATCGACATCATATTCAAGTATTGTTTTATAACACCCCAAAAATTTGCGTCTAACTATGCGATGACATGTGTCCCGAATCTCCAACTAATCCCGATTATGTGGAAGGAGAGGGAATTTTTTGTTCAGCTATGTAATGACACGTATCCTAAATCTCCAACTAATCCTGACTATGTGGAATGAGAGGGACTAAATATGCCAAAATGGAAAAAGAATCAAAGTCCAAGGACTAAAAATATAAAAATAATAATAAAATATAAGTTCTAAGGTTCCCTTACGTACCATAAGAACTACCCCTTGCGATCCGCAAGGGGATTTAAATATTTATAAGGCACCTAGGTCCCTTATGGACCGTAACCATATATCCTTACGGTACGTATGGATATTGGAAATATGGCGGTGGAACCAGACTGCTTACGGACCGTAAGCCATGACTCATACGGTCCGTAAGGCAATCGCTGACAGCAAACTCTTGGTTGGACAGCAGCCTTGCTGCATTTTTGACACCTCAACACCTCCCTTGCCACACTTCACCGCACCTTGACACCTCATATGCCACTAATCCTCTTCCTAGAGCTCCTAAGGACACTTTTCATGTTCTTAGGAATCCATGATTAGTATAAATAGCATAAGAATTCACTAGTTTATGCACACCATTCTTTTCTCATTCTCTAAATTACTTTGGACTTACTTCTCTCCACAGAAGCCTCCTCCCTGTAGTTCTAAGCTTCTCTTGAGCACTTGTAAGTGTTCTTTCAAGTCTATTTCATTTTATTAGGCTACTTATTAGCCGAAAGTCAAGCAAATTGACTTTTTCTTTGACTTTCGGTTGTGACCATTTCGGTCAAGTTATAGTTCAAATCGAACTTGGCTACCTGATTGTAATAATGAAGGTGTTAATCCCTTGTGATGGCACCCTCGAAAGATCATGCTAACTAGGCGAAATGACGAGTCGAATTTATATTAAATAAAAGGTAAAAAACGTAAACTTTTCAAATTAAGCTAAATATGTTTCTAACTATCAAAACCTTAAATTTTGACATTATATCAGTTTATAAAAAATATTAGGACATGTCTAATCATGTCCAACTCGTCATTTCTTGATTAGAGCTCATTTCGTAGGTGCATCATTGCAAGGATGTCGGTACACTCTGGTGTAAGATTCCGTTCTTTGAACATCACTCTCCCATTTCGGAGAATAAGCAAAAAAAGGAACCACTTTGACCGGTTCTTGCTCAGATTATATTTACAGCTAATTTTAAATCTTTTAGAATCATATCTCATCAAATCTGTATATATTTTTAAAAGATATTTTGAATTTCAAAAAGTTAAGAGATATATATATTATCTTTATATAATATTCATTCATGTTTTATATATAACAAATAAGACATATCCATAGCATTCACAGTTCTTTGCTGGCAAAAAATACTACAGGTATGTGAATGCTGCGAATGCTGCTGGAAAAGACAAGGCAATTGTCGTGGATGACGACTCCGACCCCGATGATTTTCTAAGTTGAAGAACATTTGGTTTTAAATTTTATTTACTTTTTGAAGTCTGAACTTTATTGTTTTCAAGTCTTAACAGTTTTGGTTTTGGGATATTTTGTTGATTCGTAATAATGTTGGTTTAATTTTTAAATTTTATGATATTTAAAAACCTTTGGAATTTGAGGATTTGGCTTTTTTCGGTTCATAACTTTGTTTTTTAATGTTTTTATTTGATTGCACTTTTTTTCTCTCAGGCATTCGCTTTTTTTGCGCTTCTCGCCTAGGCGAGAGGCGAGCCCTATGCACCTAGAGTGCGCCTAACGCATTTGATAACTATGGAAGAAACAACAACAGGCTAAAGATTTTTCGAAGAAAACATGTTTTAAATGTCAACAAGTTGGACCATTAGTCGCAAATGTCCAAATCTGAAGCCTATTGATGTTGAGAAGAATAAAAAGAAATCTGAGTTTGTAAAAACAGAAGTCACCTAAATTTGAACCAAAACGAATTTGCAAACCAAAGGCTGATATGTCAAAACCAAAACAAATTTGGAAGCCAAATAATGATTTGTCAAAACAAAACATTCAAAATGATTCAAGATTTTAAAAAAAGAATGTTTTAAAAGGACAAATTTGGGTGGTAAAGAAATAAAGTACTTCTGTTGATAAGAAAAGGAAAATCGATTAAACTAAAAAGGTTAAAGTCAAAAATGAAAATTTTTTGTGAAAAATGACAAAGATTTTCCAAAACTGAAGGATTCGTATTGTGTCAAAATACCCAAGGTTAAACAGGTCTGGGTTGCATTATTCAAGTAATTGAATTGTTTGAATGTGCAGGTGTTCTAGAGGTCAATTCACGTTCAACAAGAGCAATGGGGGCAGCCTGGCATGAGAGGAGGACTCCTGTGATTGAGATCAGGGAGTGTTGGTTTATAATAATAATAATAATAAATAAAAATAAAAAATTAATAAAAGATAGAAAAAGAAAAATGAAAAAATGTTGAAGGAATACGCCGAAACCCTCACGGCTGAACAATCCAAACATGATAAAACAAGATTGGAAAATGGTTTCAAAATGTTAAAATCAGTGTTTTGTTAATCATGGGGGTGTGTATGAGAAAAACAGAGAATGTGAAGCAGAAATGGATGGCGAGATGAAGTTGTCTACATCGGTTTGTCAAATTTTCTTTTAAATGTTTCGGATTTTAGGGGAGTAAAAATTTGGTAAATTCAAAAACATTTGAAAATTTGAAAAGGTACAAAAACATGAAAAAACTCAAAAGGGTTTGTGTAAAAAGAGGAAATGATAGTACATCGGTAAGACAATCACAGCATGCTAAAGAAATGGAAAGTGAAAATGTGATAAACGGTCTCACTGATAATGTGCCAGTAGGTTTTTACACATTTAGTAAATTGATTTCGAGATATAAATCTAATGTCAATAACTTTCTTATTTTGTGGGGAATATCTCTCGGATATATGGACTTAGTACTCTGAAATTTCGTTTGAGAGGTTGCCTGATTTTGAGATATTGGGTCTTTATACTTATTGATATCTGGGGTATTATACTTGGTCTTCTGATTTTGCATCAGCAATGGCCTAGACCTTATATAATGCTTTTGCGCTTAAAACTTCCCCTCTGCATAAAAATTGAGAAAATATCGAAAGATATATATCAAGTGCAGTTGTAAAGAAGATTCCTAACTGGAACACACCTTAAGTCGAGCCTTCATCTCTTTGACTAAACGGAAGTTCTAACCTGAGCTCTCAAGGCATCACACTAACCCAGAGACAAATATCATTTGGGTATATTCACCTGTAAGACTGAATCTAGGGAATCTTGATATGGGAGTATATTCTAAGGTGGGACAAGAGATTAAGATAAGTTCTTAAAACACTAATCTCGTATCTTGAATCAATTGAAGTTTGTGTGAAAATTTAAGTGGATCAGTATACTGACAATCTAAGTGAATCGTTTAAAGCTTAAAGTTTATATAGATCAACGGTGCTTGTGATGTGTCATAAACTGATATGATCCTCTGACGCAAACACAACAAAAACATGTCTGTAAATATTTCATTAGTGCATTTCATTACAGAAAAATCACAAAAAGATTTTCAGTGTGTTTTAGCATAAACTTTCTAAAATACAAAAATATTTTGTTTCACTTTATGTTTAGATAACCGATGTTGGAAAGCTAAGTTTCAAAATCTAAGTATGCTGAACATGTCTCGGAAAATAACAAGTTCATTAATTTAAAACTTGAGGTTTTCAATGGAAAATAAAAAACAATTTGTAATTATCTCCAAGGTCATTAATTTGGACTTGTTAGATATCTGGATAAATCAAGGTCATTAAGTTGAACTTGATTATCTGTGAGGGTTTGTAAAGTTGGATACTTTAAAGTCAAATATAAAGTTATTTGATAAGGAGAGCTGAGTCAGGTTTTGATCTTGAACTCACAAGCTCTTTGGTTTTAATGTAAAAATATTTGTGGTTAGAGCCAGTTAAGTATCCTGGAAACCTCAAATAGTTTTAACTGTCAAATGAATCTTGTAGAGAGCTTGGTTTTTTTATCCTAAAACTAAAAATAGTTCTTATGAATATTTTTAATTATCAAATGATCAGATACTCATAGAGCCAGGTACAGATCTTGAAAGATTGAAACAAGAAGGAATTTGCTGAAGAGAGAGTCTGACGAAAGAGGGAGCTGATGAATCAAGATGTAAAGGTGAGTCTGTGATTCAGAACTGTCGAATACATTTGAAGACTCAGAGTTAAAGAGATGATGAAGATTAGCTACGAGATTGACTGCAGCAATATCCAATGGGGAGTCTGTGAATGCACTATGTCTATCGCTTTCGTCAATAACGTACTTTAGCGTCAAATGTTTCGAGTCGTAGCTAATAGAACAAACAAGACTAGGTATTGAAGTGAAAAGCACATTAGGGTGAAGAGTCAGTTCATACGAACCCACACTTGCAGATCCGCACGAACCTTGCTAGGTAGATCCCCACGGATCTACTTGATCCGAATCTATTGTCCATCCGCGCTAACTCATGGGCATTTGTGTTTGTTGTCTGGTGCGGATCTGGACGGCTATATATAGGGGTCTTGTTGTCTTATTCAAGTAGAAGTAGAACTTTGGGTCAGAGAGAGGAAACTCTGTCAAAGTGGTTTCGTGGTTTTGTAATTTCATACTATCAATAGAAACCTATTATAATTAGCTTATCCGTGTACCAACCACTCTCGTACTTGGATTCCGCATAAGATACGAGATCATAGCAATCAATTTTATATTCAAGTGCGTTGGAATCGGTCCAAGCACGTTCATACAATTAATTATTGTGATCCGTGACATAGTCAAGGCTGCTAGACCTCAGAAAATTGAGGAAACGGTCGATTTGGCTAATACTCTGACTGACGGGCTAATCCGCACAAGGGAAGAAAACAAGAAGAAAGAGTTAGCCCAAAAACTTACCCAAGGAGTTCGCTCGGGTAATACCTACAGGAGAGGAGTCGGGTAGTCTTCTGCATTACCTCTCTACAAACTCTATAAAAGAAGGCATTTAGGAAGGTGTATTAGGTATTGCAATTTTTGCAAAACACCTAGACACAAAGAAGAAAACTGTAGAAGAAAATCTACTATCTATTTCAATTGAGGAGAAACAGATCACATCAAAACATATTGCCCAAAACTGACAGAGGCACCTGACAACAAACTAAAAGTAGCAGATGGAGCCAAGAAGAACGCACGATCCTTTACGCTTACAAGCAAGAGGCAACTATAATTCCCGATGTAATTGTCGGTATGTTTCTTATTCATGATATCTATGCTAAAATATTATTTGAATCTAGTGGAAACAAAAGTTTTATAAATATTTCATTATGTCAAGCGCTTAAGTAACCGTTAACTAAGCTTAGTCAAGATTGTACTTTAGAAACGAAAGAAGGAAACTCCACCGACATACGCGATGTACTTCAAGGAGGGAAAATAGAATTGTTAGGACATAAATTTATGGAAAATCTACTACCTATGAATCTAGCAGGATTTGATGTATTAGGAATGGATTGGTTAGTAGCTAACCATGCTCGAATCCTATGTGATCAAAATTCTGTTGAGATTCGTACGCCAACAGGAGAGATAATCCTAATATGAGGAGATAAGCCGAACAAGCCAACAAAATTCATCTCAGTGATGAAAGCTGCAAGTTATACACGGAAGCAAGGCATAGTGTACATGTGCTCGGTGATCATTAACACTAGAGGCAAAGAACTGAAGGAAATTCTGGTAGTATCGAAATACCCTGATATTTTTCCCGAAGACCTACCTGGACTACCGCCTGATTGAGAAGTAGAATTCAGAATTCATCTGATACCTTGAACTGCACCAATTGCTAAAGCACCTTACCGTTTAGCACCGATAGAGATGGTAGAATTAAAGAAAAAATTAGATGAATTGCTAGAGAAAGGATTCATACAACTAAGTTCTTCCCCTTAGGGAGCACCTGTGTTGTTTGTTAAGAAAAAGGATGGATCGATGCGTATGTGTATCGATTATAGGGAATTAAATAAGGTCACCATCAAGAATCAATACCCATTACCTAAGATTGATGATTTGTTTGATCAACTTCATGGAGCTCGATATTTTTCTAAGATTGAGTCACGCTCTGGATATCATCAACTGAAAGTACAGGAAGAGGATATTCCTAAAACTACTTTCAGAACTAGGCATGGACATTACGATTTTATAGTCATGCCATTCGGTCTAACAAATCCTTCTGCAACATTTATGGACATGATGAATAGGATATGTAAACCGTATTTGGATAAATTTGTAATTGTATTTATAGACGATATACGTATTTATTCTAATACCTATGAAGAGCACAGTAAGCACCTGCATGTACTTTTAGCACTATTGAGAAAAGAGAAGCTCTATGCTAAATTATCTAAGTGTGAATTCTAATTGCAAGAAGTGCAATTCTTAGGGCAATTGATTAATCATGAAGGAATTCATGTAGATCCCTCAAAGTTTAAGACAATTACTAATTGGAAAGTCCCTAAGTCATCTACAGAAGTCAGAAGTTTCCTAGGATTAGCAGGGTACTATCGACGCTTTATCGAAGACTTCTCAAGGATAGCCGTTCCGTTAACCAAGTTAATGTTTAAGTCGATTAAGTTTGAGTGGGGACCCAAGCAAGAAGAAGCCTTTACAAACTTGAAGCAACAACTAACAAATGCACCAATACTTGCATTGCTAGAAGGAACAAAAGACTTTGTATTCTTTTGTGATGCTTCTAGATTAGGATTAGGGTTCGTTTTGATGCAACGCGAGAAGGTAATTGCTTATGCATCTAGACAACCGAAGAAGCACGAGGAGAACTATCCAACTCATGATTTTGGAGACATAATTTATATGGTAGTAAGTTTAGCATCTTTGCAGATCATAAAAGCTTAAGGTATATTTTTGGGCAAAAAGAGTTGAATATGAGATAAAGAAGATGGATGGAGATTTTAAGTGACTACGATTGTGATATTCAATATCACGAAGGTAAAGCTAATGTAGTAGTTGATGCTTTAAGCCGTAAGTATCATGAGAAGCCGAAACAGGTATGTGCCCTCAGATTAAATCTGCAGATAGATTTAATGGAACAATGGAAGAACCCAAGAAATAACAATCAAGGAAGATGCTGAAGGACTAAAACGAATGATGAAGGAATTAGAAAAAGGAACCGATGGAATTTGGAAATTTCATAAGAAAAGAATCTAGGTACCTATCCAAGGAAACTTACGAGAAAGAATTTTAGAAGAAGCTCATAAGTCTAGATATACGATGCATCCTTGTAGTAACAAGATGTATCTAGATTTAAGGAATAATTTTTGGTGGATAGGAATGAAAAAGGATATAGCTAGTTATGTTTCTAAGTGTTTAACTTGTTCACAAGTTAAGGCCGAACATCAGAAACCTTTAGGTTCAACAATTAGAAATGCTAGTATGGAAATGGGAACTGATAACAATGGATTTTGTTACCAAATTACCCAAAACTAGGAAGGGTAACGACACAATCTGGGTGATTATGGATCGACTAACCAAGTCAGCTCATTTTCTACCCATGAAGGAAACCTATAGTATTGAAAGATTAGCTAAGCTATATGTAGATGAGATAGTGTCATTACATGGAATTCCACTATCTATTGTGACACCCGGCTTTTCAGGCCGTATCGTACAATTGTAACACGTGTTGTGAATAGGTAACAGGGCTGAATATTGACTGGTTATGATGTTTATATGTGAAATTTAATGAGTTATTAAAATTAAACTTTGATAAAAATTATGTTGGCAACGGTAAGATAAACGCTTATCGCGTAACGGTTAAAATGCGAAACGAACGTCGGTGACCACCCGATCAGTGTTAAAATCCTAAAAATAGTCTGTTATGATTAGAATAATAATTTTAATCTTATTCGTGAGGAAAAATAAATTAAAACGCTAAGAAACTCTATTTTTCGAGTTTAAGCGCGTACCGTGCGATGCAGCGCGTGTACCGACAAAATACTGTCAACACAGCCTGTCAAGGCAACTGATAATCATTTTAGTAATAATTTGATGAGTTTATTTCTTTAGAATGATAAAAATAAATAAAAACGCATAAATTCCTATTTTAGTGATTTTAAGCGCGTACCACGCAGCACAGCGCGCATACTGCCAAATACCGGCAACGTCGCCAGTCCCGGCAAACAAAATATTGTTCAATAATTTTTGGTGAGTTTATTTTTATAGAGTGTTAAAAATAATTTAAAACGCACTAAAACGCGATTAAAACGCTAGATAAAATACCCGATATCCAGTAAAATACCAGTTTAAAGCCTATTATATGTATATATATGTGTATGTGTGTGTATATATGAGAGTGAAAGAGGTTGGTGGCAGCCATGCATAAGTGTTTCTCTCTCTCTCCTATGTTTATTGGGCTAAGTGGGAGGTGGATGATGATGAAGACCTTTAAAGTATTCAAAATCTTGCAAAATCCAAGATTTATGTCACCAAAATCACACCAACTCTCTCTCTCTAAAAATTCAGCCGAACACCTCCTATCTCTCTCTCATTTTCGAAATTTCAGCCATTACATCAAGATTCAAGTCATTTTCAAGCTTGTTCCATACACTTTTGAAGATCCTATGGTGATTTGAAGGTGTTACAAGCAAGAACCAAGCCTCATATCATAATACTTTGTCAAAAACCCACTTGAATCTTAAGGGTATAAAACCATTCTTTTTAAACATGTTCTTGATTCTTGTTGATGAGAATAATAGTGAAAAGTTTCTCTTGTTCTTGAGTTTAATCACAAAACTTGAAACTAAAAACAAATGGGTTTTTGAAAGAAATAAAAATGGAGATGAATGTGTGTGTGCATATGGCCGTGAGTATGTATACATGAATGTATGAAGTTTAGATTTGATTTTTGATTGATTCATGTTTGATTGATTATTGGTAGATGAAGCATGCATGTATAAGAAGTTGTCATATGAAAGCTTTTGATTTAAAATGAGTTTATGTGAAAAGTGAATTCTTTGAAATTATAAACTTATATGTATGGCCGTATATGTATGTATATGTATTGCATGCAATTGAAATTTTGTTATAAGTTCATGAATATGTAATAACATGATTCTTGCATATATGATAAATGATGATAAATAATCATATGTAGATTATGATATTTTTGAATACTTGAATATGATTTAAAAATATGTTGAATATATATATTTTAGTTCCTGAAAAATGATGATGATGCTATATGGATGTATTAAATGCATTTACATGAACATGGATGATGAAAGATGAACATGAAATGATGATTTGAATATGATTTGATAAAAATAAAGTATGATCAGAATCTAAAAACTAAAAATATGAATATTTGAAGTGTTAAATGGTATAAAACTTTGTCCTAATGTTTACTAGCTTTGCATGTTATACATGAGGCTTAGAAACTCGTAAAATAGGTGAAATAATGTGTTTTGTGTATGATTTAGTAAAAATCAGTTTTGAGCAGATTATAAACACTAAAATAAAGTTATTTTAAAGTGTTTAGTGACATATAACTATGTCCTAATGTTTGCTAGCTTTGCATGTTGTACATGGTGCATTAAAAGTTGTAAAATACGTGAAATCGCATGATTTATGTGACTTATACAAAAACTGCACTAATCTGATTATAATCACTATTTTAATCAGTAAATAACATGTATTGTGTTAAAATATCAAGTCGTTTCGAGTTGGGATGATTATAGTAACGTTTAACGCAAAACTATGCGTTAAAACGTTCAAAAATCGGCTTTTCGAGTGATTTTTATAAAACTGATTTAAATCAGTAAGTAAACTGATATTTTTAGTTTAAAAATAAGTATTTTAAATAATTTTAAGTTTACTTGGTGTTTTGTTGGTCATAAGTGACTTCCGACGCCCGAAAACGTTACCGAATCGCTAAAATACGCACTTTTCAATATACACTAGTATAGGTAAACTTTGGGTGAACCTTATGTGTTAAAATGTGTTATGTGATTTATACATGAGAGTGTGGAAATATTTTAAGTTTTAACATGATTTTAAAGATTGGATTATGCATGTATATATTAGTGCGTTTTGTGCGGTAGAAACGGTAAAAATTGCGTTAAATGTGTAACTTGTTTGTCGAGCATAAAATTTGATACATAGGAGATATTTTATGTATATTGGCTTTAAAAATGACAAAATGTATGAGTTGACAAGATTTCGCGTGTTTTGGTGTTAAATTATGTGAACGTTTATGTATATATATTACGACGCGCAAATCGTAGATATATTGCGTATAAACGGGAGAGTTAACGGATTTACACAATAATGGTCACCAATAAAATCGTTCAGGTCGCAAAATCATAAATATATATATATATATATATATATATGGACTCATATATATATATTAACGTGCCAACATAATAAAAAATGATAACTTTTCGAGAAAATCTCAAAGTTATGTGATAATTCTAAGAAACGGAGAAACTTAGGATTTTTGTGTGTTATGTATATTAATTTAAAATCGTTCCTATATATAATAGGACGTGTAGAAATCAATCACTGGGATTGCGATATTTAAAATACGCACCCAAAGGTGAGTGTCACTAAACCCCTCTTTTTACTGTTTTGTATATATTTTGGGGGTGGAACACGTCGTTAAAATGGTTTAATAATGTTTTCGAAATAAAACATACCTTTTAATATAAAATATATTTTTTCGCTGAAAATATATGAATTTGATAAGTTATACGTTTCGAAGTAAACGTTTTTGATGAATGAATATTGTATGTGCGGTATTTCTTAAGTGAAACGAGACCGTACGGATTGGGGATGAATTCCGGACTGGGTCTCAACATTTGAGTGACAGGGGAATTCGTAAATCGTCGTGTATTAAATTGTTATATTAGTAGGATATATATATATATTGTACGTGAGGCAGAAACCATATTGTTCTTCGAGAAAGAACCCTGCGCCCATGATGTCGTTTAATCATTTAAGTAATGTACGCGAGGAATTGTTGGTAGATCTATCGGGTTGATAACCCCGTCGTGACCGGTCGCCCCGTGTCAAGTCAAGCGACGAATTTTGATTCTGTTTATTGTCTAGCATTGATTATCCCTGCATGGTTAATATATAGTTCGTATCGTCTAGCTAACATACGAGTCTGAAAGTTGACGCAATAATTTAATATACAAAACTTGGGCAGTAACTATATTGTCGGGTTCGTGAAACTGCGACGGAAGGCCCATGGATTTTATTAAGAAAGTAAAAGGGACTTTCTAAGAATTAAATGGATGTTTTTAAATAAACACCTAAACAGAAAGTTTTCCTTGGAATAAAAATTGTTTGTAAGCGAATATGTGAACTCACCTTCCTTTGTGTTGACACTTGATTTTTAACGTGTTTTACAGGTACTTGAGTTTGGCTTCGGGAATTATGGCGTATCTTGTGGTTGTTGATGCATGTTTTGTTACTTAAATATGTTGGACTAATTTTAAATCTTTCTGGGACAGATGTAATAAGATCCATAAGGATCAAAGACAATTTAACTATGTCGTGGTTGTGTCATTTTATGGGACGTCATGCTTAAAAACTTATGTTTTAATTAAGTTAATATGTCCAACAGTATAATGCATCAAACATCAAGATTGAAATGGGCACCAGCTTCAGTCACCACTACGTTTTATATTCCGCTGCGACGTTTTTGGGGTGTGACAGAAGTTGGTATCAGAGCCATTGGTTGTTAGCGAACTAGATGTTTTCGGGGAAAACACTAGACTTCAACCGAAGAATTTTGAGATTTAAAGTCCAAAATTCTCGAAGCCAAGATTTTTAAATAAACATTGAAAAATTTTATCATGTATAAAAACCTTTATGTGTTTATGTGCATACGAGATATTCTATTTATTTAGGCCTTATGTGTTACTATTCACGTTGATCACACACTTACTTTGTACGGTTATGATATGTCACGTCTCGGTCTATAGAGCCATTAGCAATCCTGCTCACTGATACTGTCGAGCCTACACTTGAGATTCTTTTGCCCGTCGTTACAGAATCGTTTATTCTGCTACTCGAGTCACGTGTTTTGTTACACCTCTTTTAGTCTACACTCGCCATAGGAAGAGGACTCAACCCGTTGGAGAGATCGCATCGACTTCGAGAGTTGAAACAACGTCCACTTTGAAGAGGCAGAAAGGGGTTTTGGGTCAATCGCTCTCACAGTGATCGTCAGTTCGCCACATTACGCGGAGGCATGGAGACGATGAAGGACTTAGAGGGACAGATGGACTGTTATGATGAGCTAGAAGAGCTTGTTAGGAAGATGTTGGACTTCCAGGGATTGAAGCGTTAGTTGTTGGTTGTTTCTGTTGTTTGTTTTGTATGTCTCATTTGATGAACCCTATTTATGGCTTGCATGCCAAATTTTCAGATATTTTGGAGGAAATTTCATATAGACTTGTTACGGGTGTTGATGTAGACACGCCGAATCTTGATTAGTCTTAGTAATAAAAACAAGCTTTGTAGATTTCTGGTATAAATATCAAATGGGTTTCTTTTGATTTAAGAATTGTTCTCATTAATATGTGGATATTATACATGCGTAATGTTTGGTCCACTACCATCTAATGATTGAATCATTATGGGTTATCGTCTTTTGTGATTATTATTGTTGTAAATAATAGAAACGACGAAATGTCACCAAAAGTGAAATAGGGTTCTGGACTACCTATTACCCCGAAAGAGTTGGCACAACTCATAGCCCAACACGTTAATACTGCCGTGGAACAGCATGATGCTAACCAAAACAATGGCCAGGAACGTGGATGTGATGCTTGTGGGCATGGTTTTGGTGGGATACAGATCGGAAACCCTTCAGGCGATATAATGATCGGAAAGTTTTAGTAGTTCCTGTGCTATGATATAATTGGAACGTAAATCTGATTTTTCATTAACCTTGTGAACAGTACATATAAAACAATCCAGGGTTGTAACCTAAGATCATTTACAGGTACCCTATGTAATGACATGGCAACGATATGCGTGATGTCGAGCCGTGACAGCGGATCGCTATTCAAATAATTCTGCATTCCTATCCTAGATCTGGGGATTCACGAAAGCGAAAGTCTGAGAGTTCGAGGAAAGGTACCGATGAGAAGCGTGGTGAGGAACGCAGATTGGAGGAAGCGTGTGTAGCTAACCCTAGAGAGTCGGGAAAGGATAATGCCAGGGATGGCAGGAGTGGTTTTGAGAGGAAGACTCACGAGGGTGAGCGGAGAAAGTGCGCCAGATGTGGTCGGACTGGACATATGATTCGCAAGTTCTATGCTAAGAGTACATCGGAGGAAGGCACACTCGAGGGATGCTACGAGTGTGGTAAGCAAGAACATTTCGAGAGAGATTGTCTGAAAACGAAGGGTCAGGATGCCGGGGGTAGAGCGTTCGAGCTAAATGCTGGGAAAGCACGAGACGATCTTGCTGTTTTTACCGGCATGTTTCAAATCAAAAACCAATCTATGTTCATACTCTTAATACCAAAGCTGACTTGAGTTTTGTTCGAAAAACTTTGAACCGTTTTTGTGTTCACCTACAAGTAAGCTGAGTATAAAGTGCCCGATAGAACTAGCAATTGGTAAGTTGATAGAAACTAGTAAGGTCGTTTGCAGTTGTAGTATTTAGTTAGGTAATCCTAGTTCTAGTGTTGGTTTATTTCCAGTGGAGCTGGGGAGCTTTGACGTAGATACAAGGATGGATTGATTATCCGAGAACGAAGTGAGGACTATCGCTTGAAGAAGTTAGCTAGAATATTTTGCCCTGATGGCAGTAGAGAAGTGATAGTTGTTCACGAAGACCGACCGAGTCGAGTGTCGAGTGTTGAGTGTTGATAGTTGAGAGTCGTCAGTGTTTTGAGGATGCTCAAGTTGTTGCGAAAAAGGTTATCCTACGTTCTTTGTTAACGTGGTGGATATGAAGGCCAAATGTAGGAATATCGGAGAGATTCCTATTGTTCGCAATTATCCATAAGTTTTCCTAAAAAGACTTACCTGGATTTCCCCCTGCGAGACAGATCAAATTTTGGAACAATCTAGCATCCGGTGCTGCACCCAATTGCACAATCTCCTTATAGATTAAGCACCGTCTGAGATGATAGAAATGACGATTCAGTTTCAAGAGCTTTTAAACAAGGGTTTCATTCGATCAAGCTTTTCGCTTTGAGGCACATCTGTTTTAGAAAAAAGGATGGATCCTTTAGAATATGTGAGGATTTCCGAGAGCTAAACAAGTTGACTATCAAGAATCGGTACCCTTTACCGAGGATTGACGATTTGTTCGATCAAGCTACCGGGACCCAGCTGCTACACGAAGATCGATCTACGATTAGGATATCATCGGTTGAAGGTTGCTGACGAAGATATTCCGAGGACTACTTTTCGAACACGATACGACCATTACGAGTTATAGTTATGACTTTTGACTAAATTAATGCTCCATTTATATTCATAAATCTCATGAACAGGTATGGAAACCCTAATCGGATAAATTCGTGATAATATTCGTCGATGACATACTTGCTTTCACGCGAGCCAAGGAAACTCATGAGAAACCTTGAGATTGACTATGGAGTTGTTAAGGAATAAGGAAGGTATGCATATAGATCCGTTTAAGATCGAAGCGATCAAGAATTGAGAAGAGTCAGAGGCCCCACCGGAAGTATGATGATCCATATGACTAACTAGGTGCTACCGGAGAATTATTAAGAATTTCCCTAAATTAGTGCAGCCTTCGACACTAATAACCCTAAAAGGAAAAGGGAAATTGATTGAATAGCAAGATAGTAGGAAGCTTTTCGGACCCTTGAAAGAAAAGTTGGGAGCGTGTATGATGGACTCCGAAGGAAGTTAAGTTACTCACATGCCCTTGGCAGAGTTATCTTACAATAATAGTTAACACGCTAGTATTTAGATTGCTCAGTTTGAAGCTTTGCATAGATGGAAGTGTTGATCATCACTTCATCGAGCTAACATGACGAAGGACAATTAACCAGACCTTGGTTTATCTAGGAAACCAGCGACAGGATTTTCCTGGATCAAAAGAAGGTTAGAAGTCGCCAATTGATCAACAGAAGGATCACATAGACAATTGAAGGAACTATTGCGATTCCAGATTGAAGATTTGATTATGTTAAAGGAGTTATCTTGCAGAGGTGCTATTAGGTCTAGCAAAGAGAAGAAAAGCTGAGCCATATTGACTTGGTCCTTTCAAGAGCCCATCTTGAGTTGGATCAGTCACTTATAGGCTCAAGCTACCATCAGGATGGAGTAGTATACGTGATGCATTGTTTGGGTTCAGTAGAGAAAATGTATAATGGATAATACACTGATTTTGTTCTTTAAAGAGATTTGTTTGGAAGATAAACGGAAGTTTATCGAAGCATCGTAGAAGCCGAGTTTATGAGATTTGATTCTTTCGAGAGCCCATCTCGAGTTGGATCAATCAGGTGTAAACTCAGACTATCTTAGGTACGGAGTATTGAATATGTAAATATACGAATGTAGAACCCGAATGGGTGGAATTTTGACTTAATCTTTTTGACTAAGTGCTCTTAAATATTGGACATTGGAAAGGGTGGAGAGCGTTGAGATGTGAGATTAGGAATTGAGGATGTGTGTAATATAGGTCTATGAGGATTCTCCGTAAGAATCCAAGTTTCTTGCAGAAACTATAAGACTAGATTCTATAAACCTGTTTTTGATGTTTCCACCCAGTGCAAAAACAAAACCTGTAGAGTAAAAATTTCAGGGACGAAATTTCCTAAACAGGGGGAGACTGTGACACCCGGCTTTTCAGGCCGTACTGTACAATTGTAACACGTGTTGTGAATAGGTAACAGGGCTGAATATTGACTGGTTATGATGTTTATATGTGAAATTTAATGATTTAGTAAATTAAACTTTGATAAAAATTATGTTGGCAACGGTAAGATAAACGTTTATCGCGTAACGGTTAAAATGCGAAACGAACGTCGGTGACCACCCGATCAGTGTTAAAATCCTAAAAATAGTCTGTTATGATTAGAATAATAATTTTAATCTTATTCATGAGGAAAAATAAATTAAAACGCAAAGAAACTCTATTTTTCGAGTTTAAGCGCGTACCGCGCGATGCAGCGCGTGTACCGACAAAATACTGTCAACACAGCCTGTCAAGGCAACTGATAATCATTTTAGTAATAATTTGATGAGTTTATTACTTTAGAATGATAAAAATAAATAAAAACGCATAAATTCCTATTTTTTCGATTTTAAGCGCGTACCGCGCAGCACAACGCGCATACTGCCAAATACCGGAAACGTCGCCAGTCCCGGCAAACAAAATATTGTTCAATAATATTTTGGTGATTTTATTTTTATAAAGTGTTAAAAATAATTTAAAACGCCCTAAAACGGGATTAAAACGCTAGATAAAATACCCAATATCTAGTAAAATACTAGTTTAAAGCCTATTATATGTATATATATATATATATATGTGTGTGTATGTGCGTGTATATATGAGAGTGAAAGAGGTTGGTGGCAGCCATGCATAAGTGTTTCTCTCTCTCTCCTATGTTTGTTGGGCTAAGTGGAGGTGGATGATGATGAAGACCTTTAAAGTATTCAAAATCTTGCAAAATCCAAGATTTATGTCACCAAAATCATACCAACTCTCTATCTCTAAAAATTCAGCCGAACAACTCCTATCTCTCTCTCTCATTTTCGAAATTTCAGCCATTACATCAAGATTCAAGTCATTTTCAAGCTTGTTCCATGCACTTTTGAAGATCCTATGGTGATTTGAAGGTGTTACAAGCAAGAACCAAGCCTCATATCATCATACTTAGTCAAAAACCCACTTGAATCTTAAGGGTATAAAACCATTCTTTTTAAACATGTTCTTGATTCTTGTTGATGAGAATAATAGTGAAAAGTTTCTCTTGTTCTTGAGTTTAATCACAAAACTTGAAACTAAAAACAAATGGGTTTTTGAAAGAAATAAAAATGGAGATGAATGTGTGTGTGCATATGGCTGTGAGTATGTATACATGAGTGTATGAGGTTTAGATTTGATTTTTGATTGATTCTTGGTATATGAAGCATGCATGTTTAACAAGTTGTCATATGAAAGCTTTTGATTTAAAATGAGTTTATGTGAAAAGTGAATTCTTTGAAATTATAAACATATATGTATGGCCGTATATGTATGTATATGTATTGCATGCAATTGAAATTTTGTTATAGGTTCATGAATATGTAATAACATGATTCTTGCATATATGATAAATGATGATAAATAATCATATGTAGATTATGATATTTTTGAATACTTGAACATGATTTAAAAATATGTTGAATATATATATTTTAGTTCATCAAAAATGATGATGATGCTATATGGATGTATTAAATGCATTTACATGAACATGCATGATGAAAGATGAATATGAAATGATGATTTGAATATGATTTGATAAAAATAAAGTATGATCAGAATCTAAACACTAAAAATATGAATATTTGAAGTGTTAAATGGTATAAAACTTTGTCCTAATGTTTACTAGCTTTGCAAGTTATACATGAGGCTTAGAAACTTGTAAAATAGGTGAAATAATGTGTTTTGTGTATGATTTAGTAAAAATCAGTTTTGAGCAGATTATAAACACTAAAATAAAGTTATTTTTAAGTGTTTAGTGACATATAACTATGTCCTAATGTTTGCTAGCTTTGCATGTTGTATATGGTGCATTAAAAGTTGTAAAATACGTGAAATCGCATGATTTATGTGACTTATACAAAAAATGCATTAATCTGATTATAATCACTATTTTAATCAGTAAATAACATGTATTGTGTTAAAATATCAAGTCGTTTCGAGTTGGGATGATTATAGTAACGTTTAACGCAAAACTATGCGTTAAAACGGTCAAAAATCAGCTTTTCGAGTGATTTTTATAAAACTGATTTAAATCAGTAAGTAAACTGATATTTTTAGTTTAAAAATAAGTATTTTAACTAATTTTAAGTTTACTTGGCGTTTGGTTGGTCATACCTGACTTCCAACGCCCGAAAACGTTAGCGAATCGCTAAAATACGCACTTTTCAATATACACTAGTATAGGTAAACTTTGGGTGAACCTTATGTGTTAAAATGTGTTATGTGATTTAAACTTGAGAGTGTGGAAATATGTTAAGTTTTAACATGATTTTAAATATTGGATTATGCATGTATATATTACTGCGTTTTGTGCGGTAGAAACGGTAAAAATTGCGTTAAATGTGTAACTTGTTTGTCGAGCATGAAATTTGATACATAGGAGATATTTTATGTATATTGGCTTTAAAAATGACAAAATGTATAAGTTGACAAGATTTCGCGTGTTTCGGTGTTAAATTATGTGAACGTTTATGTATATATATTACGACGCGCAAATCGTAGATATATTGCGTATAAACGGGAGAGTTAACGGATTTACACAATAATGGTCACCAATAAAATCGTTCAGGTCGCAAAATCATAAAAATATATATATATGGACTCATATATATATATATATATATATATATATTAACGTGCCA
This sequence comes from Helianthus tuberosus, assembly GCA_030545235.1. Classification (NCBI taxonomy): domain Eukaryota; kingdom Viridiplantae; phylum Streptophyta; class Magnoliopsida; order Asterales; family Asteraceae; genus Helianthus; species Helianthus tuberosus. The sequence continues at coordinate 170,952,433 of CM060366.1, read as the reverse complement.
ACATAATAAAAAATGATAACTTTTCGAGAAAATCTCAAAGTTATGTAATAATTCTAAGAAACGGAGAAACTTAGGATTTTTGTGTGTTATGTATATTAATTTAAAATCGTTCCTATATATAATAGGACGTGTAGAAATCAATCACTGGGATTACGATATTTAAAATACGCACCCAAAGGTGAGTGTCACTAAACCCCTCTTTTTACTGTTTTGTATATATTTTGGGGGTGGAACACGTCGTTAAAATGGTTTAATAATGTTTTCAAAATAAAACATACCTTTTAATATAAAATATATATTTTCGCTGAAAATATATGAATTTGATAAGTTATACGTCTCGAAGTAAAACGTTTTTGATGAATGAATATTGTATGTGCGGTATTTCTTAAGTGAAACGAGACCGTACGGATTGGGGATGAATTCTGGACTGGGTCTCAACATTTGAGTGACAGGGGAATTCGTAAATCGTGTGTATTAAATTATCATATTAGTAGGATATATATATTGTACGTGAGGCAGAAATCATATTGTTCTTCGAGAAAGAACCCTGCGCCCATGATGTCGTTTAATCATTTAAGTAATGTACGTGAGGAATTGTTGGTAGATCTATCGGGTTGACAACCCCGTCGTGACCGGTCGCCCCGTGTCAAGTCAAGCGACGAATTTTGATTCTGTTTATTGTCTAGCATTGATTATCCCTGCATGGTTAATATATAGTTCGTATCGTCTAGCTAACATACGAGTCTGAAATTTGACGCAATAATTTAATATACAAAACTTGGGCAGTAACTATATTGTTTGGTTCGTGAAACTGCGACGGAAGGCCCATGGATTTTATTAAGAAAGTAAAAGGGACTTTCTAAGAATTAAATGGATATTTTTAAATAAACACCTAAACAGAAAGTTTTCCTTGGAATAAAAATTGTTTGTAAGCGAATATGTGAACTCACCTTCCTTTGTGTTGACACTTGATTTTTAACGTGTTCTACAGCTACTTGAGTTCGGCTTCGGGAATTATGGCATATCTTGTGGTTGTTGATGCATGTTTTGTTACTTAAATATGTTGGACTAATTTTAAAACTTTCTGGGACAGATGTAATAAGATCTATAGGGATCAAAGATGTAGGATCGTTTGCACGACCAAACGAGTCATTCAGAAGAGATCTCGTCCAATACGAGAGGCGAAATCAGACGTATCGGAGTTATTTCAGCTGTATACACACTAGAATCACTTAATCTATCTCTTCTATTGATTTGATGACAATTTACAACCTGGAGATACTTCGGCAGAGCTTCGCTACCGGAATCATACACCTTACAAATGAGAGACTCAGCTCAGGTATTTATAGAAGTGGCCAGTCCGTACGAAGCAAACATTACCAGGTCGCACGACCTGGCACTTCGTACGAACTGGGCTTTTCCAGTTCGTGCGAACTGGTCTTCCACACCCAATTTCCTATTTTCTAGTATACCGAGCTCTGTTCTATTCAATCTAATTACACGACTCGATACAAGACGAAGTCGACAGACATATGCACCAACAAACTCCCCCTTGGATGTTGACGAAGTCTTTAGTGTCGAGTCTTCAGCGTTGATCAGTCTTCTTGCTCTCTTCAAAGTATCTAACACTTCAATCAATTTCTTCTCTCTCTCTCTGTCTCTTCCAGAATCACAACCTTGCTCTATACACCTCTTGATCAGGTCTCTTGATTCCTTAAGCTCATCAGCTTCAGCAATTTCTCTCTCGAGCTTTGTTCCAGGATCTGAATCTGGCTCTTACGTCTTCAGACTCCCCCTTTTGATAAACTGGGATCACAGTCTGGAATTCACTATCTGCAAGCTTTCACAGGTTCTAAGATCGTAACCTGGCTTTCTATAGTAACAGAATCAGAAACCTGGCTTTACCTGAACAATTCTCTACCTCAAAATAAATTTCACAAATTTAACAATTTGACAAATTTATAATCTCTGCTTACCACTTGACAAAATCAATATCAAAACATCACTTGTAGATATCATTCAAAATGATTTAACATTTATAATCTCTGATGATCACTTGTAAAAATACCATTTTCAAACTCTCCCAAACCTGTTGTCCATCATGTTTAGCACACGGAATTTTGAAAATCATCTTTTCAACATCAGTTGTCGAAAATAAGATGAAATAAAATCTTTTTGATTTTTCAAAATTTTATGCTAAAACACACTAAAATCTTTTTGGATTTTTGTTTAAAGAAAAGCATTAAAGAAATATTTACAGACAATATTTTTATGACAAATCACTAGCACCGTTAAGCTTTAAACATTTTAAGTTCTAAACGATTCACTTAGATTGTTAGTATACTGATCCACTTAAATTTTCACACAAAGTTCAACTGATTCGAGATACGAGATTAGTGTTTTAATGACTTAAACTTATTCGCGTGTCCCACCTCAGAATATACTCCTGTATCCAGACTCCTATATTCAGTCTTACTGGTGAATGTACACTAATGATATCTGTAAGGGGTTAAATGCGAGACCATGAGAGCTCAGGCTATTGCTTCTGCAAAATCAGAGAGATGATGGTTCGACTTTAGGTGTGTTCCCTTTAGAGAATCTTTTCTTCAACAGCACATGATTAGCATTTTTCAATGTTTCATCATTTTTTATGCTGAGGGCAGGCTTTATGATTAAAGCAATGCAAAGTATTATACGAGAACTAGGCTATTGCTCCCGCAAAATCAGAAGTCCTGGTATAATACCCCAGATATCACCACGCACAAAGACCTAGTATGTCAGAAATAGAAAGCCCTTCAAACAAGATTTCGGGGGTTACCCATATATCCGAGAGATGTTCCCCACGAAATAAGTAAGTGTTTGAAATTTAGGTTTATATCTCGACAACAATCTACTAAGCGTGTAAAAACCTACTGGCATATCATCAGTGAGACCGTTTATCACATTTTAACTTTCCAATTCTTTAGCGTACTGTGATTGTCTACTGATGTACTATCATTTCCTCTTTTTCACAACAAAACTCATTTTGATTTTTCGATGTTTTTGGCTTTTTCAAATTTTCTAATGTTTTTGGATTTTCTGAAATTTCTTACTCCCCCTAAAAATCAAAGCCATTTAAAGAAAATTTGACAAACCGATGTGAATTGCTTCAATTCGCCATCCACTTGGCATAAACAATCAGAACTCCCCCTGTCAACAAACTATTTTCCCATTATGATATCAAAACACTTAAGTTTGTTTTAATCAAATGGTTTTTCCGGAAAATAAGTTTTGTTGATTTCACAAACATTTGTAGGATCGGGGTTTCATCACATTGTTTTCAAATAATCACTTGAATGAAAGTTAAATCAAGTTCAACTTAATGACCTTGACTAACCAGTTGTAGGTTCTCATCAAACATACCACTTGTAAGACGAAATATGACAGTTATCAATTTCTTAAGAAAGATGCCGATTCATGCTCCACGATTACCAACTTGGGAGCTCCGGCAAGTCCGGATTTTACTCTTGATAGGTTCTATCCCATGACGATACGAACATGGGTGAACCATCTTCATCTGGTTTACTCTTTTTCGACTCATAAAATTCCTTTACCCCTTTTACCTTCCCATCAATCATTTTACCGAAGATATGTTTCACTTTGGGGTTAAAAGCTTTTTCAACATCAAATTCTTTCTTTTCAGAAAAGAATTGATTTGAAATCTCAACTTTTCCAACTTTTGATTTAAAATTTTCAGCCCGCAATGGTGGAAAATTTGCATCATCCATTGGCGGTACTGACTTTTCACCTTTTGGCTTGTTGGGATTGAACCCTACCAAAGGAACAGATAATTAAAGCCAAAACTGGATCAGAGCAGTGGATCCAAAATAAGCAGATGTTATGTATTCAAGTCTCTCCCTTTGAAAGTGGTTTCAACATCTGCTGACCTCCAATCTACTGATCGTACAAACTGCTGACCTACAAACTGCTGACCTACAAACTGCTGATTAAGTAAAAGACTGATGGAAGACTAAAGCTCTGCTGTTCAATCTACTGCCTTGAGTCAAGCTCTGCTGATCATGACAAAGTACTGCTGGGTTCACATCAGTGGAAGGATGCAGCAGTAGTTTAGATGTCTTTATGTAATGAAATGTAATAACAGTAGTTAGCATAGCAGAGGTTGTATAGATCAGAGGTTAGAGTTTGGTAGGAGGTTAGATGTCACTTTCATGGTGACGTCAGCTTAGATGCTTCAGTGGTTTGCTCGTGCCTATAAATAGAACAGTGCTCTGTATAGTTCTATTAGCTCTTTCACTATCTTCTTCCTACACGAACAAATACTGTGAGCTCATGCTGAGGGGGAGTTTGTTGCATACTTGCAAATTGTAATCGTTGTTGAAATTAAATTCAATCATTCGGTTCAATGTTAAACTTGTATGTTAAAAGGAATTCTCCTGTTTGATTGTGAAAAGTTTGTTTTCACCTTAATTCCGCTGCACAACTCATTCATCTTCATCTTAATTCAAACATAAAACAAAATCAAAACCAAACTCAGATCCTAACAATTGGTATCAGAGCTTGGACAGTCAAATTTGATTTAACAATCATTTTGACGTAAATAGTTCAACTCATAAAAGTTGATACTGATAGTTTGTTCGTTTCATTGAAAAACAGAGCAAGGTTTAATCACCATCAAAATTGATTAATCAGTGCCTGTAAAACAACCAGGATAACGTCACAATCACAAGATGATAAGAATAACATTGGCTCTCTTTTCAAACCACCCATGCTTAAACGTAATGAATACAACATCTGGGAGAGAAGGATGGGTCACATCCTTGCTCAACAGAACACTGGATGTTGGAGGTCTGTTGTTTTTGGTCCCCATGTTCCTATGGTGCCAAGTGCTGAGGATGCAAAGAAGTTCGTTCCTAAACCAACTGAAAACTATACTGAAACTGATTTTCAAAAGTTCGAACTCGATGCCAAAGCATTTAGCATCATAGCATTTGCATTGCCCAATGAAATCTATGCTGGACTGTTACATTGTAACAGTGCCAAAGAGCTATGGGATGCACTGAAGGAATAGTTGGGGGAACAGAAGAAGTTATTGAAAACAATAGGGAAATTCTGAATCAGTAGTATGAAACATTTTGTCACATCAAGGGTGAATCATTGACTCAGCAGTTTGAGCGATTCAGTTGTCTCATTAGTGAACTAAGGCTTGTTAAAGTATCATTTCCAAATTCAACTCAAAATAGCAGGTTCCTTAGATCACTACCGGAAAAATGGGATACCATAGCTTTTGTTACTAGAAACTCTGCTGAGTTCAAAGATCTGACCCTGACCCAACTTCATGGTAGACTCCTGACCTATGAAAGGGAGTTAAACCAGAAAAAGAAGTTGCAAGAGTCTGGCAAAGTTGCTGATGATTATTCATTCGATAGCACAGCTCTTTTTGGTCAGGAAGAATCTGGTAGCAGTAATAAGGATCAGGGTTATGATCACTTTATTGATATAACTGCTGGTGGAAATTTTAACAACCCTGATCCTCACTCTGCAAATTATGCTTTTACTACAAATTGTGAAAACCAGATGTCAGATAATTTGTGCTTTGAACTCAATGATTTACAACACTTTTATCCTACTGACTTAGAAGAAATGGACATTTTGCACCAATTGGCTTTGCTTAGTGTAAGAACAAGCAAATTCTACAAAAGAACAGGGAGAAAATTCCCAGGGTTACATGGGAATTTAAAAGTGGGGTTGGATAAATCAAAAATTAAGTTCTTCAAGTGCAATAGGCTAGGTCATTTTGCTAGGGAATGCAGGAGTCAAAACACTGGTCCTATAATCACTCATCCCAGCTCAAACCCTAGACTACAAAATCAAAGCATTGTTCACTATACCCAATATACCCCTGCAGCCCATGTTAACACTGCTCACTATGCTGCAACCCCTGTGCCTGTGCATTATGTTCAAACCACTGTTCCACAAATTCAGTATATTCAAACCCCTGTCCCTCAGGCACAAGTGCAACCTGTTGCACCTCAACAAGCTGCTCCAACAGTGGTACAACCAGATCAACAAAGCTTTTTCACCCATGGTTTTGTTGACTGGAGTAGCATGCCGGATGAGCTTGGTGATGAAAATTTTGCACTCTATGCTTTTAATGAACCTTCTAATGATGAATTTTGTTTTATGGCATTAGAGTCAATACCAGAGGGGGTAGAAACTGAAGGTGAACAGCTAAGTGATGAAACAGTGGATGAGGTGACTGAAGCAGTGGTTACTGCAGTTGCTGGTGAACTACTGCTGGGAGAAAATTCAGAAACCCTGATTGAACCACTGTCTGACCCCTGGTCCAAAGAAGACAAAGAAGACAAGGAAGAGAAGAAAGCAGGTGAGAAAGAAGTAAGAGCTGATGATGAAGAGGATCATCAATGTGATTGTGCCATGATGGCTGCTGCCAAGGTATCACCTCAAGTTCTTGAAAAACTGTGTTCAGACAAATGCATTATTGCATTTGCTAACATCAAAGAGGTAAATGAAAACCTTAGGGATAAAATCTTAACTGATGAAGTCAAATTTGAAAAGTCATTAAAAGAACTTAGAAACAAATTGGCTGAAAAAGATAAATAGATTAGCAGTCTCAAAGAAGAGCAGAGCATAACCAAAACTCAACTCCAAACTATGGTAGAAAAATACCAAGTTTGCAAAAGGGAGTTGGAGTCCACCCAGATCACTTGTGAAAGATGGGTGGAATCTTGCAAAGGGTATGAGGTTATGCTTGAGAAACAGCTTGAAAGCAATGTTAAGTTTGGTATAGGATATAGAAAATATGATGATCTTGAAAACACAACTAGAAAACAAGCTGGTTCATCTGAAATTATACCAACCAACAAGAATGGCCAAGAAGTTAAAATAACCGACAAACTTGGTAACAAAATCACTTTGGAAAGATCTGTGGGATCCTCAACTTTTGAGGAAATTGAGAAATACCAATTTAAACCCACATGGCCTGATGAGTGTGACATTCTTGAAAATTTCAAGCCCATGGACTTTACAACCACTGATGGTGTCACAGCTCCAAAAGCAAAGGTCATTCCTATCAAAGACATCCCAACATTGGTTCAAAACTCTGTTTCAAAGGAGTCTGAGAAAAGGAAGAAAAGAGAAAAGGTCAAAAACTTGTTTTGTGAATTTTGTGAAAAGAGAAACCATCTAACAAAAGACTGTTTTCATCTAAATGCATTTGATCTAAACAAAACAAGTGTCATTGTTCCTGCTGAAAGCTGCACCATCTGTGGTAAAACAAACCACAAAACTCAAGCATGTGTGTATCTCAAAAACTTTGATGTGAAAAAGAATGAATACACTGCTAAAACATCCTTGAGTCCATCAACATAATCTGTCAAATTTACCAAGAACCAACCACTGTTTGTGCCAGTCCAAACAGCTGTTACAAAATAGCTGAATCAAACATCTATCCAAAGAGATGTTCAAGTGACTGATGCACCCCCTGCCAACCAATTCAGAAGAGGCAAGGGACAATCATCTTACCAAAGGATTCCACACGTTTATAAGACCTATAAAAGGCCCTCTAAACCAAGAGTGAACAGGCATCCTTTTGGTTATCAGCAGGTGATTGGTCAAAACCCACAACAGTGGTTAGAGAGAAACAGTCCTAAAACTGTCCAAACCCCTGACCTAACCACTGCCCATGCATCTGAACTCATCCCAGACACTGTTGAGACCCCATCCAAAGCCTTATTGGCTTTGGAGACCCTAATGAACTAATCCTTTTACCTCATATGCAGGGAGCTTCTGCATGCTTAGATAGTCTTTGGTATGTAGATAGTGGAGGCTCCAGGCACATGACAGGATGTAAAGCCCTTCTCAAAGATTTCAAAATCCATGGAGGGGGTGATATATCCTTTGGCAATAATAGTAATGGGAAAGTTCTTGGGGTCTGGTACAATACAAACTAGAAATGTAAAATTTGAAAATGTCAATCTGATAGACAATCTAAAATTCAACCTCCTGAGTGTTTCATAAATGAGTGATAAGGGGTATGGATCATTCTTCACAAAGGAGTGTTGCAGGATTGTTGGACCAGAAATGGTTGAAAAGATTGAAGCAATAATAAAAACTGGAAAAACAAAACTTGTTGCTCAAATAAGTGGCAATGTTTATGTTGTTGATATGTCAAAAGAGAATCCCAGAACTGATGCTTGTCTGTTCTCAGCTGCCTCTAACAAAGAGACAGAACTTCGACACAGAAGATTGGGGCACACAAATCTCAAGACAATCACTGAAATTTCAAAAAATGGTATGGTAAGAGGTTTACCACAAAAATTGTTTTCATGTCCTGAGCATTGTGTTTCCTGTTTAAAAGGAAAACAACATAAAAGCTCCTTTAAGTCCATTGAAGAGTCCAAAACAACCCAATGTTTGCAAATGCTGCACATGGATTTGTTTGGCCCAGTTCAAGTCATGAGTCTCAAGAAGAAGAGATATTGTTTGGTTATTATTGATGACTTCTCTAGGTTTACATGGACTTTCTTTTTACACTCAAAAGATGAGACTGTAGGCATTTTGCAAGACTTTGTAACACAGGTTGAAAAGCAATTTGACCTTCCAGTAAAAGTCTTCAGGAGTGACAATGGCACATAATTCAAAAATAAGGAGTTGGATGCCTTCTGTGTGAAGAAAGGGATTGTAAGGCAGTACAGCATCCCTAGAACACTAGAGCAAAATGGGGTAGTTGAAAGAAAGAATAGGACACTGATTGAAGCTGCTAGGACCATGCTTGCTGACTCTGGTTTGCCTTTGACCTTCTGGGCAGAGGCAGTAAACACTACTTGCTATGTCTAAAATAGAGTTTTAATAAACCCCAGACACAAAAAGACTGCTTATGAAATTCTGTATAAAATCAAACCACTGATCTCATACTTTAAAGTATTTGGCTGCCCATGCTTTATCTTGAATTTAAAAGATTCCATCTCAAAATTTGCAGCCAAAATAGATTGTGGTTATCACCTGGGATACTCAACCACTGCCAAGGCCTACAAAGTGTTTAATACACGGACCAAAGCAGTGGAGGAGACCTTGAATGTAATGTTCAATGAACTTTCATCAATAAAAATCCCAGCAAATCCTGCTGATTTGTTTGATCTTGATAAATTCAGTTTTGCAAATACTGCTGTCAAGACTAACAGTGCAGGTCCATCAGAGGATTCATCACAAGACTATGGGTATGAGATCATCATTCCTCAACAAAAGTCTGCCACAATGGGTAAAGCATCAGTTGTACAAAACAGCTGTCAAAGCTCAACCATTGCTACCTCAACAGTTGTTGACCAAAGTAGCCCATCAACTACTGCTTCCACATCATCAAACACTGCTGACAAAAGTCCCCAAACAGTGGATAAAAGTCAGCATGTGTCCACACCATTACCTCCAATTCCACCACCTTTTGAAGCCACTGCTGCATCATCAAAGTCACCAGCAGTGGTTAGCTCAGATGATACACATCTGCAGCCTTCACCAACAAATGCCATCATACCATACCAAGGAGATTTAATCTTCTTGAGATCTCATCCACCTGACCAAATCATTGGCAACATCAATGAAGGGGTGCTCACAAGAAGCTAAACCCAAAACATTTGTCTTTTTGCTGGTTTTCTATCACTCCATCAGCCAGTCAAGTACCAAGAGGCACTGAAAGACAACAGCTGGGTAGAAGCCATGCAAGAGGAGCTCCAACAGTTTAAAAGACAACAAGTATGGGAGCTTGTACCACTGCCAAAAGATGTAAGTCCCATCGGCACAAAGTGGGTCTTCAAAAACAAAACTGATGAAAGGGGCATTGTTGTCAAGAATAAAGCCAGGCTTGTGGTTCAAGGTTACAGACAGGAAGAGGGGATTGATTATGATGAAACATTCGCCCCTGTAGCAAGATTGGAAGCTATAAGACTGTTCCTGGCCTTTGCTTTCAACCACAACATGAAGGTGTTCCAAATGGATATCAAAAGTGCTTTCCTCTATGGTACAATTCAAGAAGAGGTGTATGTTTGTCAACCTCCAGGTTTTGAGGATCCATTTTATCCAGATCATGTCTACAGGCTGAACAAAGCCTCGTATGGCCTGAAACTAGCACCTAGGGCCTGGTATGAAACTCTTTCCACTTTTCTACTCTCAAATGGTTGCAAAAGAGGTACCATTGATAAAACACTGTTTCTAAAATGGAGAGGAAAGGATTTAATGATTGTCCAAATTTATGTGGATGACATTATTTTTGGAAGCACAGGTAATAAAATGTGTGAAGAGTTTAGGCAACTCATGACAACTGAGTTTGAAATGAGTGCAATGGGTGAGCTGCAATGCTTTCTTGGTCTCCAAGTTCAGCAAATGCAAAATGGAACCTTCATTCATCAAAGCAAATATGCTAAAGAACTTTTAAATAAATTTGATATGAATGATTGTAAACCATGCAGCACACCCATGGTAACAAATAAGCTTGTCATGTCTGATGAAAAGGATGAGCTGATTGACCAAACACTTTATAGAAGCATGATTGGGTCTTTAATGTACCTAACTGCATCTAGGCCAGACATCATGTTTGCAACATGTGTTTGTGCAAGAAGTCAGTCAGCCCCTAGGAAATCCAAACTTATTGCTGTAAAAAGGATATTCAGATACATAAAAAGTGCTCCCACACTTGGTATCTGGTATCCAGCTAATGGGAATATCAAGCTTTCAGGATTTTCAGACAGTGATTTTGCTGGATGTAACACCAAAAGGAAGTCCACTTCAGGAGGGTGCCAGTTTCTAGGTGATTGCTTAGTTTCATGGCAAAGCAAAAACCAAGCAGCTGTTTCAACATCCACTGCTGAAGCAGAATATATAGCTGCTGCAAGCTGTACAGCCCAACTGCTCTGGCTTCAAAATCAGTTGCTGGATTTTGGTATCACTGCCTTGAAGACACCACTCATGTTGGACAGTCAGGCAGCAGAAAATATCATCAAAAATCCAGTTTCCTACTCAACCACCAAACACATCGACATCAGACATCACTTTGTGAGGGATTGCTATGAAAAAGGTTTGATTTCTCTGCATCATGTTCCAACTAAAGACCAGCTGGCAGATGTGCTCACAAAAGCTTTAGATACATCTACCTTTGAAAGCTTGGTTTCTAGGATTGGCATGCTAAACATGGAATAACATGCAAAATCTTGTTTTTCTATGAATAAAAGCATTAAACTGATTTCAGTAAATCAAAAATCCATTCTTAAAAATAGCTAAAAATGAAGTTTTCATTAAAATCCTTAAAAGTCTGCCATAACCACTGCTTGTTCAAAAGTCTGCTCTACTTCAAAGTCTGTCCACTCCTGAAAGTCAACCCTTGTTCTCTCATTTTCATGATAAGCACTGATGCTCAAAATCAGTGTTTTATCCACTGATGTGCTATCTGCTGATAGTAAAAATCATCCACTGCTTCCATTGGTTACCGTTGTAACCACTGCCTTCATCAGTAGTTTTCATAAAAGTACTGTCCTTCACTTCATCAGGGGTTAGCACGTGGACAGTACATAGTGGTCAGTCCTTTTGTAACCGCTGCCACGTCAGCATTCACTTTTTCTCCATAAAACCCCTTTCAAAACCCCAAAAAGGGTTTTACTGTCGAATTGAATTCATAAAAATTCTCTTCTCAAAGTAGTTTTCCTCAAATTCCTTCACAACCTTCTTCGATCATCATCTCCAAAATGACAAAATCGAAGTCATCTGCAAAACCCACTTCCAAATCATCTTCAAAAGAGGCCTCTCAAAAGGCTAAACCCATCGAAATTCCACACAAACCGTCTCACAACCTTCTGGGTCTTCTCACAAAACTCGGCACCACTGATATTTTCGACTCCATCATTGATATCATGTCTGCATCAAAGTATAAAACTTTGTTAGCAGCAGATGCACCAATTTACTTGGCGACCCAAAGAGAGTTCTGGAAAAATGTAACCCTTGACACACAAGGTGAGACTGTCATAGCCATTAACTCTTCTCTAAAGGGTAAAGCTGTCAAAATTACACCTCAATCCATCTCGGAGGTCTTTCAACTCGATGATCAGAAAGGTATAACTTCTTTTCCTAAAAACGAGTTAAAAACTGACTTTATTGAAAGAGGGTATGCAGACATAATGATGACGAGGGATACCTTACAAAAAGGTTTCTTCCCTTCTGCAACAAGGTTTTTATTTCAAACCCTCCTAATGTGTGTTTCAAACAAAACCACTGCTTTTAATGAAATACCATTAAAGATTCAAAACCTGGGGTATGCTATTCTTCAAGAAGAAAATTTTAATTATTCTCAGGTAATCTTTAATGATCTGGTTAAAAATGTTAAAACAAAGGCATTCTTACTATTTCCAAAATTTCTAAGTTATTATTTTGAAAAGAAACTTGGTAAGAATGATGCTGCTGCAATAAAACAAGGTGAATCTCTTCAAATGCACAGCTTAACTGCTGAAACTTTCACAAGAATGTCAACACCTTGCAAAACGCAAGCAGAGGTGCCTGAGCAGAATTTAGCAGCTAATACTGCTCCTCAGGTATCTGCTGCTGAGCCCACTGCTCAAGGTAATCAAAGTAGCAAAACAACTGCTTTGAAACCCACACCTAAAATCACCAAAAAGCCAAAGCAAAATAAAACTCAAAAACCCCCCCAAACCCATAAAAAAAGCAACTATGGAGGATGAGATACCAGAGCAACTGCCAGTGACAGCACAAAAGTCACAAGAAACCACTGCTGCTACTTCCTCACAGCAGTTGGTACAAATATCTCAACCCATAACCGAAACTCCTCCTGCTTCTTCTAAAAAAGAACAGGTTGTACATATAGGGACACCACAATATGATGCTCTGGAATCACTCGCTTCCATCATCCACAGCCCAATGCCCGGGGCAAATTCTCTTTCTACACCCAACCTCACCTACACAATTCCCCCACCAACTAAACTTTTGTTGGATGCTATTGATCTGAACCAGGAATAAACCAGTCCTTCTCAATCACCTATCAATGAGAATATACTTCAACAAACGACTGGGTCTGATGTATCAATCATAGTTAACCCACCAACAAGACCTGAGGAGGTTACACCCCTTGAGTTACAAGTAACTCTTGGTGGTAGTCCATGTGAAGCAGCCACTACAAGTGTTGAACCCACTGGTTTGCATTTGGACAGTGGTTACATCAATAAGACTTCCTTGGAGGCAATTCCTTCCATAGCACCTCTGACATCCACCAGTGGATTTGTTTTAACCACTGGCAACATCAAAAGGTTGTCAAGTGTTGAAGGAAGAAGACCCCAGTACCAAGAAAAAGGGGCATCAGTGGTTAATGTTTGGAGTACACTCCCTACCTCAACCACTGATAAAACCACTGCTAGTGGGAAATCAGATGATCCCATTAAATTGGGTGATGGTTTAAAATACCTGGAATTGACAGAATGAGTTGAAAAACTGGATACCACTGTAGCAGAAATCAAAGAAATGCTGCATCAGTTGGTGACAGTACAAAAGGTACAATCCACTGTTGTTCCACCTCAAGCACCTGCTCTACCACAAGCACCTGCTGCAGATGAGATATGGAACTTCTTCCAACCTTTTGTCCAACAACAAAAACAAATGGCTTATCAGCAACATGCAATACATGTACAAGAGCTGAGAAACACAATGGAGTCTAGGTTCAAGAACACACAAGCAGACATTAAGGCTATCAAGGCCCATATAATGAAAACCACTGGCACTGCTCCTCCAACTGTTCTTTTCATTGATCAATTACCCCTAGATAATGCCAAAAAGGGGGAGAAAATTCAAGAGTGGAAAAAGAAGGGAATAGATGATGGTCTTTACATTGAACCAGAAAAGGATGCTATGACTAGAAAGATTCCCTTGCCAGATGGTAGCAAAAAGGTTGATGTTACCCAAAATGCACTTGATGAAGCTATAGCAAGTGTAAAAAGGGATAGAGCGGCAAAGGATATGTCAAGATGGAATGAGGAGAAAAAAAATTATATGGAGCTGAATGCGCAGGGTTGTTCTGAGCCAAAGGATGTTAAAAATCCTGAGCCAAAAAGAAATCCCACTAGAAAAGTGAGGGAACCCAAGTCCACACCATCCAGACTCACAAAGCATACTCCAAAACCATCGTCCAAAAGCCCCCAACATCAAACCTCCACCCAAACAGTTGTTGTAACTCCTACTGTATCAACATCTGCTGGCACTCCAGTTGTTTCAACATCTGTTATCGCTTCAACACACACCACTTTAACACACACCACAACCACTACCTTACCACCACCACCATCTCCTCCTGCCAAAAAGCAGAAGACATCAGATGTTACAACATCTGTTGTAATGACAATAGTGGTTAAAACACCAGTTGTTTCAACAGCTGTTAGTCAATCACAAATCACTGCCACTCAAATCACCACCACTGATCCACCCAAAACATCATCTGCCTCTCCTACAATAAAAAGGAGAAGGATTTTCATACCAGATGATGATTCACCATCACCACCACCACCACCAACATCTTCACAATCACTTGCACTTATTCCAAACCCTGTTCCTCTCTCATCAGCTCCAGTACAACAACCAATCCCTATTATCACTCCTGCAGGTGTCCAATTTCCTCTAGAACTTGAAGCAGTTAGAGAAGAGATCAAGTCCTTCTACTATGAGGATGACCCTGCTAAAAGGAAGTTGCCATCAGTTAAAGGATATCCAAGGCCTAACAACATTGAAGAATATTTGAAAGTTAAGGCTAAACAGGCAGAGGATATTTCCAAAAGAAATTCTCAAGGAAAAACTGACAGAGAAATTCAAAGGCATTATCAGTTCCTATTTACTCAAGTCAGATCCTTAGAGAAATTTGCAAAAAATGTTTGTCAACAAATCTCAGAGAAAGCAGATGAAACTTTGAAAAAAGACTACATTGAAAGCATCATGGCAACTAAGAAGTACAAGGGAGAAAAGCATATGTACAAGGAGTGGACCATTCCTGAGCTTGAACAAGAAGCAGCCAGGATTTAAGAAATGATAAAGAATAAGGTCAAACACACTCCTCCAGATTGGTCAAAGTACAAAAGGAATGTGCCTGAAAAGACACTAGAGCTGAAGAGAATGAAAGAGGAATTAGTTGCTGCTGACTATGGGTCTAAAAATCAAGTGGCAAGATGGAAAGAAGATATAGTCAGGGCCACCTACAAAAGGTTGGAGGAATTAAGGAAGAAAGATCCCACAGTTCCACAAAAACCTGACTACCCTGAAGCAGAGGTTTCAAAAAGACCATCAAAGCTGCAAATCAGGAGAGCTGCTGCTCCAGCTGGTGCTGCTATCTACAAAAGAAAGCAAACACAACAGTTGGGTACTGAAACAGTGGCAGAATTAAGGGCAGGAGATGAGCTTGTTAAAGAAGGTATTAAGCAGATGATAGCTGATACTCTTGGCCTGAATCAACCTGCAAGCACTGCTCAAACAGTCATCACAAGGCCTGCATCACCAAACACCTCTTCAAATAAAAATCTCCCAAGAAACCCACTAGACTCAAAGGTACTAAAGTGGAAAACTGACAAACAGACCCATGTACTGACAGTGTTCAAGTCTAGTGGAGAAGTGAAGAAAATAACAAGGGAACAAGCACTTGGCCTAAGTCTTGAAGATTTGCAGGATCTCCTTGATCTTCCACTTAGCAGGGATGATGATGACACAGATGCCTTAGCCTTTGAGTTACAACTCAAAGGGCAAATAAGGGAACTGCTGATGAGGCAATAAAGATCTACAAATAATGAACAGTTTTGGCATTATCTGTTCCAGGGGGAGAATGTTGGGATTGAACCCTACCAAAGGAACAAACAATTAAAGCCAAAACTGGATCAGAGCAGTGGATCCAGAATAAGCAAATGTTATGTATTCAAGTCTCTCCCCTTGAAAGTGGTTTCAACATCTGCTGACCTCCTATCTACTGATCGTACAAACTGCTGACCTACAAACTGCTGATCAAGTAAAAGACTGATGGAAGGCTAAAGCTCTGCAGTTCAATCTACTACCTTGAGTCAAGCTCTGCTGATCATGACAAAGTACTGCTGGGTTCACATCAGTGGAAGGATGCAGTAGTAGTTTAGATGTCTTTATGTAATGAAATGTAATAACAGTAGTTAGCATAGCAGAGGTTGTATAGATCAGAGGTTAGAGTTTGTTAGGAGGTTAGATGTCACTTTCATGGTGACGTCAGCTTAGATGCTTCAGTGGTTTGCTCGTGCCTATAAATAGAACAGTGCTCTGTACTGTTCTATTAGCTCTTTCACTATCTTCTTCCTGCACGAACAAATACTGTGAGCTCAGGGTGAGGGGGAGTTTGTTGCATACTTGCAAATTGTAATCGTTGTTGAAATTAAATTCAATCATTCGGTTCAATGTTAAACTTGTATGTTAAAAGCAATTCTCCTGTTTTATTGTGAAAAGTTTGTTTCCACCTTAATTCCGCTGCACAACTCATTCATCTTCATCTTAATTCAAACGTAAAACACAATCAAAACCAAACTCAGATCCTAACATGGCTCAACTTGTGGCTCTTCTGACTTTGGCGAGTCAGAATCTTTGCAAAACATGACTCCTCTGACTTTGACGAGTCAGATTCATCGTCAGAACTCACATCAGATTTCTTAACAACCCACTTTTGATTGTTAAGATTCACCTTTCTTTTGTAAAAACTTTTTGAACACTCACCAACCTCAAATGTTGAATTTTCAAAAACTTTAAATTTTTTGGTTGGTGGTTTGGTTTTCTCAACAACTTTTTCTTTGAGTTTAAGAGACACTCCCTGTTGTGTTTTGGTTGCCTTTGAACAGTTTCGGGCAATGTGACCAACTATTTTGCAGTTATAACAGGTTCTTGTCTCTTTCTTCTGTTGAACAACATCATTCTTCATTTCCTCTTGCTTCTTTGCAAGGAATTCTTTGTTTGTCTGCTTTCAAAACAAATGCTCTTTTGCCTCTTAAGAAGATGTTCCTGAAACAAAAACAGTTTTTGGTTTATAAGTTTTTTCATTTTTATGATTTTCTGGTGGAATAAAACCCAATCCCTTCTTTTTGAAATTACCATTATGGTTTGCTTTCTTTCGATAATCTGAACCAGAACTGTAACCTTTTTTCTTGTTTAACCTTTGTTGAACTCTTGAGGTGTAATTTTTAGGTTTTTCAGAAAGATTTACATCTTTTATTTCAGAAATATCAATTTCTGTTAATTTGAAAACCTTTTTAATCATTTTAGTTTTAACACCTCTTATTGGAAATTCTTCATCAGAAAATAATTTGTCAGAATCATTCAACGTATATGCTACTTTGAATGTTTCGTCATTCAAATTATTCTTTGACATCAGAAAATCTTTATTGTAAACCCTTTTGTCCTTTTCGACTGTTGGACTTGACATGTCAGACTTTGACTTTGACTCTGACTCCTCGGTTTCATCTTTATCCAACACCTGATCGACCATTTTCTTTATTAACTCAGACTCATGATCAGTATCAGACGATGTGAAAGTGACATCGATGTTATCTGGTAATCCATCTGAAGGTTCAGACTCCCACTTTAAATTGGTTGACTTTTTGACTCTCTCCGAATTAGGATTTCATGGAGAATATCCATTTTCAAGTGGAGGCGGACAATTGGTATAGTTAGTACTGTGTTTCTTACCAGTATCCTTTACTTCAGATTCTTCTTCTTCAAACACCTTCATGCCTTCAACTGTAGGGTATATCCTGTCAATCACATAAGAAGCACATGAGTAACTTTTCAATAATCTGTTAACCCTTTCAGTTTCTATCCTCTGGGTTTCCAATTTTTGTTCAAGTTCAGCACATTTTTCAATATAATCATTTACAATTTTCTGCTTTGTCATGTAAGCTCCTTGAAGTGTCTTCATAGCTGTCGCTTGTTCACTGCTTAATTCATTGTATTGATTCATAGCTTTGTTTAGAACGTCATAAGATTCTTTCAGCCTGTTCATGTTATGAATCAATGTGTTGTTTTGCTTTGTAACAGTTTCACAATTTTCACATTTCTCAAGTATCTTTCCTGCAACAGCTTCCATTTCAACCTTGAAAGCTGGAATTTCTTTAACCTGCTTTTTTATCACTCGAACATCTTCATCATCACTGTCATCTTTCTTGGCTAGAAATCTTAAGTGCTCTTTCATTCTGCTTGCATAATAATCATCAATACTATCTTCAATAATTTGAGCAACAAAAGCTTTATGATCTGAAGTTCTGTTAGGATCAAAATCATCCCAACTGAAGCCTTTCTGAAGCCTTTCATCATCTTGATTTATCAGACATGCTTTACTATCAGCTGAAATATATTTGTCCCAGCTAAATCCTTTTGTCGATCTTTCATCATCTTGATTAACCAGATAAGCTTTCTTTGATTCTTCAATCTCCTTCCTGGCATGTGAAGTTTGTGGCGATTGTTGTTGATATGGCTGTTGAGCAACTTGATGATAAATCGCTTTTCGATAATAATCATTGTTCCCGAACGGATTCTGAGCTCCACTTGCTTCGCGATTTGTGCATTCTCGCTTGAAGTGCCCTTTTTCCCTGCAACGAAAACAAGTAACTTTAGATTTATCAAATCCTAAAGTAGAAACATTAGCATTACGGAAATCATCTCTTCCCGTAATCTGTTTAAACTTCTCAGCTCTTCTCAACACACTAGCCAAACACCACTTAATATCCATTAATTCCATCTCCTCAGCATCGATCTGATCGTAATCCTCTTTTGTCAACATTGGATTTCCGATCCTTCCTGCAACTAAACTCTCATAAGACTCTAACACGATCACCAACAAAGACATATGACCTTTGGCAACTTCTTCCGAGAAATTTTGACCATTTTCAAGATTTAATGCAATGTTACATTGTAGTACTTTGCCATTCTTGGTTACTGAAAAAATTGGATCAAATGATGGATATGAAGAGAATCCCATTTTGCTGTTTAATCCTTGAGATTACCCTCCAGAAGAACTTTTTTCATTGAAAGCAGTTTCGATCTTTGGTGAAGAGTTGGTTTTATCACTAGTACCACCTTTGTAATACAGACCAATATCTTGTTCAACATCAAAATTCTTCATTCTCGCCATCTTTCGTTGTTCCATCTCTTGAGCTTCGAGTTGTTCAATAAACGTGCTCAACGTAAGATTGTCAAATTCAGGTTTATTTTTCAGCATCATAAGATATGTGCCCCAAACATCTTGTGGCAACGCATCGGCCAATTTTTCAATCCATTCTTCATCATCTTTCGTGATACTCAATCTCTTCATGTTCATCACCAAATTGCAATATCTTTCTATAATCTGCTTGGTGTTTTCAGTTTTTAATCCACGAAATAGATCAAATTCTTTATTCAAAAGCGATTTTTTGTTCTTGATCATGTCTTTACTTCCAACAAACTTCGCTTTTAGTGCTTTCCATATTGAGTGTGCACTTCCGTTATGTTGTAGTAAAACCAAGATATCTTCTTTAATAGCCTGTTGCAATAAACTGATCACATTTTTTCACTTTTGTATTTCTTTTTCTCATCAACACTTAGATCTTTAATATCCACCTTCTCTCCATTATCCTTAACCGGTCTAATATATCGATATTCAATACATTCCCATGCATCTAAGTAATTTGCTTGAACCCAATTTTCAAAACGCTCCTCCCATCCACTATACTCTTCAATATTCATGAGCTTAGGCGGTTTTTGCATGGTACCTGTTTCATTTTCTAACATTGTGTTCTGAGCAACAGTAATCGGAGTAGCAAACGCGTTGTAGAACTCATTTTCCATGATTCAGTATCAAAGATTCACAAATACAGTCTTTCAAACGAACTGGAAACTTATCAACCAATCCGTGCGACCTGGTATACAAACCTCAAACGAACTGGACAATTTCAAGCGAACTGGGGTCACTTTCAAGCGAATTGGACAACCTGGTGTGACCTGAGACCCACTTCGTGTGAATTGGAAGCTGATTCAAACGAATTGGACAATTCAAACGACTTGGAGGTTCAATTCGTGCGACCTGGAAGCAAATTTCCCACTTCGTGCGAATTGGAACAATGTTTCACACGACCTGATGATCAATTCATACGAATTGATGCTGATGTCACACTTGCAGACGGTTTTTGACAAAATTGATTAGGTTTTAGTTCGATTTTAGGTCTAATTCTTTCAAGGATTTGTTAAAACAGTGTTTCGCGTAATATATGTGAAAATCAAGCCATTTTATCTGTAAAAACTCTGTTAATTTTGAAAAATCGTGAAGAAAGTGAGTAGAAACCAGAAATTTAGATGAAAACCAGCTGAAATGGTAAGAACTCTTCCTCCTGAGCTCTGATACCACTTGTAGGATCGTTTGCACGACCAAACGAGTCATTCAGAAGAGATCTCGTATTGATTTGATGACGATTTACAACCTGGAGATACTTCGGCAGAGCTTCGCTATCGGAATCATACACCTTACAAATGAGAGACTCAGCTCAGGTATTTATAGAAGTGGCCAGTCCGCACGAAGCAAACATTACCAGGTCGCACGACCTGGCACTTCGTACGAACTGGGCTTTTCCAATTCGTGCAAACTGGTCTTCCACACCCAATTTCCTATTTTCTAGTATACCGAGCTCTGTTCTATTCAATCTAATTACACGACTCGATACAAGCCGAAGTCGACAGACATATGCACCAACAAAAGACAATTTAACTATGTCGTGGTTGTGTCATTTTATGGGACGTCATGCTTAAAAACTTATGTTTTAATTAAGTTAATATGTCCAACACTATAATGCATCAAACATCAAGATAGAAATGGGCACCAACTTCCGTCACCACTACGTTTTATATTCTGGTACGACGTTTTTGGGGTGTGACATCTATTGTGTCCGATAGGGATAGTCGTTTCACTTCTCACTTTTGCAAAAGTTTCCAAAAAGCTATGGGAACACGATTAAACTTAAGTACAGCTTATCACCCTCAAACAGATGGACATAGTGAAAGGACAATCCGAACATTAGAAGACATGCTGAGGGAATGTGTAATAGATTTTGGAGGAAGTTGGGATGATCACTTACCATTAATAGAATTATCCTATAACAATAGTTATCATACAAGAATTAATGTCGCCCCGTTTGAAGCACTTTATGGACGAAACTACATAACTCCAGTATGTTGGGCAGAAATAGGAGAAAGTCAATTATCAGGTCCCGAGATTGTGCAAGAAACCACTGATAAGGTAATTCAAATTAAGGAAAGATCGAAAACAGCACGAGATCCTCAAAAGAGCTATGCCAATCATCGACGTAAGCCATTGGAATTTCAAGTTGGAGACAATGTGCTACTTAAAGTTTCTCCTTGGAAAGGAGTAGTCCGATTCGGTAAGAAGGGAAAGCTAAGTCCCAGATATGTCAGACCATTTAAAGTTATCCAGCGGATAGGACCAGTCGCTTATCAGCTACAACTACCAGAAGAAATGGTAGGCATACATGATGTATTTCATGTATGTAACCTTAAGAAGTGTTTAGCTAATAAATCACTAATAGTTCCTCTTCAAGACATAGAGGTAAATGAAAAGTTGAAGTTTGTTGAAAAACCTCTGCAAATTGAAGATAGGAAGATTAAGAATCTCAAACACAAGAGGTTAGTTCTAGTCAAAGTAAAATAGGATTCAAAAAGAGGACCAGAATATACATGGGAACTAGAGTCGGAAAGGAAGCGAAAATATCCTTAATTGTTCCAATAAATCTCGAGGACGAAATTTAAAACAAGGTGGGAAGAATGTAACAACCATCGAAAACGACCGAACGACTCGTAAAAAAAAACTCCTAATACGCACGATGAGAACACTCCTAACACGCACGAAAAACGAAGAACTCCTACTTTCAACCACGTCGCGCTACACGACGGTGTTTACAACATTTGGTCGCATAACGCGACCGACCTGTGAAACAGCAGGGGACACCTGTCACCACTTGACAGCCACATGGCATGCCTACTTGGTGACTCACACCACCTATGCCCTAGCTAGACCCTTCGCGCTACGCGAAGGGGTTGTGTTGTTTCGTTTGCGCGATGCAACGAGATCAAAATCAGGCTATAAAAGGGACGTGCATGGGACACTTCGAAATTGCTCATAAACTTTCTTTCTTTCTTTGAATACTTTTATCTAACCACTATACCCGACGCACTGACACTCTACCCGTTATCAGAGTATTAACTCGAATCACTGATATGGTACTTTGTCTGATCGATTGAAACCGATCCAACAGATATTTAAGTGCTGCTGGTATACAGCTATACTTTGTCACTCGTTGTGGGTTTTAATCTCGTGATTATCGTTAAAGTTGGATTAAGTTAATACACTAATACGTTTGCATTGTGTGTTTAACTAGGAACCAGGCTTTAACCAGCAGGCTAATACAGCTACCTTAAATCTGTAATGTGAGTCATTCTCTTTTATCAAAATGCATTTCAAAACCCTAAATGTTTTCTAGTTGTATTACAGTGATTAAGTCTTTGTAGCCTTACTGAAATTACTGCCAATATGTGGGGTTTTGTATACACTACTTGATAAGCTTCACTAGTTGAGAGAATGATCAACAGTGATATGACCACAGTCACGGGAACTGCCTAGTGTCAAATACTTTTGGGTAATAGTAAGATATAATTATAACAAATGTGGTTTTAAATAAATGAATGAACTCACCAGTATTTCTCGCTGATCAAATGTTTTTAAAACGCGTTTCAGGTAAATTACTATGAAGAAAAGGGAAAAGTGTTGTGAAGCACTTCAGCTTAAATAAGTGGCTATGTAAACCTGAATAAAACGTGTTTTAAAAATCAAGGATTTATCCCAATGAAAATCCTTTATGTAAATACGGGTTTTACCCCACATTTTATGAAATGAAAAGTTCAGTGTTTTGAAACTCTGATATTTTTCCTGACACCCGGTCCTGATAAGTTTTCTGCTGTGAATTTAATAAACATCGGTACCACTTGTATCTGCTCACAGCTCCCGCCCAGGGTAGGGTCGGGTCGGGGGTCGTGACACTATACTTGGAGGCTGTCATTCATACACCCATTTCTCCTATTCTTTAAACTACTGGTAAGCAGTGAGTCCTCCACCTAATCATCTAGAGCATGACAGTGATTTTTATTTCCATGATTTTTACAATCATAATACCGAACTTTGTATGATAAAACACCATATGGTGATTGGTAGTATCTTAGTGTGTACCACAGATTGCTTTCATTCCTGGCCAGTATGAAAGATTAATGCATGGAACCTCTAAGATCTCCCAACAATAGTATTCTACTAATACTAGTAGCAAGCATTTATATATATATATATATATATGAGAAAGATCCGCTAGAAACCACCCTTTATTGCGAGAACCGCGAGAACCAATGTGAACACAACCAAAAATACCTAAAAATAGCTAAAAAACACACAATTTTTTTTTAATATTTCTTATAAAAAATAGCTACTTTTAGTAGAAAAAAAATTTAAATTTTTGTTTGGCTATTAAAAGTAGCGATTTTAATGTAAAAAATATTAATTTTTTTTTTGTGTGTGTGTGTGTGTGTGTTTTTTTTTTCTTAGGTTTTTTTTGGGGTTTAGTTTTTAGCATTTTAGCTTGGGTGGAGGGTGGGGGGGGGGGTGTTAGGTTTTTTTTTAAGGGGGGTGGGGGTTAGGTTTTTTTGGTGTGTTCACATTGGTTCTCGCGGTTCTCGCAATAAAGGTGGTTCTCGCATGAACCCTACCCTATATATATATATATATATATATTGGCTATGTCACTGCCATAAAAATACGTTGACTGAAAAGTGTATCGAATCTCCAAATAATCTCGACTATGTGGAAGGAGAGGGACCCACATTAAATACATTGACTGAAACGTGTCCCGAATCTCCAAATAATCCCGACTATATGGTAGGAGAGGGACCCACATTAAATACGTTGACTGAAAGATGTCTCGAATCTCCAACTAATCCCGACTAGGTGGAAAGAGAGGGACTAAAAAGCCAAAATAAAGTCTCTAGAGCTATATAGCCAATTATAAATGAAAGCCCATTACCAGCTACGGTGAGTGAGGCTAGTAAATCTAAGATGTGTGGATTTGCAAGATCTAATGCAAATAAAGTGACCTGCTACTAAATTCCTAAATCTTACTGATGGCCATATAACTCTCAATTAAACTAATGGCGAGCCTAAATATTGGCGATTCAACTAAGAAAAATGGTGGTGACAGCTTAGAGCACCGGAACCGTACGGATGAAGACAATAATCTTCAATCCCAGATTGTCGATGAATCGGTAAGCCATGGCTGAATTTATAACTACACTTAAAGGGCCAGGGCCATCAGTACTGTTTTGGTCAAAAATTACCGAAGCAATTAAGTGATCAAATTAGTTAAGTGAGGTAGTGTGCTAGAAATGAGTGTTGAAAATATGTTAATCAAGTTAATTGCAAAAACAGTTTCAGGATACGGCTCAGGATATAGAGCTGTATCTATGATCAAACAATGAGCAAAAAAGTAAAGGTTGACACGTGATGTACGAGGAAAGCCCTTGATCAATCTAGATCGCCGGCACAAAACCTTGGGAGCTGACAATCACAGCTGCCTTGTTCTTCTATTACTTCAAATATCAGGATACAGTGCAGGATGTGATGCGGATCAACTTGGTGTTACAATGTAATTCGAATACAAGTGTTTGTGTATAGTGTTTGTTGTGAGCTAGAGAGCAAAAGTGTTCGAAAGTGTGTGTGAAAGTTGCGTGCCTTAATCTGATCCGCCCCCATCTATTTATAGTAAAAGAAATGCAACAAACTATCCTAATAAACCGGGATCCGGCGAATATTCCCCACTCGAACGTTGTAGACCTGGTCTTTCGGGTTCAACGTCTCTCACATAACAGATACGCCCGAGTCTTGAGGAGAAGAAGTCCATCTGACCGTTAGTAACCCACAACCTCTAACCTGCACGTTGTTAATTTAGTTAACACCAGGATATGGCCCAGGATGATACCAATATCCTAATCCAGTATCCTGATCACAAGTAAACAACCAAAAGCAGGATATTAGTCAGGATACATATACTCAGAAAATGGCCCATAACAATTGTCCCCAAATATATCTGTTGGTATACCAATCCAACGGATATATTTTAAAAATTCTATCTCTTAAATCAAGGCATTTAAAACGAAACGATGGTTGAGGTGACATTGTGCCATTTTCAATGCAATATTTACTCTTTACCCCCCTATATTCAGCCTATAATTAGCTGAGATATTTCTTCTTGTTATCATTACTCTTCAAGCGATTTTCAGGTAATCATCCTTTCCTTCATCCTCTATTCTTTTTCCTGAATTTCTTTTAGTTTGCTTGATACCCTTCATGGCATCACGGACAAGATCTCGTTCGGATGAACCAGTCTCAACCCTCGTGAGTCAAAACCTCATACGAGAACCAGAAAAAGAAATCTGCTGCTTTAACAATGCCGATATCGCTGCCCTCAAGGATTCCGGCGCCTTTCCCGCTGGAACAGTCATTCGCCCTTTTGATCGGGAGGTCCGATCAGACGTATCATCAGACGAGTGGGTCTGCTTTTTCGCCTACCCCTTTTCTTTGGGACTCCGATATCCATTTCCACCCTTCATCTCTCGTTTCTTCGACCTCACCGGCCTTAGTTATGCCCAAACTATGCCAATGGTCTGGCAAATTTTGATGGTGCTAGACCAAATCAAATCTCGCCATTGCCCTGACCTGTGTATTGAAGACCTCCCCCTAGCATATCGGTTGAGGTCCCATGGTGATAGCCGTTTTCTTTTGTTCTCTACATCCAAGAGCCCTTTAGTCCTTAAGGCCACCAAGAACGAAGACCGATGGCGGCGAAAGTTCTTTTTCGTGAAAAGAGACTCTATTGACAAGGGTTTCGATCTGGCGGTTAGATGGTTAACCAAGGGTAGGATCTAGGGTTTTAGGAATATCCCCAAATGTATCCTTAAACTATATCCCAGACTTATATCCTGATGTTTTTATGCAGCGAACTTCAGAGATTTAGCACCCCCCAGTGCGGAATCCAAGTCCAGGATCAAAGAAATCTACCGACTTCCTGCCAGTGAAAGAACTTTCTCCCTGTCTCTTACAGATTCAAGCCAAAAATCAAGTTCAGAGATGTCTGGTAAGCATATTCTCAGTAATTATCTTTATTTATCAAACCGATTATCTTTCAGAGATATGATGAGTTTAAAAATATCTTCCCTTATGCAGTACCAGTTTTCAACCTCGAAGGCTTCCAACTTGACGAGTTGGATAGTTACTCCAGCCTTGTACCTGTCAAATAAGAATCCAAGCCGAAGTCGTCTGCCACACCAAAGCCTACCACTTCAAAGACTACTACCGCTCCTAAAGCTCCTCCGGCATCCAGGACCCGGGCCTCCAGCTCCCGGAAGAGAAAAGAAATGGATTCTCCAGCCGCCTTCGAGACATTCTCTCTCGAGAATCATGGATTTAGTGAAGCCACTTCATTCCTCAAGCAGGTTAAAATTCCCTTCCGATATCCTGATCATGCATGTTAATCATTATCCTGCTCATTTTACATTGATACCTGTATCTTTAACTGCAGGGCTTGGAACGTCTCATGCACTTGTATGAAGACGCCTGTGGGCTTAATAAGATGCTGGAGATTAGGCTCGAAAAAGCTGAAGCCACTATAGCTGATCAAGGAACAATTGCGGCTGCCAAGTCCCAGCATTATGAAGACAAATACAAGGCAATGACCCAGGAACATCAAGCTGCCCTCCACAAAGCCAATAAGGATGCTCAAGCCAAACTAGATGCCGCCCTTCTTCAATACCAGCAGGATATGAGTTCATATCAGGACAGTCTCAAAGCATCCGTCATTATCTCCCTTCTCCAAGCCAGGTTAAGGATGGCTTATGAGGCCAAGAGCTTGGGCTTCGAATGCCCCTCCTGGAATGTAAAGGCTTGGGAAGCGAAACTACAGGATCTTGGAGGTCATCCCGTCGCTAATCCCACAAAGCATGCTGGTGAAGAGCCTTCTATGGCGGCAGAGGAAGTGGCCAATGCTGGTGATGATGCCGGGAAGAATCCTGAGGGGCATGCTGGTGCAGATGCTGGGAAAGAAGTTGCTGATCAAGAAGGTGCTGCCCCCTAGGCGGCGAAGTGGGCGATGATGGATATACGTGCCAAGGCCGGAGCCCACTTTTTTTTAAATTTCATGGTTGTGGTTTGTACAAACAATTTACTTTTCCTGTCGTTGAACAATTTATATTTCCTGCACTAGAACAATACGATGACCAAAGGTGGATGGGTCCTGGGTTTCAGGATGAAGCCCTTGGTCATCGGTTAGTATAACCTGTTTTGAATGTCGTAACGATTGAAGGTGGACAGGTCCCGTTTTGAGATAGAACCTTCAACTGTTACGTAAGTATGGTAAAGACTAAGTGTGCTTTTGGTGGATGGGCCTCGGTTTGAGGTGAAACCAAAAGCACAATTTTTGACATGTTAATAATATAACTCCCTTTTGACTTATTTGTTGTTGCCTTTTAATTTCTGTCATGCATTTCTTAATGTAGATTTTAACTTTGCAAAATTTTGTACAACTATCTTTTGAAAGTATCCTGATCAATATACTCAGTGATATATTATGAAAACTTTTATTAAATATAATTTCTAAAAATTCAATCAACTTTAGAGAAAACTTCTAAAGAATAAAAGATAGTCCATTTTCTAAAACCAGTTTTGACAATACTTGTTTGATCAAAGTTTTAATTTCATTCAAGTATCACTTCCAAATATTTGAGTCAAATATCCCGAAACGCATCCCAAAAACACATTTTGAAGATATATCCTTTTCAGGATACTTAAACCATAACCTGAGTTATAAAATTTATGTAAGGTTTATAAAGGAAAGATCATACCAGGAACTGAATCTAACCCTAGTATTAATCTCCAATCCCTTTTGCGACTTCTCCTACTAAGATGTCCCTTGTTCGAGACACTTAGCTCAACTTTGATCCTTTGTGCATCATACAATTGCTTTAGATGGAATGTCCCCTGTGCAGGAAGTCCTCAAACACTTAGAAAATTTCTGAACACTAGTTCCAATTGTATAAACATTTTTTTGTGTTACAGGGGTAAAACCCAAAATATACTGGAGATAAATCCTTCGTATCCCGGGGGAAATCCCAAATTTTCAAACTCCAAGACTTAGAAAGGTGAAAACCTTTAAACCTTAGAGAGTATGAAAATACCCTTTCATGAGAGAGGGTGATCAATCCTCATATACCTTTAGGATTCAGGATATAGCCAACAGTAACGAAACTGTCATCCACTTTTACATGGACTGGTCCTGCCACCTTGAACTATTCCCGAATAACTTGCGCTCCAGGTGGGGTGTTTAAACCCAATTCGGAAGAAAGATGAATACCTTTAAACCTGTGAAGGAATCAGGATCCCTTATACGTGAGAGAGGGGGCCAATCCTCTAATCTTCCGGAGTATCCTGAGTGTGTATCCTGGTGCTATATCCCGAAGTATATTCTGCAAAACCACTATAAGCTAAGGTGGGTGTTAGCCTGGCTAACACCCCTCCGATGCTTAAGTCAGTAATAGGTTCAAAATAGTAAATGATATTAAAATTTAATAAAAGAGTCAGAATCCATACCGCCCTGAGTCAGAATTTGAATTCCATACTCACTTAAAATAGAGCTTTAAATGTATAGCATTCCAGGATCTCGGTAGCATATCTCCCTCCATATTCTTGAGTCGGTATGCTCCTTTTCCTGATTCTGATTCAACCTCATAGGGTCCTTCCCACTTTGGAGCCAACTTTCCATCAGCAGGATTAGTAGTATTCTGAAAAGCTTTTCTTAATACCCAATCTCCAATCTGAAATCTCCTAGTCCTTATATTCTTGTTGTATGCTTTAGATATCCTCTGTTGATATGCTGCCATCCTTAGCCTTGCAGCATCTCTTGTCTCATCAATAGTATCCAGTTCCTGGCATAGGACTTCAAGATTCTTCTCAGGATCCCTGAGGTTGGATCTCGCTGTAAGTATCACCATTTCTGTTGGAATCACCGCTTCTGCTCCAAACACCAAGGAAAACGGGGTTTGGCCAGTTGCATTCTTCACCGTTGTCCTATCAGCCCACAAAACAAAGGGTAATTCTTCTGCCCATCTTCCTTTCTTAGCCCCTAGTCTCTTTTTCAAGTTGTTGACAATTATCTTGTTCGATGATTCTGCTTGTCCATTTGCTTGAGGATGTACCGGAGTAGACGTAATCATTTTGATTCCCCAACTCTTGCAGAAGTCAGTAGTCCTTTTACTTATAAATTGAGATCTGTTGTCACAAATTATCTCAGCTGGTACTCCAAACCTAGTCAGGATATTCCTTTTTATGAAGGATACCACTTCTTGATCTCTAACTTGAACAAATGCTTCTGCTTCAACCCACTTGGAGAAATAATCCGTCATTGCCAACATGAAAACGTTTCCTCCTGGAGCCTTTGGAAGCTTTCCCACTATATCCATACCCCATTTCATGAACGGCCAAGGGGAAACAATAGGATACAGCGGTTCAGCAGGCTGATGTAATATGTTACTATGTCTTTGGCATGCGTCACATCTTCGAGCATATTCTGTGGCATCTTTCCTCATCATCGGCCAATAATATCCTGTCCTTAATACTTTTGAGAATAAGGACCTGTCCCCAGTATGGTTACCACAATCCCCTTCATGTATATCCTGAAGTACTTCTTTGGTTTCGGGATCCTCCAAGCACCTCAGATATGGCCCTGCAAGAGATTTCTTATACAAAACATCATTTATAATAGTGAATCGTGATACCTTCATTCTAAAGGCTTTAGGATTCTCATTCTTTGGGATGTGTCATTCCTTGAGATATCTCATGATTGGAGCCGTCCAGGACTTTGGATCCTCCTCAGGATACTCATCATCAGGATCCTGAATACTTATTACTTCCTTATCCTGAGGATTCGTCGCAGGATATAGGATATGTACTATTGGTATTCGAGTTCCTTCCGGTATCCTGACCGATGATCCCAGATTTTCCAAGGCACCTGCTTCAGCATTATCCTCTCTTGGTACCTGTTCAAGTGTAAAAACATCGAAATATCCTGCTAATTTTTTGAGAATTTCGAGATACTCGATTAACTTCTCACCCTTAACTGCATAGGTTCCATTAAAGTGATTAGTGATTAACAAAGAATCAATATATACTTGCAAATTCTTGATACTCATATTCTTAGCCAACTCTAATCCTGCAATTAAAGCCTCATATTCTGCCACATTATTAGTAGCAGGAAATTCACACCTAATAGCCCGGGGTAATATGTCCCCCTATGGCGATTTTAGTAGTATACCTAGACCTACAGCTCTTACATTAGATGCACCATCAGTATACAATGTCCAGCATTCTAAGTTTTCTCCTAGCTGCTGTACTTCTAAATCTACTTCATTTTGAATGTCACTACTGAAATCAGCCACAAAGTCAGCTAAAGCCTGAGACTTTATGGCATTTCTAGGCTCGTATACTAAGTCATAAGCACTCAGTTTTACTGACCATTTAGCCATCCTACCCGACATCTCGGGTTTCCTAAGCACGTTTTTAACAGGATAATTGGTTTTAACATGAATCCTATGTGTCTCAAAATAATGTCTAAGTTTTGTTGACGCCATAACTAGGGCTAATATCAATTTCTCTAGATGAGAATATCTAGTTTCAGCATCTAGTAAACTTTTACTAACATAATAGACAGGATATTGCTGACCTTCATGGTCCTTTATAAGAACGGCACTTACAGCATTCCCTGATACAGCAAGGTATAGGGATAGTTGTTCACCCTTTTCAGGCTTCATCAATAGAGGTGCAGTTGAGAGATACCGCTTCAAATCCTGCAAGGCTGCTTCATGCTTTGCTCCCCATTCGAACTTCTTATTCTTCTTGAGGATATCATAAAATTCCTTGCATTTTTCCGAGGATCTTGAAATAAATCTGTTCAATGCTGCTACTCGGCCTGTTAACCGTTGAACATCCTTCATATTCGAAGGTGATTTTATATCCAGGATAGCTCTAATCTGCTCCGGGCTCGCCTCTATGCCTCTTTTGGTCACCAAATATCCTAGAAACTTTCCTGCCCCCACTCCGAAATGGCACTTAGCAGGATTCAGTTTCATGTTATACTGATCCAGGATATCAAATGCTCCCTTAATATCCTGGAGGTGATCCTCAGCCTTTTTAGATTTCACCACCATATCGTCAATATATGCCTCCATGGTGTCCCCCAGCTTGTCTTTAAACATCATGTTTACCAACCTCTGGTATGTTGCACCTGCATTTTTCAAACCAAAGGGCATAGCAGTATAACAATAAATACCTGTTTGTGTCATGAAGGCAGTATCCTCCTGGTCCGAAGGCTCCATTTGAATCTGCTGAAATCCTGAGGATGCATCCATGAAGGTTAACATCTCATGCCCGGCAGTAGCATCCACCATTGCATCAATATGGGGAAGAGGAAATGGGTCTTTAGGACAAGCCTTGTTCAAGTCCGTGTAATCTACACAGACTCTCCATTTCCCATTTTTCTTCTGTACCACGACTACATTTGCCAGCCATCTTGGAAACTTGACTTCTCTGATCATTTTGGACTTCAACAATCTTTTAACTTCCTCTTGTATGATTGTATTTCGTTCAGGAGAAAACTTCCTTCTTTTTTGCTGAACAGGCTTGAACGACCTGTCAATTCCAAGCTTGTGAGTGATAATGTCTTTGGATATACCTGTCATATCCTCATGCTTCCATGCAAATGTTGACATCCTGCACTTCAAAAAGTTAGTTAACTGTTCTTCAATATCCTAAGGGATATTGGTTCCTACGAACACTGAGATATCAGGATTATCCTGATCCAGGATAACTTTCTTCATATCCTGCTCTGAAGCCTCCACGATATCCTGTGCCCGCATCTTTAATTGCTATGCTGGATTAGGCTTGGTTGAGGATTTCATTGAGGATGAGTAGCATTCCTTCGCCTCATGCTGATCACTATCAACTTTGACGACCCCCTAAGGGGTAGGGATCTTGATGCATTGGTGATAAGTCGATGGCACAGCCTTCATGTCATGGATCCATGGCCTGCCTAGTATGATGTTATAGCAGGATAGGGAGTCCATCACACAGAAGCGTTGTATCGAATTGACCCCTTCAACATATACTGGTAACTTTATCTCTCCTACGATGTTCCTAGCTTCTCCACTGAAACCAACGAGCACAGTGGACTTCGAAGTAATGTCCATCGGAGATACATTCATCCTCTTCAATGTTTCCAGCTGAATTATGTTGACAGAGCTACCATTGTCCACCAATATCCTGCGTACAAAACGGTTAGCAACATACAATGTTATTACGAGAGCATCATGGTGAGGATCCTGCACAGTATCCCTGTCATCACTGTCGAAGGTGATCACTTTATCAGTTGTAAGGGTGGTCATCCTGGCTGGTCTGTCTCCCCTTTCAGTCTTAGCTTCCTTTGCATGTCTCTTGGCCGCAGAATACGAAGTCCCACAAATGTCGGATCCTCCTGAAATAAAGCTAATTATTTTGGCATCTGCTGGGGGTGATGCTGCTCGTTCAGGATCCTTCTCAGGATCCTGCCCTTTATTCTTCTTTCTTCCCAGCAAACCCTTCAGATACCCCTTGCTTAATAGGTAGCTTATTTCTTTCCTTAGAGCAATGCAATCCTCGGTCACATGTCCGAAATCTTCATGGAAGGCACACCATTTGGATTTATCCTTCCAATCAGCTTTCTACTGACTCTTTCGAGGCCACCTAGCTTTGTCTCATAAACCCTGCATAGCATACATTAACTCAGGTATATTAACAGAAAAGCAGTATTCAGATAACTCAGGATATTCTTCAGGATCCTCGTCTTCAACAGTATTCACTTTCTTGTTGTCATTTCTGCCATATGGCTTAGAGCGATATGGTTTATACGAGGATTCTGATTTCCTGTTGGTTGATTCATAGGTTGAGGTAGAATTCATCCTCTCTTGCATCTTTTTGTCATCTTCCAAGCGGATATATCTCAAAGCCCTGTTACGAGCTTCGTCGAGATTCCTGCAGGGATTCATTACAAGATCCTGATAAAACTGAGAATCCTTTTGTAACCCCATCTTAAAAGCCTGCACAGCTGTTGCAACATCAAGATGTGGGATATCCAAGGATTCCCGACTAAATTTTTTCACATAATCCCTCAAGGATTCCTGAGGTCCTTGAGTTATCCTGTAAAGATCACTGGTTAGTTTCTCAAAACTCCGACTGCAAGAAAACTGACTATTAAATAAATTAACCAAATGAGCAAACGAAGTAATTGAGTAAGGAGGAACATTTAACAGCCATTTTAAGGCTGATCCTGTCAAGGTAGAACCGAAACCCTTGCACAAGCATGCTTCCTTGAGCTCCGGAGGGATAGGGTTAATCTCCATTCTTTCTCTATACTGGGCAATATGCTCTTCAGGATCCGTAGTCCCATCATACAGTTTCATGTTGGGGGTCTGAAATCTTTTTGGGATTTCAGCATCACAGATAGGATATGCAAAGCGGGATATCCTGTGGCTGTCTTGGGATACTTCCGGAATTGGCTGGACCACTCCAGGCACACTGGATATCATGTCCTTCAATTTCTGAAGCTCCCTAGTAAATGTTGACGTCATACATGCATCCTGCAAAGACCCATTATTGTTAGTAGCAAGAGTATTATTATTTGACATGTTACCGGTCTGAG
The DNA here is from genome assembly GCA_030545235.1 of Helianthus tuberosus. NCBI lineage: Eukaryota > Viridiplantae > Streptophyta > Magnoliopsida > Asterales > Asteraceae > Helianthus > Helianthus tuberosus. The sequence goes on along the minus strand of CM060366.1, from coordinate 170,918,534 downwards.
GATTCTGGTCATATCCTGAAGCATATCCTGAGCTCCTCATAGTTGACATCCTGACCGAGGAGGGTATCTCAGGAATATGATTCTGAGAATGGCTTGGCATGATATTCCCCCGGTTATCTTCAGTGTAAACTGCAGAACTGAAGTTCAAAGCTCTAGGCTGCAAAGGAGTGACAATTTCTTTAGCAGGTCTACTTGGGCCGGATTTCAAGAGTTGTATCTCTCTTATCAGCATCCGATTAGTTTCATGCTGCTGCCTCATCTGTTCCTGTACACTACCAAACAAATTCAGAATTTCATCATTAGAAGCCAAAACAGGACCAGATCCCTGAGTAGTGGGAGCAGGGATAACATCTCGAGCCACATGACTTTCAGTTCCATGTGAAGAAGTTTGCATTCGTGGAGGACGAGGTGGAAGCACCGAACCAATTGTTGCAGAGGTTGTAGCAGACATGGTGGAAGAGCTCATGTTTGATCTCGAGGCCATTGAAAACAATGTAGCAAAAAGTTTTGACAATAGAAAGCCGAGTAATGATTTTACTAAAGTTTTTAGCAAAAATAGCACCACTTGCCCCACGGTGGGCGCCAAATTGTTTTGGTCAAAAATTACCGAAGCAATTAAGTGATCAAATTAGTTAAGTGAGGTAGTGTGCTAGAAATGAGTGTCGAAAATATGTTAATCAAGTTAATTACAAAAATAGTTTCAGGATACGGCTCAGGATATAGAGCTGTATCTATGATCAAACAATGAGCAAAAAAGTAAAGGTTGACACGTGATGTACGAGGAAAGCCCTTGATCAATCTAGATCACCTGCACAAAACCTCGGGAGCTGACAATCGCAGCTGCCTTGTTCTTCTATTACTTCAAATATCAGGATACAGTGCAGGATGTGATGCGGATCAACTAGGTGTTACAATGTAATTCGAATACAAGTGTTTGTGTATAGTGTTTGCTGTGAGCTAGAGAGAAAAAGTGTTCGAAAGTGTGTGTGAAAGTTGCGTGCCTTAATCTGATCCGCCCCCATCTATTTATAGTAAAAGAAATGCAACAAACTATCCTAATAAACCGGGATCCGGCGAATATTCCCCACTCGAACGTTGTAGACCTGGTCTTTCGGGTTCAACGTCTCTCACATAACAGATACGCCCGAGTCTTGAGGAGAAGAAGTCCATCTGACCGTTAGTAACCCACAGCCTCCAACCTGCACGTTGTTAATTTAATTAACACCAGGATATGGCCCAGGATGATACCAATATCCTAATCCAGTATCCTGATCACAAGTAAACAACCAAAAGCAGGATATTAGTCAGGATACATATACTCAGAAAATGGCCCATAACAAGTACTAAAACAAAATTTTATTTCTAAACCCCACTCTACAACTTATAAGACTAAAAAGTCTCACTACTCCTCAACTAAGAGTGAGCGAAGTATCAATAGTATCATCAAAACTGAGCCTCGTAACTCTAAGGAGGGGTGCTCCTATAAATATTTCGTCTCATGTAAACCTCGTGACTTAACGGGTGAGGAAGGAGCCAATGATTGTCACACCCCGATATTTCCACGTATTACTGGTAGGCCCGGTCGGGAGTATCGTGACGTAGTTGATATCATCATAGTCAAATAATCACAGTTCAAGCACAGCGGAAGTCAAAAGTAAAATATATTACAAACCGAATGAAAGTAACATAAGTATTATAAACGGAATGTAAGATGGATCCACAGGCGGATCTTAAAACAGAAACATAAACACAGTTCAACAGACTTTAGACGTTTAGAACTTGCAAGATTCCTTAATAACGCCCTGAGCTCCCAGCCAATTTACGTACAGTACCTGTCACTTAACCTTTTTGGAAAATACGTCAGTTTACACTGGTAAATACAATTAACTGACTCTTTTGAAAAATATTTATGAAAATTGAGTTGAATGCACGAGGCACAAATATTCTTTTATAACTTGGGACAATAATATTAATAACAATCTTGTATCAGATTTACATGTTTGTCCAACATTTAGGGCCGGTGATTATACAAACCGATCAAGATTAATCGACACACCACAAATATAACTCACAAGAAGTTACCTTTCGAGTGATTATATCTTTTACATACGCAACAGGAGGTGTTATGCCTACACCTTGTGCTTAAGTTGTGGCCATTCACTTTTTAAATGAGCCAAGGATATCCAGGACACGGTCATTAACCCCCAATGTTATTTGTTATCAAGCAATACTGATTAAAACGGGATTATGCAATTTAATCATCTCTGATTAAAAGGTTTCTACACCCGACCAAGCGGTATTTTTATAATACCGTACCCCAAGCCCGTATAACGGAAAATAAGTCAAATTAGGCCCATTAGGGGTATTTTGGTCATTTTAAAGATTATAAAAGAAGTTAAACGACAATCTGAGGTTCTGGTCTAAAATGATCCGTAAAAATATTTATTTTATCAAGTTATATCAGTAAGATATCTGACATGTGTGAAATTTATCATTTATGGCCAAACTATGCATCGTAGGGGCATTTTGGTCATTTCACATATGCTTTAAGGGTTAATTTTGGAAACCATCGTAGGGGCATTTTGGGCATTTTGGTCATTTCACATATGCCTAGACATGTTCAATTAATATTTACCAAGTTATTAAAGTGACAAAACTGATTTTATTGCCTTTACATCATTAGTTATGAATTTTGTTTAAAAACCGACTCGCTTAACTTTTATTTTAATTACTTTGACCCGACAATTAACTAAGCAAACGTGGTAATTAGGAGGTGCCCTTTTGAGGGTTTAATACCTACCTAATTACGAGCATGTAGCCATGTTCGTTGCGAACAATGGCTTGACCGTTTAAAAGTCAAACCGTTTATCACAAACACTTGACTTTTCGGCTTTAAGAGTTAAACAATTGAACTAAGCATGAAAGGACACTTACAAAGGGTCCAAGCAAGGATGGAATTGATCTAGAATGCTCAGGTATGAAGCACAAAAAGCTCTAACTTAGAACAATTCAGATCAAGTGTGAAATGAGAGCAAGAACACCTGGGTTTATATAGGATTTTGAGAACCGTTAGGATCGTTTCTCATAACCCGTGCTTCCATCTTGGCCCTCCATGTGTGCCCATGGTTTCTAAATACAATGGGGGTTGAAAACAGCTCATGGTATTGAGAATTTTACATAAAATTCAATGAAAAACGACCAGAATGCTGAAAATAAGAATCTGCCCAGACCTGGGCGTAGGCTACGCTACAGGGGGCGTAAGCTACGGCCTGCATAGATCAAACATACACACAAACTTTCAAACTTTGTCATTTTTGGCCCCTTGTCTTCCATACTTGCATGTTCTAACACATTTAAGGCCCGTTAAGCCATTTTCAAGGCTCTACAATGATGCCTAAACATAGGGAACATAAAACATGCTCAAAAATATGTCGGAGGTCGGTTTGTTTGGCCGTATGGTCGCGTCGTTCGGCTAATTACGACGAAACACGAACGGACGCGAAAAACGATCCAAATTACGCGACGAATGGAATTTTATCATTCCAAACACTAAAATAAAATATTTTAATGCTTACATAAATTTTTGGATGTCCGGATATATTCAGAACGTAAGATATGCGCGAAAATGCAAACTTACGCACTTTTTGACGCTTTTAGTCCCTATTGATCAAATAAGTTTATTTTTGCGCACCAAACACCTTTAAGCCTATATCTAAGCTATGTAAAGGATATTTAGGGCATGTTTAACTTATGATCATATTCCAGAAGGTTCGATACCATACGAATCGATAGAGTTTTGCAGTTTGACGCAAATAGTCCCTCTAATGCGCAAACTTGCGCATATCATCGTTTAATAGCATCGAAGCGTTATCCAAACCATATTAGACATTCTTGAAAGTATTATTAAACATTACGATGCTTCAGGTTCGTAAAAAGGTCATTCAGAGGTATAATTAAACATATTGACACTTTTAACCCCTCAAACTTGCAAAGTTGCGCGTAACGTCACTTAAAGGCATAAAAGCCTTAGACGGCCAATAATTGGCATCCCCGAGAGTATAATCAAATATCATAAAGCTCCCAGTTAGTTAAAAGGTCACTCGGAGGTAAGAATTAACATGTTGACGCTTTTAACCCTTCATTGCGCAAACTTTCAATTAATTACGCAAACGGCTACTCTCAATCAACGAGCGGCTCAATTGTGAATATGATTATCGTGTAACATTATCCAGAGGCTTATATTAAGCATGTTAACATTTCCAGTCCTTCTATAATTAAAATTTTTGATTTTTCGAAAAATTAGTCCCTTAAATTCAACGTTTGACTTTATTAGGGTTTATTACACGTGTCAATACATCATTGGACATGATTTTACGAGGTGTTACATCCTCGCCCCCTTAAAAGAAATCTCGACCTCTAGATTTGTTTAAATAATGGAAGTACTTTCTGAGGTATCATGGACTTAACCTCCATAGCATATTTAGGACTCTTAGGGCATCTCAGTTGACCTATACAATAGGTACATACTTTCTTTCAGAGTTTCTTAACCTGCCGAACCTTAATCAATACGAGTTTCTCATCGAACCATAAATTTTCATTAGTCTGCATATCATTATGTGACAAAGCTCTCGACTTATCGACGAAACATATCCTTAAATCACTAATGTGGGACACATTGATTTTCATCAAGTTCCTCAGGTAAGTTTTAGCTTATAAGCTACTTGATCTTGATATATTCGATTTCCTCGAATGATTCTATATATCCAGAGCTTAACTTACCCTGATAAATTAAAATTCAGCACACCCTTCTTAGGGCGATACTTTCAATTGAACCTTACTCCTTATTAAGGACTTAAGAGGGTTGCGACTTCCATTAATCCTAAATTTTCCGCCGATTACTGGAAAATTTTTAGATGATTACGAATTTGTATGATCTTATTCGTTGTTTCCAAGGCAACTTTCAGATCTTGATAATTGGACTTACCAATCTTCTGTCTAACAATAGATGTTTAACATTCCATCTATACAAGGTCCTCAAAGGAGCAGTATTGATACTTACATAATAACTATTATAGAAAAGCTTATTTAAGGTGAGATGGTTATTCCAACCACTGCTTAAAACCAATCTTAAGGAATAGCTAATCCTTACCGCTAGTCGAACAAATCGATGATCCTGGGCAGCTGATGGCGATTCTTAATTGTTGCCTAAATAGGGTTGCGGTAATCAATGCATAAGCAAAATGAACCATCTTTCTTAATTAACAATACTGAAATATCAGAATATTGAGTTAGGCTTTAAGAACCTTTATCTTAAAATACTTTTGATTAGGGTTTTGATTCTTCCAATGATGGTACTAGACGTCCTGGAGATTTCATAATAATGCAGCCCCAAGTGGGATGTATATCTTAACTCTACTTGCCTTCCAGGAGGTAAACAGGGTAGTCTTTGGAGAAGATAATCAAGACACAAGGAGATTACAGAGATTTTCCAAATCTCAGGCTCCAGTTCATCTATCATTGCCTGTGTCAGATAAGTGACACATTTTCTTTACGAGTCCATGGATTCCTTAATCAGAGACACTTATTTGGACAATTCCATTTTGGATATCTCCTTTGAATACCATTTAGCTGACTTTAGTACAATATGACCATTGGGATATCTCAGTGGTTCCATGCATTAAACCTCCATACTGATCAGGCATGGAAGCAATCTATGGAACATATTAAGATACACCAATCCTCATATGGCGCTTTTATCATACAGTCTGGTATTCGTAGTTGATAGAAATCAAGAGATATCAAACTAACATACACCGACGTACTCCGACTGGAGAAAGAGTACTCTAGAATTTTACGACTGAAGATTTCTGACAGGAATCGAAGAAATGGTTCCTATGATTTTCATCTGTAAGTTTTTTACCTTACACTTAATATCTGGGGTTCTTATGGAAGGTTTTAAAAGTTTGCTATACTTATAATTTATGAAGGATTTATTGGTATCTGAATCCAAACAGAACTCTTAGCATTTATATTGCTGATAAATGATAAGGAATGTAGCTGATGTTATTATTGATGTGACCTGCCTCAGGCATTTATCGGGAGAGTTGAAACACTTTCATTCTTAGGCTTTCTATCCTTAGCCGCACCTCCCTTGGCATATTTAGGGCATGTAGTCTTGATGTGGCCCTTCTCGTTACAGCCGAAGCAGACTGCATTCTTTATGTCCTTGCAATCCAACGTTTTATGTTCCTTAGACTTGCAGATCCCACAAGGTAGTGGTTGAGATTCAAATATGCATTTCCCGAGGTGGCGCTTCTTGCAGGTCTTGCATACAGGTTTCTTGTTGGACTTTTGTTTGTTCTCCTTATGCTCAAGCTTACCCTTTTTTCTTAGAAATATGGGAGTTATCTTTCTCCCTTTTCCTTTTTAGTTCATTCTTTGCATCCGAGGCATGAACAAGATCCTTCTCGTGAGTAAGGAAGTGTGGTTTTAAATGAGATTTGGAGCAAGTAGTATTGGGCTCTTTGAACTTTTTCACGGCCTTTCTCACAGCTTTTCCAACAGTTGCGTCTATCATAGCTTGGAGAACATCTTTGTCAATTTTGAGGTTCACAATTGTAGCATCATTAGCATGTGTCGCATCATCAATGGCGCGATTGACGGTTGTCTTATCCGAGTTTGTCATACTCGAGACTTGGTTCCTAATACCAAATGAAACAATTACTTAGTTGCAATCCAACAACCGCTATTCATCATCCTGATGACCTAACATATACTAACCATGGTATCAATAAACCATACAGGCTAATATAGTACGAACATTCTTAATGAATGTTATTTAAATATATATCGATTATATTTTTCCTAGGCCATAAAAAGACCATCAATGGCATTTAAGGTTTGGACCTAGTCCATCACCTTTTTGACAGGGGATCAAAATGTCACATCTGTCTTTATTATATTGATGAATTTGGATAGCTTGAAAGCTTTCCATAAGGATATTTGAGAAGAGTGATTCCTAATGGATATAAAGCATCCATCTAAGATTGTTGAAGCGGTCTCTAAAGTATTATCGGCCATTTCTACCTCGCGTTATAAGACTAGAGTCCTAATCAGGCGAATACAATAGTTTACAACGTTATTGTCCACAATAGCCTTATCTGTGCCAGAATCAAACGAATTCCCGCAAAAACATCATTGATAAGGAAAGGTACCTGTTATGATGTTATCATTCTGTACTGCCTCCTGGGTGTTCATCTGGAAGACTCACGTGTTTGTTTCCTTGGCCTCTCCAGGCTTCTTTATAAGTTTTGGGCAGTTGGTTTTGATGTGCCCTTCCTCGTTACAGTTGTAACAAGTTGCGTTCTTCAACTCCTTGCAATCTAAGGTCTTGTGACCCTTGGTCTTGCAAATTCCACACAGTTTAGCACGTGGGTCAATCGTACATTTTCCAGAATGTTGCTTCCTGCAGTTACTACATTTGGGTCTGTTATTGGACTGACTCGAGTTTTTCCTAAACTCAGAATCTTTCCTGTGCTCAAAACTTCCCTTTTTCTTCTTGTCAGATCGGTGAGAGCTTTCCTCTTCTACTTTCCTTTTTTCCCTCGCTAGGGGTCTTAACAGACTTATTCCTGATTACATCTAAAGTGAGAGATAAGGATAAGTCCACCACGGACCTATATGTGGTAGGCCTAGATGCCTTGACATTTCCCTTAATTTCTAGTGCTAGGCCTCCAATAAAACGCGCTATGCGTTTAGGTTCAGGGGTGACTAAATAGGGAACTAGGTGGGACATAGTGTTGAAACTCGTCACGTATGCCTGACAATCTAAATCCTTCATGGCTAGAGTCAAGAAGTCTTTTTCTATCTTTTCTACCTCATGCCGAGGACAAAAGTTTTCCTTGATTAATGCAACGAATTGATCCCAAGATAAGTTATAAAGTAGGATCTTCCCCGTGGCTTGGATCAATGATCTCCACCATGCCAACGCTTCTCCTTTGAATGATTGTGAAACAAATTTCACAATATCCTGCTCTGCACAACCGCTGATGTCTACTACTATGTCCATCTCATCCAGCCATGTCATACAATCGATGGCTCCTTTTTCTCCTGTAAAGTCCTTTGGTTTGCAAGAGACAAAGTATTTATAAGAGCAGGTCTTAACATGTGGCTCCTGATTGAGCATAATTTGTAGGGATGGAACACTTCTCTGATTTGAAGAATGATGAGAATCATTCTTATAAGACGCATGTGTCTTAGAAGGTGGTTTTGTGTGAGGCATAGAATGGGTCCCACTGCGAGCACCACTTGAATCTTTGAACTGCCTGTCAATGGCTTGAGTGACAGCTTTATCTATCATCTTCTGTAATTCTGCAGCCGTTACATTCATCCTTGTATTGTCATTCCTCATACTGGGATGACTGTTGACTTCATCTGATTCAGACATGCTGAATCTTGTTTTCTATAAAACAATCGCCAATAATTTTGCTTAGGAGTCTATTTTTGGAATCATCATCTTCAATGATTCATTAACCATGGTATTAATAGACCATATTTGGTTAATTTGACAATCAGGTTTATTTTAAATTTTCATTATAATTAATCCAGCTATAAGCTATTAAGGATATTGAAATGGCACAAAGGCCTTGTCACGAGGACAGTTTGGAATTTATAAGCCATGATCTTATAGGATCAAGGCATTTAAGGTTTGAACATAGTTCATTACCTTTCTTGACAGAGAGTCAAAGACTACAACTGTCTTTTGTGTTTTAGGACAATAGATATAGCCCGTTGGCATTTCACCACTAGGGGATGTTTATGATATGATCATCTTATCAGATGATATTAGTCAAGATCGCATTGGTCATACAGACTATTATGCTTGGACGTAGTCCAACATCTTTAGACAGGGGTCAAAGACCACCACTGTCGTTGTCTTATCGGACAACAAGTTTAGCCCGTAGGCACTTCATCACTAATGGATGTTTATAATATGATCATCTTATAGGATGATATAAGCCATGATTTCTGGATCATTAGGCTAGATCAGGAAATTGGAAGAATCCAATATAGGGATGACTATTGTGATTTTCTCGAACCACATTTGTCAAGAGTGTTAACACGTTCTTAGGTGTTAACAAGGATCTATCATCTTAAAAGGCTTTACCATCTTAGCTACGTCGAAAATGACATATAGGCTAGGTTATACCTTTAAGATTTTCTTTGATGTATAATGGCAGAGCAATCATAAATTGAAATGACGTTCTGATATAGGATATAATACATACGTATATTGTTTAATTCCGAAGTAAAATAAGAAACTTTTCATAGAAAGCCTCTGAAATACAATAATTTCCCTAAACGGGTCTTATACAAAGAAATTTTCCCACGCAGGGACTTAAAAGATATATATATATATATATATATATATATATATATATATGTCCCTATAGGGACTACTATAGAAATGAAATATAACAAGGAAGTTTCTTCTTCATTCTATTTCTGAAAATTTTCTCCTTGGTTCCCTGAGTGCGGTATGGGTACAGAATTTTCTTGTGGGTAGTCGAATCTTCTATCTTAGAAATCTTCACAAAAGTGGAATCCAAGGATTCTATGGTTAACGAATAATATGAATCATGAATAAGGTCAGGACAGGTATATTCCAAGTCTGGGATTCCAAGACTTAGAGGTAAAAAATACGAGTTCTTTGGGTCCATAGGTATTATCTTTAGAGCGGGAGTTTCAGGGACAGCTGGTATGAACTCCTCCAAGGTTGGCTTCTCATTTGAAATTTCAAAAGCCTTGGGTACAAAATTTGAAATATGGTTTAATGGGTTCAAAAGGTCCTTTCTCTATACTGGTCGTATGCTAATTCGAGCTGTAGTACGAAGCTTTACATTCTTAAACTTCGGATTTGGAGAGCCTCCACCAATGGCAGCTTTGCTCGGCGACACGATCCTGAGATGCATAAATATCGAAAATAATGTATACATATATCAGGGATAAGATCATTTCTAGTTCATGTCTAGACTCAGAAGTTAAGGAATGTGCTACTGTGTCATTGAGATTAAACACAAAAGGCTAGTGTTTAATTCACTCAATGTTGGCTCTGATACCAACCTATCACACCCTGATATTTCCACGTATTACCGGTGGGCCCGGTGGGGAGTATCGTGACATAGTTGATATCATCATAGTCAAATAATCACAGTTCAAGCACAGCGGAAGTCAAAAGTAAAATATATTACAAACCGAATGAAAGTAACATAAGTATTATAAACGGAATGTAAGATGGATCCACAGGCGGATCTTAAAACAGAAACATAAACACAGTTCAACAGACTTTAGACGTTTAGAACTTGCAAGATTCCTTAATAACGCCCTGAGCTCCCAGTCAATTTACGTACAGTACCTGTCAGTTAACCTTTTTGGAATATACGTCATTTTACACTGGTAAATACAATTAACTGACTCTTTTGAAAAATCTTTATGAAAATTGATTTGAATGCACAAGGCACAAATATTCTTGTATAACTTGGGACAATTATATTAATAACAATTTTGTATCAGATTTACATGTTTGTCCAACATTTAGGGCCGGTGATTATACAAACCGATCAAGATTAATCGACACACCACAAATATAACTCACAAGATGTTACCTTACGAGTGAGTATATCTTTTATATACGCAACAGGAGGTGTTATGCCTACACCTTGTGCTTAAGTTGTGGCCATTCACTTTTTAAATGAGCCAAGGATATCCAGGACACGGTCATTAACCCCCAATGTTATTTGTTATCAAGCAATACTGATTAAAACGGGATTATGCAATTTAATCATCTCTGATTAAAAGGTTTCTACACCCGACCAAGCGGTATTTTTATAATACCGTATCCCAAGCCCGTATAACGGAAAATAAGTTAAAAGTATTTACCTGAGCTAAAAATGCAATTTATACTCAGCCGTATATTCTAATCAGCAAGCACAAGTACCTCTACTGGGGCTCTCAATCTGGAACGAAGGTTTTATTAACCTATTAGATTCCTAACGGGTCTTAATTAAGTTGTAACTTAGACCGGTTAGTTTTAAAGGAAGATATACGGTTCAAAACGCAAGATTTAGCGAAAACCAGATTAGAATGTGATTTAGACGTGACAAGTATGAAGACTTGTATAATATGGGTAAACTAAACACATTCTGGATTTTGAAGTGAAAATGATAAGGTTTGACCTTTCGGTTAATTTATGCAAACTAGTTACATAAACCGTACCGAATGCGAAAATGCATAACGGGCAACCAATTGAGTCATGAACATGTTCCACAAGTTAATATGCCTTAAATATGTTGTGATATCAGTAGGATATCTTCCATTATGCCCAAAACGAATTTAAAATCAAATTAGGCCCCGTAGGGGTATTTTGGTCATTTTAAAGATTATAAAAGAGGTTAAACGACAATCTGAGGTTCTGGTCTAAAATGATCATTAAAAATATTTATTTTATCAAGTTATATCAGTAAGATATCTCACATGTGTGAAATTTATCATTTATGGCCAAACTATGCACCGTAGGGGCATTTTGGTCATTTCACATATGCTTTAAGGGTTAATTTTGGAAATCTGAGTTCAAAACTTTTATTTACTGTTAAATTATAAAAATTTATTCATAACATCAGTAGGCATCAAGCTTTAGGTGCCTAATATGGTTTTAAACCATACTATGCGCCTAAATCGCATAAAAGTCGGTATTTGACGATATTCGGTTTAAATAAGGAAATCTGAGATTTTGACCAGCCTTTGCAGTTTAAAATAACTTATTTATCATATAAAATCAGTAGAAAAAGGTTTGACATGTAAAGGATGTATAAAACACATTTTATTAGCAAAAAGGGCGTTATCGTCAATTACCGATCCTATGCGAGAACTCTATGTTATGATTATCTTAAAATTTAATAAAAATTTCTAAAAATCTCAAAATATTATATTACATCAGTAGGTAAAAGGTTTTATGTCAAACTTGGATTTAATTAGGCTTTATGCCGAAAACGCCGTTTAATTAATAAAAAGACCTTCATTTACGATATCGAGCATAACTCTTAATTTAGACCTCAAACTGATGTCAAATTTTTAGGACACGTTTATAAATCAGTAATAAAGGTTTTTGTCCTCTCACATTTTCAAAAATCTTGTTTTTACATCAAAAGGGCATAATGGTCAACTTTTAGGCATTTAACGGAAACATGCAATGAACTAGGATTTCTAAGGAACCAAGTTGTATAACCTTGGAGGGTTATACTAACATATAATACGGTCCTAAAGGAATCCTAAGGCATATCTAAACTAAGCTAAATCAGGTCAGAACTGAAAGTCAAAGCAAAAGTCTACTTTTGCGACTTTCGGTTCCGAACCGAGCCTAAACTCAGAATTGTCGGGTTGAACACGCCTGGACATGTTCAATTAATATTTACCAAGTTATTAAAGTGACAAAACTGATTTTATTGCCTTTACATCATTAGTTATGAATTTTGTTTACAAACCGACTCGCTTGACTTTTATTTTAATTACTTTGACCCGACAATTAACTAAGCAAACGTGGTAATTAGGAGGTGCCCTTTTGAGGGTTTAATACCTACCTAATTACGAGCACGTAGCCATGTTCGTTGCGAACAATGGCTTGACCGTTTAAAAGTCAAAGGGTTTATCGCCAATGCTTGACTTTTTGGCTTTAAGAGTTAAACAATTGAACTAAGCATGAAAGGACACTTACAAAGGGTCCAAGTAAGGATGGCATTGATCTAGAATGCTCAGGTATGAAGCACAAAAAGCTCCAACTTAGAACAATTCAGATCAAGTGTGAAATGAGAGCAAGAACAAGTGGGTTTATATAGGATTTTGAGAACCGTTAGGATCATTTCTCGTAACCCGTGCTTCAATCATGGCCCTCCATGTGTGCCCATTGTTTCTAAATACAATGGGGGTTAAAAACCAGCTCATGGTATTGAGAATTTTACATAAAAGTCCTTCAAAAACGACCAGAATGCTGAAAATAAGAATCTGCCCAGACCTGGGCGTAGGCTACGCTACAGGGGGCGTAGGCTACGGCCTGCACAGATCAAACATACACACCAACTTTCAAACTTTGTCATTTTTGGCCCCTTGTCTTCCATAGTTGCATGTTCTGACACATTTAAGGCCCGTTAAGCCATTTTGAGGGCTCTACAATGATGCCTAAACATAGGGAACATAAAAAATGCTCAAAAATATGTCGGATGTCGGTTTGTTTGGCCGTATGGTCGCGTCGTTCGGCTAATTACGACGAAACACGAACGGACACGAAAAACGATCCAAATTACGCGACGAATGGAATTTTATCAATCCAAACACTAAAATAAAATATTTTAATGCTTACATAAATTTTTGGATGTCCGGATATATTCAGAACGTAAGATATGCGCGAAAATGCAAACTTACGCACTTTTTGACGCTTTTAGTCCCTATTGATCAAATAAGTTTATTTTTGCGCACCAAACACCTTTAAGCCTATATCTAAGCTATGTAAAGGATATTTAGGGCATGTTTAACTTATGATCATATTCCAGAAGGTTCGATACCATACGAATCGATAGACTTTTGCAGTTTGACGCAAATAGTCCCTCTAATGCGCAAACTTGCGCATATCATCGTTTAGTAGCATCGAAGCGTTATCCAAACCATATTAGGCATTCTTGAAAGTATTATTAAACATTATGATTCTTCGGGTTTGTGAAAAGGTCATTCAGAGGTATAATTAAACATATTGACACTTTTAACCCCCCAAAACTTGCAAAGTTGCGCGTAACGTCACTTAAAGGCATAAAAGCCTTAGACGGCCAATAATTGGCATTCCCGAGAGTATAATCAAATATCATAAAGCTCCCAGTTAGTTAAAAGGTCACTCAGAGGTAAGAATTAACATGTTGACGCTTTTAACCCTTCATTGCGCAAACTTTCAATTAATTACGCAAACGGCTACTCTTAGGTGCTGTTTGTTTTTGCTTCAAACAGCTGCAAATTGCTTATGTCTGCAGGCGGGCAGACATAAGATGTTGAAGACTGTTTGTTTTTTTTTTTAAACAGATCTACAAATGGCTTCTTTCTTCTTCAAAAAAAAGCTAAGAACATTTGCTTCACACATCTTCACAAAACATCTTCTGATACATCACCTCCTCCAACACCACCTCCGCCACCTCCTCCGCCACCTCCGCCACCTCCTCCGCCACCTCCTCCGCCACCTCCTCCGCCACCACCTCCGCCACCAACTCCGCCACCTCTGACATCTCAGCCACCACATCTCCGCCACCACCTACATCTCAGCCACCACCTCCTACATCTCAGCCACCATCTCCACCACCACCATCGTCAAAACCCACCACCACCAAACCATCATCAGAGAGAGAGAGATCTGTGAGAGAGAGAGAGATCTGTGAGAGAGAGAGATCGCTGAGAGAGAAAGAGATCTGTGAGAGAGAGAGAGAGATTGGTGAGAGAGAGAGAGAGATCGGTGAGAGAGAGAGAGAGATCGCTGAGAGAGAGAGAGAAACCGTAGAGAGAGAGAGAGAGAGGCGGTGGTGTGATGGCGGAGGTGGTGCGGTGGTGGTGGCGGAGGTGGTGCGGTGGTGGTGGTGGTTGTAAAGAGAGAGAGTTTGTAGAGAGAGAGAGAGAGCAGAGAGAACTGGTGTGTGTGTGTTGTGTGTTTGTGTGTGTGAAGTTGTTTTTGAAGGAAAAAAACAAACCCTCTTCTTCTTGCAGACTGCAGACATTTGGTCCACATCTTCTCTTGCAGATGCCTGCAGATGTGGTCCACAGACTACAGACATTTTACATCTGAAAAAACAAACAGCACCTTAATCAACGAGCGGCTCAATTGTGAATATGATTACCAAGTAACATTATCCAGAGGCTTATATTAAGCATGTTAACATTTCCAGTCCTTCTATAATTAAAAGTTTTTGATTTTTTGAAAAATTAGTCCCTTAAATTCAACGTTTGACTTTATTAGGGTTTATTACATGTGTCAATACATCATTGGACGTGATTTTACGAGGTGTTATAATGATGCTCTAAAGTGGTTTGATGAAATGGAGACCGTTATTGATATAGGCGGTTGTGCCACTAAGAACACTATTAAATATGTGTCTTGATCCTTCAAGTAGGATGCTCTAACTTGATGGAATGCACTGATCCAATCCACTGGTAAGGTTGCACTGTACAACCTAAGCTGGTCTAAATTCGTGGAACTGATTCGCGAGACATACTACCCACCTCACGAGGTTGAGAAAGTTGAATCTGATTTTCTGAAACTAACAATGACAAACCTCGAATGTCGAGCTTACGTATCTGACTACAACTCTCTTTCAAGACTCGTTCCTTATCTGATTACCCCTGAGTCTAAGCGCATTGCACGGTTTATCGGAGGACTCACTCCAGAAATTAAGGGGATGGTTAAATCCTCCAAACCTACAACTTTTAGATCTGCTGTGGATCTAGCCTTATCTCTCACTGAAGATGAGATAAGAGGAAGAGCGGCCAAGCCCGAGAATGATCACAAACAGAAACGTGATGACACCCCTAGTAGGGATTTTAAAAGAATAAGAATGGTTCGAGTTATCACCAGTCTAAGCTGAATGAGGCAAAACCTGAGTATAAAACCTGCGGGAAATGGCATTTCAGAAAATGTTATTTTGAGCAACCCAAAGGTTATGGCATCTGTAAGCAGATGGACCACAAATCCCATGAATGCAAGGATCTGAAGAATGCCACCTGTTATGAATGTTGCGAGAAAGGGCATATAAAGACCCACTACCCAAAGTGGGCAACCAACGCAAAGAACAAGGCCATTGATGCTAAAAAAATGCAAAGTTAGAGCCCTTTAGTTGACTACGAGAGAAGCAATTAAAAACACGAATGTCATCACGGGTACGTTTCTCGTAAATGATGTGTTTTGCTAGAGTCTTATTAATTCTAGAGCTGATAAAAGCTTCGTTGACTATAAATTTAGTAAATTTCTAAACCTGCCCTTAAGAGCCTTAGATATTACTTATGAGGTTGTAATAACTGATGGTAGCATAGAAATAAATTCCACGGTTCTTGATGGATCCGCTATATCCATCAGGAGCCAATCTATCCATCTTAACCTTTTTATCTATGAATCTTACGGGATTCGATCTAGTTTTAGGCATGAATTGGATAGCTCATAACCAAGCTTGCATTGCTTACGATAAGAAACTTATCAAAATTAAATCCCCATCTGGTGATACACTCAATATTCGTGGAGATCAACACTATGGATTGCCCGAGAAAGCATCTCTGCTTAAGGCATTGAAAGGGTATGATCCTAAATCTCGTACCAGGCTTGGACACGAGTGACCATCACCCGGCTTATTGTCCTAATCGACAAAGAACATGCCCCAGTTCGTGCGGGCATGCGCAAACCCGATTTGCTTTCCCACTCGGGGAAAGATGAGAATCTCACCTTGTGTATGAAAATGGTTGTTTTCGGAAACATACACGGAATGTGGTGATTGCTACTAAAGATGGTAGTATCTTACTACATTCACTTTTTGTCAAACACATTTCGATGTTGCAGTCCTGCGCGGGCGCACGCAGAATGACGAAGGAAGTGTAGAGTGATGTACAAATGTGTTGACTTGTGTATGCACATTTTACCGCAGGTGGTGAGGCTGCGCAAGCCCGCATCCAATTCTTATACAAGTGGAACTGTCACTTTGATTTATGTGACCAACCAGCAAGTGGTATGCCTGGTCGGCACTTACAGTAGTGGTCAGCTTACCGTCCAATATGCAGCTGCCCAGCCCACTTGCATAAAAGCTGATGGATAGACTGACAACCCCAGCAGGCCACACGGCGGGTATTCCTTCGTACAATTGGTACAACATGACACGCGGAGACACCTCCGCATGCCCCTAACACCTCTGTGACATGCGCTTTTGTCAAGTCTACGAAAAGCTGCAAGTTGTCAGTCAGGCCCTAGGCCCATCAAGTGGCCCATTGGCCTTTCTCCTTCACTCTTCGGTTGTAATTACCCACTTCGAACCAGGTTTAAGGTAATGCTAATATGCTCTCTCACAATTACTACATAAACACTTATCTTGCTTCCAAAGCAAATACTTATTCTCACGTTGGAGGGTAGTAACAAGGAGCAACCCCCACCCCATTCTCCTTGTTGCGAGTCACGGTATGTTTCACTGTGAAGGTGACAAATTCGAAGATGACCCAGCCATCGATCGAGTAAAGGAGGGATTAACCCTACTTGACAAGACTCGACCCATGGACTAACCTCTCAGTTAACCATTGTTTCTTCATTGGTGCCCACCATTATTTCTATTTGCACACTCCTCTATCCTTTTCTACGATCATATCTGATCAACAAAACCTTACTAACCTGGAACGGGAACCCTTTGTCCCGCCAACAATCGGACAAACGGGGACTACTCCCACCAGTCAGCCTATAGGCCATGTCACCCATCTACGCAAATGGGAAACGTCTCGGCGAATCTGCCGGAGATCCCCCATTTCGCACCCACCATACCAGTAGGGGTCGATCCACACTCCTTGTTTCTACACCAATAAGCTGTGTTGAGAATGCAGCCTATGCCCAAATCTGCGCGGGCACGCAGCAGACTGGGAGACCTACACCAGCACCAATTACACTGACGCCCCGTATTCTTCAATACGAGGCGCTACATCAACAACATTCCTCGTCCAGGGACAGGCGCGGGTAGCATGGTGACTCATATATGAGTCAACATACACTAAGCGAAGGGGATTCAATCTATGGATTCCGGGCCAGAGCCTCCGCACATCTAAGGCTGGGCCCACCCAGACAACAACGACGAAAATCAATAACTCGCCGCGGGTCAGGTATACACATCCGTCTTGGGCTACACCCCAATGATGACATAAATGATAAGACTGACCCTGATGACTACACATATTGTAGGGAGTCTCACAGCGCCTTCAGCTGGTCGGATGACCGGGACGAATACTCACCTGTGCACCCGCGCATAACATATGAACGTGCTGCAAAGCAAGATTATAGATCGGTCTACGGACCGAAATCTGTGGCGGGCTATTCCAAATTTATATAGGAAATTTCCTTGGCACCACTTATGCGGTCCAAACTTCCGCCTAGTGTGGGCAAATACAACGGGTTGTCGGACCCTGATGACTACATCTACGTCTGTACCAGTTCCGGCCTCATTGGCGGCTGGATGCAATCTTTATGGTGCCACTTATTTGTCCAGACCCTTACGGGAACCGCAAGGGCCTGGTTTGATAGCTTACTAGTGGGCTCACTGGACTCATTTGAATATTTGCAAGAGAAATTTCTTGCTCATTTTAGCCAACAAAGAGGACATGCCCATGATACTTTGGACATCATTAACATCTGGTGCGGGAATAATGAAGGCTTAGAAGCCTTCATAACCCGTTTAAATTAAGAGTGCCTCAAAATTGGAGAGGTACCGGATGCGCTCGCACACGCACATTTCATCAAAGCTTTAAAGAATGATCAAAAGATCAAGACAATCTTCGGTAAGGAAGGCTTACCTGAAAAATGGGATGGCGTAATGACGACAATCAAAATGTATGACTAAACTGAGCGTTCCTTACGACCAAGCAAGGACAAAGAATGCACTTCTTTTACAGAAGCGCAATCTTCTCGTCAAGAACCATCCCGCCGCAACAACAACAACAACATGCACAATAAAAACTAGTGGACCCGCGACCACTAGTCTAGATCGTATGATCAGCATGGGTCCCAAGCGGACACCAGATCAACGATTAACACCCAGCGGGGACCAGAGGCCACCCAAAGGAGAATCGGGACCGCCAATCGACCGAACTGACCAAATTGCCCAGAGACGTTATTCTCACCGAGAATGTAATATCAAACCCGTTGCCGCGATGAAGAGCAAGATAGGTCAAGACCTCAACTTGTATTGTGAGTACCATAAGGAAAGTTGTCACACTACCAAAAACTGTAGCAGTCTTCAGCAGGAGATTGAAAAAGCCCTCAAGAATGGAAACCTGCAACATTTGTTGCCGTATGCCCATAAGGAAACCAAGCGCATAACTCGCCAATACGAGGGCCCTTCCGACAACAACAAAATAAAGTACCTGAGCACCCACATGATCACTAGGGGGCGCAGGCAACCGATGAAGGCAGTTACGAGGGGACAAGATGACGACTAGCGCGATGAGCAAGTCGTCTTCCCTCGTGTTCGAGGCGGACCGTGTGACAGGCGCGCCGTCATAATCATCGGATGTCTTGGGCACTACTGCACCGAGTACGTTTTTGTAGACCCGGGCAGCGCCTCCGATATCATCTACGAGCAATGCTTCAACCAATTTAATTAGGAGGATAAAGAAAGGTTGCAGCCGGTGGATTATCGTTTGGCCGGTTTCGCAGGGGAAACAGTGTTCCCCCCTGGGCCAAATCACTTTTTTTGTGTGGCTTACCGACGGTAGGCATACGCAGATGGAGGAGGTAAACTTTATGGTTTTACTACACACCTCCAGGTATGACGTGCTTCTCGGAAGAGAAGCACAAGGCGATTTCAACATGATAACGTCCACTCCCCACTCCGCAATTGGTTTCCCAACCAAAACGGGGATTGCAATTGAATATGCACGTCGGAAAGTCATGTCAACGGACGAGCTGCGTCCGACAAAGACCGCAAGGCTGACCCTGACGTGTTGTCGTAGTCTCGCGCAAATTTAATCCAATTACAACTAATTAGCTAGCGGTAAGTGGGTATCGAACACATGTTGTTTGTGGAATATGTGCAATCTCAATGTATGTCTAACTAACTAGATTAATCTAAATTGCAAGAAATGTAAATTTCAATGTTTGGGTTGATTGGTTTTAATTATCTAGAATTACTAAATTAGCATACAAATCAAAGTCAAGTTTTATAACAGGATAAGAGGGTAGTGATCATCCTGAGTTTCAGGTTTTAAGTGACAACTAACGTTCATGTTCAACTGGAAAGAACCACATAGACATGGCTTATGTAAGATCTATTATTTGTGATGAAAGGGAACTAAGTACTTGGATTCCTAGAACGCGAGGTTGTTACCCGATGATCCATCAACATATATCCAACCCTAATCCCTCCCATGATATCTCGATTACCAACGACACCAAGAACGTATGGTTTAGAACTATGATCAAACACACATCAACAATTTACAAATAATCAATCATACACCGTAATCAACTAAACAACACATGCAAAGTTTATTACTCCAGATATTAAAGATCAAAACATAATTGTCACAAGTAAAACCTTACATTCGAGGATGATCACCAACGAAATTAGCCTTCCATAGTTCGGTGAATTATCATAACACAAAGTTTAATGTTCATACGAATAAAAAACACAAACCGAATGTTTAGAATCTTCAAGAACACAAGGAAAACAGCCAAAATCGCCCCTATCATGCTCCCAAAACTGAAAACATTGATGGGATAATCAAAAGTCTCATCAAATGGTCATTAAAAGTGAGGAGTTACACTTTTCCGCTGAGCCTACCGTAAGCTACGGTGGCTATCGTAGCTTACGGTAGCTTTCAAGTGGCTACGGTGGGTCTCTACTGCCTTATGGTGGAAGAAAAATGCTGGGGGCTACCGTAATTTACGGTAGCTACCGTAAGCTACGGTAGCCTTCAGCATGCAATTTTGTTTTCTTCATAACTTTTTCGTTTCAACTCTGTTTTCTTCACCGTTTTCGCCTACGTTCTCGTAATTTCATCCTCTATCATGCTACCTTCTTAATTATTCAATTCCAATAAATTATTTTCTTCATTTATGCTTCATCTTTCAATCTCCAATCCAGTCACGCCTATTCAAAGCTTCATTTCCACACTTTTAACCTCCGAATGTACCTGAAACATAAGCAAACGTAGTTATCTAACTCTAGACAATAACTCGATTAAATGTAGGATTAAAATACCATTTATAGCACTTAAGGGTCGTCCTACGGACTACCCGTCACACCCCCCAGAACAGAACCAGAAAAATGGGTACTTCACGCGAAGTACCCCGAACAACCAGTTACTTTGGGCCACGCCTTGTCCAACAACATAAGAACGCACTTGAAGCAGCTGCTCTTCAAGAATAAATACATATTTGCTTGGACTCCTTCAGACATGATAGGAGTCCCGCGTGATATCGCACATCACTGCTTGAATACCATGCTAGGTATCAAACCTGTGCTCCAGGCAAGGCGCAACCTAGGACCAGAGAAAAACCGCGCAATGAACGAGCAAGTGAAAGAATTGCTCGCCGCAGGGATCCTGCGGGAAGTCAAATACCAAAACTGGTTGGCAAACCCGGTGATGGTTGAAAATGCGACTGGGGCTGGCGCATGTGCGTCGACTACAAAGACCTTAATAAAGCCTACCCCAATGATTGCTACTCACTTCCGGAAATCGATGAAAAGGTCGACAACCTCGCTCTATTCCAATGGAAGTGCTTCCTCGATTGCTACAAAGGGTACCACCAGGTTCAAATGGCATTCGAGGACAAAGAAAACATGACATTTCGAACACCTATGGGAAATTTTTGTTACACAAAAATGTCGTTTGGGTTGCGCAATGCGGGCACAACCTACCAAAAATTGATGGACGAGACGTTTGGCGATCAAATCAGCAAACATGTTGAAATTTACATGGACGATTTCGTCGGCATGAGTATGGAGGAGGATATCATGCTCAAAGATATTGAAAAAACATTCCAAACTCTGCACAACATTAACACGAAGCTCAACCAGGGCAAATGCTAGTTTGGAATGGAAGAAGGCAAGTTCCTTGGATTTATCGTCACAAACGATGGATTCAAGGTGATCCCGAAGAAGGTGCAGGCGATCGAACGCATGCCATCACCATCCACGATAAAGGAAATGCATACTTTAGCCGGTCGGTTGGCAGCGCTAAACAAATTCTTGGCCAATCATGTGGTCAAGTCCTTTTATAAGAACCTTGTGCAACTGCCTGAAGAAAGATCATTTCCAATGGACCACTGAAGCGGAACACGCTTTTAAGGAAATGAAGGAATGTTTGATCCAACCCCCCCCCCATGGCTATGCGCAAAAAGGAGCCACTAACCCTATACCTGTCCGCTTCGGACAGAGCCATAGGTTCGGTGCTCCTAGTCGACCGGAATGGGGTTCAAACACCAATATACTATGTGAGCAAGATGCTCAATGACCTAGAAACTAGATACTCCATCTTGGAGAAATTGGTTCTTGCTTTGGTACATGCCTCCAGGCGCCTGCGCCGATACCTTGCAGGGCTTGTTATCAATGTCTTGACCAATTATAGAATTGGCCAGATCCTCTCAAAGCCTGAGCCCTCAGGCAGACTTTCCAAATGGGCTATATAACTAGGGGCACAACCTAGTTTATAAGCCAAGACCAGCAATCAAAGTGCAAGTATTAGCTGATTTCGCCACTAAAGTGCCGGCAAACAGCATACGATAATGCGAAGCAGAGCAGAACCATGCGCCTCTCGCACCTTCCACGGACATCTGGGCACTATACACTGATGGTGCGTACAACGAAGACAGTGCTGGCAAAGGCCTATGCCTAGTCAGGCCACACAACCAAGAACTTATGTATGCAATACGCCTCGACTTCAAAAGCGTAAATAATGAGGTGGAATACGAAGCGTTTCTTGCTGGGCTAAGACTAGCAATCAAACTCGGCGTGCAAAATCTGGAAATGCACATCAACTCCTTATTAGTTGTTGGGCAAATAAGCGGGGAATACGCCATAAAAGGGGATATCATGGTCCTCTATCTCGAGCAAGCCATACAACAAATATCAAAATTCAACTCCTTCAAAATTATTCATATTAACATGAGTGAAAATAAACCAGTTGATGCACTTTCCAAATTAGCATCTACCAGGTTTCAACACTTGGCCAAGGATGTACGCATTGAATTTCTGAAAAAAACCCTTCGGTACCCTTGTGCCAAGTCAACGTAATTGAACTGGGGTCACCATCATCGATGACGCCCATTATAAGTTACCTGCAATCAGGCATACTCCCAGAAAACAAAGCGGAGGCACAAAAGTTACAACACAAAGCGTGCCACTACCCAATGGGAGATGGTATCTTATACTGAAGATCGTACTTGGGACCACTCCTCCAATGTGTGGATCCACAAGATGCCACATACCTAGTAAGCGAAATACACGAAGGCATATGTGACATTCACGCAGGACTGCGCATGGTGGTAGCCAAGATCATGAATGTCGGGTACTACTGGCCCGGCATGCACCTAGATGTAGTTAAAATCTTGCGCAAGTGCCTAAACTGTCAACGACACACACCCAAAAGCTTGCACCTAAAGAACAACTTGGTCTCAGTAACCACCGCATGGCCATTCCAGAAATGAGGTATTGACATGGTGGGACTTTTCATGGGAGGTGATGGGGGGTGACCACTACACATGGTATAAGGGATATGATACTTGTAATTATATGACCGCGGGGTGTGGCGGGGCTTGGGTTGGGGGCATTGTTTAACATGTTGCGGGTGTGGGGTCCATAAGGTAATTCTTCAAAAGAAGGGGTGTGGGGTGACATGGCTTCGGCTGGTGTGGCCAGCCATATGGATTTTGATATTTTTTGTTTTAACTATTTGAAATTTCATTTAATTAAAAAAACTACATAAAAAAAAGCTACATAAAATTAAAAGAAAAAGAGTAAAAACTTCATGATTTATACATGTCATATTTTTTTTCAAAATTTCTTGTTTATTTGCAACATCAATTTCAATTCTGGGTCAGTAAGTTAATTAACGGGCATGGCGAGAAATTTCATATCTTCGTGTTTTTCTTTTAGAGATGTTTTTATATCATACGACACTTGGATATTTTAACTCATCTCGATCCTTTGTTGTTGGATGAAATTGAATGTGACGATTTTCGTCCCAATTTCGCGAATACACGGTTTTCTAAATACGATGCGAATCCGGCTAGATCGGTGGACCCGGTTAGTATACTAAACCGTGTGGATTGCCCCGTGAAGGGGTATTTGGGTCGGGTTTGTTCGTTGACGGTTTTGTGGCGGGATAGGGTTCGGGTTCTCTTGGTAACCAAAGGGGTTGGTTGGGTCGTAGTTTCGGTTCAATGGATGCATTATAGAGGATTAATTGGGTTGAATTCATAAAAAAAATATAGAGATAGAAAAAGTAGAGAATTAGAAAAGTGGTAAAAATTGTAAAAACTGGGTGATTATTTATAATGTTTAAAAAAGAAATAACATTTTTTTTAAATAAAGTAGCCGTTTGGCAACAGCTAGCCCTAACGATCATTTCTCACCAGCCAATCCAAGTTAGCCACCTCATCTCCCCCCTCGGCCCCAAGCCAAGCTTCAAACCCACACCAGCAGGGCAACGCCGTGGCCAACGCTGGTCCGGTGTGGTTTAGCCAGCGTTGCTTGGCAACCATGCCCCAATCAATGCCCCACACCCCGTAGCCTAAATATGGTTACTAATGGTTTTCCAAAACCAATAAGAAATGATCTCTGATGATCGTTTTTAAAACCAATATCACAACACAAATGATAGATTTTATTGGAACCACACTTTGACGTTTCATCATCCCATGCAACTACAATCATTCAATAAAAAGACCCCAATTTTGCTGCATATAAATAACCCCAACTACATACATGCAGCAGCATCAGCAGGATCATCCTTAATATTCTCAACTCATTTAGATTAGTGACATCTTTTAACTTCAAACATCAATGGGGAATTGGTTTTCGATGGTCCATCAAGATATTCAAAATATGGCTGGGAGAGTGTCACATGGTCTGGAAAATGCACTTGAGATGGTTGCTTCCTTTAACTGGGACCTTGCTATGAGTGTGTTGTCAATTGTTTCCCAGGTGGGTTTAGCTCCTCCGGGTATGTTTCCGGTTGGTTTAGCTGCTAGATTGTTAATGGATCTTGTGGTTTTTGTTGTGATCGCCATTGGGTTTATTATGATCGATACTGATAAGAATCAGTCGTTGAAATCCAAGTCTGAATGAAAAAGTGATTGGATATACTATGTAATGTTCGTGTTTATCTGGATTGGAATGAAGATTACTCTTGTATTGTTTTGCTATTTATCTTGTTTTATAATGTTTTATGCATCGCTTAAATAGGTGTTATAATAATCCAATTATTTATACATATTATTATTAACTTTGATATGGATTACATTTTTAACCGGTTGAATACTTGAACATGTAATATGTGTCAAAAACTGATTAAAAACTTAATTTGTTTAAAAAAAACAACAGATCTTTTTATAATAATATTCTTTTATACAATCCGACATTTTACCTTTATAATAAACTAGAACAAGCGTGTACATATGCACACGCACACACGCATATATATTGTTGCAAAAACGTGTATGCCCGGACTGTTAGGATCGGACTCTCACAGACGAACTCAGACCACATACACACTCTGCTCTCACACACTCTGCCACAATCAAGAACACAAGGATTTACGTGGTTCGGTCTAAACTGACCTACGTCCACGGGTAACTAGGAGTTTATATTTCTTGGTGAGGTACAAAGTTTACAATACATATGAATCTCTTATATAGAGATTGAAGAAAGAGAAAGAAAGTCCCAAAACATTATCCTGTGAAATCTGATCACCAAGACAATTATTCCCTTATCAACTTGATCAGCTTTTGTGACCTCAGCTGATCAAGTTGTCAAGTGGTTTGGCTTCACACTCAACGATCTCCCACTTGAAGCCACGGAATAATCTTCACCTGTGCTTTAACTGTGCATCAGTATCTCTGTAAAAACTTTGATCTTCATACATTCCTAGTTACCCGGCCTTCTCTTCAATTATCCTGAAGGCCTGTTGAAGCTTCCGTTAGCTCCAACACATCAGTCATGGCTAAGTCTGCCACTGACCCATTCTCTGTTCCTATCGGCTCCCACTGACATGAACTGCCCGATCCTGGAACAACTTGAGAACAAACACTCTCCGAATAAAGCAGATTATCAATTGGAGAGACTTTGACAGCTGGAATACTGGTTCTCTTAACCAACTGTCGTCTGGTAACTCTGACTGAAGCACGTCCCGTGCTCCCACTACCACGAATGCCCCTGACTGGTTTTACTGAACCTTTTCCAGCACGTTCATCCTGAATCTGACCTGTGGCTCTGGGTTTGCCATCTGCAAAGCAAACCTTCTTCTGCCCATGAGATTTTGTGAACCGGATCTTGGTCTACTTCTGAACTGGGATGGTTACTCCCTCAGATGGTAAACTGACCATATACAGCGAACCCCGTTTCTTTCCTCGAGCTACGACTAGATTTCCCTTTAAAACCTTCCACTGCCCGTTCTTGAACTTAACCTCGTGCCCCTGTTCATCCAACTGCCCAATAGAAATCAACTGTTTCTTCAGACTTGGAATTACCCGGACATCCTTCAAAGTCCATGAACCGACTGGAGTCTTCAGATCTAAGTCACCCATGCTCGTCACATCAAGAACCCGAATCCATAACCTTACCAAAATCACCTTCTTTCAGATTTCGCAGTGCTTCACTGCTGTGGGTAGCGTGAAATGAAGCACCTGAATCCATAACCTAGGAATCCACACTGCTCTCCACACTACAGATCAAAACATCATCATCTGAGTGGGCTACTGCAGCGTTAACTTCTTTCTTCTCATTTGGACATTGATTCCTAAAATGTCCTTCCTCTTTGCAGTTCCAACAGGTTACATCACCTCGAGCCCTAGATTGACTCCTATTTCTGTTCCTGCTCCGACTATCTCAGTTATTCTTCCTTCCCCTGCCAACATTCAGTAATTCACTCGATGATCCACTCGAACTTTTCCTTCTGACGTCCTTGCTCAGAATAAGATCACGAATCCCTTCAAAAGTAAATCCGCTGGTACCTGATGAACTGGAAATCGCTGTAACAGTTCCGGACCAACTGTCTGGCAAAGAAGATAACAGTAGCAAAGCTTGAACTTCATCTTCGAACTTGATGCCCACTGACGCAAGTCTGGCCAAAATCGAGTTCAACTTGTTGATGTGCTCTGTGACTGAACTGCCTTCCCTCATCCTTGTATTCACCAGCTCTCGAATCAGAAAGACTTTATTAGCTGCCGAAGGCTTCTCGTACATGTTAGATAGGGCTAACATCATGCTACTTATTGTGGTTTCGTTCATGATGTTGAATGCCACAGTCTTTGATAACGCCAATGTAACAACTGCCCTGGCTTTCCTGTCTTTTGATTCCCAATCTGCTGGTTCCACCCTTTCTGGTCTAACTCCTGTTAACACAATATCAAGATCTTTTTGAACCAATAATGCCTCAATCTACATCTTCCACCAGCTAAAATCTGTACCGTTAAACTTGTCGATTTGCACCTTCCCGTCTTCTGCCATGATAACTCAAACACGACTAAACGAAACTGAAATCGAAAAATAAACCGAAAATCAAATTGAAACAACCGAAACAAGCACTGGTCTATGATTCTGTTTCTTCGATCTTCAACAAAACGATACTCTGAAAATTTGCTATTTTAACCGGACAAAAAACTGATCTTGAAATTTTAAACCTTCTGCCTAATGCCCCAAAAAAACTTAGTTCTTTGACAAATAAAAGTTTGGCTACTACTGCCAAAGAATTAAATAAAAAGAACTAAACCTAATTTTGTTTAAAGTTGAGGGGCCTTCTGGTCAAATTGAAAACTTTAATTCTCCACCAAAATAAAAGGCACATAATTTCTCCTTCTTCCCCAATTTCTCCGATTCCACCAGAACAAAAAATCTCTGCTCTCCTTCTTCTCTTATCCTTTGGATGCAATCAACACCTAGAAAAAGGCAAGGATCAAAAATCCAAAGTAACGGCGGCTACTGGGTCAGCAAACCCTAGTCGCGAGGGTGAAGAGAACGGAGGCGGTGGCGGTTCTGGCGGTTCTGATGGCGGTGGAGGCGTTTCTGATGGTGGTGGAGGCGTTTCTGATGGAAGTGGTCATGATTCTGACAGCGGTGGCTCTGACCGGAACCATAGTTCTGGTATCACAGGTCAGTATTACCTCCTTCTTCTGTTCGTGTGAGTCGATCAAGAGCCCTGAGCTCTGATACCAGTTGTTAGGATCAGACTCTCACACACGAACTCGAACCACATACACACTCTGCTCTCACACACTCTGCCACAATCAAGAACACAAGGATTTACGTGGTTTGGTCTAAACTGACCTACGTCCACGGGTAACTAGGAGTTTATATTTCTTGGTGAGGTACAAAGTTTACAATACATATGAATCTCTTATATAGAGATTGAAGAAAGAGAAAGAAAGTCCCAAAACATTATCCTGTGAAATCTGATCACCAAGACAATTATTCCCCTATCAACTTGATCAGCTTTTGTGACCTCAGCTGATCAAGTTGTCAAGTGGTTTAGCTTCACACTCAACACGGACACGCTAACTGGCCCACACCAAACTGCCCAAGGCCTAACACGTGATAGATAAATCAGCCTAACTCAGCGGCAAGGCGATTGGCGCTTAGGATCGGATTCAAACCTACAACCGTATGCTTATTGTTGCAACACATGTATATGTATCGAGCCTAGAACAAGTGGGTATGCACGCGAGCGTGCGTGCATATATATATATATATATATATATATATATATGGGTCCGGGACAACAATAAGAAAACCTATGGTTAATGAGAAAATAAAAAATTCCATACCAAAAATATGATAGTAGTACTGCATACATCTAGCATGGTATATTGCATATATGTATCAAAAAACGTTAGTTTTTTCATAAAGTGAAGTTTTTCTAATGAATCTTACCGTATGTGTGTGTTTACGAAACACGTGTGTTATAAAAACAAGACTAGCAAGAAGCTAGGCCAAGAAAAAAATAGCTATAGAACAAAGAATAGAAAACGCAAAAGCCATTTGGGCATTGAGATTACAATGTGGGATTATACCCCAAATACCAATCTACGTGTTTTGGTTTCGTCCTATTTTTAATCCAAAGCCCAAAGGTAATTGTCTTGACTACTTTGGATAGATTTGATGTTTAATTGTTGAATGTTTTATCATTCATCAACCATAGTGTAGCCAAAATAATTGTATGGATTTTTTTTTTTTTTTTGAGATTTTGTAACACGCGGTTATGAAAGACTAAAGATTGACAAGTTTCAAGGCGGAATTAGGTCCATCTTTTACGCCTAATTCATGATAAGTCTATATATGCAATATATGTCGGTATTACTTTTTATTATAAAAGACAACCCTTTTAATTCAAATACAGTTTAAAATAAACATGTTTCAATCTATGCAAAAGACACCATCGCCTACATTTCGCTCACTTGATCATGTATGACTCTAAGCTTCCATCCTTTTACCTTAAAGCTTGTCAAACACACATGACTAGCAAAAGCTAAGTGAGTAAATGCAATGCAAAACAAAAGCAAGCCAACAATTGAAACAACTTGGTGTGAGTACAAAATATGCCGCTCAGGGTATCTTACGCTCAACTATAGTGTACAAGCCCAACGTATACAGTCACTAGGGAGTATTTAAGGTGTAGGCCGGTGTAAAATACACCAATGGACGTATTCTACGCCACTTACGGCCTTCCTGGTCTAAATCTCATTCTTTTGCAATCATTTGATATTCCAAGTTCTTCCGATATTGCAAGGCTCTATCATGCCTGTACGACGTAAAAATAATCTTTAGACTACTTGTAACTCTAATAATAAGGGCAAAAAGGGTAACATACATGTTACTTACCTCGACCACAATATACGGCTTACGCATTTTATGATTCCAATCAGTTATAGAAATAGGTCACACTACTTATGACTAAATTATCCACTACATACAGGTCACGCATTTTATAATTCAAATTTCCATGAATTCAACATCAATAAGTCTTGAATCTTATACAACTTGATCAAATCTCGTAACAAGATTTACACAGATAACGTAGTATGGTATGGTATGGTATGGTATGGTATGGTATGGTATATATAGTATTGCAATAAGCAACATTGTCCTGTTTATCAATTAAATATTTCACTCATTGATCATCGATAACTGTTATCAACAAACAAATAACTAAAGAACATCGTCGTCGAACAATATTTCACCAATGTACACATCACCAACAATATTTTTCTTCAGTCGATGATAGTTATTTTCTATAAAGCATATTGATGCTTTTCTAGAAGTAACACATTAAAAAATAAATAAAGATGTGAATAAAAAATCATTTTAACCTAAAATCTATACTAAATATGTTCGACAAACAAAAAAATATCTAATTTTCGAGAGTGGGAAAGTCCAAGGGTGGAGGGTAGTGACTAAAGTCGTCTCATTTTATGACGCATAGCTCATCCAATTGGATTTCATAAGCTTTTGTTCAGCCTTCAACCTCTATTGGGGCATGTCTTTGAGCACGGTTGCCCATTAGTGTAAACATGTGAGGCAAGGGTCTAGGGCCTCCAAAAATTAGGGCCTCATTTTTTATAAGAAAGATACACATTAGGATAGGTATGTATGCAAGATTTAAAGAGGTTTTGGGCCGCAGGCTGCTTAGTGCTTACTTAAACATGGATAGAATATCACGGCTTTGGATTAGGCAAATAGCTGATGCAATTAATAGAATTTATTTTGGAATTCCAATGGTCCAATAAAATATCTTGTAAGTTACAAAATGTTCTTGTGCTATTTCTTGCCAAAATTTATTTCAGTATTTGGATTCAACAGTGTTTTGGTCAAAAATCACACAAGAATAATGTAACCAAATCTTATTTTTGTGAGGTATGATGCTTGGTTAATTGAACAATTGTATGAGCAACAAATGAACGAAATAAATAATTGACACAAGGATTTATACGAGGAAAAAGCCCTTGATCAATGAATGATCTCCGGCATAAAAAACCTCGGGTGATGGAAACTACCGATCACCAACTATGTTAAACTAAGAAAGTTTACAAATCGGGATGATTACAAGCTTGGTAAAAGGATCACTAGTGTGCAAAAGTGTGTAATCGCAGAGAGTTCTTGAGAGTTCGAGTAGTACAGTTGTGTTGCTAATAATATCTAAATCAAGCTTGTATCCCCATTTAAAAAATAGAAATTAACTAGCCTAACTAACTATCCGCAAATGCTGCAACCCCCCACGATCACCATAACGGTCGAAGAGTTCAAGCACGTGCAGAATCATCAAGCATATTCCCCTAGAATCTCGGTTGGACCAAGTCCTATTCGAATACACCTGAAAAACAAGTTCAAAAATGATGGAAACAGTTGTTAGTGTTAGGATAATAATGAGGATCCTGGATCCTTAGTCTTGCAACATCTTCTGAGGATCCTTAATTCAAACTGAACTGAGGATCCGTGATCCAAGCTGCACTTGAGGATCCGTGATCCATAAGCTGTGAAATTCTATCCCTAACAATTGCCCCCAAACATGACTAGTTGATATACAATTAGATAGTCATGTTTCAATTTAATTCGGACTAGCCGTTGCTTATGGATGTGTAGCCGTTGCGACGCTGACGTCAGCGATAAGACTTCCTGCAACAATCATCATTATAAATAGTGTTAGAGATAATGATGAAAATTGCATTTAAATTCGAGACCCTTCCCCTTTAAATCCTCATTCGAAGATTTCACCAGGTACTTTCCTTCTCTTTAAACTTTCTTCTTTCTGATCCCCTCTTCTTTGTTTAATCCATGGCAAAGATGAATCTCAGATCCTCCCCTGCTAAGGATCCTAAAATTGAAAGCCCTCCGAAGAGTCAGGGCATTAGTAAGAACCCTTCGATGGAACTCTATCGTTTCACCGATCCTGAGATTGATCGGTTACGTCATTGTTTTCCAGAAGGCACCATTTTCAAACCCTTTGACTCTTCCATGAAGAATGATTGTATTTCGGATGTCTGGATCACCTTTCCTGCAATACCCTTCCATATTGGCTTTACATATCTTTTCCCCTTTCTCACCCAAAGCTTTTTCATACTCACCGGTTTGTGCTATAATCAAGCCATGCCGATGGTGTGGAGAGTCTTGTACACGCTTGAACACATTGTTGAACAAGAGGGGATTGATATAGGCTTATCTGAGTTGAGCCAGTTGTATAATCTTGTTAGCCATGGTTCTCATCGTTTTCTTTTCAAACACAAACCTGGACAAGCACATCCAATTCTGAAAACCACTAAGAATGACTCCAACTGGAGGAACCAGTTCTTCTTTGTAAGAAGGGACTCCATCCCAAATGGGAGTCATCTTCCCAAGAAGTGGATCACCCAGGGTAGGATATGGGATCCTTAGACCAGGACCATGGGAGGATTCTTCTTTTCTGTTGAGGATAACTGATCCTTCTTTTTGTTGTGCAGCTATCTCATTCTCTAGCATCCAAGAATCTCCTGTCACAAGAGAGAGGATTGCTGCTTTCTGGAAGCTTGACCCTGCCATAAGAACATTTCCAGCCAAAGCAAAGGATTCTCAAGAGATCTCCTCCGGTTCCTACACATTGTCGAGTAAGTATCCATATTTATATGTAAATAAGTGTTTAAATGAGGATAAGATATGAATACTTATTTGTTAATTATATTTGTAGGTGCTGCCATATCTTCCAAGTCTGCTTCAAGGTTCAGTGTGGGTGACATCCAGGAATATGTATCCCCTAGGTCTATTAAGAAGGAGCTGACTGCAAGCCAAAGCATCCCTGGGACCAAATGAGTCAGTACCATGGGTAAAGGAACTAAAAGGAAGAAACCTGCTAAACCCTCTGAAGGCCTGCCTCTGATGGAACACCAGGTTCAAGAATATGTCTCCGAGGTAAGGATTTTATATCCTAAAATTTTCCTTTCTTTTGAGGATATAGGATCCTGAATATTGAGTTCTTTTATTGCAGAAATTCGCTGAAGTCCAGATCCTAATTGGCCAACATGTGGCTGAAGCTGAACAAAAGAGCCTTGACCTCTAGGCCATTGCAGTTGCCAAAGATAAAAAGATCTCCTAGCTGGAAAAAGAGACCAAGGCATTGCAAAAGGAGCTGTTTCTCGCTGAAATGACAGCCTAAAAGGAGAGGATAGAGGTCATGGAAGGTGCCAAACACTCTGCTGTTGTCCTGATGCTGAAGATCAAACTCCAGATGGCTAAGGAGGCTGCTGATCCTGCCTTTGATAGGTCTGAATGAGACTTGGAGGGATGGACCAAGAGGCTGGCTGAACTTGGAGACGATGAAGAGCCTGAGGAGGTGCTGGCACTTGAAGCAGGAGGCAGTGGAGCCAAGAATCCTGAGGATGCAGCGGCTGGAGGCAGTGGTCAAGGTAGTGATGAGAAGGTGGAGGATGCAGCGAAGGTTTAGGCTGCATAAATGGGCGATGATGGATCATTCTAGACGTGGCCGGAGCCCATTTTTTTATGGTTTGGTAGTTTGTTTTGATGGTTGTGGTATTTTGAACAATGGTCTGTAATAACTTTGAACAATAGTTTTAGGGTTTAAGGATCACTGATCCTTCGGACAATAGGGGGTAGCAAAGGTGGATGGGTCCTTCTGTTTGTGGAAGATGGAGCCTTTGAGGCCCCTCATCTTTTGATTTCCTGTACTCAATAAACCTTATGAATATGGACACACTTTGCCTACCCAAACGGACGGGCCACGTATTGCTGGTAGATGTTTGGGTAGGAAATTTTGACAACCTTTTAAAGGGTTAACTTTGATAAATAAATAAAACTTTTAACTTTTGGCTATCTTGGTGTTGTTCATTTTGTGTATATTTACTTATCAATTGTTATTGCATAGTTTCAGAATTTACAAGTTACTGATGAAAGTATAAAAATCAGTTTATGTCAAGGAATTTAGGATATGATCAAGGATCAAATATCCTTTAACCAAAAAGTTTAAAAAGTGAGATGATTTTAGAATCATATATCCTGTTGTCAAAGAATAAGGGTAACACTGATAAACCAAGAATAAAGTTAAAGTAAATAAGGTTCATACCAGAGAATCCAAGTTAGGATCCTATATCCTTAACACTTACAACTAAGATAACCAAAAGATAAAACCTTGTAGAAAGTTAGGATCCTCAATCCTTAACTATTCAGCTCTAGAAACCTGAAATAGGATATAACTTGGGACTAAGCCAATTGTAAAAGAAGATGTTAGTATCTGGGGACAAGCCCAACAATCTGGGGACAAGCCCAATAAACTAGGGACAAGCCCAAAAACTGGAGACAAGCCCAAAGGATCTTGTGTAAACTGGAGTATGGCCCATACTGGCGACTATCCAAACTTAATGACATGAAAATGCCAAAACCTTAGCTAACGTGAAAACGTTAGAAACCTTAGGAACGGATGTATGGTATATCTACCATTATAGTTAGGATCCTAAATACAGCCAGTACAATGAAATTGTCAGCCCCTAAAATGGGTACTGGTCCCATTGCCTTTAACTGCACTAGGATAATCGTGCGCAACTGGCGAAGGTGTAAGAACCTTATTCGTAGGAGGTAATAGATACCTTAAACTGGGGACAAGCCCAAAAACTAGGGACAAGCCCAAAAACTGGGGATAAACCCAAAGACTTAAGAGATTTCAATGGATACTTGATCCTTTGTCAAAGATGTGCCAACTTCTGCAAAACTCAGAATTTAGTGAAAAAGGATAAAGGATCCTAGATCCTTCTCCTTGTAATCAAGTAAATTAAAGGATTAGATAAATAAAAAGAATCAAATCATTACCAGGATGAGGATCATAAATCTTCTAAGGATCCTTGATGTGCATCAAATATGAGAATGACCAAGGATCCTGGATCCTTCTTACATGAAGTATCTCTTTAAATGGACAACATTCCAAGCTCTTGGTAATAGATCACCTTCCATTGTTGTTAAACGATATGCCCCCTTTCCTGCCTCAGCTTCAATCAGATAAGGGTCTTCCCACTTTGGTGCCAACTTGCCATCAGCAGGATTTGTGGTATTCTGGAATGCTTTTCTTAACACCATATCACCAACTTGGAATTTCCTGATCCTGACGTTCTTGTTATATGCTCCAGCCATCCTTTATTGATAACTAGCCAATCTTATCCTTGCCAAATCCCTGAGTTCTTCTATGGTATCCAACTAAGACCCGTTCTTATAAATCAAAGTTTAACGTATAATTTACGAAAACAATCATGTAATTAAGATTCCATATACATCAGAAATACGGCTTATTAAAACCTTTTACAATTTAAAAGTTTAGAACATAATGTAATTAAGTTCGTCATTTAAAAGTAACAACGAAACGTCGTACGGAAGCTTATTTCTTGATCGTGTTCGGTTATTCATTGTGCTTGATCGTCCTCCGGTGCTAAAATTTTACTTGAAACTCATAAAACATGAGTTGGATTAGTCATACGTAGCTTAGAACGTATTTAAACGGGTTCGCAATGCATCAACGGTTAAAATAAATGATTTTCGCGAAATTGACACTCACTCGCGTCGCGCCATGGCCTGGGGCCTTCCCTGTCGAGCGACGCCACGGCCTGTTTTCATCAGAATGTTGTTTGCTGGTGCTGCATATTCCCAGCATAACCCGATTTCACGGAAACGAGCATAACTCTCTCGTTTTTAGTTCGTTTTACCCGATTCTTTTTCCTACGCGTCCGTAATTTAATTCTCCATCTAATGGAGTTAAAATCCAACATTCGGATTAACAAAATTTCTGACTTTTATGTCTTCGACTTATTACCCTTTTTACCAAATTTTGACCCTTCGTGATATTATCAAACAAACATGTTTATTTGATCTATAAACTCATGAGATTCATCATTGCAATATTAACTATCATATTAGGTTCGAATCACGCGTTTCTTACGCATTCTTAACCTGTTTTCGCTCATATGCTTATTTTGACCCGTTAAGGTAATTAAGCCTATTTTAAGCATGAATCTCTTTCACTCACATCAAGCATTACACCACCACATTTCTTATCAAATAATCTTTCTTCATAACTATATTTGAGTTGTATTAAGTGTGGAAATTCCTAAACTCCGAGTTTTACCCCTCGAATCATTATTTTACGGCAAAGACTATTGTAGAGTCAAATGACTATGGATTCACATCTTTCCCTTTTGGATACTCATTCTAAGTGTTTAATTATGCATACTACTCTTTTCCGAACAACCTTTATGGGCCGTTCACTTGATTTAGCTTACAAGGGCATTTTGGTCCATTTAGTCCTTTCATTAATATAAAGGACCTTTAAAAGCATTTTCGACCCAAAAGCCCTGTTTTAAACTATGCATTTGATTCAAAAAGTCATTATGTTTTCAAAACACAACGATCATCATATGAATCATTCGGTTTGCTTATTAAAGTAACCAAATGTCTATATGATTGCATTTAACTATCAAGGAGCCTCTAGTTTCTATTGAGTTGTTAATCTATATTATACATACCTGGCTCGGATCAATATATATATTGACTCGTTTCGATACCTTGCCTTAGTAACCGCTAAGCAGTAGCGATGTAAGTATCCATTTGATATTTATTCCTGAAATCATACAACTCGACAAACCATTAGTCGATATTGTCAAAGGGTGATATCTTCACCCTTTTGACCCGTTTGTTTTAATTGACCGATTATATTGGCGAGATGTAGCTTATTGTCATCTCGCCTACACGACTCGCTCCAGTTTACATCGCGCGGTCATTTTAATTATAAATCACTTCATAACGCTTTTTGGCCTATCAAGGCTTTCGAAATAAAGTATCTTTCAAAACCAACAATTATTGTTAACGAGTGAACAAATTACAATTTTACCCTTATTGGTTATTATGATTTACCTTATATGGTAACCCTTAAAAGTACATGTTTCATTCGTCATAATATGATCGAATTACCGATTTAACTCATTTTTAGCCATCACTATGGTTTCTTATCATATTTGATTATCTTGTTCCGTTCGACTACACGCCGGAACACCATATCTGAATTAGGTATTTGTCTTATTCGTAATCAATACGACAAAGAATATTCCAAAATATATGACTAGTGTAAGCTATACTTACCTTGCATCCGAATTACCCTTTTCCTTCATTTTTGATTTGTTTGACCCGCTTCCTTCCCCAAGCTTTCACCTAGCTTGTCAAGCGTCAAACAATCATCATAATTCATAAGACGGTTAGATTAGTCATCATTAATTATGACTATTCCATCTTACGGATTTTACATCAAAATTCACCATTTGATTTCATTACTCAAAATCTACGGGTTTTCATCTATAAGTGAAACCCGTTTCATCATGTTATTAGGCATTCTTCCGGACACCTAATCTAATCAAGTCCTACTTACAACCGAGTAGACGCGCGCTTTCACTTAGGCATTTTAACAAACACCTAACGGGCAAGATTTTTATACATCTTTTGCCTAGTTCTTGACTAACACTTTAACAAAGCTTTAACATCAAAATCAAGCTTCTATGTCTAGTATACATGAACAACATCTAGAACTTTTATCATATCTTCAAATTTCACATAGTAATCATCACTTTTCAAGTGTTAATCCTAATACCGTAAAACCCACTTATCATTTACAAGGTTATTCATTGGATTTCTAGTTTATGGCATTATTTTACCAAATTCACAACTAGGGTTTGTCCCTAGATTCATACACATCTCAGTTTCACCATAACATTCATCATTCATACAGGAATTTTATTTATGAATGTTGATAAAAAATTTCGAAGTATCACCAAATCACAAAATTCAACATACCTTGCGATCCCCATGCTAAGGTGATCACGAATTTGTGTTCATGCATTGATTTGGCTCTTGATTTGGGCTTCAATTTGATCAATTTGTTGAACTAGGGTTTAGAACCCCTTGTTCTTGCTCCTGGGCGTACGCACACACACACACAAAGTGTGTGTTGTGTCTTGATTTTTAGTTTTTATAATTCAAGTCTCTTTTTTGGCAACTTAGGTCCCTCTAGTTTGGTTAGTCATTAAGTAGACCATAACCCACCTATTTCTAGTAATATTCCCCTTATTAACTAGGTTAAACATTCCTAGTTAACTTAATGATTTCGGGAAGTCATAACCCATTTTATTTTAACTCCCGTTAACTCGGGCCTTCTATATACTTTTGTTTTCTCAAAGTATTTATCCTCTTTAATTAACATCAAGTTTATTTATTTAAATTCTAATATTTACCACGTTAATTTTTACCTTTAACGGTATTTTACCCGTTGTCACTATTAACGTGGTTTGATTACCAAACCCATTTTTGGGGTGTTACAAGTCTACCCCCTTAAAGAGGTTTCGTCCTTGAAACCTTTTCTCACATAATTTATCGAGTTTAACTCCATGCATTTGCTCTTGATAATCAATTGAGCATTGCTCATATTTTAACCAATTGTTAGTATTACCAGAAAAGTATGGTAATATCTTTTTGGTTATTAATCATCTACGTATCTTATATGACATAATGCAACTTGAAATAACGTAATCTCGTTATTTCCACAAGTTTAATTAACTTAACAATATTCATCGCTCGACTCTAATGTGATTACACTTCACATTGCACTTTTTGACCGTGATCATGTCACGTCATGCCAAATTTTATATCAACTTTTTATTTTCAAAAATATCACTTTTCGTATATATCATCTTGCAACTATCAGTGTCAAGACTTATATCTTTCATGCTTACTATATATACGTCTATCATAATTCATATTTGTAAAAACGTCATTTCTTACCAAAACCAAAGTTTTAGTTTAGCATCTTCTCTTTAACTTTTCTCAATTATCCATACCGGGATATTGATAATGCAAAATTTATTCTTTTACAGTCTTTGTTTTATGCGAGGATTCTCAATTGATTCCATCGCTTTGTCCAATTTAACCCGTAGGTTTTATCACTTAGCCTATGGGCTATTTTATTAGACCTTCACCTCTTTAAGGCGGGGTCCTTATAATCTATTTCTTTCTAGTCATGACTCGTGGGTCGTTTTAGTCTCGTAGACCTTTCCATTGTTTATAACTCCAAAGGTTAGGTTGACCCCGTAGTTCATTCTTTACTCATGTCGTTCTTAAAATACATGTTTGGTGTCAAAGCACCCTGTTTTTGTTTGAAGAATCATTTATTTTCGCATTGATATTTTCTTTGACCTTGACCGTAGTCTAAGGCTACATTTGTTTCCTTTCGGACAAATTTTTCGACTTTATGACGTCTCACGTCATTTATGCGTCGGTTTATCTTATGCTCACCATTATCCAGTTTACATACATTAGTATTTGATTATATCCCATTAC
The DNA here is from genome assembly GCA_030545235.1 of Helianthus tuberosus. Classification (NCBI taxonomy): domain Eukaryota; kingdom Viridiplantae; phylum Streptophyta; class Magnoliopsida; order Asterales; family Asteraceae; genus Helianthus; species Helianthus tuberosus. The sequence goes on along the minus strand of CM060366.1, from coordinate 170,879,160 downwards.
CGGGCTCATTATTCTTTTGCTTTTAACGCTACCATTATCCCGCTTGCGTTTACTCATGCCGTCCGGCATGATATTATATTCGACCCGTTCAACTTTAAAATATATGAACATAATTTATTCAAAATTTCTATTTACATTATCTTGTCGTCTTTTAGTTATGACTCAAAACCCGAGTCTTTTAGCTTTCCATCCGAGTTCCCATTTTCCGTTTACGCATGTGTTTAATTCTTACCCATCAACCGGGTGTTTAACCCAAGTCGTTATTATTGCAACCCTCCAGGTATGCATAAAGACCTCGCTTCATTTTTATACTCCGACTTTGTCCTCAAGTTTGACGTTTTACAAAAACGGCCCGTTAAGAGGCATATTTGTATTTTCTGGGTTCGAGTGTAAGTACACTCCTTCCAAATGCATATCCTAATCATTTACATGTTTGCATTCTCCGGGTTCGAGTGTAAGTACGCCCCCTCCCAGTGCATACCTTAATCATTTTACATGTTTGCATTCTCCGGGTTCGAGTGTAAGTACACCCCCTCCCAGTGCGTACTTTAATCATTTTACATGTTTGCCTTCTCCGGGTTCGAGTGTAAGTACACCCCCTCCCAGTGCGTACTTTAATCATTTTACATGTTTCTTTGTCCCTTCACTCGGTTTCATTATCCTAATTTAATACGCTTCCGTCACTCGGCTGTGCGTTTACATTATGATCAAATATTTTGCTTCTCTGATTCATTTGGGTACTTTTTAATTTGTCCCACTAACCCCGTCCTTACTACATTGGATGTAAGCATGTCCATCATAAAAAGTTCATGGTGCCACGTGCTCACCACTTACTTGGCCAGAGTAAGCGATCAATACCTGGTATACATGGCCTTTTTATAATTTTCACATTACGCCCCATGTAAGTAACACCTCTATTTATTTCTCTTAGAAACAATATCCTGGATAGGTATCCTATTCAGGTTTTTCCAAGTTTTCAATCTACATATGCAACTATCAGTTTCTACATATTTGTTGCATATTTCTATTCATGCAATAATTTAAACGTGCACCTGGTAAATGCTTGCCCTAACGGGCTTTCCTTTCCATTAATTATTTGCGATCGTTACGCGATTTAGGTCCTTGATGAGTATGCTCTTCTTGTCATACCTCGGACCGTTCCATCATCATATCCACAATTCGTTCAACTCTCGTCATCTTCAGACGCGGGTGTCCTTCAATTAAAACATTCACAAAAGTTAGTAATGTCAACTTCAATAATCACCCGTATTATAATACAAGGCTTTTTCTACTATTAACATACACTGTTGGATCTGAGTTTGTTTCTGATTGTATTTTGTGTTTGTAATTAAAATGAAAATAGTTGAGTGTGCAGCGGAATTATAATGAAAACAAACTTTGCATACAATCAAACGAGAGTAATACTTTGATCAAACATCTTTTCTCAATGAATCGGAAGATTGAATCTATTTCAATAACGATTACAATGATTGATGAATGAATGCAAAGTCCCCCTCAGCCAGAGCTCAGTTGTTTGTTCGTGCAAAGAAGACGATGATGCAAAAGAGCTAATAGAACAGTACAAAGTACTGAACTATTTATAGGCACTTGCAAACCACTGAGCATCTTAGCTGACGTCACCATGAAAGTGACATCTAACCTCCTAACAAACTCTAACCTCTGATCAATACAAACACTGCTATGCTAACTACTGCTATTTACATTACATTACAAACAGACTATATAACAGCTGCTGCAACCTTCTACTGCTGTAAACCCAGCAGTGCTTGTCCGGATCAGCAGTACTTGACTCAAGGCAGTAGATTGAATCAGCAGAGCTTTGGTCTTCCATCAGTCTTTAACTTTGGGCAGTAGATATAAGGCAGCACTTTGCAAGATCAGTAGATAGGAGGTCAGCAGGTGTTGAAGTTCACTTTCAAGGGGAGAGATTTGATCATATCATATTGTAAACGTCTGCTTATTCTGGATCCACTTCTCTCATCCAGTTTTGGCTTTAAGTATCTGTTCCTCTTGATAGGGTTTAATCCCAACAATCTCCCCCTGGAACAGATAATGCCAAAACTCTTCATTATTGTGGAAGTTTATTGCCTCATCAATAGTTCCCTTATCTGACCTTTAAATTGTAGTTCAAAGTCTAGGGCATCTGTATCATCATCATCCCTGCTAAGTGGAAGATCAAGGAGATCCTGCAAATCTTCAAGACTCAGGCCAAGAGCTTGTTCCCTTGATGTTTTCTTCACTTCTCCACCAGACCTGAGCAAAGTCAATACGCAGGTCTGTTTGTCAGTTTCCCACTTTAGTATCTTTGAGTCTGGTGGGTTTCTTGGGAGATGTTTATTTGAAGAGGTATTTGGTGAGGCTGACCTGTTCATAACTGGCTGAGCAGTATTTGCAGTTTGATCCAAACCAAGAGTTTCTATGATCATTTTCTTTATGCCTTCTTTTACAAGTTCATCTCCTTTGATCATCTCTTGGATAGTTTCACCTCCCGACTGTCTGTGTGTCCTTCTTTTATAGATGGCAGCACCAGTTGGAGCAGTGGCTCTCTTGATTTGCAGCTTTGTTGGTCTTTTTGAAACCTCTGCTTCAGGATAGTCAGGCTTTTGAGAAACATTTGGATCTTTCTTTCTTAGTTCCTCCAACCTTTTGTAGGTGGCCCTGACCACATCTTCTTTCCATCTAGCAATTTGTCTTTTGTTTCCATATTCAGCAGCAACCAGTTCCTCTTTCATTCTTTTCAGTTCTACCTGTTTGTCAGGTACATTCTTTCTAAACTTTGCCCAGTCAGGAGGAGTGTGAGTGACCTTCCTTTTTATCATGTCTTGAATTCTTGCAGCTTCATCTTCAAGCTCAGGAGCAGTCCACTCTTTGTACATGTATCTCTCTCCTTTGTACTTCTTGTGAGCCATGATGCTTTCAATGTAGTCTTTCTTCAAAGTTTCAGCTGTTCTTTCTGAAATTTGTTGACTGACATTTTTTTGCAAATTGTTCTAGGGATCTGACCTGTGTGAGCAGATATTGATAGTTTCTTGAAATTTCTTTGTCAGATTTCCCTTGTGTGTTTCTTTTTGAGATATCGTCTGCTTGTTTAGCCTTGATTTTCAAATATTCATCGACATTTTTAGGCCAGGGGTATCCTTTTATTGATGGCAAACTCCTTTTGGCAGGGTCATCCTCATAGTAGAAGGATTTTATTTCTTCTCTAACAGCTGCTAGTTCAAGAGGAAATTGAACACCTGCAGGAGGTAAGGGCTTGTACATTTGAACTGAAGAGAGAGGAACAGGTTTTGGTATTGTGACAAGAGCTAAAGATTTTGAAGATGTTTGTGGTGGTGAAGTGTCATCATCTTTGAGAATTAGCCTTCTCCTCTTTGTTTGAGGAGGGGCTGATGATGTTTTGAATGGAACAGTGGTGGTGGATGTAGTGGCAGTGGTTTGTGATTGACTAACAGTTTTTGAAACAACTGTTGTTCCAACCACTGTCGACTTTATAGCAGATGTTATAACAACTGCTGTCTTCTGCCTTTTGGCAGGAGGTGATTTTGTTTTTGATGGTGATGGTGGTAAAGCAGTGATTGTAGTGTGTGTTGAAGTGGTGTGTGTTGAATTGGGAGAAGATGTTGAAACCACTGAAGGACCTACAGTAGTGGGTACAACAGGAGTTACAACAGTTGTTTTAGATGGTGGTTTTGGAACAGACTTTGAACGTCTGGTTGGAATAGATTTGGGTAGCCTTACTTTTCTTGTAGGCTTCTTCTTTTCATCAACAAGATTTTCATCATCTTTTGACCCTGAAGTACCCTGATCCGGATAATCCACCCTGGCTTTCCTTTTGGCCTCTCTATCCCTTTTTACACTTGCAACTGCTTCTGCCAGTGCATTTGTGGTCACATCAATTTTCTTGCTTCCATCTGGCAAAGGGATCTGTTTGGTCAAGTTTGCATTTTCTGGTTCAATATAGAGACCATCCTCTATTCCCTTCTTTTTCCACTCCTGAATTTTCTCCCCCTTTTTGGCATTATCTGGGGGAAGTTGATCAATAAAGAGAACTGTTGGAGGAGCAGTGCCAGTGGTGTGCAGGATCTGAGTTTTGAGAGCCTTTAGATCAGCCTGAGTGTTTTTGAACCTTGACTCCATTGCATTTCTCAGCTGTTGAACATGTTTTTCATGTTGCTGATCTGCTATTTATGCTTGTTGATGGAGAAAAGGTTGAAATAGATTCCAGAGCTCATTTGTAGCAGGTGCCTGTTGTGGAGCAGGTGCTTGAGGTGGAACAGCAGTGGATTGCATCTTTTGAGTTTTCAACACCTGCTGTAGCATGTTTTTAAGATCTGCAACAGATGTATCCAACTTTTCAATTCGTTTCGTCAAATCCTGATATTTTAAATCATCACCCAATTTAATGGGATCATCTGATTTCCCACTAATAGTGGTTTTATCAGTGGTTGAGGTAGGGAGTGTACTCCAAACACTAACCACTGATGCCCCTTTTTCTTGGTACTGGGGTCTTCTTCCTTCAACACTTGACAACCTTTTGATGTTGCCAGTAGGATAAATAAATCCACTGGTGGTTGGCAGAGGTGCTATGTAAGGAATTGCCTCCAAGGAAGTCTTATGAATGTAACCACTGTCCAACTGTAAACCAATGGGTTCAACAGTTGTAGTGGCTGCTTCACTTGGACTACCACCAAGAGTTACTTGTAACTCAAGGGGTCTAACCTCCTCAGGTTGTGTTGGTGGGTTAGCAAAGATTGATACATCAGACCCAGTCAGTTGTTGAGGTATGTTCTCATTGATAGGTGATTGAGAAGGACTGGTTAGTGCCTGGTTCAAATCAATTGCATCCAACAGCAGTTTAGTTGGTGTGGGAATTGTGGATGTGATGTTTGGTGAAGAAGGAGGATTTGCTCCGGGAATTGAGCTGTGGATGATGGAAACGAGTGTTTCCAGAGCATCATGATGTGGTGTCCCAATGTGTACAACCTGATCTTTTTGTGAAGAAGCAGGAGGAGTTTCGGTTATGGGTTGAGATATTTGTACCAACTGCTGTGAGGAAGTAGCAGCAGTGGTTTCTTGTGACATTTGTGTTGTCACAGGCAGTAGCTCTGGTATCTCATCCTCCAGAGTTGCCTTTTTGATGGGTTTTGGGGGTTTTTGAATTTTTCTTTTTGGCTTTTTGGTGATTGTAGGTGTGGGTTTCAAAGCAGTTGTGCTGCCACTTTGATCACCTTGAGCAGTGGGCTCAGCAGCAGATACCTGAGGAGCAGTTGTAACTGCTAAAATCTGGTCAGGCACCTCTGCTTGTGTTTTGCAAGGTGTTAACATTCTTGAAAAAGTTTCAGTTGTTAAACTGTTTATTTGAGTAGAATCACCTTGGTTTATTGCAGCTAAATCATCCTTACTGAATTTCTTTGCAAAATAGTAACTTAAAAACCTTGGAAACAGTAAGAATGATTTTGTTTCAACATTATTAACCAAATCTTTGAAGATTTCCCGAGAATAGTTAAAATTTTCTTTTTGAAGAATTGCATATCTTAGATTTTGAATCTTTAAAGGGATTTCATTGAAAGAAGTGGTTTTGTTTGAAACACATAGTAGGAGGGTATGAAATAAAAATCTGGTTGCAGAAGGAAAATAACCTTTTTGTAAGGTAAGTTTCTTCATCATTGTGGCTTCATACCCTCTCTCAATGAAGTCAGTTTGTAACTCGTTTTTAGTGAAAGAAATTTTACCTTCCTGATCACCGAGTTGAAAGACCTCTGAAATGGATTGTGGCGTGATTTGGACAGCTTTACCCTTTATAGAAGAGTGTATGGTGGTTGCAGTGTCTCCTTGTTTTTCAAGGGTTGCATTCTTCCAGAACTCTCTTTGGGTCGCCAAATAGTTTGGTGCGTCGGCGGTGAACAAAGTTTTGTACTTTGATTTGGCCATGGTGTCAATGATGGAATCGAAAACATTGGTGGTTCCTGGTTTTGTGAGAAGACCCAGGAGATTGTGAGATGGTTTATATGGGATTTCAGTGGAGATTGCCTTTTGAGAGGCTGTTTTCGATGATGATTTGGAAAATGGTTTTGCAGATGGCTTCGATTTTGTCATTTTGAAGATGATGATCGAAGAAATTTGTGAAGAAATGAGATGAAAAACTGCTTTGAGAAGAGAATTTTTAAGAATTCAATTCGACAGTGAAACCCTGTTTTGGTGGTGAGTGGGGTTTTTATAGAGAAGAAAGTGAATGTTGACGTGGCAGCCGTTACAAAAAGTCTGACCACTATGTACTGCCCACGTGACAACCCCTGGTGAAAGTGAAGGACAGTACTTGCATGAAAGTGACTGATGAAGACAGTGGTATTAAAACAGTGGATGATTTTTACTATCAGTGGATAGCATATCAGTGGATAAGATACTGCTTTTGAACAACAGAGTTTATCAAAGAAATGAGAGAGCAGTGGTTGACTTTCAGCAGTGGACAGATTTTTGAAGTAGAGCAGACTTTTGAACAATCAGTGGTAATGGCAGACTTTTAAGGATTTTAATGAAAATTTCATTTTTGGCTATTTTAAGGATGGATTTTTGATTTTCTGAAAGCATTTTGTTGCTTTTATTCATAGAAAAACAAGATGTTGCTTGTTATTCCATGTTCAGCATCCCAATCCTAGAGACCAAGCTTTCAAAAGTGGTTGTGTCAAGTGCTTTTGTGAGCACATCTGCCAGCTGGTCTTTAGTTGGGACATGATGCAGAGAAATCAAACCTTTTTCATAGCAATCCCTCATAAAGTGATGTCTGATGTCGATGTGTTTGGTGGTTGAATGGGAAACTGGATTTTTGATGATATTTTCTGCTGCCTGGCTGTCCATCATAAGTGGTGTCTTTAAGGCAGTGATACCAAAATCCAGCAACTGATTTTGAAGCCACAGAAGTTGGGCTGTACAGCTTGCAGCAGCAATGTATTCAGCTTCAGTAGTGGATGTTGAAACAGCTGCTTGCTTTTTACTTTGCCATGAGACTAAGCAATCACCTAGAAACTGGCACCCTCCTGAAGTGGACTTCCTTGTGGTGTGACATCCAGCAAAGTCACTGTCTGAGAAACCTGAAAGCTTGATGTTCCAATTAGCTGGATACCAGATACCAAGTGTGGGAGCACCTTTTATGTATCTGAAGATCCTTTTTACAGCAATGAGATTTGATTTTCTGGGAGCTGATTGACTTCTTGCACAGACACATGTTGCAAACATGATGTCTGGTCTAGATGCAGTTAGGTACAATAAAGACCCAATCATGCTTCTATAAAGTGTTTGGTCAATCAGCTCATCTTTTTCATCAGACATGACCAGCTTATTAGTTGCCATGGGTGTGCTGCATGGTTTACAATCATTCATATCAAATTTGGTTAAAAGTTCTTTAGCATATTTGCTTTGATGAATGAAAGTTCCATTTTGCATTTGCTGTACTTGGAGACCAAGAAAGCATTGCAGATCACCCATTGCACTCATTTCAAACTCAGCTGTCATGAGTTCTCTAAACTCTTCACACATTTTATTGCATGTGCTTCCAAAAATAATGTCATCCACATAAATTTGGACAATCATTAAATCCTTCCCTCTCCATTTAAGAAACAGTGTTTTATCAATGGTACCTCTTTTGAAACCATTAGAGAGAAGAAAGTTGGAAAGAGTTTCATACCAGGCCCTTGGTGCTTGTTTCAGGCCATACAGGGCTTTGTTCAGCCTGTAGACATGATCTGGATAAAATGGATCCTCAAAACCTGGAGGTTGACAAACATACACCTCTTCTTGAATTGTACCATAGAGGAAAGCACTTTTGATATCCATTTGAAACACCTTCATATTGTGGTTGACAGCAAAGGCCAGGAACAGTCTAATGGCTTCCAATCTTGCAACAGGGGCGAAAGTTTCATCATAATCAATCCCCTCTTCCTGTCTGTAACCTTGAACCACAAGCCTGGCTTTATTCTTGACAACAATACCCCTTTCATCAGTTTTGTTCTTAAAGACCCACTTTGTGCCAATGGGACTAACCTCTTCTGGCAGTGGTACAAGCTCCCATACTTGTTGTCTTTTAATCTGTTGGAGCTCCTCTTGCATGGCTTCTACCCAGCTGTTGTCTTTCAGTGCCTCTTGGTACTTGACTGGCTGATGGAGTGATAGAAAACCAGCAAAAAGACAAATGTTTTAGGTTTGGCTTCTTGTGAGCACCCCTTCATTTATGTTGCCAATGATTTGATCAGGTGGATTAGATCTCAAGAAGATTAAATCTCCTTGGTATGGTATGATGGCATTTGTCGGTGAAGGCTGCAAATGTGTATCATCTGAGCTAACCACTGCTGGGGACTTTGATGATCCAGCAGTGGCTTCAAAAGGTGGTGGAATAGGAGGTAATGAAGTAGACAACTGCTGACTTTTATCCACTGTTTGAGGACTTTGGTCAGCAGTGTTTGAGGATGTGGAAGCAGTGGTTGATGGGCTACTTTGGTCAACAGCTGTTGAGGTAGCAGTGGTTGAGCTTTGACAACTGTTTTGAACAGCTGATGCTTTTCCCTTTGTGGCAGACCTTTGAGGGATGATGATTTCATACCCATAGTCTGGTGTTGTATCCTCTGATGGACCTGCACTGTTAGTCTTGACAGCAGTATTTTCAAAAGTAAAATTTTCAAGATCAAACAGATCTGCAGGATTTGCTGGGATTTTCATTGATGAAAGTTCATTAAACTTTACATTCAAAGTCTCCTCCACTGCTTTGGTCCGTGTATTGAGCACTTTGTAGGCCTTGGCAGTGGTTGGGTATCCCAGATGATAACCACAATCAATTTTGGCTGCAAATTTTGAAATGGAATCTTTTAAGTTCAAAATAAAGCATGGGCAGCTAAACACTTTGAAGTATGAGATCAATGGTTTAATTTTATACAGAATTTCATAAGCAGTCTTTTTGTGCCTGGGGTTTATTAAAACTCTGTTCTGGACATAGCAAGCAGTGTTTACTGCCTCTGCCCAGAAAGTTAATGGCAAACCTGAATCAGCAAAGCATAGTTCTGGCAGCCTCAATCAAAGTTCTGTTCTTCCTTTCCACTACCCCATTCTGCTCTGGTGTTCTAGGGATACTGTACTGCCTTACAATCCCTTTCTTCACACAGAAGGCATCCAACTCCTTATTTTTGAATTCTGTGCCATTGTCACTCCTGAAGCTTTTCACTGGAAGGTCAAATTGCTTTTCAACCTGTGTCACAAAGTCTTGCAAAATGCCTGCAGTTTCATCTTTTGAGTGCAGAAAGAAAGTCCATGTAAACCTAGAAAAGTCATCAACAATAACCAAACAATATCTTTTCTTTTTGAGGCTCATGACTTGAACTGGGCCAAACAAGTCCATGTGTAGCATCTGCAAACACTGGGTTGTTTTGGACTCTTTAATGGACTTGTAAGAACTTTTATGTTGTTTTCCTTTTAAACAGGAAATGTAATGTTCAGGACATGAAAACAATTTTTGTGGTAGGCCTCTCACCAAACCATTTTTTGAAATTTCAGTGATAGTCTTAAGATTTGTGTGCCCCAACCTTCTGTGCCAAAGTTCTGTCTCTTTGTTAGAGGCAGCTGAGAACAGACAGGGATCAGCTCTGGGACACTCTTTAGACATATCAACAACATAAACATTGCCACTTCTTTGAGCAACAAGTTTTGTTTGACCAGTTTTGATTATTGCTTCAATCTTTTTGACCATTTCTGGTCCAACAATCCTACAACAATCTTTTGTGAAGAATGACCCAAATCCCTTGTCACTCATTTGGGACACACTCAGAAGGTTGAATTTTAGATTGTCTATCAGATTGACATTTTCAAATTTTACATTTCCAGACTGCACTGTACCAGACCCCAGAACTTTCCCTTTACTATTATTCCCAAAGGATATATCACCCCCTCCATGGATTTTAAAGTCTTTGAGGAGGGCTTTACATCCTGTCATGTGCCTGGAGCCTCCACTATCTACATACCAAAGACTATCAAAGCATGCAGAAGCTCCCTGCACATGTAGTAAAAGGATTAGTTCATTAGGGTCTCCAAAGCCAGCAGGGCTTTGGATGGGGTCTCAACAGTGTCTGGGATGGATGCAGAATGATGAACAGTGGTTAGGTCAGGGGTTTGTACTGTTTTAGGACAGTGTTTCTCTAACCACTGTTGTGGGTCCTGACCAATCACCTGCTGGTAACCAAAAGGATGCCTGTTCACTCTGGGTTTAGAGGGCCTTTTGTAGGCCTCATAAACGTGTGGAATCCTTTGGTAAGGCTGTTTTTCCTTGCCTTTTCTGAATTGATTGGCAGGGGGTGCATCAGTAACTTGAACATCTCTTTTGACAGATGTTTGGTTCAGCTGTTTTGTAACAGCTGTTTGAACTGGCACAAACAGTGATTGTTTCTTGGTGAATTTGACAGATGTTGATGATGATGATGATGGACTCAAGGATGTTTTAGCAATGTACTCATTCTTTTTCACATCAAAGTTTTTGAGATACACACATGCTTGAGTTTTGTGGTTTGTTTTACCACAAAAAATGCAACTTTCAGCTGAAACAATGACACTTGTTCTGTTTAAATCATAAGCTTTTAAGTGGAAACAGTCTTTTGTTAGATGATTCCTTTTCTCACAGAATTCACAAAACAAGTTATCAATTTTTTCTTTCTTCTTTCTCTTTTCAGACTCCTTTGCAGCAGAGGTTTTAACCACTGCTGGGATGTCCTTGAGAGGTATGACTTTAGCTTTTGGAGCTTTAACACCATCAGTTGATGTAAAGTCCATTGGCTTGAAATTTTCAAGAATATCACACTCATCAGACCATTTTGGTTTAAACTGATAATCTTCAAGCTCCTCAAAAGTAGAGGATCCTATTGGTCTGTCAAGTGTGATTTTGTTACCAAGTTTGTCAGTGATTTTCACTTCTTGGCCATTCTTGTTTGTGGGGATGAACTCAGCGGTTACATCAGTGGTTTGAACAGATTTTCCAAAAGCAGTGGTTTCATCATCATGTTTTCTATAACTAACACCAAATTTCACATTGCTTTTTATCTGTTTTTCAAGCATAACCTCATACCCTTTGCATGATTCCACCCATCTTTCACATGTGATCTGGGTGGACACTAACTCCTTTTTACAACTTTGGTATTTTTCTACCATAGTTTGGAGTTGAGTTTTGGTTATGCTCTGCTCTTCTTTCATGCTGCTAATCTCTTTCTCTTTTTCAGCCAATTTGTTTTTAAGTTCTTTTAGAGATCTTTCAAATTTGACTTCATCAGTTAAGATTTTATCCCGAAGTTTTTCATTCACCTCTTTGATGTTAGCAAAAGCAATAATGCAATCGTCAGAACACAGTTTTTCAAGAACTTGAGGTGATACCTTGGCAGCAGCCATCATTGCACAATCACATTGAGGATTTTCTTCATCATCAGCTCTTTCTTCTTTCTCACCTGCTCTTTCTCCTTTCTTTTCTTCCTTTTTCTCTTCTGACCATGGGTCTGTCAGTGGTTCAATCAGGGAACCTGAACTTTCTCCCAACAGTAGTTCACCAGCCACAGCAGTAACCACTGCTTCAGTCACCTCATCCACTTTTTCAGTACTCAGCTGTTCCTCTTCAGTTTCAACCCCCTCCTGTATAGACTCTAATGCCATCAAACAAAATTCATTATGAGAAGAATCATTAGAAGCATAGAGTGCAAAATTTTCATCACTAAGGTCTTCAGGCATACTGCTCCAGTCAACAAACCCTTGAGTGAAAAAGCTTTGTTGATCTGGTTGTACTGCTGCTGGAGCAGTGGTTTGAGGTGCAACAGGTTGCACTTGTACCTGTGGAGCAGGGGTTTGAACGTACTGAATTTGTGGGACAGTAGTTTGGACATAATGCACTGGCACAGGGGCAGCAGCATAGTGAGCAGTGTTCACTTGAGCTGCAGGGGTATATTGGGTATAGTGCACTGTGTTTTGACTTTGTGGTCTAGGGTTAGAGCTAGGGTGAGTAACTATTGGTCCAGTGTTTTGACTTCTGCACTCCCTAGCAAAGTGCCCTAACCTATTGCACTTGTAGCACTTGATTTTCGATTTATCCAACCCAACCCTCAAATTCCCATGAAGTCCTGGGAATTTTCTCCCTGTTCTTTTGTAGAATTTGCTAGTTCTGACACTTAGCAAAGCCAACTGGTGCAAAATATCCATCTCTTTTAAGTCAGTTGGATCAAAATGTTGTAAATCATTGAGTTCAAAGCTTAGATTATCTGACATCTGGTTTTCGTTTGCAGTGAATGCATAACTTGCAGAGTGAGGATCAGGGTTGTTAAAATTTGCCCCAGCAGTTATGTCAATGAAGTGATCATAACCCTGATCCTTACCACTGCTCCCAGATTCTTCTTGACCCAGAAGAGCAGTGTTACCGAATGTATAATCATCAACGGCTTTTCCTGACTCTTGTAACTTCCTTTTCTGGTTCAACTCCCTTTCGTAGGTCAGGAGTCGACCATGGAGTTGGGTCAAGGTCAGATCCTTGAACTCCGGTGAGTTTCGGGTGACAAAAGCTATGGTGTCCCATTTTTCCGGCAGTGATCTGAGGAACCTGCTATTTTGAGTTGAGTTTGTAAAAGTGGTGTTAACAAGCCTCGGTTCACTGATGAGACAACTGAAACGCTCAAATTGTTGCGTCAGTGATTCACCTCTAACATGACAAAATGTTTCGTACTGTTGGTTCAGGATTTCCCTATTGTTTTCTATGACTTCTTCGGTCCCCCCAAACTGTTCCTTAACTGTGTCCCACAACTCTTTGGCACTGTTACAGTGTAACAGTCCAGCAAATATCTCATTGGGCAGCGCTGATGCTATGATGCTAAATGCTTTAGCTTCTAGTTCGATTTTTTGAAAGTCGGTTTCGGTATAATTTTCAACTGGTTTTGGAACGAACTTTTTAGCATCTTCAGCGCTTGGCACTGAGGGAACATGGGGACCAAAGATGACAGACCAACAACAACCTGTGCTTTGTTGAGCAAGGATGTGACCCATCCTTCTCTGCCAGATGTTGTACTCATTTCTTTTTAGCATAGGTGGTTTAAAAAGCGAGCCGATGTTGTTTTTATCATCCTGAGATTGTGACGTCATTCTTGTTGTTTTACAGACACTGAGAAATCAACTTTAATGGTGATTAATCCTTGCTCTGTTTTTCAACAAACGAACAAACGATCAGTATCAACTGTTATGAGCCGAACTATTTACGTCAAAATGATTGTTAAATCAAATTTGACTGTCCAAGCTCTGATACCAATTGTTGGATCTGAGTTTGTTTCTGATTGTATTTTGTGTTTGTAATTAAAATGAAAATAGTTGAGTGTGCAGCGGAATTATAATGAAAACAAACTTTGCATACAATCAAACGAGAGTAATACTTTGATCAAACATCTTTTCTCAATGAATCGGAAGATTGAATCTATTTCAATAACGATTACATTGATTGATGAATGAATGCAAACTCCCCCTCAGCCAGAGCTCAGTTGTTTGTTCGTGCAAAGAAGACGATGATGCAAAAGAGCAAATAGAACAGTACAAAGTACTGAACTATTTATAGGCACTTGCAAACCACTGAGCATCTTAGCTGACGTCACCATGAAAGTGACATCTAACCTCCTAACAAACTCTAACCTCTGATCAATATAAACACTGCTATGCTAACTACTGCTATTTACATTACATTACAAACAGACTATATAACAGCTGCTGCAACCTTCTACTGCTGTGAACCCAGCAGTGCTTGTCCGGATCAGCAGTACTTGACTCAAGGTAGTAGATTGAATCAGCTGAGCTTTGGTCTTCCATCAGTCTTTAACTTTGGGCAGTAGATATAAGGCAGCACTTTGCAAGATCAGTAGATAGGAGGTCAGCAGGTGTTGAAGTTCACTTTCAAGGGGAGAGATTTGATCACATCATATTGTAAACGTCTGCTTATTCTGGATCCACTGCTCTGATCCAGTTTTGGCTTTAATTATCTGTTCCTCTTGATAGGGTTCAATCCCAACATACACGTACTTACCAGATTTGCGATCAAGCCTCGAACCGAACACTTTATTCTTTTAACCTTGAGCTCTGATTACCAACTTGTAAGACCCGTTCTTATAAATCAAAGTTTAACGTATAATTTACGAAAACAATCATGTAATTAAGATTCCATATACATCGGAAATACGGCTTATTAAAACCTTTTACAATTTAAAAGTTTAGAACATAATGTAATTAAGTTCGTCATTTAAAAGTAACAAAGAAACGTCATGCGGAAGCTTATTTCTTGATCGTGTTCAGTTCTTCATTGTGCTTGATCATCCTCCGGTGCTAAAATTTTACCTGAAACTCATAAAACATGAGTTGGATTAGTCATACGTAGCTTAGAACGTATTTAAACGGGTTCGCAATGCATCAACGGCTAAAATAAATGATTTTTGCAAAACTGACACTCACTCGCGTCGTGCCATGGCCTGGGGCCTTCCCCGTCACGCGACGCCACGGCCTGTTTTCATCAGAATGTTGTCTGCTGGTGCTGCATATTCCCAGCATAACCCGATTTCATGGAAACGAGCATAACTCTCTCATTTTTAATCTGTTTTACCCGATTCTTTTTCCTACGCGTCCGTAATTTAATTCTCCATCTAATGGAGTTAAAATCCAACATCCGGATTAACAAAATTTCTGACTTTTATGTCTTCGACTTATTACCCTTTTACCAAATTTTGACCCGTTCGTGATATTATCAAACAAACATGTTTATTTGGTCTATAAACTCATGAGATTCATCATTCCAATATTGACTATCATATTAGGTTCGAATCACGCGTTTCTTACACATTCTTAACATGTTTTCGCTCATATGCTTATTTTGACCCGTTAAGGTAATTAAGCCTATTTTAAGCATGAATCTCTTTCACTCACATCAAGCATTACACCACCACATTTATTATCAAATAATCTTTCTTCATAACTATATTTGAGTTGTATTAAGTGTGGAAATTCCTAAACTCCTAGTTTTACCCCTCGAATCATTATTTTACGGCAAAGACTTTTGTAGAGTCAAATGACTAAGGATTCACATCTTTCGCTTTTGTATACTCATTCTAAGTGTTTAATTATGCATACTACTCTTTTCCGAACAACCTTTATGGGTCGTTCACTCGATTTAGCTTACAAGGGCATTTTGGTCCATTTAGTCCTTTCATTAATATAAAGGACCTTTAAAAGCATTTTCGACCCAAAAGCCCTGTTTTAAACTATGCATTTGATTCAAAAAGTCATTATGTTTTCAAAACACAACGATCATCATATGAATCATTCGGTTTGCTTATTAAAGTAACCAAATGTCTATATGATTGCATTTAACTATCAAGGAGCCTCTAGTTTCTATTGAGTTGTTAATCTATATTATACATACCTGGCTCGGATCAATATATATATTGACTCGTTTCGATACCTTGCCTTAGTAACCGCTAAGTAGTAGTGATGTAAGTATCCATTTGATATTTATTCCTGAAATCATACAACTCGACAAACCATTAGTCGATATTGTCAAAGGGTGATATCTTCACCGTTTTGACCCGTTTGTTTTAATTGACAGATTATATTGGCGAGATGTAGCTTATTGTCATCTCGCCTACACGACTCGCTCCAGTTTACATCGTGCGGTCATTTTAATTATAAATCACTTCTTAACGCTTTTTGGCCTATCAAGGCTTTCGAAATAAAGTATCTTTCAAAACCAGCAATTATTGTCAACGAGTGACCAAATTACAATTTTACCCTTATTGGTTATTATGATTTACCTTATATGGTAACCCTTAAAAGTACATGTTTCATTCGTCATAATATGATCGAATTACCGATTTAACTCATTTTTAGCCATCACTATGGTTTCTTATCATATTTGATTATCTTGTTCCGTACGACTACACGCCGGAACACCATATCTGAATTAGGTATTTGTCTTATTCGTAATCAATACGACAAAGAATATTCCAAAATATATGACTAGTGTAAGCTATACTTACCTTGCATCCGAATTACGCTATTCCTTCATTCTTGATTTGTTTGACCCGCTTCTTTCCCCAAGCTTTCACCTAGCTTGTCAAGCGTCAAACTATCATCATAATTCATAAGACGGTTAGATTAGTCATCATTAATTATGACTATTCCGTCTTACGGATTTTACATCAAAATTCACCATTTGATTTCATTACTCAAAATCTACGGGTTTTCATTTATAAGTGAAACCCGTTTCATCATGTTATTAGGCATTCTTCCGGACACCTAATCTAATCAAGTCCTACTTACAACCGAGTAGACGCGCGCTTTCACTTAGGCATTTTAACAAACACCTAACGGGCAAGATTTTTATACAGCTTTTGCCTAGTTCTTGACTAACACTTTAACAAAGCTTTAACATCAAAATCAAGCTTCTATGTCTAGTATACATGAACAACATCTAGAACTTTTATCATATCTTCAAATTTCACATAGTAATCATCACTTTTCAAGTGTTAATCCTAATACCGTAAAACCCACTTATCATCTACAAGGTTATTCATTGGATTTCTAGTTTATGGCATTATTTTACCAAATTCACATCTTGGGTTTGTTCCTAGATTCATACACATCTCAATTTCACCATAACATTCATCATTCATACAGGAATTTTATTTATGACTGTTGATAAAAAATTTTGAAGTATCACCAAATCACAAAATTCAACATACCTTGCGATCCCCATGCTAAGGTGATCACGAATTTGTGTTCATGCATTGATTTGGCTCTTGATTTGGGCTTCAATTTGATCAATTTGTTGAACTAGGGTTTAGAACCCCTTGTTTCTTGCTCCTGGGCGTACGCACACACAAACACAAAGTGTGTGTTGTGTCTTGATTTTTAGTTTTTATAATTCAAGTCTCTTTTTTGGCAACTTAGGTCCCTCTATTTTGGTTAGTCATTAAGTAGACCATAACCCACCTATTTCTAGTAATATTCCCCTTATTAACTAGGTTAAACATTCCTAGTTAATTTAATGGGTTCGGGAAGTCATAACCCGTTTTATTTTAAGTCCCGTTAACTCGGGCCTTCTATATACATTTGTTTTCTCAAAGTATTTATGCTCTTTTAATTAACATCAAGTTTATTTATTTAAATTCTAATATTTACCACGTTAATTTTTACCACTAACGGTATTTTACCCATTGTCACTATTAACCTGGTTTGATTACCAAACCCATTTTTGGGGTGTTACAAGTCTACTCCCCTTAAAGAGGTTTCGTCCTCGAAACCTTTTCTCACATAATTTATCGAGTTTAACTCCATGCATTTGCTCTCGATAATCAATTGAGCATTGCTCATATTTTAATCAATTGTTAGTATTACCAGAAAAGTATGGTAATATCTTTTTGGTTATTAATCATCTACGTATCTTATATGACATAATGCAACTTGAAATAACGTAATCTCGTTATTTCCACTAGTTTAATTAACTTAACAATATTCATCGCTCGGCTCTAATGTGATTACATTTCACATTGCACTTTTTGACCGTGATCATGTCACGTCATGCCAAATTTTATATCCACTTTTTATTTTCAAAAATATCACTTTTCGTATATATCATCTTGCAACTATCAGTGTCAAGACTTATATCTTTCATGCTTACTATATATACGTCTATCAGAATTCATATTTGTAAAAACGTCATTTCTTACCAAAACCGAAGTTTTAGTTTAGCATCTTCTCTTTAACTTTTGTCAATTATCCCATACCGGTGTATTGATAATCCAAAATTTATTCTTTTACAGTCTTTGTTTTATGCGAGGATTCTCAATTGATTCCATCGCTTTGTCTAATTTAACCCGTAGGTTTTATCACTTAGCCTATGGGCTATTTTATTAGACCTTCACCTCTTTAAGGCGGGGTCCTTATAATCTATTTCTTTCTAGTCATGACTCGTGGGTCATTTTAGTCTCGTATACCTTTCCATTGTTTATAACTCCAAAGGTTAGGTTGACCCCGTAGTTCATTCTTTACTCATGTCATTCTTAAAATACATGTTTGGTGTCAAAGCACCCTATTTTTGTTTGAAGAATCATTTATTTTCGCATTGATATTTTCTTTGACCTTGACCGTAGTCTAAGGCTACATTCGTTTCCTTTCGGACAAATTTTTCGACTTTATGACTTCTCATGTCATTTATGCGTCGGTTTATCTTATGCTCACCATTATCCAGTTTACATACATTCGTATTTGATTATATCCCATTACCGGGCTCATTATTCTTTTGCTTTTAACGCTACCATTATCCCGCTTGCGTTTACTCATGCCGTCCGGCATGATATTATATTCAACCCGTTCAACTTTAAAATATTTGAACATAATTTATTCAAAATTTATATTTACATTATCTTGTCATCTTTTAGTTATGACTCAAAACCCGAGTCTTTTAACTTTCCATCCGAGTTCCCATTTCTCGGTCTACGCATGAGTTTAATTCTTACCCATCAACCGGGTGTTTAACCGAAATCGTTATTATTGCAATCCTCCCGGTATGCATTAAGACCTCGCTTCATTTTTATACTCCGACTTTGTCCTCAAGTTTGACGTTTTACAAAAACGGCCCGTTAAGAGGCATATTTGTATTTTCCGGGTTCGAGTGTAAGTACACTCCTTCCCAATGCATATCCTAATCATTTACATGTTTGCATTCTCCGGGTTCGAGTGTAAGTACACCCCCTCCCAGTGCATACCTTAATCATTTTACATGTTTGCATTCTCCGGGTTCGAGTGTAAGTACACCCCTCCCAGTGCATACTTTAATCATTTTACATGTTTGCATTCTCCGGGTTCGAGTGTAAGTACACCCCCTCCCATTGCGTACTTTAATCATTTTACATGTTTCTTTGTCCCTTCACTCGGTTTCATTATCCTAATTTAATACGCTTCCGTCACTCGGCTGTGCGTTTACATTATTGTCAAATATTTTGCTTATCTAATTCATTTGGGTACTTTTTAATTTGTCCCACTAACCCCGTCCTTACTACATTGGATGTAAGCATGTCCATCATAAAAAGTTCATGGTGCCACGTGCTCACCACTTACTTGGCCAGAGTAAGCGATCAATACCTGGTATACATGACCTTTTTATAATTTTCACATTACGCCCCATGTAAGTAACACCTCTATTTATTTCTCTTAGAAACAATATCCTGGATAGGTATCCTATTCAGGTTTTTCCAAGTTTTCAATCTACATATGCAACTATCAGTTTCTACATATTTGTTGCATATTTCTATTCATGCAATAATTCAAACGTGCACCTGGTAAATGCTTGCCCTAACGGGCTTTCCTTTCCATTAATTATTTGCGATCGTTACGCGATTTAGGTCCTTGATGTGTATGATCTTCTTGTCATACCTCGGACCGTTCCATCGTCATATCCACAATTCGTTCAACTCTCGTCATCTTCAGACGCGAGTGTCCTTCAATTAAAACATTCACAAAAGTTAGTAATGTCAACTTCAATAATCGCCCGTATTATAATACAAGGTTTTTTCTACTATACGCGTCAACACGCGTATTTTCGTCAACTATATCAATCATTTTAATTGGGGTAACGTGTATCACACGATAGCCCTATGTGTTGTTTACAACACTTTAGTATACTAATCTATTAAAATACATGTACTTACCGGATTTGCGATCAAGCCTCGAACCGAACACTTTATTCTTTTAACCTTGAGCTCTGATTACCAACTTGTAAGTGTTGGTGCATTCATCTGTCGTCTTCGTCTTATGTCGAGTCCCTAGTTGCATTGCGGATCTGATCTAGTGACATCATCTAGGTGACATCACAAGTGATATCATCTAGATGACATCACAAGCTACATAATGATTGAAAGTCAAATATACAAAATCAGAAGTTAGATCTCGCTTGAAAGTCAAACATATGAAAGTTTCGCTTGAAGTTATTTCAAGATTTCGCTTGAACTAGACTTGTTCATTTCAAGCGAAATCTTGTCTACTATATATATGGTTCATGTCATTTCATTTGTAACAGTTCCATCAGAAGTGTAAAGTTACTCTGCCGGTTTGTCAAGTCAATATATGAATGAGAAAGCTGTTTTAACGTGAAATCTTCTACTTCTACTCATTTCTTTCTGATTCAAAACAGTTTGTTTGTTTCCGCCACTCAAACTGTCGTATATTAGCTCAGATTGACTCATTTGGTCGTCAAATACGATCCTACAATTGGTATCAGAGCCAGTTATGAGACAATATACCTGAATCAGAGCACTTTTCTACACATAATCTGATTTCTGGACTGTTCCACGGACAAAATGGACTGAGTTTTTCATAGTGTGTGTAAAATTGTGTTTTAACAAACCCTTGAGTGTTTCAGATTAAAATTCAGATTATTTTACATAAAAATGGACTGAAAACAGGGTTTCGCTTGAACGGAAAACAGATTTGACTTGAACAGACAGTTAGATTTCGCTTGAAATTTGTGGTGTTTTGAAGCAAAATTGAGGATTTCGCTTGAAAAGTTCTGTTTCAGCTTGAAAAGTTTTTGTTGTTTGAAGCGAAATATTGAGTTCACTTGAAATAATCTGTTTCTGCTTGATTTGTTAAACGGTGAACTTTGAAATTTGTAAAACATTTTACGAGATTGTCAGTAAATTGGGAGAAGTAATCATGTGGTGTGTCAGTTTGCATGTACTTTAATTGAACGAACGGTCAAATTAAATAAAAATTTAGTTTTGTTGAACAATTAATTGAAAATGTCGGAATACATGTGATCTTATCTGTGTACAGCACATGTGAGATATTAAAGATAGTCAGTCAAGTTTTGTAGTTGCACTCTGATCAATTGAGGTTTGATTCTATCGAAAATCAGAAATCACGTGTCTAGGTTTTTTTAAAGACCCATGTGCAATTAATAATATTGTTCGGTTCATGTGAAGAAGTTCATTGATCCAAGAGTCAAAGTTCATACAACAATTAATTGTTTGTCGGCCATTATAATTGTGAGGTCCAATCAAAAGTGTTTGTGATAGTATCTTGTTGCACGTGATCTGATTGAGTGTATTGATAATTAGCTAGTGATCATATACCATGTGCTGAGTGATTATCGATTGGTGTGAAACATTATTGAGCAAAGTTTGATTAAAAATGTGCGACCAAATAATGTTTAGTATGAAAATTCAAATTGTCAAATATTGATGAGGGTTTAATAATCATTTGTTAAAGTTTTAGTTCAATCAAAAGTTGTTGGTTTAGAGGGTTTGTAGTTCAAATTAAATCAAGTGTAAAAGTTTACGGTTCAATCAGTGAAGGACAAGTTGAATCCATTTCGATACTATCAAGTTCATTCATTTAGTAATTCTGTCCTAACAACATTGAATCGTATCCGCGAATCTTTGACAACGAGTCTTAGATTGATTTCACAAACACACACGTTTACATATTCAGTTTGTTTAAAACTGATTGTTTGTTCATGTATTGATGCAACCTGAGGTGATTTGACAAACATTGTATACCCGTTCGAACGAATTCTTCACGCAATCCATTGTTACTAGATTTTTGTCACTAAATCGGATATTCATCTGATTAAGTGATTTGACAAAGTGATTGAATTAATTTTAGAGTGTGTGAATTCTCGTATCATTCGAAAATTTGTTTTTGTGATTTTTTTAATACCGAAGCATGAGTTCTGAGATTTATATTGCAATGAACAAATTTGATAATTTTACAGGTATCAAGGGAGAGTCTATAAAAGAATTGTTTGATCGATATTGCCTTCTAGTTGTGGAGATGAGAAAATTGAAGATAACCAAGGCTAATGAGGTGTGGATTGACAAGGTGGCGAATGCTTTACCAAAGGATGAGTGGGGTACTTACCTGATGAAGTTGAAAAACACTCCAGGCTTTGATAATCTGAACCTTAGTGGATTCATCGAAAAGATTGAAGCTCAAGAACTTGAGTTCCAAAAGATTAGAAAATTGAAGTCTGATTCAAGAGAGAAGAGTAAAGCACCAACTGATGAAGAAAAATTCAAATCTGAAGAAAATGTTCAAGTGGTAGAGAAGCAAGTTGATGAAATTTCAGCTATTAAAGCTGAGAAGAAAGCTGAAGATAAAAAGATGACCGAGAAGTGCTTAAATTGTGAAAATCTGAAATCTGAAAATGCCAAACTCTTGAGGGATTTAGAGAGTTTGTCATTAGAAAATGAAAATCTTAAAAAATCAGAAAATGTTTTGAAAAATCAAAAACAAAATTTAGAAAATGAAAAATTAAAAATGGAAAAAGAATTTCAAAGTCAAATAAAAATTCTTGAAGATGGGAGAGATGTGTTTAGCAAAAACAACATCGAAAAGCAAAAAATGATAAATTCTCATCTTCAGAAGATTATTCAACTTGAAAAAGAAGGTGAGCAAGCTCGAAAGAAAATCAACGAGCTTGAAACGAAATTGAAAGGTTTTGTGACTTCTTCAGAGTATTTGAATATTCCATGTCCAAAACTGATCAATGCTGTTCCAATAAGTGACAGTGTCACAAATTTTGACAAAGTCAAAATTGAGGATTGTGATGACAAAACTGATGATGAAAAAGAAAAGGAAAAGAAAAGAAAAATATTTTTAGAATTACAAGAAAATTTTCAAAATACTGTTTTGCAGTCTACTGAAATAGGTGAGTGTTCAAAGCAAAAACCTGTTAAGAAGATTGTAGAACAGAAACAAAAAGTTAAAAATTTGAAAAATTTTAAAAATGAAAATAAAAGCTCATCAGTTCAGTCATCCAATCATTATAAAAAACCACAAAAATCTGAAAATAAAAACTCACAAAAAGTTGGTAATAAGTGGTGCAGGTTTGACCACAGTGCTCAAGCGTCAAATCAAGCTTATAGGAGAAGTGATAATTACCACAAAGCCAGACAATGCTATGATCTGAGCGTTTGGTGTGAAGGTGGTACATGGTATGATACCAGAGTGTGTTACAAATGTGGTTTTCAAGGACACATTGCTGTTAACTGCCAAAGTCGAAGTTTTGAAACAAGAAGATGTTATGAATGCCAAATCAAAGGTCACATTGCCAGAGATTGCCCAATGAGATCAATTGAAAGATCGAGGGCTGTATCTCAGAAAAGGATGATGAAGTCAGTCAAAGTCAAAGAAAAGCCCAAGGAACTGAAAGTTTCAGAACAGAAAGTCAAAGAACCTAAAGTTCAAGAAAAGAAAGTGAAGCTTTCACAAGGGCAGAAAGACCGACTGAGAAAGAAAAGAAAGAAAGCTCGAGAGTATCTTGAAAGGATTTTGTCCTTGGGTACAACAAATAAGAGTACTGATGAATCGCTTCATTCGACAACAAAGTCAAGTAAACCGAATTCTTCAGTTGCAAATCTGAGGACAAAAGAGGAGGTAAAGAAAAAGGAAATGGTCGGCGATGAATCTGGCTCCTCAAAGTCAGACAAGCCACATTCAGGCAATGATTCTGGTTCATCAAAGTCAGAGGAGCCAGTTGTTGAGGTAAAAACTGAGAGTTCTAGTTTAACAATGGATGAGGCAAACTTTCCACCATTGTTGAACAAGAATTCAAAATCACCCAAGGACAGTCAGGCTTGGGTGAAACTGTTTAAATGAAAAACCTGACTTGCCGGAGTTCCCAGGTTGGTAAGCGTGGAACATGAATCGGCACATTTCTTGAGAAATTTCACTCTGGTGATTTTTTGTCTTACAAGTGGTAAATCAGGGACATTAAGTTGTACTTGATTTTCTACATGTGATTGTGTTGTTTAAATCGGAAATGTTAAATCTTTACAAGTGGTTGAAAGGAACAAGATGATGTGATGACCCCGAACCTACAAGTGGTTGGTAAACAAACTAATTTTCCGGAAAAACCATTTTGATTAAAACAAACTTAAGTGTTTTGAAATCATTATGGGAAAATAGTTTGTTGTGAAGGGGAGTTCTGATTGTTTATGCCAAGTGAATGGCGAATTGAAGTGATTCTCATCAAGTTGTCAAGTTGGTTGTACAGTTTAGTTTCAAATTTCCTAAAATGTGTTTGCATTTTAGGGGGAGTAAGAATTTTTAGAAAATCCAAAAACATTTGAAAATTTGAAAATGTCAAAAACATTGAAAAATTCAAAATGAGTTTTGTTGTGAAAAAGAGGAAATGATAGTAAATCAGTGGACTATCACAGCATGCTAAAGAAATGAAAAGTCTAAATGTGATAAACGGTCTCACTAAAGATGTGACGATAGGCTCAGCTAGACTAGTAGATTTGCGATAACGATACAAACCTAAATGAAAAAGCCTAGTTCTAGTGGGAAACATGGTCAAAAGCATAGTACTTAGTTTTGTCCTTCTTGATTGTGTGCCTACTCAGTAATCGCTGATTGTCGAAAGACATAAAACTGGTTAAGTTCGTGAACTTTCACAACTTTGCTGAAAAGTTGCTGTGATTGTGCATTTTATTTTGCAAAGATTTAAACTTGTTTTATTTCTTTATTTTGTTTAAGCATCGGACATCCTCTGCGTATACGTGAGTATCGACCTGGATGTTGTTGCCTAAACGTTCTGCTTTATTTTCTTTGGTGTTTCGTTTAAGCTTTGGACCTCCTCTGCGTATACGGAAGTATCGACCTGGTGGTTAAAGCCTAAACAACTTCAACTTGTTTTATTTTCTTATTTTGTTTAAACATTGGACTTTCTCTGCGTATACGGAAGTATCGACCTGATTGTTAATGTTTAAACATTCTGCATTATTTTCACACATATCACAGTTGATGAAAGTTTAAAGGCATTACTTGAGTTAGTGTATTGCATGATGAGGGGATATGCTGAGATCGTGGGGTCGATAAGAATTTAGTGCAAAATTAATATATCTTAACGTATCGGTAAGCATTTCGAAAGTTTTTAGATTGAGTTTAAGTGGACAACAATATCGTCAATCTATGTGAATCGTTTAGAACTTAAAACGATTAAAAGCTTAACGGTGCTTGTGATGTGTCTCAAAAACTGATATGATCCTCTTTCGCAAACTCACAAAAATATGTTTGTACATATTTTTTTTCTGCATTACATTTCTCTTATTACAAAATCCTAAAAGATTTTAGTGTGTTTTAGCATATTTTTTGAAAAATTCAAAAAGATTTTCGACAACTGATGTTGAAAAGCTGATATTCAAAATATCAAAGGCTAAACAAGATGAACAATTGGTTTGGTTAAGATGATGAGAAGTTGGAAGATAATCCTCAAATGTTTAGATGATTCATTAATTTGAATCACAATATTGTGTGTTATATGTTTGAGAATTTTGAGTGAATTATTTTAGAGTCAAATTTTTTTTGTCTTACGAAAGGTTGAGATGTGTAGGTTTCTGATTATATTGCTACGGAAAGCCAGGCGTCGATTCTAAAAGCACGGAAGCTTGACGAAAGGGGGAGCCTGTAGAGACTACCGAAAGGGGGAGCTGAAGCTGAAGACAGATCCACCGGGATTCTGTTCGAGCAAGGGGGAGTCTGTTGATGCTGATTGAAAGAATGAAGCACAAAGACTGATTAAGACTGAAGATGCAAAGACTCGACACTTAAGACTCGTCAACATCTGAGGGGGAGTTTGTTGGTGCATTCATCTGTCGTCTTCGTCTTATGTCGAGTCCCTAGTTGCATTGCGGATCTGATCTAGTGACATCATCTAGGTGACATCACAAGTGATATCATCTAGATGACATCACAAGCTACATAATGATTGAAAGTCAAATATACAAAATCAGAAGTTAGATCTCGCTTGAAAGTCAAACATATGAAAGTTTCGCTTGAAGTTATTTCAAGATTTCGCTTGAACTAGACTTGTTCATTTCAAGCGAAATCTTGTCTACTATATATATGGTTCATGTCATTTCATTTGTAACAGTTCCATCAGAAGTGTAAAGTTACTCTGCCGGTTTGTCAAGTCAATATATGAATGAGAAAGCTGTTTTAACGTGAAATCTTCTACTTCTACTCATTTCTTTCTGATTCAAAACAGTTTGTTTGTTTCCGCCACTCAAACTGTCGTATATTAGCTCAGATTGACTCATTTGGTCGTCAAATACGATCCTACAGTAAGACCCGTTCTTATATATCAAAGTTTAACGTATAATTTACGAAAACAATCATGTAATTAAGATTCCATATACATCGGAAATACGACTTATTAAAACCTTTTACAATTTAAAAGTTTAGAACATAATGTAATTAAGTTCGTCATTTAAAAGTAACAACGAAATGTCGTGCGGAAGCTTATTTCTTGATCGTTTTCGGTTCTTCATTGTGCTTGATCGTCCTCCGGTGCTAAAATTTTACCTGAAAGACATAAAACATGAGTTGGATTAGTCATAGGTAGCTTAGAATGTATTTAAACGGGTTCGCAATGCATCAACGATTAAAATAAACGATTTTTCGCGAAACTGACACTCACTCGCGTCGCGCCACGGCCTGGGGCCTTCCCCGTCGCGCGACGCCACGACCTGTTTTCATCAGAATGTTGTTTGCTGGTGCTGCATATTCCCAGCATAACCCGATTTCACGGAAACGAGCATAACTCTCTCGTTTTTAATCCGTTTTACCCGATTCTTTTTCCTACGCGTCCGTAATTTAATTCTCCATCTAATGGAGTTAAAATCCAACATCCGGATTTAAAAAAATTCTGACTTTTAAGTCTTCGACTTATTACCCTTTTTACCAAATTTTGACCCGTTCGTGATATTATCAAACAAACATGTTTATTTGATCTATAAACTCATGAGATTCATCATTTCAATATTGACTATCATATTAGGTTCGAATCACGTGATTCTTACGCATTCTTAACCTGTTTTTGCCCATATGCTTATTTTGACCCGTTAAGGTAACTAAGCCTATTTTAAGCATGAATCTCTTTCACTCACATCAAGCATTACACCACCACATTTCTTATCAAATAATCTTTCTTCATAACTATATTTGAGTTGTATTAAGTGTGGAAATTCCTAAACTCCGAGTTTTACCCCTCGAATCATTATTTTACGGCAAAGACTATTGTAGAGTCAAATGACTAAGGATTCACATCTTTCGCTTTTGTATACTCATTCTAAGTGTTTAATTATGCATACTACTCTTTTCCAAACAACCTTTATGGTCGTTCACTCGATTTAGCTTACAAGGGCATTTTGGTCCATTTAGTCCTTTCATTAATATAAAGGACCTTTAAAAGCATTTTCGACCCAAAAGCCCTGTTTTAAACTATGCATTTGATTCAAAAAGTCATTATCTTTTCAAAACACAACGATCATCATATGAATCATTCGGTTTGCTTATTAAAGTAACCAAATGTCTATATGACTGCATTTAACTGTCAAGGAGCCTCTAGTTCCTATTGAGTTGTTAATCTATATTATACATACCTGGCTCGGATCAATATATATATTGACTCGTTTCGATACCTTGCCTTAGTAACCGCTAAGTAGTACCTTAGTAACCGCTAAGTAGTACCGATGTAAGTATCCATTTGATATTTATTCCTGAAATCATACAACTCGACAAACCATTAGTCGATATTGTCAAAGGGTGATATCTTCACCCTTTTGACCCGTTTGTTTTAATTGACCGATTATATTGGCGAGATGTAGCTTATTGTCATCTTGCCTACATGACTCGCTCCAGTTTACATCGTGCGGTCATTTTAATTATAAATCACTTCTTAACGCTTTTTGGCCTATCAAGGCTTTCGAAATAAAGTATCTTTCAAAACCAACAATTATTGTCAACGAGTGACCAAATTACAATTTTACCCTTATTCGTTATTATGATTTACCTTATATGGTAACCCTTAAAAGTACATGTTTCATTCGTCATAATATGATCGAATTACCGATTTAACTCATTTTTAGCCATCA
The DNA here is from genome assembly GCA_030545235.1 of Helianthus tuberosus. NCBI lineage: Eukaryota > Viridiplantae > Streptophyta > Magnoliopsida > Asterales > Asteraceae > Helianthus > Helianthus tuberosus. The sequence goes on along the minus strand of CM060366.1, from coordinate 170,851,174 downwards.
CTATGGTTTCTTATCATATTTGATTATCTTGTTCCGTTCGACTACACGCCGGAACACCATATCTGAATTAGGTATTTGTCTTATTCGTAATCAGTACGACAAAGAATATTCCAAAATATATGACTAGTGTAAGCTATACTTACCTTGCATCCGAATTACGCTTTTCCTTCATTCTTGATTTGTTTGACCCGCTTCCTTCCCCAAGCTTTCACCTAGCTTGTCAAGCGTCAAACTATCATCATAATTCGTAAGACGGTTAGATTAGTCATCATTAATTATGACTATTCCATCTTACGGATTTTACATCAAAATTCACCATTTGATTTCATTACTCAAAATCTACGGGTTTTCATCTATAAGTGAAACCCGTTCCATCATGTTATTAGGCATTCTTCCGGACACCTAATCTAATCAAGTCCTACTTACAACCGAGTAGACGCGCGCTTTCACTTAGGCATTTTAACAAACACCTAACGGGCAAGATTTTTATACATCTTTTACCTAGTTCTTGACTAACACTTTAACAAAGCTTTAACATGAAAATCAAGCTTCTATGTCTAGTAGACATGAACAACATCTAGAACTTTTATCATATGTTCAAATTTCACATAGTAATCATCACTTTTCAAGTGTTAATCCTAATACCGTAAAACCCACTTATCATCTACAAGGTTATTCATTGGATTTCTAGTTTATGGCATTATTTTACCAAATTCACATCTAGGGTTTGTCCCTAGATTCATACACATCTCAATTTCACCATAACATTCATCATTCATACAGGAATTTTATTTATGAATATTGATCAAAAATTTAGAAGTATCACCAAATCACAAAATTCAACATACCTTGCGATCCCCATGCTAAGGTGATCACGAATTTGTGTTCATGCATTGATTTGGCTCTTGATTTGGGCTTCAATTTGATCAATTTGTTGAACTAGGGTTTAGAACCCCTTGTTCTTGCTCCTGGGCGTACGCGCACACACACAAAGTGTGTGTTGTGTCTTGATTTTTAGTTTTTATAATTCAAGTGTCTTTTTTGGTAACTTAGGTCCCTCTAGTTTGGTTAGTCATTAAGTAGACCATAACCCACCTATTTCTAGTAATATTCCCCTTATTAACTAGGTTAAACATTCCTAGTTAACTTAATGGGTTCGGGAAGTCATAACCCGTTTTATTTTAAGTCCCGTTAACTCGGGCCTTCTATATACTTTTGTTTTCTCAAAGTATTTATCCTCTTTTAATTAACATCAAGTTTATTTATTTAAATTCTAATATTTACCACGTTAATTTTTACCACTAACGTTATTTTACCCGTTGTCACTATTAACGTGGTTTGATTACCAAACCCATTTTTGGGGTGTTACAATCCAAATCTTGAACCAAGTTTTCAGCATTTCCTACAGGATCATGGATGCTTGTTCTTGCAGTAGGGACTACCATTTCTGTAGGGATCACAGATTCAGTTCCAAATACTAAAGAAAATGGAGTTTGACCAGTTGTATTCTTGGGAGTTGTTCTATCAGCCCATAACACATAAGGAAGCTCTTCTGCCCATTTTCCTTTCTTGGATCCAAGCTTCTTCTTCAAGTTATTGATGATAATCTTGTTAGATGACTCTGCTTGACCATTAGCTTGTGGGTGGACTGGTGTTGATGTTATCATCTTAATCCCCCAACTGTCACAAAAGTTAGTAGTTCTACTCCCAATAAATTGGGATCCATTATCACAAACAGTTTCAGAAGGAATACCAAATCTGGTAAAAATGTTTCTTTTAATAAAGGATATAACTTCCTTTTCTCTGACATGTGCAAAGGCTTCAGCTTCTATCCATTTGGAAAAGTAGTCAGTCATAGCAAGCATAAACACTTTTCCTCCTGATGCTTTGGGAAGTTTGCCAACTATATCCATTCCCCATCTCATGAATGGCCAGGAAGAGGATATAGGATGCAGGAGCTCCGCTAGTTGATGAAGGATATTGCTATGTCTTTAACAAGCGTCACGTTTCTTTGCATAATCCACAGCATCCTTCTCCATGGTAGGCCAATAATATCCTGTTATGAGGATCCTTGAGAACAGTGCTCTGCCCCCAGTGTGGTTTCCATAATCTCCTTCATGAAAATCTTTGAGAACTTCTTGGATTTCTGGTCCTCGATGCACCTTAGAGATGGACCTGCAAGAGATCGTTTATATAATTTGTTATTTAGTATTATAAATTCAGATACCTTGACTTTGAAAGATCTAGGATTCTCTCCATTAGGGATGTTGGGATTGAACCCTATCAGAGGAACAGATAATAAGAGCCAAAATCGGATCACAACAGTGGATTCATAATAAGCAGCTGTTTACATTAGACTTTCCCCTTGAAAGTGATTATAACATCTGATGGTCCTCTATCCAATGTCCGTACACAACAGTTGCTGTCCTACAAACTGCTGATGAAGCCTTGAAGACTGCTAAGAAGTAAACACTGCTGGTTTAATCTACTGATGCTAAAGAACTGCCCATTTAAGGACTGATCAACCTTGAGGAAAGCACTGATGAAAGAAGAAAGCAGCAGTTTAGTGTGTCACTTGTTTCGTACAAAGTCAGTGGTTAAGAATAGCAGTGTTTGTATAGGAACAGTGGTTACAGGTTGTTAGGTTGTTAGATGTCACTTTAATGATGACGTCAACTGAGATGCTTCAGTGGTTTGGTTTGCCTATAAATGGAGCAGTACCCTGTACTGTTACATTTGATTGACTAAGTGAGTTCTTCTCCTCTAGTCTAATCCTTTCATCTTGTGCAATCAACCATGGAGTATCAGGCTGAGGGGGAGTTTAGTTTGTAAGCATGCTTAGTAATCTTTTGAATTGTATTGTAATCATTCGACTCAATGAAAAGCATGTATTTATTAAAACTATTTCTCCTTTTTGATTATGTTTACAAAGTTTGTTGTTCATTTTCGCTGCACTTAAACTCTGTTCACTTCTAATGATTTGTTCCAATTTATACAAACAAACACAATCATGAGAGCCTCCGATCCTAACAATTGGTATCAGAGCTTTTGAATAGTCACTTTTGAGTCTGGTGTTAAAAACACATTAAGAAAATCAGGTGTTGAAATAGTCCAAATCATATGTAATGTGAGATTTGACATATGCATGTACAAAATATGACCAGATCGTTCAGAAACATTACTGCAAAATGATTCTGGATTAAGTATTTCTTCAATAAAGACCTCCCAGTAAGTATTTCATTACTTATGAATGGAAAGAGTAAAAAGGGAAGAAGGAAAATCACAAAAACTCAGAAGTTTGTTTATCTCAAAACTTTTGAATTCGAAAGAAAAGAGTATAAATATAAAACACTTAAGAGTCAAAAATTGGGGTAAAAATGGTCATCATGCAACTGTGTGCATTCATTGGGTCAGGAAAGTTCAGGTAACAATAGTATCCTCAGTGAATAAACTTACAAGAGGACTAGACATGTTTTTCAGAATCATCACATGGTAACAAAGTCTTTAACAGGGCTTTCAAAAACTCATGAGAACATGTCTCCTCATTTTTCAATCAATCAACAAGAAAAAGGTCCCAAACAGTGGTTATTAAAATGTATTTCAAACCACTGACCATTTTTCTAAAACTTGAGATTGATGAGACTATGGGTATTATTAGGATATTTACCAGATCCTTTTGATGCTATTTTTAGAAGAACCTTCAATTATTTTTCTTGAAAAGGTTTTTCTCAAATAAAACAGGATATATTATTCTTCATTTTTTTGAATAATCTATTTTGTACTTTTGCTTGTTTTTGTTAGCAATTTTTTCAAACACCTGTCAGGATTATGTACCATCATTTTTTTGGTAATATCATTGAAAATAGGTCAAAAGGAAATGGTACAAGTGTCAAGGTCTTGTCAAACTCAAGTTTGGTTTTAACACTGATCAAAGATTGATTGCTAAACAGATCTTAAAATACTTGGGTATTCATGTCCTAATTCAAATATTATGACAAAAATGAGTAGCCATAATAAAAAGTTTCCATCATCTGGGGTACTAAACCACTGTGAGGAATTTATAAAACCTTCAAAATGTGTAATTGACATGTGGCAAAACCTTGAATGAAAATTCTCATAAAAGCTGCTGACATGTTGAACTTGACAATTTGCATCTAAAATGTATGTTGTTAAGGATAGCATTGTTGCAGACATTTCAGAATCAACATCAACAGATGTTAGAGATGATGTTGTGATTTCACAAGATAAAATCATTTCTTTCATCAGTACAGCAGATGCTCAAAATATTTGTCAAAAGCTTATCCAATGATGCACTAACAGTTGCTGATTTACTAGCATTTTAAATCCTTACCATTACCTTACCCCTAACCACTGTTTTGTACAAACATCTGTTTCCTAACTACTGTCCACTGCTGAAAGTCAGCCCCTGATCTTTCATTTGCTTGGCAAGCACTGATGCTCAAAATCAGTGTCTTATCCACTGATAGTAATAATCACCCACTGTTCTCATATTGTTACCGTTGTAACCACTGATAATTGCTTCATCAGTGGTTCTCCAAAACAACTGTCCTCCATTATTCATCTTTTCATCAGAGGTTGGCACGTGGTCAGTTATTAGCCATCAGATCTTTGTAAATCGCTGCCACCTCAGCTTTCACTTTTCCCCTTATAAAACCCTGATCAAAACCCCCAAACAGGGTTTTACATTGTCGAATTGAATTCCAAAATTCTCTTCTCAAAGTAGTTTCCCACTCTCCATCTCAAATCATTCTTTGTTCATCCTCATCAAAATGACTAAATCAAAATCAAAATCAAAATCATCCTCATCTTCCAAAGAAGCCACACAAATGGCCGCTGAACCCATTGAAATCCCATACAAATCCCCTCATAATTATTTGGGTTTACTCATAAAACCCACTACCACCAACACCTTCGATTAAATCATTGATATTCTTTCATCATCAAAGTACAAAACTTTGTTAACTGCTGATGCTCCAATTTACAAACAAACCCAGAGAGAGTTTTGGAAAAATGCTACTCTTGACAAACAAGACGAGAATGTCATAGCCATCAACTCTTCCATACAGGGTAAAACGATTCAAATTACTCCGCAATCCATCTCAGAAGTCTTTAAACTCGATGATCAACAAGGTAAAACTTCTTTTCTTAAAAGCGAGTTGAAAACTGATTTTCTGAAAAGAGGGTATGCAGAACAAACAAAAAGAGATACCTTACAAAAAGGTTTCTTCCCTTCTGCACCTAGGCTTTTATTCCATACACTTTTGATGTGTGTTTCAAATAAAACAACTGCTTTTAATGAAATACCATTGAAGATCCAATGTCTGGGTTACGCTATTTTAAATAATGAAAATTATAACTATTCCCAGGAGATCTTTGATGACTTGGTAAAAAATGTTGATAGCAAATCATTTTTACTTTTTCCAAGGTTTCTAAGCTACTATTTTAAACAAAAATTTGGAAAGGAAAATGAAAATTTGCTCAAACAAGGTTTTATTTTCAAATAAAAGGTTTAACACCTGAAACATTCACTAGAATGTTAACACCTTTAAAAACAAAAGCAGAGGTGCCTGAGCAGAATTTAGCAGTTACCACTGCTCCTCAGGTATCAGCTGCTGAGCCCACTGCTCCAGGTGATCATAGCAGCACAACCACTGGTTTGAAACCCACACCTGCCATTACCAAAAAGACCAAAAAGAAAACATCCAAAAAGCCCCCCAAACCAAAAACAAAGGCAACTCTGGAAGATGAGATCCCAGAGCCACTGCCAGCGACAACACAAATGTCACCAACAACCACTGCTGCTACTTCCTCACAGCAGTTGGAAGAAAGATCTCCACCATTTCCTCAAACTCCTCCTGCATCCTCACAAAAGGATCAGGTTGTAAGCACAGGGACCCCACATTATGAAGCTCTGGAGCCAATTGGATCCATCTTCCTAAGTCCTGATCCCAAGGACATGTCTCTTTCATCACCTATATCTTCATCCCTCACATTTCCACAGTCCATAATACCCTTGTTGCATGCAGTTGCTATAGCTCAGACACAAACCAGTTCCTCTCTATCACCTATCACTGAGAGTACACTCCAACAAGTGACTGGGTCTGATGCTTATACCTCTGCTATCCCAGCAACAACTGAGGAGGTTAGACTGCAGGAGTTACAAGTAATTCCTGACAGTAGTTCAAGTGGAGCAGCAACTACAAATGTTGGATCAACAGATCTACATTTGGCCAGTTGTTTCATCAATCAGACTCCCTTGAAGATAATTTCTTCCATAGCACCTCTGGTAACCACTATTGAGTTTGTTTTGACCACTGGTACCCTAAAAATGTTATCAAGTGTTGAAGAAAGAAGACCCTAGAACCAAGAACAAGGGGCATCAATGAATGATTTTTGGGACTCAGTTCCTAAGTCACACATTGATACAACCACTGCTGGTGGGGAATCAGATGATCCCATTAATTTGGGTGATGATTCAAAATATCAGGAATTGACGGGTAGAATTGAAAATCTTGAGACATCTGTTACTGAAATAAAGGATATGGTGCAACAGCTGTTAAAAGCTCAAAATGCACAATCCACTGTTGTTCCAGCTCAAGCACCTGCACAACCTGCACCTGCTGCAAATGAGTTATGGAATTTGTTTCAACCCCTGCTCCAAAAAACAAAGAGAAATGGCTGATCAGCAGCATGCTATACATGTTCAAGAGCTGAGAAACATGATGGAGTCCAGGTTCAAAGATACCCAAGCATACATCAAGGCTATAAAGGCCCACATCCTGAACACCACTGGGAAAGCTCCTCCCACTGTACTCTTCACTGATAACCCCCTTCCAGATAATGCCAAAAAGGGGGAGAAAATCAAGCAGTGGAAAAAGAAGGGAATAGATGTGACACCTGTGTCACTCCAACCATCAAACAAATTCCAAACCAATGAAATATTGTATTTCATACTTGGGATTTGTAAAAATATGTGTATCGTTTGCACATATCAACTCTTGTTCGATTTCAAGCTTTAAATCGCTTTCTGGAGGGTTATATGCGCTCTGATGTGTAGATATAACCAGTTTAATCCAACGAACACTCCAGAATAGTGACATATGCTTAACATACCTTAAATAACCTTTACTTAACTTAGAAATAAGTTTTGAAGGCTTTGGTATGGCAAAATCAAGTTAAATCGCTTACAGGGACTAAAGTTGACAAACTACGAAAGTATGCCAATTTGAACTGTAACAGACATTCCGGAACATGATTATAAGTTAAACATACCCTAAATATCCTTCACATAGCTTAGAAATAGGCTTTGAGGGGTTCGGTGTGCTAAAGTAAACTTTTGGGTCATTCAGGGACTAAAAGTGTCAAAAAGTGCACAAGTTTGCATTTTCACGCATATCTTACGTTCTGAATACATACGGACATCCAAAAATTTATGTAAGCACTAAAACATTTTATTTTAGTGTTTGGCATAAGAAAAATCCATTCGTCGCGCAATTTGGATCGTTTTTCGCGCTTATGCGCATTCCGTCGTAATTAAGCGAACATCGCGTTCGTACGACCAAACGAACCAACATCCGACATATTTTTGAGCATGTTTCATGTCCACAATGTTTAGGCATCATTTTAGGGCCTTAAAGTTGGCTTTACGGGCCTTAGAAGTGTCAGAAATGGCCTTAAACACGTGCAGGGACCAAAACTGTAATTACTGAAACATGTTGCTGATCAGACAAGGCCAGGCGGCCCGCCTGAGCCTTGTGTGATCCTGAAGCGGGCCGCGTCAGCCTTCCAGAACAGATAAGATCGATTAGTCAGCTGATTCCAGCTGTTTAATCCACACCCACACATTCTAACTTGCCCTTTCAGCTCATGGGGGATCATTTTTAGTTACCACAACAATTGAACAAGTGTACGCACAAGATTCGAGCACGGTTTCCATGAAACGATCTTAACGGTTACCCGAATACTATAAATACCCAACCCACTTCACTTCATTTCTCACAAGAATCTGATCATTTGTGCTCTAAGTTGAAACCTTTGTTTCATACCTGAGCTATTTTGATCTAGATTAGCATTCGGGGACCCTTCGTAAGTATTCTTTCGTTCTTTTCTTTATTTTATTGCTTTTCGAGTCCGAAAGTCAAACTTTGTTTGACTTTCTGCGTTGACAAAGTTATGGTCAATGCGAAGTTCGTTTGAACTTCGCAACGTGATTGTAATCACGATGGTCATAGTCCCTTGGGACTATGCCTACTGATTACCACGTTGTCTAGGGTTGTAGGGTAAGCGATCTGATAAATCGCTTATACCTTCGAACCCGACCCATTTGGTCGATCATTAGGATCCGACCAAATACATTAGGTGACCATAGTGTATAGGGAATAACCTTCCGAGGTTATACCTTATGGTCACATCGTTTAAATAGTTGTATGATAGGTAGTTTATATGCCTTAGGTAAATTACCAGAATACCCTTTTCATGTATAATTGGTAATTTAGCATATGTAACCTAAACTTTTGTCACGTAACTGATTATGTAACATGTTTAGGCATATAACACTTGTCATAGGACTAGTTAGACGTTCCGAACGCGTTTCACGCGAACGACGCGTTAAAGTAGCATAAGCTACCTAAAACGGGTCGTAATGGGTCGAAAACACTTAGGTTAGGTTTCATTTAGTATGTAGGCTTTGTTAAACCATATTACACGAGTTTCCATACTCGTTTGGTTTACGAACCCTCATTCTATCTAATCCTCCGATTTAGGTCCGGGTTATTAACATAGTTACCTATATTAGGTGCCGTTTGATATCCGTGATCTCTAGCATTGTTTGGTTGTTACTCAAGGACTACTAAGCAATCTCAAGTGAGTACATAGAACCCCTCTTTTACTGTTTTCCAAACTGTTTTGGGGTGAAACACATGTGCCTACTTGTTACTTTCATGCTTTCCTGTTTTCACATCATATACTTGCTATGTTCATTAGTACATTTATAGTACATGTTTTACATTACATTTCATGCTACGTATGTCTATTGTTGCATACTTAGTACAGGTCACATGCTACGTATGTCTATTGTTGCATACTTAGTACAGGTCACATGCTACGTATGTCTATTGTTGCATACTTAGTACAGGTCACATGCTACTTATGTCTATTTGTCGCATACTTAGTACATTTGTTATTCATCACATGCTTACATTTTGGATGCATATTACATGATTTACATTGATCATGCATTTCCACAGGACATAACTTTGATTTAAACCAAGTTTTACTTCAATACTATGTTCTTGTGCATATGGTTTAGTTGATGCATTTCACTAGCCATACATATCATTTTGGTTACACATTACATGGTTTACATTTGACACATAAACACTTTTGACATTGGTTATACATTATATGATTTACATCTTGACATAAACATTTTAACATATTATTTCAATACATTTGGAAGTTGGTTTAAACATAGACATCTTACATTGTTTGGTTTGGTTTGAGTAAGTGATTAAGTAACGAGGCGTGTGTAATATGATACAAGCATGGTGGATACGCCGCTGGTACTTCCTATATATAAGTGTTTGTATGGTATTACATATCGTAGAGTTATTTGAATCATTTCAGTTTGAGACATATAACATATTATACAAATAAAATACTTTTCACAAGACATTGTTTTACAAACAACTTATCTTATACAAACTCATTTTATATGGTTGTTCATTTAACCATACATTATTCTCTTATTTATACATATCATCTGATCTTATCGTTTTTCAAATGATTTACAAGACAAAGCAAATTACCAGGTTCATGACTAAACATTTTCTCAAACATAAGTCATGAATCCTATTTTCACAAAACCTATGTATCTCACAGGCATTTTTATGCTGACGTACCTATTTTCACATGTGTTTTCAGGAGATGATGCATAAGACTTATCAAGACATACTTAGGCGGACCCGTGCCTTAACGACTTTAAACGAGACAATAACTAGTTAATTTATGTTATGTACCCTTTGTTTCTTGTTTAAACAATGTAAACTCTCATGTTTGTTTAATAAAACGAAACTTTAATTGCCATGGATTTGAAACGATTAATTCTGTTACAACACTCCCCGACGTTTCCGCCACGTTTTGTATGTTCTACGTGGTTGGGGTGTGACAGAAAATATGGTATCAGAGCCAATGGTTATAGGGAATTAGGTTATTAGTAATGCTTTGACCTAGTCTATAACCTTCTTAGGACCCTAACGCGAGTTTACTTGCGTTTAGTCATAAAACAATACCGTCACCTATCCTTAGGCGACGACCACAACAAGAACATAAATTTCAAAACCATTTTGAAAACTAATCATCTGTTCTAGGATGATTGATTACTAGGTTTTGAACCCTCTATTATAAGGTTTTGAACCCCTTTAATTTTTCAAAATCTCGTCAAGGTTTTGGGTTTTAAATAATGTGAACACGTGCAAACTGGAAGGGTGAATGCCTGTATTCTGGGTTTTCTGTCTAGGCAAGCACTTCGTATATATCTCATCAGACGCGAGACCAGTTGTGCTTACCTGGGAATTCTTGGGATGAGTGTTCACTTATAGGAGAGCATGTCTTCGCGATACATTATTTTTGACCTATTTACTTTGATTAATCACCGAGGACGTTTGTTGCTTTGTAGTAACAAACAACTGACCATTATCCTTGCTTACATCAGATTTGTTCATCTCATTCTTTTCGTCTAATTCTCTCACTCGTTTCATTTCATGTTTCCCTTTTTAGAATGCCTCCACGACACGAAAATCCGGTATCTATTGATGAGCTGGCAGCTATCATTACACAGCAAATGACTGCTACAATCCCGAACATCGTTGCTCAATGTCACCAAGCTCTCAACAACAATAATGCCCTCTGCAACTTCAAGACGTTCAACTCGGCTAAGCCATCAAAGTTTTCTGGGTCTCAAGGAGCGACTGCACTTCTGCAATGGTTCGAGAGTCTAGAGAGCACCTTCAGGCATATTCAATGTCCAAATGAGCGAAAGGTAGATTTCGCATCTAGTGTCTTTGAGAAACGAGCTTTGACGTGGTGGAATGGTGTGGTGAGAGATAGGGGTGCCGAAGTGGCACTGGCCCAAACTTGGGAAGAACTTCGAGCACTGATGATGAAGGAATTCTGTCCTCGTCACGAGATCAGGGCATTGGAAAGGGAATTTGACGATCTTAAGCAAGACAGCGGTGAACATCGAGCATACACCGATCGATATGAGGAGCTGAGCCTGTTGTGCCCTACCATGGTTACGCCTTTGGATAAGGCGATCGAGAAATACATTGATGGTCTCCCTGACTCAGTTCAGGACATTGTTACTGGTAGTAACCCGACTACGGTTAGGCAGGCCATTGAGCTATCTGCAACCTTGACTGAATCTCAGATCAGAAAGCTTAAGCTTTTTCGAAAGGGTGACAAGAAGCCAATCGAGGAATCAAAGACCATGGATGAACAGACTGGATCCCCTGAGCAGTCAAAGAAGCGAAAGGCTTCTCAGAACTTCGCTATGGTTACTCACAACAATCAAGCCGTCCCCAACCAACCAGCTCAACCCCGTACTAGGAAGCCATACAATGGAACTTCACCCTTGTGCAACAAATGTAACCTTTATCATCATGCTATGGTGAAGTGCCGCGAATGCCAAATTTGTGGACGTAAAGGTCATACAGCAAAAGTTTGCGTAGCAGCAGTTGCACCAAATCAAGCTAACAACAATCCTGCTCAAGCTCGCTTTGCATCAGGTTCTTGCTACAAGTGTGGCGAGATGGGTCATTTCCGAAGAAATTGCCCAAAGCTTGCTAATACTAATCCAGCACGGAGATGAGCATCTGACCGACTAGAAGACAACACCTTTTAGAAATAATCATGTCTTATGTATTATTTTCTTTTGTTGTCAAGGTCCATGAAACAGTTGTTATCATTGTTTATAAATAAATCTTTTATTTACATTTTAATGTATTTATGAGGTTGTATGTATAAACAATATATCCCCTACAATACCGACAATCAAGGAACCACATTCCTTGAAGGACAGACTACCCCCAAACTTTCTTCCACTTTATGATCTCTTGCATTTTCCACGAAATTCCTAAGTACCTGTTTCTTCTAAGGAAACGAAGTACAAGACGCAAGTTACAACACTGGACGAATACCCAAAGTACCACTATAAATCCTTAATAGGGTACCTAAGGGTATTTTCGTGAATCCTAAAATTGTTGTGTCCCTTAATTCAGATATTATGTTTCTTTGAAAACAAAATCGAATTTTTGGGAGATCTTCATATCTTTTCAGATAGATCCCAGAGGACATTGAAGTCCATTGACTGGTTTCCATATCCATTTTCAATCGATAACAAGTTAATAACAAATTAAACAACTATGTGATTATGTGCTTATGTGTTTCCTTTTATGTTTTTTGTGTAATCCAAGCTTTGTTATCCAAATCCTCGTAGAATCTTCCATATCTTCGTATAAGGGATTCATAGTAGGATATCCAAAGGTACTATATTAAATCCTCAATGGGCTTTTACGTAATAGTAAAGACCCTTGGATTATATTGTACTATTCCATAATTAGACCCCTAGAGAGGTCTAGTTAAACAGATTGATCCAAAAATCTGGTTAGGAATATAATGTGATGAGATAGCTGAAAGGACTCCTTGGGGGCCTAATTAAAAGGATCTTATGGTAGTCTAGTCACACTCATCACAGGTTTAATTTTTCCTCCCCTTCACATTACAAGACAAACTGTGCGGACTATGCAAGGAATTACGTAATTATGGATGCATACATAATTATGGAATTCAGTGCACAGAAACCACAGCAAGTTTTGTCGTGTATCTAGAGTTAACCCTATTCATTTTTGTTTCTGAAGAAATGGTGAAAAATGACTCATTTCGTTCATTTTTGTTTCTGAAGAAATGGTGAAAAATGACTCATTTCGTTCATTTTCGTTTCTGAAGAAATTGTGGAAAATGACTCATTTCGTTCATTTTCGGTTCTGAAGAAGTTGTGGAAAATGACTCATTTCGTTCATTTTCGGTTCTGAAGAAGTTGTGGAAAATGACTCATTTCGTTCATTTTCGTTTCTGAAGAAGTTGTGGAAAATGACTCATTTCGTTCATTTTCGGTTCTGAAGAAGTTGTGGAAAATGACTCATTTCGTTCATTTTCGGTTCTGAAGAAGTTGTGGAAAATGACTCATTTCGTTCATTTTCGGTTCTGAAGAAGTTGTGGAAAATGACTCATTTCGTTCATTTTCGGTTCTGAAGAAGTTGTGGAAAATGACTCATTTCGTTCATTTTCGGTTCTGAAGAAGTTGTGGAAAATGACTCATTTCGTTCATTTTTTGTTCTGAAAAAGTTGTGGAAAATGACTCATTTCGTTCATTTTCGGTTCTGAAGAATGTCCGTTAAGGAAATGTCAGGATTATGCCTTTCATATCTCTGGTGGTTATTTGACACAAAGCCACAGATAGACTCCTACGAATGAATTTCGGGACGAAATTTCCTAAAGTAGGGGAGACTGTGACACCTGTGTCACTCCAACCATCAAACAAATTCCAAACCAATGAAATATTGTATTTCATACTTGGGATTTGTAAAAATATGTGTATCGTTTGCACATATCAACTCTTGTTCGATTCCAAGCTTTAAATCGCTTTCTGGAGGGTTATATGCGCTCTGATGTGTAGATATAACCAGTTTAATCCAACGAACACTCCGGAATAGTGACATATGCTTAACATACCTTAAATAACCTTTACTTAACTTAGAAATAAGTTTTGAAGGCTTTGGTATGGCAAAATCAAGTTAAATCGCTTACAGGGACTAAAGTTGACAAACTACGAAAGTATGCCAATTTGAACTGTAACAGACATTCCGGAACATGAATATAAGTTAAACATACCCTAAATATCCTTCACATAGCTTAGAAATAGGCTTTGAGGGTTTCGGTGTGCTAAAATAAACTTTTGGGTCATTCAGGGACTAAAAGTGTCAAAAAGTGCACAAGTTTGCATTTTCACGCATATCTTACGTTCTGAATACATCCGGACATCCAAAAATTTATGTAAGCACTAAAACATTTTATTTTAGTGTTTGGCATAAGAAAAATCCATTCGTCGCGCAATTTGGATCGTTTTTCGCGCTTATGCGCATTCCGTCGTAATTAAGCGAACATCGCGTTCGTACGACCAAACGAACCAACATCCGACATATTTTTGAGCATGTTTCATGTCCACAATGTTTAGGCATCATTTTAGGGCCTTAAAGTTGGCTTTACGGGCCTTAGAAGTGTCGGAAATGGCCTTAAACACGTGCAGGGACCAAAACTGTAATTACTGAAACATGCTGCTGATCAGACAAGGCCAGGCGGCCCGCCTGAGCCTTGTGTGATCCTGACGTGGGCCGCGTCAGCCTTCCAGAACAGATAAGATCGATTAGTCAGCTGATTCCAGCTGTTTAATCCACACCCACACATTCTAACTTGCCCTTTCAGCTCATGGGGGATCATTTTTAGTTACCACAACAATTGAACAAGTGTACGCACAAGATTCGAGCACGGTTTCCATGAAACGATCTTAACGGTTACCCGAATACTATAAATACCCAACCCACTTCACTTCATTTCTCACAAGAATCTGATCATTTGTGCTCTAAGTTGAAACCTTTGTTTTATACCTGAGCTATTTTAATCTAGATTAGCATTCGGGGACCCTTCGTAAGTATTCTTTCGTTCTTTTCTTTATTTTATTGCTTTTCGAGTCCAAAAGTCAAACTTTGTTTGACTTTCTGCGTTGACCAGTTATGGTCAATGCGAAGTTCGTTTGAACTTCGCAACGTGATTGTAATCACGATGGTCATAGTCCCTTGGGACTATGCCTACTGATTACCACGTTGTCTAGGGTCGTAGGGTAAGCGATCTGATAAATCGCTTATACCTTCGAACCCGACCCATTTGGTCGATCATTAGGATCCGACCAAATACATTAGGTGACCATAGTGTATAGGGAATAACCATCCGAGGTTATACCTTATGGTCACATCGTTTAAATAATTGTATGATAGGTAGTTTATATGCCTTAGGTAAATTACCAGAATACCCTTTTCATGTATAATTGGTAATTTAGCATATGTAACCTAAACTTTTGTCACATAACTGATTATGTAACATGTTTAGGCATATAACACTTGTCATAGGACTAGTTAGACGTTCCGAACGCGTTTCACGCGAACGACGCGTTAAAGTAGCATAAGCTACCTAAAACGGGTCGTAATGGGTCGAAAACACTTAGGTTAGGTTTCATTTAGTATGTAGGCTTTGTTAAACCATATTACACGAGTTTCCATACTCGTTTGGTTTACGAACCCTCATTCTATCTAATCCTCCGATTTAGGTCCGGGTTATTAACATAGTTACCTATATTAGGTGCCGTTTGATATCCGTGATCTCTAGCATTGTTTGGTTGTTACTCAAGGACTACTAAGCAATCTCAAGTGAGTACATAGAACCCCTCTTTTACTGTTTTCCAAACTGTTTTGGGGTGAAACACATGTGCCTACTTGTTACTTTCATGCTTTCCTGTTTTCACATCATATACTTGCTATGTTCATTAGTACATTTATAGTACATGTTTTACATTACATTTCATGCTACGTATGTCTATTGTTGCATACTTAGTACAGGTCACATGCTACGTATGTCTATTGTTGCATACTTAGTACAGGTCACATGCTACGTATGTCTATTGTTGCATACTTAGTACAGGTCACATGCTACTTATGTCTATTTGTCGCATACTTAGTACATTTGTTATTCATCACATGCTTACATTTTGGATGCATATTACATGATTTACATTGATCATGCATTTCCACAGGACATAACTTTGATTTAAACCAAGTTTTACTTCAATACTATGTTCTTGTGCATATGGTTTAGTTGATGCATTTCACTAGCCATACATATCATTTTGGTTACACATTACATGGTTTACATTTGACACATAAACACTTTTGACATTGGTTATACATTATATGATTTACATCTTGACATAAACATTTTAACATATTATTTCAATACATTTGGAAGTTGGTTTAAACATAGACATCTTACATTGTTTGGTTTGGTTTGAGTAAGTGATTAAGTAACGAGGCGTGTGTAATATGATACAAGCATGGTGGATACGCCGCTGGTACTTCCTATATATAAGTGTTTGTATGGTATTACATATCGTAGCGTTATTTGAATCATTTCAGTTTGAGACATATAACATATTATACAAATAACATACTTTTCACAAGACATTGTTTTACAAACAACTTATCTTATACAAACTCATTTTATATGGTTGTTCATTTAACCATACATTATTCTCTTATTTATACATATCATCTGATCTTATCGTTTTTCAAATGATTTACAAGACAAAGCAAATTACCAGGTTCATGACTAAACATTTTCTCAAACATAAGTCATGAATCCTATTTTCACAAAACCTATGTATCTCACAGGCATTTTTATGCTGACGTACCTATTTTCACATGTGTTTTCAGGAGATGATGCATAAGACTTATCAAGACATACTTAGGCGGACCCGTGCCTTAACGACTTAAAACGAGACAATAACTAGTTAATTTATGTTATGTACCCTTTGTTTCTTGTTTAAACAATGTAAACTCTCATGTTTGTTTAATAAAACGAAACTTTAATTGCCATGGATTTGAAACGATTAATTCTGTTACAACACTCCCCGACGTTTCCGCCACGTTTTGTATGTTCTACGTGGTCGGGGTGTGACAATAGAAGATGGCCTCTATATTGAACCTGAAAAAGAAAACATGACTAAAAGCATCCCTTTGCCAGATGGTAGTAAGAAGGTTGATGAGACCACCAATGCACTTGCAGAAGCAAAAGCAAGTGTTAAAAGAGATAGAGAGGCTAAGGATAAAGCCAGGTGGGAACAGGAGAAAAGAGCTTACATAGAGCCGAATACACAGGGTACTTCTGGATCAAAGAATGATGAAAATCCTAAGGAAGAAAAGAAGAAGCCCACTAGACAAGTGAGGCGACCCAAATCTATACCATCCAAACCAACAAAGCTTGCCTCCAAACCACCTCCCAAAGGCTCCAAACCTCAAACCATAAAATCTCAAACTTCCCCCCAAACAGTTGATATGTCAGTGGTTTCAAAAACTGCTAGCCAAATAGCTGCCATATCTTCAACTCACACCACTACAACACACATTACAACCACTGCTCTACCATCACAACCTAAAACTACATCACCACCCACCAAATTACCACCTGCTCAAAAGCAGAAGACATCTACTGACACATCAGTAGTTGTAATGACAACAGTGGTTGAAACACCAGTTGTTTCAACAAATGTCAGTCCAAGCACCATCACCTCACTTCAAGCCATCTTCACTCCAATCAACAAATCACCCAAAAGCACTCCTTCACTGGAGAAAACTTACACCAGAAAAAGAAAAACTACTTAGGTAAATGATGACAAATATGATCCTATTGCTGCAAAATATCCACTGGAACTGGAAGCTGTAAAAAATGAGATGAGATAATTCTACACTGAGGATGATCCTTCAAAAAGAAGATTTCCTTCTCTCATAGGCTTCGTAATTCCAGAAAACATGGATGAATATCTCAAGCTCAAAGCAAGGCAGGCTAAGATAAGAGCCAAACTTGAATGTGAAGATCAAAGTGACAAAGCTATTTCTGAAAGAATGGAATTCTTGCTCACTAAAGTCAAACAGATGGAAGACTATGCAGTAGATCTGAGCAAGGAAATGTCAAATTTACCACCCAAAGCAGATCTACGAAAAGAAATGAGAAAAGAATATCTTGCATACATCATGAAAGAAAAATTTTATCCAGCTGAAGAAAAACAATTCGAAGAATGGCCAATAGTTGCATTAAAGCATGAGGCAAACATAATTAAAAGAATCAAAAATGATCCAAGCAAGAAGAGGACAGCTCCAAACTGGAGCAAATATAAAAAGCTCATTGTTGATCTTACATCTGAGTACAAAAGAAAGAAGCAGGAGTTGGTGAATGCAAAGGTGGATACTGCTAAAGCCATAGTAAAATGGACAAAGCAGTATACAGATGAGGCTTATGAAAGGCTGAAAAGAAGAAAAATGACAGATCCTAATTCACCAAAGAAGCCTGAACACAAAGAGCCAAAACAGGTCATTGATCCTAAACCACTGTTCACATCAGCAGATACCTCTATCATTGTGATAAACCAAGAAAAGAGGAAACAGCTGACCAATGCAGAAGGAAAAGAAAAGGAAGCTGAGTACTTTAAAGAAGCCATCAATAAAATGGCTTTAGATGAAGATAGATCAGTAAAACTTCAGGACCTTACCAAAAAGGTGTTGAACAAATCATCATCACCAAACACATCAGCGGATATCTCAGACATTGAGCTAGATCAAAGAAAGAGACAAGAACAGATTGAAAAAGAAGTTGCAGAAGATATAGCTGCAGCAAATGAAGTCATAGAAAAGGCTTTCAAACAAATGTCTGAAAATTCTGAACTAGCAAAAGCTCAGGATACTGCTTCATAAATATTTACAAGGCCAAAATCTCCCAACTCATCAGTAAATAAACCTCTCCCAAGAAACCCATTGGGTTCAAAAATACTAAAATGGATGTCTGATCAAAAGACCCATGTATTGACCCTGTTCAGATCCAATGGAGAAGTGAAGTACATATCAAGGAAACAAGCACTAGGCCTTGGTGTTGAAGATCTACAAGATCTCCTTGAACTTACACTGTGCAGGGATGAGGATGACTCAAGTTCCAAGGACTTTGAAGTAGAATTTCAAAGACAAGCTAAGGAACTTCTTATGAGACAATAAAGATCCAGAATAATGAAGGGTTTTGGCATTATCTGTTCCAGGGGGAGATTATTGGGATTGAACCCTATCAGAGGAACAGATAATAAGAGCCAAAACCAGATCACAACAGTGGATTCATAATAAGCAGCTGTTTACATTAGACTTTCCCCTTGAAAGTGATTATAACATCTGATGGTCCTCTATCCAATGTCCGTACACAACAGTTGTTGTCCTACAAACTGCTGATGAAGCCCTGAAGACTGCTAAGAAGTAAACACTGCTGGTTTAATCTACTGATGCTAAAGAACTTCCCATTCAAGGACTGATCAACCTTGAGGAAAGCACTGATGAAAGAAGAAAGCAGTAGTTTAGTGTGTCACTTGTTTTGTACAAAGTCAGTGGTTAAGAATAGCAGTGTTTGTATAGGAACAGTGGTTACAGGTTGTTAGGTTGTTAGATGTCACTTTCATGGTGACGTCAACTGAGATGCTTCAGTGGTTTGGTTTGCCTATAAATGGAGCAGTACCCTGTACTGTTACATTTGATTGACTAAGTGAGTTCTTCTCCTCTAGTCTAATCATTTCATCTTGTGCAATCAACCATGGAGTATCAGGATGAGGGGGAGTTTAGTTTGTAAGCATGCTTAGTAATCTTTTGAATTGTATTGAAATCATTCGACTTAATGAAAAGCATGTATTTATTAAAACTATTTCCCCTTTTTGATTGTGTTTACAAAGTTTGTTGTTCATTTCCGCTGCACTTAAACTCTGTTCACTTCTATTGATTTGTTCAAATTTATACAAACAAACACAATCATGAGAGCCTCCGATCCTAACAAGGATCTCTCCATGTTTTATATATATCATGATTGGTAGGATCCATGATCCTGAACTTGATTGTGCATCATCACTAGGTATAATTGCATAATCCTCCACTATCTCCATAGTTGAGTGATCCTCAATAGCAGGAGCTAATATAATGGATGATGGGAATTTTAATATCCTCTGGAATCTTCAATAATGATCCAAGGTTAGCTAAAGCATCAGCTTCTGCATTCTCTTCCCTGGGTACGTGTGTCAAACTAAAAGAAGCAAAAGAGTCTGCCAATTTCTTGACTATCTGTAGATATTTGATTAGTCTTTCACCTTTAACAGCATAAGAACCATTAAAGTGGTTAGTAATTAATAATGAATCTACATGTACCTCAAGATACCTGATCCTCATGTGCTTAGCAATTTGCAAACCAGCTATTAAGGCTTCATACTCAGCCTCATTATTAGTAGTTTGAAACTCACAAGCAATTGAGTGGGGTATTATGTCCCCCTATGGCAATTTTAGTAGTATTCCTAGTCCAGTTCCTTTGGCATTTGAAGCCCCATCTATGAAGAGTATCCAAGGATCCTTGGTCTCTTCAAGCTGTTGAACTTCCAATTCAGCTTCCCTTTGTAGATCACTACTGAAATCAGCCACAAAGTCAGCTAAGGCTTGGGATTTAATGGCAGTTCTTGGTTCATATCTGATATCATAAGTGATAAGCTTGACTGCCCACTTTGCCATCCTTCCTGAAATTTCAAGTTTTCTGAGGACATTCTTAATAGGAAAGTTAGTCTTAACAATAATAGCATGAGTTTCAAAATAATGGCATAATTTATTGGATGCCATGATTAAAGCAAGAATAAGTTTTTCTAAATGAGAATACCTGGATTCAGCGTCAAGCAAACTTTTACTTACATAGTATACAGGATGTTGAGTACCTTCGTGATCCTTAACAAGGACTGCACTTACTGCCTTAGAAGAAACTGCTAAATACAAGGATAATATATCCCCCTTTTCCGGTTTCATTA
This sequence comes from Helianthus tuberosus, assembly GCA_030545235.1. Taxonomy (NCBI): domain Eukaryota; kingdom Viridiplantae; phylum Streptophyta; class Magnoliopsida; order Asterales; family Asteraceae; genus Helianthus; species Helianthus tuberosus. Next base: position 170,830,407 of record CM060366.1, on the reverse strand, counting down.
AGGCTGGAGCTGAGGATAGGTAATCCTTAAGGGCCTTGAGAGCATTCTCATGCTTTTCAGTCCACTCGAATTTCTTGTTCTTTCTCAGGATGTCATAGAATTCCTTGCATTTCTCTGATGACTTTGAGATGAACCTGTTCAAGGCTGCGATCCTTCCTGTCAATCTTTGCACATCCTTGGCATTGGCAGGAGACTTAATATTCACAATCGCCTTGCTTTGTTCCGGACTTGCCTCTATCCCTCTTTTTGTTACCATATAACCTAGAAACTTGCCAGCTTTTACACCAAAGTGGCACTTGGAAGGATTCAATTTCAGATTGAATTTATCAAGGATATCAAATGCTTCTTCCAAATCTCTAAGGTGGTCCTCAGCTCTCTTGGACTTAACCACCATGTCATCAATATAGACTTCCATTGTGTGTCCAATTTGTTCTTTAAACATCATATTAGCTAGCCTTTGGTATGTAGCACCTGCATTTCTTAGTCCAAATGGCATAGTAATATAACAATAGATACCAGTAGGGGTCATAAATGCTGTATCCTCTTGATCAGATGGTTCCATCTGAATTTGTTGAAATCCAGATGAAGCATCCATAAAAGTTAACAACTCATGACCCGCTATAGCATCCACCATGGAGTCAATGTGGGGTAATGGGAAAGGATCCTTGGGACATGCCATATTTAAATTAGTAAAATCGACACATACCCTCCACTTTCCATTTTTCTTTTGAATAACAACCACATTGGATAACCACCTTGGATACTTTACCTCTCTAATCATACCTGCTTTGAGCAGTTTATCTACCTCCTCTTAAATGATGGCATTCCTTTCAGGTGCAAACTTTCTCCTCTTCTGATGTATAGGCTTGAAAGACCTGTCAATGCCAAGTTTATGAGTAATGACATCGTTAGAAATACCTGTCATGTCCTCATGCTTCCAAGCAAAGGTAGTTTTTCTTCTCTTTAGAAAGGATACTAAATCATGTTCAGTGTTATCGAGGATCCCGGATCCTATAAAAACTTTGGATTCAGGATCCTGAGGATCCATCAGGATATCTTTAACATCTTGTTCTCTTGCCTCCAGAACGTCTCTTGGAGGGTACTTTAATTGCTATTGCTCCCTAGGTCTTGAGGCTAGCTTCATTGATGAAGTGTAACAATTCTTTGCCTCTTGTTGATCACTCTCAATTTTCACCACACCCAAGGAGTGGGGAGTTTGACACACTGATGATATGTAGAAGGGACTACTTTCATATCATGTATCCATGGCCTGCCAAGGATAACATTGCAACAGGATAAGCAATCTATGACACAAAATTTCTGAAAAGAATTAACTCCTTCTATGTAAATGGGAAGTTTAATGTCCCCCAATGTGTTCTTGGTTTCTCCACTGAATCCCACAAGAACTGATGATCTTGAGACAATTTTTTATTCAGGAATGTTCATCTTCTTGAGGACATCGAGCTGGATAATGTTCACTGAGCTTCCTCCATCTATCAGAATCCTGTGAACAAAATGATTAGAAATAAACAATGTAATAACAAGACCATCATGATGAGGATCCTGAATATCCACGCGGTCGTCCTCATCAAAGGATATGACTTTATCCTGTGTAAGGATTGAGGTTCAAATGGGTGTATCCCCATTTTCCATCTTTGTCTCTTTAGCATGCCTCTTGGCTGCTGAAAAGGAAGTGCCACATATATCTGATCCACTGGAAATGAAGTTGATAATTTGGGCATCAGCTGGAGGAGCAGGAGCCCTTTTTGGAGTCTTTTCAGGATCCTGGATCCTTGACTTTTTTCTTCCAAATAGCTCCTTCAAATGTCCTTTGCTTAACAAGTAACCAATTTCTTTCCTGAGTGCTATGCATTCATCAGTGAGATGACCGAAATCTTCATAATAGGCACACCATTTGGATTTATCCTTTGTAGCAGCTGGCTTATCATTCTTTCTGGGCCATCTAGCTTTTTCACCTAAATTTTGCATGGCAAGGATTAGTTCATTGTTATCAACAGCAAAGCAATATTTAGAAACGGGTGGATAATCTTCATCATCCTCTTCTTGCTCCCCAACATGCACATTTTGATTATCAGACTTGTTGTGTGATTTGGATTTGTTGTTCCTGAAATAGGATCCTTGTTTTTCCTGTTTTGAGGATCCTGACAGTCTCTCTTGGATCCTTTTATCATCCTCTAAACGGATGAATCTAAGGGCCCTGGTTCTTACTTCATCAAGATTCCTGCAGGGGGTCATGACAAGATCATCATAGAATTGTGAATCCTTAAGTAAACCCATTTTGAAAGCTTCTACAGCTGTGGCAATATCCAAATTAGGAATCTCTAAGGATTCTCTACTGAATTTAGTTATGTAATCTCTAAGTGATTCATTTTGACCTTGTGTTACCCTATATAGATCACTAGTTAATCATTCAAATCTGCTACTACATGAAAATTGGCTATTAAACAAATTAACTAGATTAGCAAATGAAGTAATAGAGTAAGGGGGAAGACTTAGCAACCATTTAAGAGCCGATCCTGTCAGTGTGGATCCGAAACCCTTGCGTAGACATGCTTCTTTCAACCTTTCAGGAATGGGATTGATCTCCATTCCCTCCCTGTATTGAGCTACATGCTCTTCTAGATCAGTTGTGCCATCGTAAAGCTTCATGTTTGGTGTTTGGAACCTCTTTGGTATCTTCGCATCACAAATGGGTGGTGCAAAACGAGATATTCTGTGAGTCTCATCCGGAATCTCAAGAATGGGTTTAACCACTCCTGGGACACTAGATATCATTTCCTTGAGTTTATGTAACTCCCTAGCCATAGCTTGGTTGATTCCTGTCTCCTGCACAAAGCCATGGTTAGCATTATAAGAAGTATTTAAAGGGTTACCTCCTGATGGATTCAAGGTTGGGATTCCTGATGTGAATCCATATTGACGTGATTCTGGCATGATTGAGGGACCAGATGAAGCAATAGTTTGCATAGGTATGAAGTCTCCCAAGTGAATCTCTAAGCTTCTGGGTTGTACACTCCTTAAGGATCCTTGATCCTGAAAGATGTTGGATCCGGTATGCATCGGAGCTGAAGGTCTTGGAGGATACTCCATGGATCCATGAACCTGAGATGAGGATCCTTGATACTGAGAGTAGGATCCTTGAACCGACTGCGTCCCCATATATCCTCCCGAACTAGAGAAGAATCCTTGGTGCTGGGAAGAGGATCCTTGAGGCTGAAGAGAGGATCCTGAAGGCTGGAAGTAGGATCCTTGAGCCTGTGTCATTGCCGATGATCCATAGTGCATACTCGATGATCCACCCTGGTATTGGACGCCTGATGCTGTGGAATGCTGGGTAGTTATGACTGGAGTATCAAAATTCAATGACCTAGGCATCAATGGAGAGTGATCCTCCGCTGATCTCTTCAATTTCTTGATTTCATCGATCTCCCGAAGGATCTTGTCATTAGTTTTGTCCTGCTGTTGCATGTAATCATTCATCTGCAAAATCAAAGAATAAAGATCATTGTTAGTAGGACTAGAAGAAACAGCAGTAGTTGCTTTTGTGAAAATGGGTGTTGGCTTCTTCGCAGCATTCTCAGCATTCTTCTGGTATCCAGAAGGGACAGGAGGCAAAGGTGGAATGCCTGGTGAAGAAGTGATCACCGGCATGGAGCTTGAAGTGTTCTTCGCATGAGAAGCCATAAGGTTGAAGGTAATGAACAAAAATGAATAAAATGAACAAGGTTTTTCAAGAATGAAGCACTGATTGCCCCACGGTGGACGCCAAACTGTTTTGGTCAAAAATCACACTAGTATAATGTAACCAAATCTGATTTTTGTGAGGTATGATGCTTGGTTAATTGAACAATTGTATGAGCAACAAATGAACGAAATAAATAATTGACACAAGGATTTATACGAAGAAAAAGCCCTTGATTAATGAATGATCTCCGGCATAAAAAATCTTGGGTGATGGAAACTACCGATCACCAACTATATTAAACTAAGAAAGTTTACAAATCGGGATGATAACAAGCTTGGTACAAGGATCACTAGTGTGCAAAAATGTGTAATCGCAGAGAGTTCTTGAGAGTTCGAGTAGTGCAATTGTGTTGCTAATAATATCTAAATCAAGCTTGTATCCCCATTTAAAAATAGAAATTAACTAGCCTAACTAACTATCCGCAAATGATGCAAGCCCCCCACGATCACCATAACGGTGGAAGAGTTCAAGCACATGCAGAATCATCAAGCATATTCCCCTATAATCTCGGTTGGACCAAGTCCTATTCGAATACACCTGCAAAACAAGTTAAAAAAATGATGGAAACAATTGTTAGTGTTAGGATAATAATGAGAATCCTGGATCCTTAGTCTTGCAACATCTTCTGAGGATCCTTAATTCAAACTAAACTGAGGATCCGTGATCCAAGCTGCACTTGAGGATCCGTGATCCATAAGTTGTGAAATTCTATCCCTAACAAACAGGATTCTTTGTTTCCTTCTCACTTCCAATGGTCTAATGCTTGGACTTGAAATGGTATCAATCCGATCATCAACTCTTATTCGATTGAAATATGCTCTTAGTTTACTATATTAATTTTTTTTCTCTTGTGTAAGATATAACATTTCAGAGTGGAAAACACATCGTCACATCCTCCAAGGTAATTTTATATACATCTAATTTATACTTTTATATTTCTGATATTGATGAAAATTTGTTTAGTATCCGATTGTTTCTTCTTCGTAATAAATTCTTTACTCTTAGTGATTAATTAGGTGAACTGATTGATTAGGTAAATTGGTCAAATTGATTTTGATGAGGCTTGAAAGGCCTCGGATTCCTTCTTCGCTTAGGGCCTCCAAAATAGTTGGACCGGCCCTGTCTTTGTGATGCCTTTGCATCTCTTCCCCTTGTATGTTCATCCACTTGTTGTTAAGAGGTAATCTAAATAAATAGAACATTAGACAAACTTTTAGTGTAGTTTGTTAACCATAAGAATAATTACCTTATATAAAAACATGTCTTTGTAGAGTGACTAGAAGCGTAATTGCCCAGTGTTGCAAGTGTCAGGATCAACATAATGGAATAATTGCAACTAGGTTAGTTATTGATGATCGTTTATCTGCGAAAAGCTATTATGTGTTTCATGGGCCAAACCTCATCGCGGGGTTTCAATAAACAACATATGATTGAGCGTTCTGGTATCAATGTAGAATATCAATTTCTTGCAAATCCCGCTTATGAGCTTTGCTAGATTAGGTTTGTGCTTCATGTGTTACGCATAAATATTTATAGTCTCCCTACATTATGTTGTGACGATACAAGAGCTACATATCTAGTACCTATTGAATTTCATCATTGTACCAAACACCTTTAGATTGACATGTATTTCATAACAAATATGGTTGTTGCAAAAAGTCTTAGAGTTCACTATGTACATATTACCGTTCAAATTGCAAAATAATAACTAAACAAAAGGTTGTCTTCCACACGGTTTAACACTCTTAGGTCCAAGCTAGGCGTTAATGCGAATGTCTAGCTTCAAGCACATATTGTTAGAGTAGTTAGTTGTAGTTATTTAGTTGTTTGTTTATGTTTTAGCAGTTACTCATTGTATCGTTGATTGAGTTGTCGACACCATACTTCATCGTGTCATTTCAACCGAATACATAATACAAATTCACTCTCTCTCTCTCTCTCTCTCTATCTCTACATTATTTCTCTTACCATAATAATAACCAAGTACAATTCATAAACAAAAATTAAACAGAAAAATACATTCAAAAATTTTAACAAAAGGGGAATAGTTTTTCTTTACGTAGATATTGATAGAACAACCAGAAAGACAGCGTTATTACACAAATTTACAACATCGTCGACCAGTCCTCTCCATCGCCTCCACTTTTATCATGATAACTATATATGAATAAACATTAACAAAGACAAATACCTCGTACCTCTTTTAGTTTTCATTGTACTCTACACGAAGCCTTGCACTAACTCGAGTACTTCATTTCTCGTTTCTGGTGATCAAGGATACCATTTGAGTCCCACGAGTTTGACGAAGCCGAATTCACATCGAACTCATTAGACCACCAAGTCATCATGTCCTTGGCACCATCCATGTCCTTGAAAAGTTCAAATTCGTTCGCCTGTGCCTGATCTATCGATTCGGAGTTCGCTCCTTTGTTGTTCAAGAACTGGTCGATCTCAGCTTGAAATGCCATAAACTGCTGGAAATCCATGCTTGGCTGTTTTACACCATCGGTTTCCGGTAGTGTAGATGACCCAACATTGATTCCATTGATGGGATTGTCTACTTGGTTGATCAACATATTATTAGGTAGGGAGTACACTTGTTGAAGGTGGTTGTTACATGGTCCATAGAGCTGAACCTTTTGAGGGGAATCAGGAAAAACATGTTGCATCATTAGAGGGTTAGATGATTCATTTAAAAGCTGTAAACTTTGCATCATCTTTTCTTGAATTGGGTTCAACTTGCAAGGCCACAAGGACATATTAGAACGTTGTGACATATTAGGGTTTTCAAGGCTTTGGAGTTGCATGTGAAGTTGGAGCCTTTCAATGGCAGAATTACTTAAAGTTTCCACTCCATTCCCATTTTTGGGATCCGGGGTTGAACCAGGTATCCTACTAGCATGAGACTGTTTACGCCTTCCGAGCAACTTCTTCTTCAATCTTGTGTTCCAGTAGTTCTTGATATCATTATCAGTTCTTCCTGGAAGTTGCGCCGCGATTATGGACCACCTGATTGATTTTGCAAGTGGTTCAATAATAGTCCATATAGATACATATCATAACAAAAAGTGTTGCAAGTGATGCATAGATCTAAGAGAAATTTGAGCATGTTATGATATGGGTAATATTCTTTGAACAAAAGAAACATAGACAAGTGCAAAGGACAAAGCAAACATAAGTTGAAAGTTGAAACATGAAAGACTGTTACCTGCTACCAATACTAATATAGAGGCTGCAGATGATATTGTCTTCTTCTTCAGAGAATCCTCCATGCTTGATGTTAGGTCTTAGGTAATTTAACCATCTGAGCCTACAACTTTTTCCACACCTCTTTATGCCTTCATATATACCAGAATCCTTAAGTTAGGTTATAAGTTATAACTCCAAGAATTGAAGTATCATACTCATAATTTGACCAATAACAAAAGATGAAATGAATATGCATACCGATCTTTTGAGGAAGAGCGATCCAGTTACCACCGGTGCCGTATTTTTCGATATAATCTTTGAGTGTAGCATCTTCTTCAGGAGACCATGGACCCTTCTTCACGTTTGCTTTGTCACAACAAGGTGCTCTTCCCATGGTTGTTCAATATCTTTGCCTTAGTTTGCAAGTCTTCTGTACCTCTCTTTCTTTGAGTATCTGGTCTGTTTGTGGAAAAAATGTATTAGCGAAGACCCTGAATTTATAGTGGGTAAGATTAGGGTTAGTTGTGATGCAAGTTCAAAGAAAAGAAGTTCATACGCTTCTAGGGTTTTGGTGACTTTTTGACAACTTGTTACATAGAATATAGCTATGCTTTATTATTATTTTAAATTCTTATTTTTCTTTGAATTTTCTATTCTAGATTATAGTTTAATAGCTACTTATTGCCTCAAATTTAGGATGTCAATAACACACAACTTTGCGATTGGTATCGTTAACCTCAATCTCACATCTGATTTTAAAGCTCTGTCCCATATTTGCTCCCATACCAATTTAGTGTGTGCAAGGTAATCACTCGTTGAGCATTGGGTATGTACGTTGTTTAGTAGTTGAAAATTACTCATTAGAATCATAAAATTACTTTCTTGCTTAATTTCTTTATGATTTTATTACCCAAAGAAATTATAAAAACTAAAAAAAATGAATTAATAGATTATTTTATTACCTAAGGACGAACGCAAATAAAAAATAGAATGTTGACGAGTATGATTTGGGTAGACGAGTACGCATATTTTGAGTAATCGGTGTATCACCTAATTTCATGCACTTCCATACCCAAGAAATTTTTCAATATTAATTTAATACCCGAATACCCGTCCCTTCACCCATTCGAATAGTTCGGGTTTTGGATTTACACTGAGGTCAGGGTTCGTTAGCCATCCATACTTAAAATACATACACCGTTTGTTTCTTTTTTACGGACTAGCTAATTCACAGTATTTTACTGATATGTGAAGTGTGATAATACAGAAATATAGTAAAAGATAGCAGCTACGTAATAAGCTAAATTACTATACATCTCAATTATAGAACTGAAAATAATTAATAAACTGTAATTTCAACTTCAAGTGAACAAATAATAAAGATGCAACCAGACAAACAACTACACAAATATCTCTTGGTGTCTTTAAGTATTATTATTTTAAAGTAGACTCTGAGAAATTAGTTTTATTTTAATGTTTAAAGGTAATGGTGCAAGTAAATTCAAGAAAGAAGCCTCCATACTCTTTGTTTGTCGCCAACCTCTCATGTATTGTTCCATTATTAGCTACAGATGTATTTGTGACAAAATCATAAAAATAAAACATGTCTTAAAGTTTGGATCATTTCTGAATATTAATATAAAATATTGTTCTGCCTTTTAATTTATCATGAAATTGATAATAGTTTCCTTACTTTTATAAGAGGAAATGCAAATTCAAGATCTAGGATATAAAATCTGGACAAGGTATATAACATATATATATATATATACTTTGGTCATAAAGACTCTTATATGTGTTCATGAAATATGGAAAATGAGTAAAGAATATGAGTTTTAACTTAAAATTGTTACTTTAGATTGTGTATTTTTATTTTTATCTTATTCAAGCAAAACGAATATTATTTGACCGATTTAATAATTTAGCATTAAATTTAGGTTAAAATATATTATTAGTATTGTATCCATTACATTACCCTGAACTTAATATTTAGGTTACTATAATCACAAAAAAAAACTCATTTGTAACATACTTGAAACTTTAGATCGATATTTGATAGTAACTTTTCTCCTATTTGAGTTTTTTTTTTTCCCACTTATCCTAAAATTCTTCAAAGCGGTGCGTGTGAAGAGGATGGAAATTGATTTTTAGTTGTGCGAAGGAATGGAAGTCAATTGGTGGTGGCCGAGAACAACTTTGGAATGGATGCAGTTAACTGACCTAATGAAAGAATTGAAGGAATATACATTTAAGAATGATAAAGATAAATGGAAATGGAAAACCCAAACAGTTGGGGGTTTTGAAATAATTGGGATTAGAATGGATATAAATAAAGCTGTGTTGGGAGAGGCTGAGGAAGAATGGGACGTGTGGAACGGCTGGGTTCTACCAAAAGTAAATTATCTACGTTGGCGCGCGGTTCTAAACAAAATTCCAGTGAAATCTGAACTCCAAAAGAGGGGTATGCTGAACATAAATACTACCTGTTCGAAGTGTGGGCTTGAAGCGGAGTCCGTGGATCATCTATTGGTGCAGTGTCGTCATGCGAGAAAGGTTTAGGAGACGGTATGGAGTTCGCTAAAGCGTCCAGCGGCAAACAACTTAATGAATTGCAAGGATACATTGAATCTGGTGAGCGAGTATGATGGATCGAACAATGGAAAAAAGTAATAAGTGTGGTCTATGGTACAACAATGTGGCACTTATTGAAAGCGCGGAATGATAAGGAATTTAATGAATGGGATACACATCTTAGCAAACTGGTGGAAGAGATTATGGCGAGCTCGTTTCTTTGGCTTAGGGAACGATCCAAAATAAAGAACCTAGTATGGGAGAAATGGCGCGACTTTAATATAAGAGATGTAATCATGTAATTTTGTTTCCTTCTGTTGTCTTTTTTTTTTTTTTTTGTCGTTAGTTCGTTTCCTTTGTTTTTTTAAGGGTTTTTACAGCAATGTTGGCCCCGTTGTTGGGAAACATGATCATATGCAGCGGAAGGTTGTGGTTTATTCGAATCAATGGTCATGATTCTGGATAAAGAAATGTGCAGAAAAACAATAACAGAACAAGGGTATTCAAAATAGGATAAGATTGAATGGACAATTCTTTGTGAGAGAATGTCTTGATACCGGAAGTTGGTGCCGGACATCAAGCTTATATACATGGCGTTTTGGCGGTTCCATTTGGCGGGAATAACTGCCGGAACAGTTATTTGAATTACCCGCTTATCACACCAAAACATAAGTTATCATACTAACCAAACATATATAGTCGACTACTTATACATAAAGCATAATTAAGTTTAATTATTGTTCTAACATAACCCCCCTTAAACATGATTATGCTTTGCAGCATACATCAAGACACTTTTGTTCGCTTCATCAACGGCCTTTCGAGCTTGATTGAAATTGAATCTTCGACGTTTCTTGTGCAGGTTCCAAGCTCCCTCCCAATCGTTTCCGGCATAGAGAGCATAATGATCCATAGCAGCCTCTACTTGTGCAGCATCTGCACTCTTTCTCCTCTCATGACAGCCGCCGGTAGTTGATGAGCATTTTCCATCCCTTATGATTTCTTTATCTATCACCTTCTCTTGTATGGTTTTGAACCTGTAATAATATATCAAGATATCTAAATACATGGCGTAAATAATTCTCATGAATTCCCCGTCTTGATATTCGTATCCCAAATCCTTAGCAATCGCCGGCCACAAGTTGTCATCCGTGACACTCCGATAGCCTTCATCTCGTTCTACAATCACATATAATCCCAGCAGATCGATCCTTCTGTCATCCGGCGTGAATGGTGGAATAGGTCTTGAAGATATTCCCATCTTCACATTTAAGAACCAAGCCACCATTTCCTCGAATTTCTTCTCCAATTCGTGCTTGTATTTGAATACAAAATCTCTGTCATTGATCATGTCCAGTAATGACTTGCAATCGGCAAAGTCATGAGACTCTAAAGCCCGTATATTCATTAGGCTCCAATCGTTTTCATCATCATTAGAAACATTCAGGGTTTCAAAGTAAGAATTTAAGTAATTCTCTTTGAAATCTTCGTTCACTGAACATAATTCAATCATCCTCTGTTTTTCGTTTAAACCAAGTTCGCCTTCCTTGGTTAAACCACTAACATCATTCACCGTATTAACAACAGGGGCTGAGAACAATGGGAAAATTTTGCACGTGTCACCGGACTTTCTAACCGTAAAGCGTTGAAGTGTTAATTGATCAAGGCTTAAAACATTCCGGTCCAATTCCGGTGAGTAGGACACGCTTTGTATCCGCAACATATCATTGCCGGATTTCATTTCCACTGCCCCAATCCCACGTATGAACAGAAAATTGTTCACACCCGATTTTGTTTCAACACCGATCATATGTTTAATACGTTTAAAAACGTTTAAAGTTCCCTCGAAATGATGATTAAATGTCGGACTTACGTACCAGATGTCTCCCCATTGTCCATCCTCAGTACCGGTGACAATCATCTCGTTCTGGCAGTTAACTTCATCATCCTGTCTTCTGATTCTGGTATTGATCGCCTGTTTAATCGGTTGAGTGGCTTCATCATTCTCTTTCGCCTTGCACATGTAGATTTGGTGGCCCGGTTGATGGCAGAAGTAGCAAAGCCTCACACGAGGGATCCGTTTATCTTTCTCGTTCTTCTCATCAACACAGTGTTGACAAGGCATTGTGGTTGAACTCGGTTTGATTTCTGCACGCTTCCCAGACGTGGCTCTGATACCACTATGTTGGGAAACATGATCATATGCAGCAGAAGGTTGTGGTTTATTCGAATCAATGGTCATGATTCTAGATAAAGAAGTGTGCAGAAAAAAAATAATAGAACAAGGGTATTCGAAATAGGATAAGATTGAATGGACAATTCTTTGTGAGAGAATGTCTTGATACCGGAAGTTGGTGCCGGACATCAAGCTTATATACATGGCATTTTGGCGGTTCCATTTGGCGGGAATAACTGCCGGAACAGTTATTTGAATTACCCGCTTATCACACCAAAAAATAAGTTATCATACTAACCGAACATATATAGTCGACTACTTATACATAAAGCATAATTAAGTTTAATTATTGTTCTAACATAACCCCCTTAAACATGATTATGCTATGCAGCATACATCAAGACACTTTTGTTCGCTTCATCAACGACCTTTCGAGCTTGATTGAAATTGAATCTTCGACGTTTCTTGTGCAGGTTCCAAGCTCCCTCCCAATCGTTTCCGGCATAGAGAGCATAATGATCCATAGCAGCCTCTTCTTGTGCAGCATCTGCACTCTTTCTCCTCTCATGACAGCCGCCGGTAGTTGATGAGCATTCTCCATCCCTTATGATTTCTTTATCTATCACCTTCTTTTGTATGGTTTTGAACCTGTAATAATATATCAAGACATCTAAATACATGGTGTAAATAATTCTCATGAATTCCCCGTCTTGATATTCGTATCCCAAATCCTTAGCAATCGTCGGCCACAAGTTGTCATCTGTGATACTCCGATAGCCTCCATCTCATTCTACAATCACATATAATCCCAGCAGATCGATCCTTCTATCATCCGGCGTGAATGGTGGAATAGGTCTTGAGGATATTCCCATCTTCACATTTAAGAACCAAGCCACCATTTCCTCGAATTTCTTCTCCAATTCGTGCTTGTATTTGAATACAAAATCTCTGTCATCGATCATGTCCAGTAATGACTTGCAATCGGCAAAGTCATGAAACTCTAAAGCCCGTATAATCATTAGGCTCCAATCGTTTTCATCATCATTAGAAACATTCAGGGTTTCAAAGTAAGAATTTAAGTAATTCTCTTTGAAATCTTCGTTCACTGAACATAATTCAATCATCCTCTGTTTTTCGTTTAAACCAAGTTCGCCTTCCTTGGTTAAACCACTAACATCATTCACCGTATTAACAACAGGGGCTGAGAACATTGGGAAAATTTTGCACGTGTCAACGGACTTTCTAACCGTAAAGCCTTGAAGTGTTAATTGATCAAGGCTTAAAACATTCCGGTCCAATTCCGGTGAGTAGAACACGCTTTGTATCCGCAACATATCATTGCTGGATTTCATTTCCACTGCCCCAATCCCATGTATGAACAGAAAAGTGTTCTCACCTGATTTTGTTTCAACACCGATCATATGTTTAATACGTTTAAAAACGTTTAAAGTTCCCTCGAAATGATGATTAAATGTCGGACTTACGTACCAGATGTCTCCCCATTGTCCACCCTCAGTACCGGTGACAATCATCTCGTTCTGGCAGTTAACTTCGTCATCCTGTCTTGTGATTCTGGTATTGATCGCCTGTTTAATCAGTTGAGTGGCTCCATCGTTCTCTTTCGCCTTGCACATGTAGATTTGGTGGCCCGGTTGATGGCAGTAGTAGCAAAGCCTCACACGAGGGATCCGTTTATCTTTCTCGTTCTTCTCATCAACACAGTGTTGACAAGGCATTATGGTTGAACTCGGTTTGATTTCTGCACGCTTTCCAGACGTGGCTCTGATACCACTATGTTGGGAAACATGATCATATGCAGCGGAAGGTTGTGGTTTATTCGAATCAATGGTCATGATTCTAGATAAAGAAGTGTGCAGAAAAACAATAACAGAACAAGGGTATTCGAAATAGGATAAGATTGAATGGACAATTCTTTGTGAGAGAATGTCTTGATACCGGAAGTTGGTGCCGGACATCAAGCTTATATACATGACATTTTGGCGGTTCCATTTGGCGGGAACAACTGCCGGAACAGTTATTTGAATTACCCGCTTATCAGACCAAAACATAAGTTATCATACTAACCGAACATATATAGTCTACTACTTATACATAAAGAATAATTAAGTTTAATTATTGTTCTAACACCCGTTTTATATACCATAGAATCTTACGCCGTTAAAAAAAATTGGTGGTGGCCATTATTGCTTTTTGTACTCATATATAATGTTACTGAAGGTGGTTCTTGGGTCACATATCAGCAACACCATGTCTGGGTTTAACAGTCTATTAATTGTATATACAGAAATTGTGCAAGTACCCTAACTAGGAAGTTAGTATAACTAGCGACTTTGGCTTCATCGCCATTCAAAAAAAAAAAGCTACTTTGACTTCATATATAAATAGCGAGATCATTAGAGTTTGTTTTCCATAATGGTGATGAGGGAAAAACTATTTACTATTTTGGTGTTCTTTGAAAATTATTTACCAAAATAGTGTTTTTCTTTTGATGTAGCGTGTGTTACGATAACGAAGAGCAAAACACGTTGATTCTGCGAATACCCGTGTTGATCTCCCCCAAACCCCAATTCAACCCAAAGGGCACAAAATTTGAAGTGAAAATTGAGTAATTTCGAAATTCAAGTCTGATCTTTCAACTTACAAGAGAAACATATAAATAATGACAGAAATTCGAAATGGGCCACAAAAAGGCCATGGGCCAAACACAAGCCCAAAAACAAAATGCACAAAACACCGAAAAAACATAAAAAGGTAAATAACTAATAGAAATAAGCGTTTTTTGACCCAGACGATGACCCATACCTCAGTAGGCATTTGCAGCAAGATGGAGCTCATTCTCAGGATCGTTGCGCTTGGTCGCACGCCCAAAACGGACCCCCGTAGCCCAAGTTAGAGCCATTTTAGTGAAGCCCCTTTTGTCACACGATATTGGGCCTCCAAATACAAGATGGCCCGCTCCTCCACACTTGGACCCGCATCATCTTTATTTTTTACTTTTTGTTTAGTTTTTTATTCTCTCATTTATTTATTAGATTAAAGGAAACGCACACTCCCTACTCACGTTTCAGTTGGCCAATTCTTTTCTTATATTTTTCTTAATCTTTTTATTCAATTACTAATATAAGTACATTTTTTTAATTTTTTAGTCAACCCGTTCTAGTGTTTTTTATCCTTATTTATTACCAGTTCGTTATATTTTTTTTCATAAAACATTCCAGTTGTAAAAGATGCCTTGAGTTAAAACAAAATCAAACTCCTTTCTAAGAAATAAAAAAAAATACAAACTCTGTTGTTGTTTCTAAGAAAAAAACAAACTCTGCTGCTGTGAAGTAAAAAAAAACAACAATGGAGGTAAATAAAATCCTTATTTTAAAACATGCAACCGACATCCATGGTTGACATCAACAATGGAAAAAGAAAATATTGTTTCAATCGATTATAGAAATGAAATACATGTTCGCATTCAGAGCTAATTTATAAAATGGTGATGGAGATTTAATTTCTTGCGCGCTTATTTTAATTTTTTATTCTAATAGATAATGGAGTCAATAAGAAATTAAATAAAAACTAAGTGAAAACACTATTTTATTAAATAGTTTTTAAAGAACACCAAAATGGTAAATAGTTTTCTCCTCAACACCAATATGGGAAAAAAAACTCCAGATCATTATCGGAATTAGGTTCCATGATGAACTTCAATTATCTTTTAACCGCAAAATGTTTTGTATCAAAAAATTTGTAATCTTTTGGTTTCATAAAAGTTATTGTACTTAATATGTATCTTCATAAGACGTCTTAAGATTTTGTTGTTGTTGTTGTTGTTGTTGCTGCTGCTGTTGTTGTTTGCGATTTTTTTGTAGCATGTCATTTTCTTATTTTTACAACATGCTATTTTTTCATCTTTTAACATGCGTTTTTTTCAACTTTCAACATGCGACTTTTTATATTTTACAACATGCGAGTTTTTGTTATCCAGTTTATAACGTGCGAACTTCAAATCTCGTACGCTCGTACGATAAGGCATATTGTACATTACACTTTCACTATATATATATATAGGAGAGGGTTCATTGGAGAACACTAAAAAAGTGGGGAACCGGGGAACACTCTTAAAAATTATACTTAACATGTTAAAAATTAATTTTTTCTAAATTTTTTTCGGCATTTTTTCTTATAAATACATGTAGAAATATTTTTAATAAAAATAATCAAAAACTAAAAATGTAAAAAAAATGTTTAAAAACACTTAAAAATATATATCTTATAAAATTAACTTAACATGTTAAAAATCAATTTTTTTTAAAAAAAAAATTAGCACTTTTCCTTTTAAAAATGGGTAGAGACTATTTGAAATAAAAAAAATAATTTTTGTAAAAAAAATTAATTTTTTCACTGTTTTTTTTATATTTTAGTTTTTGATTTTTTTATTAAAAATGCTTCTATACGTATTTATATGGAGAAGCGCCGAGAAAATTTTTAAAACAAATTGATTTTTAACATGTTAAGTTAAATTTTTAAGAGTGTTTCTCGGTTCCCCACTTATTTAGTGTTCCCCAATGAACCTCACACTATATATATATACACACATACGACAATTAAAGGAAGAAATCTCATATTAGTTAAGAAAACTAAGAAATCCAAATAATTGAACTTCGTTTTGCCACATGTTACACCTTTTTGAAGACGTGTTACGTGTAACAACCAGAAGCTGCCACATGTTATGTAACAACTTTTACTTTTCAGAAAAAGCTGAAAGTCTAAAAAAAGCTGTTACACGTAACACGTGACAGCCTCTGTTATTACACGTAACATGATCTGCAAAAAGGTGTAACACATGGCAAAAGGAGGTCCATTCATTTGTGTGTCTTAATTTTCTTAACTAATATGGGTTTTCTTACTATCCATCACATATATATAGGGGATGGATCATGAGAAAACTCACTTTAATGAAATAACAAAAAAAATCGCATCAAAAACAATTTGTACACTGACAGGAAAATTGTTTGCGGTCCGCAAGGCGAAAAAAGATGTATAAAACATGTAATGTATTGCACATGTGTAATATTAAGAAGAGTAAAATGCATGGATGCACCCTGTGGTTTGGTAAAATAACACCTATAGTCCCCAACTTTTGGAAATTACTTGTTTGTTCCCTATGGTTTGATTTTTTGTTACTCGAATGGTCCCTATATTGGATGGATGTTAGTTTTCCCAGTTAAGTGGATGTGATGACTTATTCACCCTCAATCATAAAAAAACAAAATAGAAATTGATTAGGCCAACTATATTTAGATTATTTTATTTGTGAAACCCCACCACCACACTTCATCTACAACCTCCATTCACCACCGTCACCCTCCACCACCGTTGTCACCACCAAACCCCACTACGTTCACCATCATTCACTACCTAACACCACCCGCCTTCAAATCAAAACCTACCCGCAAACAACCAACCATCACACCAATCCACCTCCCATCGATAACCACTACAACCACCACCATTCAAACGTATAACAATCCTCTATACCATAACCATCATCACTACACCGTCTCGGACTCCAACTTGTAACTCACAACAATCCTCTATACGCTTAAATCCCCAATCAAGCAAACCACTAAGCCATTGATTCTTACCAAAGTAAATTGAAACCTAATGCACTGATTCGTTTTGTAAACGAGCCCGAAGTAGATGAAGGTGAAGTCACAGCGGCGATGGGCGGAGTCACGGCGGCGTTTGGTGGCGGTGTGGCAGACAAAGTAGATGAAGGTGAAGATGAGGGAGAAGAGGAAGAAGTTGGCGATGGTGGAGAGGATGGCTTGGAGGTTGGAATTCATGGCCATTTGGGGTGGGGGTTTAGAGAGAGAAAGTGAGGAAATTTGGGGGTTTTAAAGAGAGAAACTTAGGGGGTTTGAATGGGAAGAAGATGAAACAGAAAGTGGGTGGGTTGTCGTAGGGAAACAAATATATATAATTAATATTTTTTTATCATTAAGGGTAAATAAGTTATCTCAAATCCACTTAACTGGGAAAACTAACCTCCATCCAATATAGGGGACCATCCGAGTAACAAAAAGTAAACCACAGGGAACATACCTGTAATTTTCAAAAGTTGGGAACTATAGGTACTATTTTACCAAACCACAGGGAGCATTCGGGCATTTTACTCTATTAAAAAAGGCCCTTGCGGACCGTGAAAGATTGTTCTTGCGGTCCGCAGTGTGTTTTTCAAGCCGTATATAGTTTTCTTCTCTATCTATCTCTCTCTCTCTCTCTCTATATATATATATATATATATATATATATAGGGGATGGATCATGAGAAAACTAGTTTAAATGAGAAAACCAAAAAACTAACCAAAAAAGCCTAAAAAAAACCTAAAAACACACCAATTTTTTTTTTTTTTTTTTTTTTACAATTTTTTATATAAAAATCGCTACTTTTTATGTATGGAAAAAAAATTTCAAAAAAAAAAATTTTTTTTTTTTTGGTTGTACTGCACATGTGCACTGATACATAAAGCTTAAACCACTTAACCCACCCCCCACCGACACCCCCCAAAAACCTAAACCCCCCCACCCCCACCCCCCAAAAACCTAAATTCACCCTCCCACCAAAAGCCTAACCCCCCCCCCCACCCCCCCCCCCCCCCACCCTCCCAAAAACCTAATACTAAACCCTAAACATAAACCCGAAAAAAACCTAAACCCCCCCACCCCCACCCCCCAAAAACCTAAACCCCCATCCCCCACACACCCAAAAACCTAATCCTAAACCCCCCCCCCCCACCCCCACCCCCCAAAAACCTAAACCCCCCTCCCCCCCACACCCGAAAACCTAAAACTAAACCCTAAACATAAACCCGAAAAAAACCTAAACCCCCCCCCCCCACCCCCACCCCCACCCCCCAAAAACCTAAACCCCCCCTCCCCCCCACACCCAAAAACCTAATCCTAATCCTAAACCTCAAAAAAAAAAAAAAACCAACCCTAAAAGCTAAACTAGACTCAAAAAGCTAATTTTAAGCATCTAATGCAATTGTAGTACATGTTATATTGCACATGTGCACTACTATAATAATAGTATTGAAAACAAGACGACACCATAAATATTTTTTTATGTCATAAAAAATATGCTCGAATATACTTGAATGAAAGATACAAAAATTTGTGATCTTATGGTGCCATTTTTGTTTTAAAATGATAACGTATGGAGAAATGGGAAATGTTTGAAAAGTTATATATTTTTTTTTTTCAATTTTACCCCTCCTTCATTAAAAGTCCCCCCTCCTTCATTAAAAGTCTCCCCCTCTCCTTTTTAGGTGTTTTTAGTTTTCTAGTTTTCTCATTTATATCTAGTTTTCTCATGATCCTCTCCCTATATATATATGGAAACGAGATCAGGAGAAAACGCTCAAAAGTGTGAGAACGGTGAGAATGCATCCTGGCCCAACACGTGTCCTGTGTCATAGAGAAGGGCGGAGGGGCTTTTTTGTCTTTTCATTCTTCTTTTATTTTCCCTACGCGGTATGATATTTTATGGCGTCTAAGTTTTTTTTTGGCGTTAATTGTATTTTTTAAACTTTTTGGCGTTGAACTAATTGTTTTTGTGTCACATATATAACTTTTTGGCGTTATAGCGTTTTCTGGTGAATTTTTTGGCGTTTTTGGCCTTTTGTATAAAAATTCATTACGAGTCATTAAAATTTGCATAAGATTACAAAAGACCAATTTTTTTTTTTTTTTTTTTTTTTTGCGTTTAGTGAATTTTTTGGCGTTTAATACCCCTTTTTTACAAGGCGTTTTGCCAGCAGCTGTTCTCCCAGTTTTCATACTACCGGCGTTTTGGTGTTTGTAGTTTTTGGTGTTTTATATAATAATGTATTTTATTTATAATAATGTATTTTATTTATTTAACAAAATAACATATTACTTGATATCAAAACAATATAAAATGAAAACAAAAATAATACAAAATAGTAATCTAATTTTTCTTCCGAATCTTCAATGTCATCAGCCTCTTCTTTTCTTGAATTTGTTTTTGGCGTTTTGAACATTTTTGAATACTTTAGCTAGATGCCAACTTTCCTTCATAAACCCTGTTTTTTTTTAGTAGTAGCTGCTTAGTGGCAACCTGTTTTTTGGTGTGATATTCTTGTTTGGTAGCATGTCATTAAAGATCAACTCTTGTTTGATGTTATTTGTAATAATGGAGTCCAAAATAGCATTTTATCCTTGTGTTGATCTGTTTATTCCATTCAAATAATCATCAAGAACATAGCTTACATGATGGCATATCAATTTCATCAGTCTCTTTTTCTTGAATATTTGTCCATCTCATTCAGCAAAATATTATTGAGTTAACCCCCTCAGAAAAAGGATGCATTTCAGTGAAAGCTTTGCCATCTGTGGCGTTTTAAAGAGAGTGGTTTCTAGAGGATATGGCGTTTTTGTGTTTTTCTGGGTGTGTTTAATTTCATTGTGTATAGACCCTTCTCTTATAAGAGTTTTTTGGCGCGTAGTTTAGGCGTGACTTTTTATTGTAATAAATTATAGTAATAAAGTAACTGTCTTTTCAGTTTCTGTTTTTTGTATTTTCTGAGTTGATTAGCTTTTATCAGTTTTTTAGGTTATTGACATCCCATCTTCTAAGTTTGGCGTTTTTTTTAAATGGCCTTATGCAGAACAACATGTCAAAATACAATAACGGAGTAAATAAAATTTTAAGCAAGAAAGATATTTTTTGTTATTTTTGGCGTTTTGTTAGGGTTAACCATTTTTTAGTATTTTTTTGGCGTTTTGCTAATAAAGATAGAAATATATCATTTAATTATCTTAAAAAAAGATTACATTAAAGAAAAAAAAAGACGAAAAAAAAATTAAAATCCTTCGTCAGAATGTACTTTATCTGAATAGTATCCACCAATTGTGTCATCTTCTTCCTCCTTGGAGTCTTCATCTTGATCTTCATCCATGTCATCATATTCACCTTCATCAGCTTCTTGTTCCTGAAGATTTTGAAGCCTCCACCTGAACATGTCTTGCATTAACTCCAATTTTGAGTCTATTTCTGGGTTGGTACAGGTGGCGTTATGCAATTCTTCCATGAAACCCAGTCACTGCTTTGTCATGATGTTCTCCAGCCAGTAGACTTGCTGCTCTCCGCTGTCGTATGTAATCGTCACCATGTCTATTTCATCATTAAAACGCCATGATGTCATGACAGGGTCTGGCTTCACATTTCCTTTGATTGGTCCAAATTTGCTAGTTAATGCTTTCATAAGCATATGCATTTCATGGCATTCGTTGTCTAGAGCGATGCCAAAGGATAGGATTTGCCTCTGTATCTCTTCTTCTATCTTCAGAATAGCCCTGATCGTCTTAACATACACCCTCCTTCTGTTGTCAAAATGAATGACGTATCGCCTGATTCCCAGAGTGTATCTCCACGAAACGATTGTTGCCATTTTTGGCGTTTTGTTTAATTTGGCGTTTTTTGGTTAAAGGTGTTTTTTTTGCAGGAAACGGATAGATTGAAGTGATTATTGAAGCTTTATTTTTACGTTTTGTTTATATAATGATGTTTTTGGTGCGTAATTAGGAGGGAATTTCTTCTAATAAATGTTAATAACTGTAATTCACTTATTTATGTTGTTTCATCTTCCTGTAATATTCAACGCGTTTTATTTTTAATTTTTGGCGTTTTGTTTTTAATGGCGTTTTATGTTTTGTTTGGCGTTTTATCATATTTTGCGTTTTGGATATGAGCGGTAAAAAGACCATTTTACCCTTAATGAAGCGCGTCCCACATAATTATATTTGTGTTATTTACGAAAACGCCACCGCGCAATCTAGTCCATGGATTGTTTTGATCGGACGATCCATAAGCGTTCTCACCGTTCTCACACTTTTCACCATTTTCTCTAAATCCTGACCCTATATATATATATATATGAGTAAAATGCCCGGATGCTCCCTGTGGTTTTGTAAAATAACACCTTTAGTCCCCAACTTTTGGAAATTACACTGGTGGTCCCTATGGTTTGACAGTTAGTTACTCGGATAGTCCCTGGAGTGGATGGGTGTTAGTTTTCTTTATTAAGTCCATCTGAAATTACTTATTTATTCCTTGCTTTTATTAAAATATAAGAAAAAATTCACGCACACACACTCACTCTCTCTAAAATGCACTATCTCTCTCTCTCTTTCTCTCTCTATATTTTAACCTAATTACTTCACCATCTCTGTGAGAATCATCTGTCTCTACATTAAATCTACACTCACTCAACAGCAATTTGCAGCAGATTTTAGGTTTCTTCATGCTTTTCTTTCAAATTTTCACTTCAATTTGTTGTTTCATTTACTAATTCAGATCGAACACTTTTTAATTGATGTGATTCGTTTATTTATTGGCAGTTTAAAGCCAATTTAATGTTTATTCATAGTTTTATTTGATTTTTTTCAGTTCAGTTTGTTGTTTCATTCACTTAATTAGATCGAACACTCCTTGATTGATGATGCAATTGATTGTTCATAATCCTCTTAATGGCTTTAATCATCGAATTGGTATAAAAGAACAACTCGGGATTGTCCCTGGAACTTTTTGGGTCAATCAGTTCACTCTAAACTCTTGATCAATTCACTCAGAACTTCGACCACTACCGTTCTGTTTATTAGTTTGATCTGATTAAAAGCCCTAACAGTATTCGTACAATCAGTAACCTAATCATGATAATTTTGAGATAGAGGTGCCCAACTTGAGAAAAGGTGGTGTGGGGGTGGTGGTAGGTGGTGGTGCTTTTGGCAGGTGGGGGGTTTCTAGAGAGGGAAAGAAAGCGTGTGTGTGTGTATTTTAGAGAGAGAGAGTATGTGTGTTTACATATATATGTGTGTATGAATTTTTTTTATATTTTAATAAAAGCAAGGGATAAATAAGTAATTTCAGATGGACTTAACGGAGAAAACTAACACCCATCCACTCCAGGGACTCTCCGAGTAACAAACTGTCAAACCACAGGGACCACCGGTGTAATTTCCAAAAGTTGGGGACTAAAGGTGTTAGTTTACACAACACAGGGACCATTCGGACATTTTACTCTATATATATATATATATATATATAGGGTAAGGTTCATGCGAGAACCACCCTTATTGCGAGAACCGCGAGAACCAATGTGAACACAAAATAAAATCTAAAAAAAAATCAAAAAAGCACTCAAAATTTTTATTTTATTTTTTTTAATATTTTTTTTAAAAAAATCGCTATATTTCGCTACCATAAAAAAAACTTTTTTTTTTCGAGTAACAGGTATCCATGCACATGTGCATATATATCATTACTTCAACAAATTCGGTAATACGCTATCAGGAATAGACAATTGCACTTTAATTTACAATACCATTAGTAATACACTACTTTTTACATTACCAATATTCAAATTGCACATGTGCATCATTAGGTATAACCATGATATAACGTGTTTTGGTATAAAAAGTTTGTGAATTTGAATGAAGAAGTAGGCCCATATACATGTTTTTTGGTTAGTTATATCTAGTGGTTGATGGTTTGGTTATAGTTGTCAATTTTTTGATGTAATATGTTAATTGGATGGTATAAATGGTGTTTACATACATGTAATAAAGTGAAAATATTGTTAATGGTATTGTATTATGGATGGTAGGAGGTAATGGTATTGTATTATGGATGGTAGGAGGTAATGGTAATGTATTATGGATGGTATGATAGATGAAAAGGAAAGTGTATTCAAAGTAGTGTACCAAAACACCTTATTTCATGTTGATACATATAAATGCACATGTGCATTTCTAATATTAGTAATGTAAAAAGTAGTGTATTACATATGGTAGTGTAAATGAAAATGCAATTGTCTAATATGTGTAATGAATTACGGAATTTGTCAAAGAAATGACAAAAATGCACATGTGCATGCTTGTGTATTATGGATGGAATGATAGATGAAAGAGAAAGTAGTGTACCAAAACACCTTATTTCATGTTGATACATATAGATGCACATGTGCATTTCTAACATTGTTAACGTAAAAAGTAGTGTATTACACGTGGTAGTGTAAATGAAAGTGAAATTGACTATTATTTGTAATGAATTACGGAATTTGACAAAGAAATGATACATATGCACATGTGCATGGATAACTGTTACTCGAAAAAAAAAATTTGAAAATTTTTTTTTATTTTTTTTATTAACAAAATATAGTGATTTTTTCAAAAAAAAATAGTAAAAAAATAAAAAAAAATTGGGTGTTTTTTAGATTTTTTTAGGAATTACTGTTTGTGTTCACACTGGTTCTCGCGGTTCTCGCAATAAAGGGTGGTTCCTAACGGATCTTTGTCCTATATATATATATATATATATATACGAGAATGTTCTATGAAAAAAGAATCACTCATTTTTCAGTCCTAAAAATCTAAAAATTAAATGAAAATGTTACAAATATAAGATTTGTTGTTTCTCAAACTAGAATTCAAAACAAAATATGAAAAAATTTCAGTATCTCTACAACCTACACATGTGTAGGTTATGTGTATGTCAAATTGACTAAATGTATGTAGGCTATATGTAGGTAAAGAAAATGAATTTTAAATCCCAAAATTTAGTGAGATAGAGTTATTCTTTATGTTCTCATAATATATATGTAGGGGCGGGATTTAGAGAAAACGCCTATAAGTGTGAAAACAGTGAGAACGCCCCTCATCCGTTGGATCAAAACAGTCAGGGGATTAGATTGGCGCGATGGCGTTTTGGTAAATGTATTCAAATTTCGAATGTGGGTGCGCTTCATTAAGGGAAAAAGGTAAATGTGCATCTACAAAACCCATCAAAATGCGACCGAAACATATATACTTCCCAGAGGAACCTCCCCAATTCCAACGAAAAATGCCAAAACCCTAGAAAACGTGAAACCACAATATTTTGGCGTCTAAAGATCAAATAAGATCCAGAGGCAAAAAACAGAGTGAGTTAACTTCGATTTACATTACGCTAGTTTTATGATGTTTTTGACGTTTTAATTTTATCAATAAATGTGTAGTTTCTATGGGTGTGGAATCTGGAGAGTCACCTGCTCCAAAACACCAAAGAACCGCTGAGCAACGAAAGAAGACAACACAGATGGTTACTTTTTATGCGATTTATTAAGTCAGAAACGCCAAAAATTTTATAATGCTTGTTTGTAAAACTCCATATAAAAGGCAGAACTTAGTGTCTGTGAAGAGTGACGTTAAACGCCATATATCATGTAATATACTTTGGTAGTTTGCTACTAAACGCCAATACATGTATCGTTTGTATAATATTGTTTGACTGTATGAGAACGTCATTTTACATATATCATTTGTGTTATTAAACGCCATGTATCATTTGTGATTCTATTATTGAACGCCATATATCATTTGTGTTATTAAACACCATGTATCATTTGTGTTATTAAATGCCATGTATCAATTTTGTTACTAACTGTGAGTTTGTGAATGTGTTAAACGCCATGTAAAACTTATGTCTGGAAAATGTTTGTGCAAACGCCATGAAAAACTAAAAAGCCATGGAAATTAATCTTGTTATACGCCAATGACCAAGATGATGATGAGTCTGAAGAAAGTGATGAGCAAACCGATGGGTACATCTCTGATGTAATACCATCCGCAGAAGAATATTAGTTTAGTTTGATTTTTTCTTAGTTGTAATGTTTTGAATTATTAATGAACTATAATGAATTTGGAAACGCCATGAACGCCAAGATATTTACTTTATAAGACAAAAAGGATTAATTCATCGCGACAGATCTAAAAAACAAAGAAAACGCCAAAAAAATTGTAATGTTTAAATTGTTAATGGTTTATAATGAATTTGGGAACGCCATAGACGCCAAGATGTTTACTTTTATAAGACAAAAAGGATTAATTCATCGCGACAGATCTACTAAAAAACAAGAAAACGCCAAAAAAGTTGTAATATTTGAACTATTAATCGATTATAATGAATTTGAGAACACCATAAACACCAAGATATTTACTTTTAAGACAAAAAACGATTAATTCATCGCGGCAGATCTAAAAAACAATAAAACGCCAAAAAAGTTTTTGTTTTTAACTGCACGCCAAAAAATCCTCCACGCCACAAATGAGAAATGGTGTGTGAGATGCTGTGGAAAATAATAAAAAGACAAAAAAGCCCCTCTACCTTGATTATATCGCGCGCCACGTGTTCGTCTAGGATCCGTTCTCACCGTTTCACACTTCCAAACGTTTTCTCCGGATCCCGTTTACTATATATATAGGGGCAAGATTTAGAGAAAACGCCTATAAGTGTGAAAACGGTGATAATGCCCCTCATCCGTTGGATCAAAACAATCTATGGATTAAATTGGCACGGTGACGTTTTCGTAAATAACATCAATTTTGTTGCGTGGACGCGCTTCATTAAGGGTAAAAGGGTCTTTTGACTGCTCTAATACAAAATGTCAAACTCGTAAGTAAAACACCATTAAAACTCCCGCCTTAAACTACGAGCCATACACATTAGTCCCTTCCAGATGAAACTCCTCTAATCAAGTGAGGATTAACTCAATAAGGTTTTACTGAATGAGTTGGACAACATTCTTAAGTGAGGAATGAGTTAATCCTTGTCACGGCCCCCGACCCGTTTTGCCCGGTTCGAAAGCCGCGGGACAGAAACCCGTGGTGTAGGCAGCACTTAAACATTCATCTGATCGGTTTTAATCGATCGGATATTGTATCGTAGCAGTGATCGAGTTATTACCCTGTTATCATAGCAGAGGTTCGAGACTGTGATCGTGAATTTGAAAGAAACGGAGTATAACTTAACGTGCAAAGCTAATTTTCACGTCGTAACAAGCAAACAATTCAAGTGCCAAACCCCTGGGTTTTATACTGGATTTTAGACTCCCCCGCGTGTCGTGCCGGCTCCCCTAGCACCTGGTGCGTGTCGTGACGGCGACCAGTTTAGGCTAGGGTAGCCTGGTGTCTGGTATAGCCTTGATGTGTTGTTAAAATTCGAAAATACGTGTTTTAAATCCGTTTTGTGAGGATAAAATCAATTAGGGGATCCCCCCCCCCCTGAGTTTTAGGGGGCACTGTTGCTGGTTTAGTCAGTTTTTTTCAAAATTTCGGGTTGCACCGTACTACTTGGGGTTTCAATTAGGGTTTCTTAGTGTGCCAATTTGGAATGGAAATTTGCGAGGTTGTTACATCCTCCCCACCTTGTTTAAAATCTCGTCCTCGAGATTTACTAGAACAAGTAAGGATACTTTCGTTTCATTTCCGATTTCAGCTCCCATGTGTATCCAGGTCCTCTCCTTGAATCCCATTTTACTTTGACGAGAACCAACCTCTTGTGTTTGAGATTCTTAACCTCTCTGTCTTCTATCTGAAGAGGTTTCTCAACGAACTTTAACTTTTCATTTACCTCTATATCTTGAAGAGGTACTACCAGTGATTCATCAGATAAACACTTCTTAAAATTAGATACATGAAATACATCATGTACACCAGCTAACTCTTCTGGTAGTTGTAGTTGATACGCTACTGGTCCTATTCGTTGAATAACCGTAAATGGTCTTACATACCTTGGACTCAGTTTTCCTTTCTTACCGAATCGGACTACTCCTTTCCAAGGAGAGACTTTTAATAGTACTTTGTTTCCAACTTGAAATTCTAACGGCTTACGTTGATTATTGGCATAACTCTTTTGGCGATCTCGAGCCGTTTTTAGCCTTTCCTTGATTTGTGTTATTTTATCAGTGGTTTCTTGCACAATCTCTGGACCTTATAATTGACTTTCTCCTATTTCTGCCCAGCATACTGGAGTTCGGCACTTTTGTCCATAAAGTGCTTCGAAAGGGGCAGCATTAATGCTTGTATGATAACTGTTGTTATAGGAGAATTCTATTAATGGTAAGTGGTCGTCCCAATTTCCACCGAAATCTATAACACATGCTCTTAACATGTCTTCCAAGGTTTGGATTTTTCTTTCACTTTGTCCATCTGTCTAGGGATGATATGCTGTACTTAAATTTAATCGTGTCCCCATTGCTTGTTGGAAACTTGTCCAAAAAAGCGAAGTGAAACGACTATCCCTATCTGATACAATGGAGAGTGGAACTCCATGTAATGATACTACCTCATATACATATAGCTTAGCTAGTCGTTCCATGCTAAAGGTTTCCTTCATTGGTAGGAAATGAGCTGACTTGGTTAATCAATCCACAATCACCCAGATTGCATCGTTATCTTTTCTTGTTTTGGGTAGTTTAGTAACAAAATCCATTGTTATTAACTCCCATTTCCATATAGACATTTCTAGTTATTGAAGTAAACCTGAAGGTTTCTGATGTTCGGCCTTAACTTGTGAACAAGTTAAACACTTAGAAACGTAACTAGCTATGTCCTTTTTCATTCATATCCACCAAAAGTAATTCCTCAAGTCTTGATACATCTTGTTGTTACCAGGATGCATCGTATACCTAGATTTTGGGCTTCCTCTAATATTCCATCTCGTAGATTCCCTTCTCTAGGTACCCAAATTCGTTTCTTATGGAATCTCCAAATTCCGTCGATTCCCTGTTCTAATTCCTTTATCCTTGCTTTCATTCTTTCAGCATCATCCTTGATTGTGGTTTCTTGAATACTTTTCAGTTGTTGCATTAAATCTAGTTGCGGATTTAACCTAAGAGCACGAACTCGTATTCGCTTTTCATGGTACTTACGACTTAAGGCATCGGCTACTACATTTGCTTTTCCTTCGTGATATTGAATATCACAGTCGTAATCACTTAAGATTTCCATCCACCTTCTTTGCCTCATGTTTAATTCTTTTTGCCCAAAAATATATCTTAAACTCTTATGATCTGTAAAGATAGTAAACTTACTACCGTACAGATAATGTCTCCAGATTTTAAGGGCAAAAATTATTGCTCCAAATTCTATGTCATGACTCGTATAATTTTCCTCGTGCTTTTTCAATTGCCTTGATGCGTATGCGATCACTTTCTTACGTTGCATTAAAACGCATCCTAATCCTAGCTTAGAAGCATCACAGTAAACTACGAAATCTTATGTTCCTTCTGATAAGGCAAGAATTGGGGCATTTGTTAATCTTTTCTTTAGAATTCTAAAGGTTTCTTCCTGCTTGCGTCCCTGTCGCAACCCCCGACCCCTACCCGAGAGCGGGCGGCCGCGAGCCTCAGAACGGGTGGTATCGGTGTTTATTAATTTGGAAGCGGAATACATCAGGATCGTAGTTAGGAAATATTTTTATCAGAGTAAAACACCAAACTTTTATAAGAATAATTTGTGGGAATAAAACCCAAGTTCATTCGATAATACATTATTAGGGATAAACCCTAATTATTGAAAACAAAATGTCTTGTTTATTTAGGTAACTTTTATGGCCACTATTCCAAGCCTTCAGTGCTCTCCAGCTGGCTTCTATTGGGCTTTCACATTACGTTACCTGAAATGCGTTTTAAAAACATTTTGTCAGCAAGAAATACTGGTGAGTGCATCCCAGTTTAATCAAAACAGTTTTAACATTTTAACAGAATTGAGGGCAACCCGCAATTGCATTTGTTTATATCTAATCAATTACTCAATCAGTACTGTCAAACCCTGACTTGTGGGTCACATTATCCATTGGCTAACTCTTTGTCCAAAGATAACGTTTTTCCATATTTTGTATACAAAACCCCAACATACCGGCAGTAATTGTAGAATCACAAATACTCGATTACTGTTAAATGTACATTAAAACATTTGAGGTTTTGGTAAACATTTTGACTCACAAAAAGATTTATAAAAAGTGAATGTACTCACATTGCAAGAAAGACTACTAAGGCTTCCTGAGAATCTCCTAGTTATTATCTATTAAGTCAAATAATGCACACGTGTTAGTAAAATAACCCAATCCAATTTAACCGTACAACTCGAGACCGAATTCCAATGACTGAGTCGGGCAGAGCCGACATACATTACGGAAATTCTAAATCAATCGGGTGTACACACGAGACAGAATTCCAATGACTGAGTCGGGCAGAGCCGACATGCATTACGGAAATTCTAAATCGATCGTGTAAGGTAATAGTAGGGTTATAGTACTTACAACGAGGCAAAGCTTTTCTAAATAGTGGGTATTATGCTTCAGCATAGTTTCTACTATAAAGAAATTAGAGAGAGAATTCGGAAATGAAGATTGCAAATGAAGCCCTGACCCCCCTTATATAGGCTGGCCGAGGGGTCCGTTGCGCCCCGCGACAGCCAAGGCCTAGGCCTTCCCGGCCCGTGAGCGCCCAAAAAGGCGGTTGTAGCTTGGTCGAGTCAAGGGTAGGCTTGACACGTGGAACCATGCAGTGTCGCCCAAGTAAGGGTCGTCGCGCCCCGCGACAGACCATAGGGGCCTCCGTCGCAGCCCGCGAGAGACAGCCAAACTTGGTTTTGTTGATTTTCACAAGTATAGAGTCATTCCAGGTCCGGTTCTCACGTACGGGGTATATTTAAGGACATTTAGGGTGTCCGTGTTATATCCTCCCCTCCTTGTTTTGGATCTCGTCCTCGAGATCTACTGGAACAGGTGTGGGTATTTTCTTTGCATTTTCGATTCGAGTTCCCTAGTGTATTCTGGTCCTCTTTTGGAATCCCATTTTACTTTGACCGGAACTAATCTCTTATGTTTGAGATTCTTGATCCTTCTATCTTTAATCTGAACAGGTTTCTCGATAGACTTGAGTTTTTCATTTACCTCTATATCCTTAAGATGTATCATGAGTGATTCGTCTGCTAAACACTTTTTGAGATTACATACATGAAATACATCATGTATTCCTGCCATTTCCTCCGGCAGTTGTAGCTGATAAGCTACAGGTCCTATTCTTCTAATAATCTCAAAAGGTCCAACATACCTAGGGCTTAGTTTCCCTCTTTTAACGAATCTAACTACTCCTTTCCATGGAGAAACTTTTAATAATACTTTATCTCTTAATTGAAATTCCAACGGTTTTCGTCTGTTGTTAGCATAACTCTTTTGACGATCTCGTGCTGCTTTTAGTCTTTCCTTAACTTGAATGATTTTATCTGTTGTTTCTAATACTATCTCCGGTCCGGATAATTGTTTTTCTCCAATATCTGCCCAGCAGACTGGAGTTCTGCACTTTTGTCCATAAAGTGCTTCAAATGGTGAAGCATTAATGCTAGTATGATAGCTATTATTCTAGGAAAATTCTATTAATGGTAATGATCGTCCCAATTTCCTCCGAAATCAATTACACAGGCTCTAAGCATATCTTCCATAGTCTGGATTGTCCTTTCGCTTTGTCCGTCCGTTTGTGGATGATAAGCTGTGCTTAGATTCAACCTGGTTCCCATCGCTTTTTGGAAACTTGTCCAAAAATGAGAAGTAAAATAGCTATCTCTGTTGGATACAATAGATAAAGGAATCCCATGTAATGTAGGATCGTTCTGTGACCCAAACGAGTCGATCAGAAGAGTTCTCGGTCTAATCAGAGGCAGAATTCATTGATTAGACTTTGTAACAGCTCAAAACACAATTAATTGTCTTGTATTATTGATTTAACACGTTTACAGATCAATAGACACGTCGGCAGCACTTCGGTGCCGGAAACATGAACCTTACAAATGAGATGGCAGCTCCCCTATTTATAGGTGTTGGTATTTCGCATGGAATTACCATCTGCTATTTCGTACGAAATAGCTAACTTCTATTTCGTGCGAAATCAACCTTTCACACATAAACCCTAGATTTCTCGTACTACGTGCCCTGATCTAACACTTCTATTACAAGACTCGATACAAGACGAAATCGACAGACGTATGCACCAACAACTTCATTTACATATAGCTTGGCTAACTG
Source organism: Helianthus tuberosus (assembly GCA_030545235.1). NCBI lineage: Eukaryota > Viridiplantae > Streptophyta > Magnoliopsida > Asterales > Asteraceae > Helianthus > Helianthus tuberosus. The sequence goes on along the minus strand of CM060366.1, from coordinate 170,798,766 downwards.
TTCCATACTGAAAGTTTCCTTCATGGGTAAGAAATGAGCAGATTTGGTTAATCTGTCTACAATCACCCAGATTGTATCATTTCATTTTCTTGTCTTGGGTAATTTGGTAACAAAATCCATTGTTATCAATTCCCATTTCCATATGGGCATTTATAACTGTTGCAATAATCCTAAGGGTTTTTGATGTTCAACTTTAACTTGAGAACAAGTTAGACATTTATCAACATAATTAGCTATATCCTTTTTCATTCCTATCCACTAGAAATTCCTTCGTAGATCTTGATACATCTTATCACTTCCAGGATGTATCGTATACTTAGATTTATGAGCTTCTTCTAGAATTCTATGATGTAGGTTTCCTTGCTTAGGTATCCATATCCTTTTCTTATGGAACTTCCAAATTCCATCTGTTCCATGTTCTAATTCCTTAATCATTCCTTTCAATTTTTCAGCATCGTCCTTGATTGCTGACTCTAGCACTTCTCTAATTTGTTCATTTAAATCTACTTGTAGATTTAATTTAAGAGAACGTACTCGCTTTGGTTTTTCATGATACTTTCGACTTAAAGCATCTACTACTATATTGGTTTTCCCAGCGTGATACTGGATGTCACAATTATAATCACTAAGAACTTCCATCCAACGTCTCTGTCTCATATTTAATTATTTTTGCCCGAAAATATATCTTAAACTTTTATGATCAGTGAAGACAACAAATTTATTTCCATATAAATAGTGTCTCCAAATCTTAAGGGCAAAAACTATGGCTTCTAATTCTAGATCATGGGTGGTGTAATTCTTTTCATGTTTCTTAAATTGTCTAGAGGCATAGGCTATAACCTTTTGACGTTGCATCAACACACATCCATATCCTAACTTAGATGCATCACAGTAGACTATAAAGTCTTCAGTTCCTTCTTGTAATGCAAGTATGGGTGCGTTGGTTAACTTCTGCTTAAGGATCTTAAAAGCTTCCTCCTATTTTGGTCCCCATTCAAACTTAACTTAACTGATTTGCATGTCAGTTTAGTTAATGGAATGGCTATTCTAGAGTAATCGTGAATAAACAGTCTATAATATCCTGTCAGTCCAAGAAAACTTCGTACTTCTGTTGGTGATTCAGGGACTTTCCATTTAGTAATCGCCTCGATCTTTGTGGGATCCACATGAATTCCTTCATGATTAACCAGATGTCCAAGGAATTGTACTTCTTGTAACCAAAATTCACATTTTGTGAATTTAGCATAAAGCTTCTCTTTTCTCAACAGTGTGAGGAGTGTATCCAGATGGACTGCATGGTCCTCTTTACTCTTAGATTAAATTAAAATATCATCTATAAAGACAATTATGAATTTATCCAGGTATGGTTTACATATCATGTTCATCATGTCCATAAATGCGGCTGGGGCATTGACGGGTGGTCCGTAGGACAACCCTTAAAAGGTTTAATATGATGCACATTCCATGCTTATTAAGGTTAATTACTTGAACATGATAACTACTAGATGATTTGATGTGAAGGTGTTAAAGTGTTCAAGATGCGGGTTTTAGGAAGCATAGATGAATGCTAGAAGTTGGCGGAATCAAAAGATGTGAAGGAATCAAGAATTGGTGAAGAAACAAAGAAAAAAGAAGACCCAGCGCCGTAGCCTACGGCGTCTGCCGTAGGTTACGGCCCTTCATATTTTGGCCACACCCCCGCCGTAAGACAGTATACAGGAGCCATAAGGGAAAGTTGGGTGCCGTAAGCTACGGTGCCCGGCGTAGCTTACGGCACAGAGTTGACTTCCTGGAATTCTTTGACCGCCATAAGCTACGGCGCTTAGCGTAGCTTACGGCGCCGACCATACCAAACTTGTAACTTCCACATTAAATGGCCATTTCAAGAGGATTTAGTGTGTCTTATCATGTGTGTTTCGGTTACACTTGGCTTGGACTCGAATTGGAGAGCACTTTTGGAGACTTGGAGCTTGAAGAACACTTGTTAATCTTGGTTTTTATGTTTGGTGATTCCTTTGAACATTAAGACTTTTGTTATGATGTTGATTCAAGCCATGAGTGGCTAAACACTTTGTGATCATCCTGGATTGAAGGTTTGCTTGAGACATTTCATGTTGGATTTCTTAATTTCTAGAATAACAATCTTTATCTTTATGATTTGTTTGTTATGGTGTGTGATTGCTTTGTTGTAACTTGTTGATTCTTATGTTAATCTAATTAGAAACCATACGTTCTTGGTGCTATTGGCAATCGAGATATCATGGGTATAGTTAGGCTTGGGTAAGGGTTGATTGATCATCGGGTAACAACCTCACGTTCTAGGAATCTGAGTACTTAGTTCCCTTTCATCACTGCAAGTAGTCACACATGAACTATGTCTATGTAGTTCTTTCTAGTGGAATGATAATATGAATGTCAATTGAAACCGGAAGTCTAGGATGGTCATTCGTCTCTAATTTGTTTACAACCAAAACTTTTCTTTTGCAATTTAATAATTAATCTTAGTTTTAAAAATCAACCAATCAAACCAACTCTTGATTTTATTTTTATTGCAATTAGTTTAATTTTAGTTAACATAGATAAACTTTCAAATAACACATATTCCACAAACTCCCTGTGTTCGATACCCACTTACCGCTAGCTATTAGTAGTAATTGGATTAAATTTGATTGTGACCACGACATCACATCAAATTTTGGCGCCGTTGCTAGGGAGTAGTGTGCAACGTGTGTTATTTTTTATCTCTTTTAGTTTGTTATTTTTCTGGTTTACACTGGGTGTGTTAGTGTGCAGGTGTTTATAGTTGCATGCGTACTAAAAGCTCTCACAAGCTATCACCATTGGCATTTGATCCAGAGATTGAACGGACTTTAAGAGGAAACAGAATTTTGCTAAGGGAAAACAAAATCAGCGGTTCACCAACAACACCAACTACACCAATTACACCACTTAGAAACATGGATCCACCACCACCACCCACTACGGGTGAGCTTATACCACCTTTCATACCATCATCCACTCAACCTTCACCAAATACCACCATGCCTAACACCACTACCAAATTTACTTCATCACATGATGTTACACCACCCAACACTACACAACCTATTACCACCCAAGTTGAACCTATGCATACCTTTAACCCTTCTACTACAATTCCACCATTTTCCCATTTCTTCCCAACTTCAGGTCAATCATCCTCCACCTATACATTACCACAAGGTTCAACTGTCGTTCATGCTACTTCATCATTTAGACCACCGAACCAGTCGGGTTTTCAATACTCATCTTTTCCATTTGGGCAATCATCGGGTATAGGAGGAGATGGATATGAAGAAGGATATGAAGATTTTGAGGGTTATGAGGAGGAAGGATATGTGTATGGGGGTGATGGAGATCAAGGGGAGTTGACTTATGTGCAAGGTCAAAATCAAAGAATGTCAAGTGTTGGTGGTATTCCTCAACAAATTATCCCACAACATATTCAGCCAAGGCCACAAGGGCCACAATTGCAACGTCCTATACCATTGCAACAAGTTCGTCCGCAAAACGTACAACATCAATTCCAAAGGCCGATTCAACACCCACTGATGCCACAACAACAATTTCAACCACATGTACCACAAGGGCCTATGCAAAGGCCAATGGGTCCTATTTGTCCAAGGGGTCGGTTGGGTGTACCAAGAAGACATCTTAGAGAACATGCGAGGGGCATTGAAGCGCATTTTAGGCAGATAATTACTAACAATCCTTCACCGGTAGTTATTCCTCACAATAATCAAGGGAGGACTTTTGAAGTGAGAACCAATTCATTGCAAAGTTTGCCGAAATATAAGGGTCTAGCAACGGAGGAGCCTTATTTTCATTTGGAGGCCTATGACTCGATTTGTAATACTCTTGGGAGTCAAGGTTTTTCGGCCGATGATGTCAAACTGGTATTATTTCAATTTTCTTTGGAGGATAAGGCAAAGAAGTGGTTCTACACTCTACCTTCAGCATCTATTTACACTTGGGCGGAGATGCAACAAATATTTTTAGATGAATTTTACACCGCTCAGAAGACCAATGATGCTAGGAAGGGGTTGAGGAGTTTTCAACAAAAACATGGTGAAATGTTTCATGAGGCCTTTGAGCATTTCAACATGATGATCAAGAATTTCCCTCATCATGGGATCGAACTTTGGGAATTAATGAATGCTTTCCATGAGGGGTTAAGTGCCGAAGATGCTTGCGATTTAATGTCTATTACCAATGGCTCTTTTGGTACGAACTACGAGCAAGACGATTGGGAGTTTTTGGAGCAAATGGAAATTACATCAAAGAGAAAAGCTCAAGCGTCAAGAAGAGCATGACCGGCCGTTACTCGAACTCAAGTGCATGCGGTAGATGATGGTAATGTTCAAACCTCTAACCAAATTTATGATGTTTGTGCTATTTGCAATGAAATAGGACATGCGGCTAAAAATTGCCAAGGAGGTGAAGGGCAATATGAAGAGGTTAATGCGGGGCAAGGGCAAGGAGGGGGTGGTAGAAACTTCAATATGAATTCTAACACTTACCACCACGGGTTGAGAAACCACCCAAATTTTTGGTACGGGAACCCTTCAAATCAAGCTAACCCGAATTTTCAAGGAAGTTAAGGTAACTTTGGTTCGCGCCAACCTTTCAATAATCAAAGTGGATATCGAGGTGGGAACAATCAAGGGTACCAAAGGCAATATCAAACGGGTCAAGAGCAAGGGGGTCTTCAGGTGGAAATGAGATGATGGAGATGTTAAAGAGCATGCAAGCGGAGATGCAAAAGAGAAATCAATTGGATGACGTTCGCATACAAAAATATGAGGCCCGAGACAAAGCAATTCAAACTTTGACCACCCAAATGGGTCAACTCGCAACCGAAGTGGCGGACTTGAAGAAAAATAAAGGTCAATTACCAAGCGACACTAAGGTAAACCCGTCTCATAATACTTCTAGAGGTAACAATGTTAATATTCATCATGTAAGTGTTTTGAGAAGTGGGAAAGAGTACAAAACCAATCCTTCACCGGATTTGGTTGATGGGGTGGTTGAAGACATAACGGGTCAAGAAAGTGAGGAAGAAAATGAACCAACTAACAATTCTTCTAAAAAACCCAATTTTGAAAAACCCGAAATTAATAAAGAAAAAGAAAAGAAAAATGAGGATGAGGATGAGGGATCTAGTCAAGTACCATTTCCCTCGGCTTTATTAGATCCGGGTAAGAAAAATTTTATTTCAAAACGGGGTCCTCAAAAGGAAGAAATGTGGGAGGTTTTTAAGCAAGTTAAAATTAATCTTCCTCTACTTGAAGCAATAAAACAGGTACCCGCTTACGCCAAGTTTTTGAAAGAATTGTGTACCCAAAAGAGGCAACAAAAAGTGCCTAAATTGGTTGACTTGACGGAGCGGGTAAGCGCGGTCTTGAAAGGAGATATTCCTCCTAAGCTACAAGATCCGGGAAAGCCTCTTATAAACATTCAAGTGGGAAATTTTCAAACTGCAAGGGCGTTACTAGATCTTGGAGCCGGAGTAAGTATCCTACGGGGGGGTTAAATGACCAATATGACTTTGGTCCATTGAAACGGGTTAAGACAACGGTGGTATTAGCCGATTTGTCTCATAAACTTCCTCGGGGTATTGTGCGGGATGTGATAGTTAAAGTTGATGAATTTTATTATCCCGTGGATTTTCTTGTGTTAGATTTCTCATCCGCGGACCCAATCCAACACCAAAATGTTATTTTGGGTCAGCCATTTTTGAACACCGCACATGCTGTAATTGATTGTCGATATGGTACGGTCGACATGACATTCGGTAATAGGAAAATGAGATTAAATGTTTTTACTAACGGTGCTAATGTTTATGATGATGAGTGTTTTCTAGCAGATTTCATAGATGGATACGACCCAAAGGAGTTCGAGGAAGAGATTTTGGGTTCGTGTGTTTGTGATATGTCTTTGCAGGTTCATGCATGTGAGTTGGAAATGGAAGAGAAGGAGCAAGAGGCTTTCGCGATGAAAGAAGGAATACCGCCATGGACCCACCAAACGGAAGCTTTACCGGTGGGAATTGATTCGGGTACAAAACCTTCGTTGGAGTGTCCACCAAGCGTGGAATTGAAAGAGCTACCGAAACATTTAAAGTATGCATTCTTGGGGGAGAATGACACCTTACCGGTGATCATTGCTTCTAATTTGGTGAAAGCTCAAGAAGAGGATTTGATACGGGTTTTGAAGGCTAATAAGGCGGCAATTGGATGGACGATAGCCGACTTGAAAGGTATTAGTCCTTCCATTGTAATGCATAAAATCATTACAAGTGAAGATGCAAAGCCAACCCGTGAAACACAAAGAAGGTTGAACCCGAATTTGAGAGAAGTGGTCAAGAAAGAAGTTATCAAGTGGTTGGATGCAGGGATCACCTATCCCATTTCGGACAGTGTGTGGGTAAGTCCGACTCAGGTAGTGCCCAAAAAGGCCGGTATTCAGGTAATTAAGGATGAACAAGGCGAGCAAATTGCCACCCGACCGGTCACCGGGTGGCGAGTTTGCATTGATTATAGAAAATTAAACGCTGCTACCTCCAAAGACCATTTCCAGTTACCCTTCATTGACCAAATAATTGAAAAACTTTCAGGTCAAAAATACTATTGTTTCTTGGATGGGTATTCGGGTTATAACCAAATTGCTATTCACCCGGACGACCAACACAAAACCACGTTTACATGTCTATATGGTACATTTGCTTTTCAGCGAATGCCATTTGGACTATGTAACGCCCCGGCCACATTTCAAAGATGTATGATGAGTATATTTTCAGACATGGTTAGGGAATCTCTTGAAGTGTTTATGGATGATTTTTCCATCTTTGGCCCAAGTTTCGATTCTTGTCTTGACGAATTAGAAAAAGTTTTAAAAAGGTGTGTTGAGACAAACTTGGTGCTAAGTTGGGAAAAGAGCCATTTTATGGTTCAAGAGGGTATTGTGTTGGGGCATGTAATATCAGACCGGGGGATGGAGGTAGACAAAGCGAAGATTCGGGTAATTTCATCTTTACCCCCACCAAAGAATGTTAAGGGGGTGAGATCATTTTTGGGACACACGGGGTTTTATAGAAGATTCATCAAGGAATTTAGTGTAATAACAAAACCTTTATGTAACTTATTATTGAAAGATGTCCCATTTTATTTTACTAACAAATGTTTGCAAGCGTTTCGTGTTTTGAAGGAACAGTTGGTGAAAGCTCCTATCTTGCAACCACCGGATTGGTCGAAGCCGTTTGAGATTATGTGTGATGCTAGCGACATAACCATTGGAGCGGTTTTGGGTCAAAGAGTTGACAAGAAGCTGGTGGTAATTTATTATGCAAGTAAAACTTTGTCCGAGGCGCAACTGAATTAAACCACAACCGAGAAAGAATTATTAGCGGTGGTGTATGCCTTGGACAAGTTTAGATCATACATTTGGGGGAGCAAGGTGATTGTGTATTCGGATCATAGCGCGGTCCGATATTTGATGGAAAAGAAGGATGCAAAGCCCCGGTTGATTCGTTGGGTGCTTTTGTTGCAAGAGTTTGATCTAGAGATTCGGGACAAAAAGGGGTGTGAAAATGTTGTTGCGGATCATTTTTCCCGGATCCCATTGGAAGGTGTTGATGACCCGAGCGAGACTAATGAATGGTTTCCCGATGAACAATTGTTAGCCATTTCTACTTTTGTTGCACCTTGGTACGCCCATTACGTGAATTATTTGGCCAAGGGTGCAATTCTGAATCATTGGACGAAGAAGAGACGACAACAATTTTTGAGTCAAGTAAAACAATATATTTGGGATGAACCGGATTTGTTTAAAATTGGACCCGATCAAGTGATAAGAAGGTGTGTTCCCGAAACTGAAGTATTAGAGATTTTGACCCATGCTCATTCATTGGCATGTGGGGGGCATTTTAGCGGGAACAAGACGGGTTATCGGGTGTTATCATGTGGGTTTTATTGGCCCACAATTTTCAAAGATTCTTGTGAGTTCGCCCGGAATTGTATCAATTGTCAAAAAGTTGGAAGCATATTGAAGCGGGATGAAATGCCTTTACAACCAATTTTGGTGGTTGAGGTGTTTGATGTGTGGGGAATAGATTTCATGGGTCCGTTTCCTAACTCGAATGGGTTCTTGTACATATTGGTTGCGGTTGACTATGTTACGAAGTGGATAGAAGCTATCGCTACAAGGACCAATGATCATTCCGTTGTATGTAAGTTTGTGCAATCCAACATTTTCGCTCGATTCGGTGTGCCAAGGGTGATAATAAGTGATGGCGGTTCACATTTCAAGAACTTTAATTTCGGGAAATTGTTAAAAAGATACAATGTGAACCACCGCGTGGCTACACCGTACCATCCGCAAACAAGTGGACAAGTTGAAGTGTCCAACCGTCAAATTAAAGAGATTCTCATGAAGACGGTAAGAACGGATAGGAAAGATTGGTCAAGTAAACTTGACGATGCGTTGTGGGCGTACCGGACGGCCTACAAAACCCCAATTGGTACTACCCCTTATCGAATGGTGTATGGGAAGGGGTGCCATCTACCAATGGAGTTAGCACATCAAGCGCATTGGGCCATCAAAACTGTTAATGCGGATTATGACGCAGCGGGTCGAGTGCGGAAGTTGCAATTGAATGAGATTGAGGAAATTAGAGATGAAGCCTACGAATGTGCATCCGCGTACAAAGACAAACTAAAGAAAGTTCATGATGCAAAGCTAAGGAAGAAGAACTTTGAAGTGGATCAAAAGGTGTGGTTGTACAATTCGAGGTTGAAAATGTTCGCGGGAAAACTCAAGAGCAAATGGATGGGTCCCTACGTCATCCGAGGAGTGGGAAGATTTGGTGATGTCGATATACAAGACGAACAAACCAATAAGCAACAAACGGTAAACGGACATCGGCTCAAACCGTATTTGGAAAGCAATGACATCAACAATCTTGAGCTTGACAAAGTGGGTTACATTTTACGCCCATTGGATGACGAGGAAGCATGAGAGGCCCAGGTTTGATGTTTGTACATATTTAGTTTAGTTTGTTTTGGTTTGAATAAAGTCCCGTTTAAAACTTGTGTTTGAAACAAGTGTGGGGAAAGCCGTACGAATTTTTCGAACATAGTGTTGAGGAAAACACGGGTTTTTAACGGGGGGTAGGGATATAAATTTCATGTTTTCAAAAATTTATAAACTCATAAAAATTATAAAGTTCAGAAAAGCTAAAAAAAACATAAAACATAAAAATTTTGCAACATAAAGGTTTTTGGCCGCCCCCCTATGCCCAGATACCGCCGTAAGCTACGGTGAGGGACGTAGCTTACGGCGGACAATTTTTGCCCAGATGTTGCCGTAACCTACGGCAAGCGCCGTAGGCTACGGCGCTGATTATGGTGGTTGGCGATGTTTGGAGTGCTGCTGTCGGCGGTTTATATATAAAAAAAAACCGAAAATAAAACATTAATAATAAATGTAATAAAAAACTTCTCATTAATCCCCATCCACTCAATCATCCATCGATCCCAACCACTTCTTTTCTTCTTCTTCACCTCCTTCACTCGAGAACCCTAAACCACCTTTAACCCTTCATAACTTTCTCATCTTTCATCCAAATCAAGTGATTCTTGAGGCTATCTTGGCTAAAAATTCACGAATATTCTGATTGTGGGTGAATATTTGGAAGAAAACCACGTTTTCTTGGTCGATTTTTGAATCCTAAAGCCCAAATTTTGGGGCTTCTTGTGGGTTTTTGTTTAAAAGTGAAGTACTTGCTATTTGCATCTTTTACAAGACTAAGGTATGCGATTTCCTCTCATTCCTTGAATTACATTGAGGTTTGTAAGTTTTCATTATGGTTTTTGCTTACACACTTGCTTGTATATGATAGATGATAGGATATTGTTGAACCATTGAATGTTTGGGTATAAATGTATTTGATGTCTAGTGAAAATTTTTGGAAAAATTCTGATTTGTAGAGACATCATGTCGAATTTTTGTTTGAAAGGATGAATTTTTGGTTTTTGTACATTTATACCCATAACATAAAGCAAGTGTGGGGAAGATTTTGGAGTTGCACTAACTTGAATTGTTGTTTGGTTTATGAATGTGTGTAGGTATGGTGCGAACGAAGGATAAAGCGGGTGCAAGTTCGTCTAAACAACCTCAAGGAGAAGAAGAGCAACCAAAGAGGAGGAGGTTGACACGGGTTGGTGACCCGGATTCGGAGGAGGATGCGCCTCCAAGGGGTCCAAAACCGGATTAGACAACTGGCTCACTATTAGACCAACCCGAAGAATGGAGAGAGGACTTGTTTCACGAACAAATGAACAAGTTGAAGCAAAGGAGTGAGGCGTTTATTTGTGAAAAGGAGATCCGGGAAGTTAATTTTGGGCCGTTCGGGATAACGGCAAAGTTTAAAGAATTGGGTTGGGGGCAGCTTTGAAGTGTTACGATAACGAGGTGAAGAAGATGTATGATGCTCAGATTCAAGAGTGGATGGCTACACTCGAATGTCCCCCGTTTAAGGCCCCACAAAAGATGAAATTGGTTGGAACATGTAACGGGGTAAAGGTCGAGATGTCCTATGATTCATTACGCTGAATAGCGAAGTTTGACGACCAACCATCCAATCAATACATCTACCCAAGCCTTAAGGATCTCTACTTCGAGCCCGACAAACATCCTCAATGGCAACAAATGTTGGATTACCTTTTTCTTCCGGGTACGACACATGGGAAATTGTTTAGACGAAACTTGAGAATGGAGGCGAAGTTGTTGTTGGTTTTGTGTACACACAATGTCATCCCGCGGAGGGGTGATAAGATGGAGGTTCGGTTTCAAGAGGTGCCGATCTTGTATATGTTGATGCATGGTTCTCCCAAGGTTTCGTTCCGATTTCTAGTGTTGAACAACATTTGGTTGAGCCGGAATAACGGAGAAAGAAAAATTGTACCCCATTGCCGATTGATCACGGCATTGTTAAAGAAATATGGGGCAATTGAAGGCAATGAAAAAGGATCTTATAAGAGGTTTAAGCCGTTTGACATCAAGAATTTGGGACAAGGATGGGAGTACAAGGAAACAGAAAGGTATCACAAGTTGAAGACCGATGGGCGAAGGTGGAGAGTGTTGAAAGCGGATGCGAGACCGCTACGACCGGGCGAGGCTGATGAGCCCGAAACGACTGATGAAGAAGTTAGTGGTGACGACGACTACCGTGAAGACACGTTCATGGTTGATGCTCAGATAGGGAGCGCTGGCCCAGGTGGAGGTCATGGAGCGGGAGTACAGTCAGGATATGTGGGTAGTGCATTCGATTATGCACAACAGGCCTATGATCCCTATTGGGCTCATTCGGGGAATATGGGCCAGATTATTGAACAGAGGCGACCACCCACTTTTGGTGAATGGACTGAACCGAATCAAATGCTCTTCGATCAACAAACTTTTATGGGGGCTAGTATGGAGAGAGCTCTTAAGCAGAGCTATGACAGAAATGAGCAATGGAATCGTGCTCATATGTATGCCCGCGAAGAAGAGATGAATAATCGCTACTTAGACGATCGCCAGAGACGCTTGCATGATCAGTGGCATGCGGGCCAACCACTCGAAGCGGACCCTCCAGTTGTGGATTATACCATATTGCCACTATATGATGGTAGTGTGTCGTATCCCACCCCACCATTGCATCATTCTCAATGGGTGGATCCACATGCCATGAATTATCAGCAGGCGAATCAAGGTGGTGATCAAGGCAGTAGCAGCGGTAGCGGAGCTTTTGGGTTTGGCGAGTGGAATGACATGATGACATCCATTTTCGGGCCTCCACAGCCAAAGTACTATTAGCCAGGTTGTATCTTGCTCCTTTGTATATTTGTGTATATTTTTATTTCGTATGTTTATGTTTATGGTTGGGAGGTCGGGTGGTGTTTAGATGTTGATGTGATTTTTGGGATGTGTTAGTGGTGGTGTGTTTGAATTTTCATAAAAAAAAAATACAAAAAGAAAGTTGGGATTTGAGAGTATTAGCGAAAGCTAATGTTGTTGGTAAAAGCGATCTTTCCCTCAAAACCATACATTGGGACAATGTATCCCAAGTGTGGGGATGGGGGGAATTTTTGAGAATTTAAAAATTTTTGTAAAGCCAAGCGAAAATTGTCAAAATTTGAAAATTTCATATTGGTCCACTTGACACACCGACACCCATTCCTAGTCTTTTCTTGGTGAGAATTTGAGCCACATATGGTTATTATATATATTTCTTTCTTTGAGTGGCGGTGTGTGTCTTGTGTTAATAGAACTTGTGTATGAATTCTTGTTAAATCCTAGAGTTAGTATGCTTTTGAAAATGATAAGGGACTTTTAGGAAGCCTCGTCTAGATGTGTGAGAGTGCGGGATTGGTGGGTTGGACCTCATACTTTACATATATGAGCTTGGTATTGTGAGGGGTGGGGGTTTGGTCTTTAGAAAGCCATGTTTGAGCCTTAAACCATTCGGTTGTGACCCAAACCTACTTCCTACAAAATTTTACCTTTTGAGATGACCCGGTTTAGGAGTTTAGTTGTCAATGTTGATGTTCTTGTATATAGTGTGAGTCTTCTATCTTTATTGAAAAAAAAAGAGAAAAATATGAGAAAAATACAAAAAGAAATGATTAGTTGTTATAGTAGTTAAGAATGTTGGAGAAGTTGTGTATATATGGGGTGTTTGCTTTGTTTAGTAGTAGAAATAAGAACCGGGTCAAATCAATTAGCTCTTACATATGTATTCCACCATTTTCCTACCTTTGCACCTAGCCCCGTTACAACCGTTCCTTTGATTCATAAGCATGCTAGATATTTGATAGGAGGAGACTTGATTTTTATACAAGCTTATTGTCGTACAAACACACACACGCATTGAGTGGTTTAGCATTATATGTTAATATTTCTTGTCACCGAGAGTTTTGTGAGGGGTGTGTCTTGTGGTATGATTGAAAGTTAGTAGAAGGACGGCACATTTTAGCTTGGTTTGCATGATTGATCGCTTGTGGTTATGAATAGTTTTGAATGAGTTGCTTGGGACAAGAAACGGGTAAGTGTGGGGATGTGAAGGGTGGTCCGTAGGACAACCCTTAAAAGGTTTAATATGATGCACATTCCATGCTTATTAAGGTTAATTACTTGAACATGATAACTACTAGATGATTTGATGTGCAGGTGTTAAAGTGTTCAAGATGCGGGTTTTAGGAAGCATAGATGAATGCTAGAAGTTGGCGGAATCAAAAGATGTGAAGGAATCAAGAATTGGTGAAGAAACAAAGAAAAAAGAAGACCCAGCGCCGTAGCCTACGACGTCTGCCGTAGGTTACGGCCCTTCATATTTTGGCCATACCCCCGCCGTAAGACAGTATACAGGAGCCGTAAGGGAAAGTTGGGTGCCGTAAGCTACGGTGCCCGGCGTAGCTTACGACACAGAGTTGACTTCCTGGAATTCTTTGACCGCCGTAAGCTACGGCGCTTAGCGTAGCTTATGGCGCCGACCATACCAAACTTGTAACTTCCGCATTAAATGACCATTTCAAGAGGATTTAGTGTGTCTTATCATGTGTGTTTCGGTTACACTTGGCTTGGACACGAATTGGAGAGCACTTTTGGAGACTTGGAGCTTGAAGAACACTTGTTAATCTTGGTTTTTATGTTTGGTGATTCCTTTGAACATTAAGACTTTTGTTATGATGTTGATTCAAGCCATAAGTGGCTAAACACTTTGTGATCATCCTGGATTGAAGGTTTGCTTGAGACATTTCATGTTGGATTTCTTAATTTCTAGAATAACAATCTTTATCTTTATGATTTGTTTGTTATGGTGTGTGATTGCTTTGTTGTAACTTGTTGATTCTTATGTTAATCTAATTAGAAACCATACGTTCTTGGTGTCGTTGGCAATCGAGATATCATGGGTATAGTTAGGCTTGGGTAAGGGTTGATTGATCATCGGGTAACAACCTCACGTTCTAGGAATCTGAGTACTTAGTTCCCTTTCATCACTGCAAGTAGTCACACATGAACTATGTCTATGTAGTTCTTTCTAGTGGAATGATAATATGAATGTCAATTGAAACCGGAAGTCTAGGATGGTCATTCGTCTCTAATTTGTTTACAACCAAAACTTTTCTTTTGCAATTTAATTAGTTAATCTTAGTTTTAAAAATCAACCAATCAAACCAACTCTTGATTTTATTTTTATTGCAATTAGTTTAATTTTAGTTAACATAGATAAACTTTCAAATAACACATATTCCACAAACTCCCTGTGTTCGATACCCACTTACCGCTAGCTATTAGTAGTAATTGGATTAAATTTGATTGTGACCACGACATCACGTCAGGCATTGGTTAAACCAAATGGCATGACAATAAATTTATAATGACCGTATCTCGTTCTGAAAGCAGTTTTAGGAATATCCTCTTCCTGTACTTTCAGTTGATGATATCCAGAGTGTAAATCGATCTTAGAAAAGAATTGACCTCCTTGAACTTGATCGAACAGATCATCGATTCTCGGTAGTGGGTACCAATTCTTAATCGTGACTTTGTTCAATTCTCGATAGTCAATGCACATACGCATCGATCCATCTTTCTTCTTAACGAACAACACCGGTGCTCCCCATGATGATGAACTTGGTTGTATAAAACCTTTGTTAAGAAGTTCGTCCAATTGCTTCTTCCGTTCCTGCAATTCCGTTGGTGCTAATCGATATGGTGCTTTGGCAATTGGTGTCGTCCCTGGTATTAGGTGAATTCTAAATTCAACTTCTCTATCAGGCGGTAATCCTTGTAACTCTTCTGGAAAACGTCTGCGAATTTAGATATTATAGGAATATCTTTTAATTCTTTTCCTTTAGTATTAATGATTACATAAATCATATATACTATTCCTCCCTTCCTTTCATAACTTGCGGCTTTCATCACAGAGATGAATTGCGTTGATCTAGTTGGCTTATATCCTTTAATTGTGATCTTTTCACCACTTGGTGTACTTACTTGTACTAACTTTTGATCACATAAAATATTGGCACGATTGGCTACCAACCAATCCACTCCTAATACAACATCGAAACCAGCCAGATTCATTCGGTAAAGGTTAGCAAAGAAATGATGGTTTAGGATTTCTATTCTTGCTCCCTGCAAGATTTCACTTATCTTAACAGATTCTCCATTGGCCATTTCTACCAGACAGTCTTGTTGAAGTTTGACTAAGGGTTGGTCAAGAAATTGGTAGAAAGAAGTATTGATAAAACTTTGGTTTGCACCAGAGTCAAACAATACCTTGGCAAATATGTCATTAACTAAAAACGTACTGGCGATCACATCCAGAATTATCTTGGCTTCCTCAGATGTCAAAACAAAGGCTCTGGCATTCTTCTTAGGTGCTTCTGTTGTATTAGTCTTGTTGGGCATGGCTAGTGCTAGCTTCAGACAGTTTGGTCTAATGTGTCCCTTTTCTCCACAATTAAGGCATATCCCATTACCGGGTTTCTTCCTACAGTCTTCTTCCTTGTGTCCAAAGATTTTGCAAAAGTTGCGATATGTAAAGCATCTTCCAGAATGCTTTTTTTTTGCAATTCTTACAATAGGGTACAGAAGAACCTATTCCCCTTCCACGGTAGGAATTACTAGAACGGAATTCCTGTGTAAGATTTTGAGCTAGGTTCTTCCTCTGGTTTTCTTCTTGTGTATGTACCAGTTCGTCAGTCAAGGTACTGGCTAATTCTACTGCTTCTTCTATGGTTTGCGGTCTAGCTGCCTTAACTACATGTCTAATCTCACTGATTAATCCCCAAATATAACGGGAGATTAATACTGGTCCGGGTGAGGCTAAGGATGGTACTATCCTAGCATATTCGAAGAATATGGTAGTATAACCTTTGCTGTCTATTCCAGTCATTCTGAGATTTAGGAACTTATTGGCTATTTGTTCCTTCTCATTAGGAGGACAGAAATTTTTTCAACCATTTCCTTAAAGTTGATCCATTCCATATTATAAACTCTGTCACTTCCCTTAGACTGGAGAATAGTATTCCACTATTCTAAGGCTGCATTTTTGAAAAGATTTGAAACAAACATAATCTTATCTTCATCTGCGCATTTACTTATTTTTATGAATGCTTATGTCTTTTCTATCCAACGTAAGGCTGCAATGGCTCCTTCATTGCCGGAGAATTCTATTGGTTTGCAGGCCAAGAATTCTTTAAAAGAACAACCGTGTGGAGAGGTTCTTCTTCTTTTTGGAATTGGAGCTTGGATGATAGGTCTATTGCCATTATTCACACTGTGACTTGGTTTAGTGTGTGGACGTTTACTTCCATTTGCAAATCTATCTGTTTCTTTAACAGTCTTGATAATATAAGGCATGACATCTATAATTTCTTGTGCCACTATATGTTGAATGGCACTATTATCTATTTGGTTTCCGTTATTTTCATTATTCTGTTTTTCCTGATTTACTTCGTTCGACATCTGAATTGTAAACATTTATCAGGTATTAATTATCACAGAATAGAATTGAATACAACTATTTATACACAATCACATGAACAAGTTGGTCAAAAACGTCGATCATTGCGACATTTACTCTTTTTCATATATATATATATATATATATATATATATATATATATATATATATATATATATATATATATATATATGCATCTATTACAAATTACAACTGAAAATTAAAGATACTATGCATCCGTACTTGTATATATATATATATATATATATAGGGAGAGGATCATAAGAAAACTAGATATAAATGAGAAAACCAAAAAACTAACCAAAAAAGCACTAAAAAGGAGGGGGGAGACTTTTAATGAAGGAGGGGAGGACTTTTAATGAAGGAGGGGTAAAATTGGAAAAAAATATATATATAACTTTTCAAACATTTCCCATTTCTCCATACCTTATCATTTTAAAACAAAAATGGCACCATAAGATCACAAATTTTTGTATCTTTCATTCAAGTATAATCGAGCATATTTTTTATGACATAAAAAAAGATTTATGGTGTCGTCTTGTTTTCAATACTATTATTATAGTAGTGCACATGTGCAATATAACATGTACTACAATTGCATTACATGCTTAAATTAGCTTTTTGAGTCTAGTTTAGCTTTTAGGGTTAGTTTTTTTGGAGGTTTAGGATTAGGATTAGGTTTTTGGGTGTGGGGGGGAGGGGGGTTTAGGTTTTTGGGGGGTGGGGGTGGGGGTTTAGGTTTTTTTCGGGTTTATGTTTAGGGTTTAGTTTTAGGTTTTCAGGAGGGTGGGGGTGGGGGGTTTAGGTTTTTGGGGGGTGGGGGGTTAGGCTTTTGGTGGGAGGGTGAATTTAGGTTTTTGGGGGGTGGGGTGGGGGGTTTAGGTTTTTGGGGGGTGGGGGTGGGGGGTTTAGGTTTTTTTCGGGTTTATGCTTAGGGTTTAGTTTTAGGTTTTCGGGAGGATGGGGGGTGGGGGGGTTTAGGTTTTTTGGGGGTGGGGGGGGTTAGGCTTTTGGTGGGAGGGTGAATTTAGGTTTTTGGGGGGGTGGGGGTGGGGGGTTTAGGTTTTTGGGGGGTGTCGGTGGGGGGTGGGTTAAGTGGTTTAAGCTTTATGTATTAGTGCACATGTGCAGTACAACCAAAAAAAAATAAAAAAAAAATTTTATTTTTTTTCCATACATAAAAAGTAGCGATTTTTATAAAAAAAATTGTAAAAAAAAAAAAAAAATTGGTATGTTTTTAGGTTTTTTTTAGGCTTTTTTGGTTAGTTTTTTGGTTTTCTCATTTAAACTAGTTTTCTCATGATCCATCCTCTATATATATATATATATATATATATATATATATTATTATATGTATATATATATATATATATTTCTATAGTACAAAATTACACGTATATCTAGGTAATTTCTAAGTTCCGTTCATCCAGTACTGCATTTCATTCTCATCATATTTCCAAACTAGTCGTTCCCCTATCTGTCTGATTCTATTCCCCTCATTTACTAAATCTTCTCCATAATGATGGAGTTCCTGCACCTTTTTTCGACTCATTGGTGGATCTAATGGTTTAGGTGGATGTACGGGTTCCTCGTAGGGGTATCTGCTATTCATTTCGAAAAAGGTCCTATCAATTTCCTTCCACAGATCAGGTTGTAGAGGTTTTAGTTCTTCAGGTGGGTATAAGGCCTAGTATGACCTATTGTCGTCAAACCATGGATCATATCCTAGAGGATGTGGAGTTGGGATTCTAGATGATTCGTTTGGGTTAAATGCAGGTATCGGGGATTGGTTCTCTGGGTTGGATTCGAGCATCGGTTGGTCTAAGAACAAAGGTAACAGTGGCGGTTCGGCTACTTGATATTGGTTAGTATCTACGGCTGTGGTAGCAAACATGTGGAAATTTGCCAACTGTCTATCTTATTCTTCTTCCCAAGGTGGTCTACTAGTTACTTCAAGAATATGTGCGACTGCCTCCCTAGTGGCCCTGACTATTGCTCTCTGTAGCTGTAACTTCTTCATTCTTTTTCTTCTCTCCTGAGCCCCTCTATTAAACCGACCTCTTTTCTTAGTAGTAAAAGGTTCCTCCGACTGTTCCTTAAAATTAAATATTCCCTCTTCTGTATCGGCCGAATATCCTAAGGGATCAGGCTGAGATGATGTTCCCATATTTTTCTGTGAACTATCTAAATGACGATAAGCGTCCAATGTTTCTTGATCACTCATACTGTAAACTAACATATAGTCAAATAACACATAACACATAATTACATAAATAATTTCCTAACACAGAATTTAAAATTTCAGTGTCAGCAGAACACTTCTTTGGCTTAAATCAGTGGTTGTAGCTCTAATACCACCTTCTGTCGCAACCCCCGACCCCTACCCGGAAGCGGGCGGCCGCGAGCCTCAGATCGGGTGCTATCGGTGTTTATTAATTTGGCAGTGGAATACATCAGGACCGTAGTTAGTAAATATTTTTATCAGAGTAAAACACCAAACTTTTATAAGAATAATTTATGGGAATAAAACCCAAGTTCATTCGATAATACATTATTAGGGATAAACCCTAATTATTGAAAACAAAATGTCTTGTTTATTTAGGTAACTTTTATAGCCACTATTCCAAGCCTTCAGTGCTCTCCAGCTGGCTTCTATTGGGCTTTCACATTACGTTACCTGAAACGCGTTTTAAAAATATTTTTCAGCAAGAAATACTGGTGAGTGCATCCCAGTTTAATCAAAACAGTTTTAACATTTTAACAGAATTGAGGGCAACCCGCAATTACATTTGTTTATATCTAATTAAATACTCAATCAGTACTGTCAAACCCTGACTTGTGGGTCATATTATCCATTGGCTAACTCTTTGTCCAATGATAACGTTTTTCCATATTTTGTATACAAAACCCCAACATACCGGCTGTAATTGTAGAATCACAAATACTCAATTACTGTTAAATGTACATTAAAATATTTGAGGTTTTGGTAAACATTTTGACTCACAAAAAGATTTATAAAAAGAGAATGTACTCACATTGCAAGAAATACTACTAAGGCTTCCTGAGAATCTCCTGGTTATTATCTATTAAGTCAAATAATGCACACGTGTTAGTAAAATAACCCAATTCAATTTAACCGTACAACTCGAGACAGAATTCCAATGACTGAGTCGGGCAGAGCTGACATGCATTACGGAAATTCTAAATCAATCGGGTGTACACACGAGACAGAATTCCAATGACTGAGTCAGGCAGAGCCGACATGCATTACGAAAACTCTAAATCGATCGTGTAAGGTAATAGTAAGGTTATAGTACTTACAACGAGGCAAAGCTTTGCTAAATAGTGGGTATTATGCTTGAGCAGAGTTTCTGCTATAAAGAAATTAGAGAGAAAATTCGGAAATGAACGATTGCAAATGAAGCCCTGGCCCCCTTATATAGGCTGGCCGAGGGGTCCGTCGCGCCCCGCGACAGTCAAGGCCTAGGCGTTCGCGGCCCGCGCGCGCCCAAAAAGGCGGCGGTAGCTTGGTCGAGTCAAGGGTAGGCTTGACACACGGCAGGGACACGTGGCACCATGCAGTGTCGCCCAAGTAAGGGCCGTCGCGGCCCGCGAGAGACGGCCAAACTTAGTTTTTGTTGATCTTCACAATTATAGGGTCATTCTGGGTCTAGTTCTCACTAGGTACATTTAGGGTGTCCAAAATATTTTTAGGAGGGTTGTTATAGTCCCCATTCAAACTTAACAGTTTTGCAGGTCAACT
Source organism: Helianthus tuberosus (assembly GCA_030545235.1). NCBI lineage: Eukaryota > Viridiplantae > Streptophyta > Magnoliopsida > Asterales > Asteraceae > Helianthus > Helianthus tuberosus. The sequence goes on along the minus strand of CM060366.1, from coordinate 170,778,433 downwards.
TAGTTAATGGAACAACTATCTTAGAAAAGTCTTGGATTAAACGCCTATAGTATCCAGCTAATCCTATAAAACTTCTGACTTCTGTAGCTGACTTCGGAATTTTCCAATTTGTGATGGCTTCTATCTTGGAAGGATCTACGTGAATGCCTTCATGATTAACCATGTGGCCTAAAAATTGCGCTTCTTGTAACCAGAATTCAAACTTAGAAAATTTTGCGTAAAGCTTCTCTTTTCTTAACAGGGTTAAGAGTGCATGCAGGTGTTCACAATGTTCTTCCTGGCTTTTGGAATAAATAAGTATATCGTCAATGAAGACAATTACAAATTTATCCAAGTACGGTTTACAGATCCTATTCATCATGTCCATAAATGCTGCAGGAGCATTTGTTAACCCAAATGGCATGACTGTAAACTCGTAGTGACCATACCTAGTCCTGAAAGAAGTTTTGGGAATGTCTTCTTCATGTACTTTCAGTTGATGGTATCCGGAGCGCAAATCTATTTTAGAGAAATACTTAGCTCCCTGAAGTTGATCAAAAGATCATCTATTCTAGGTAACGGATATCGATTCTTAATAGTAACCTTATTTAATTCCCTATAATCGATACACATGCGCATTGACCCATCCTTCTTTTTCACAAATAACACCGGTGCTCCCCAAGGGGATGAACTGGGTTGTATGAATCCTTTTTCTAACAATTCATCTAACTGCTTTTTCAGTTCTAACATCTCTGTGGGCGCTAATCGATAAGGTGTCTTAGCTATTGCAACAGATCCAGGGATTAGATGAATTCTGAATTCTACTTCCCTATCTGGTGGTAATCCAGGTAGATCTTCTGGGAATACATCGGGGTATTCGGATACTACTGGAATTTCCTTATGTTCTTTGCTTTTAGTGTTAATGATTATTGAAATCATATACATTATGCCCTGCTTTCGTTCATAATTAGCAACTTTCATTGCTGAAATGAACTTCATTGGCTTTCGTGGCTTATCTCCTGTAATCAGAATCATATCTCCTGTTGGCGTACGAATTTCTACTGAATTCGGATCACATAGGATTCGAGCATAGTTGGCTACTAACCAATCCATTCCAAACACGACATCAAATCCTGCTAAATTCATAGGTAGCAGGTTTACCGAGAACTTATGTCATGCTAGTTCTATTTTTCCTTTTTGAAGTACCTTATCTATACTGATAGGGTTTCCGTCTGCTGTTTCTACCGTATAAACTTGACCAAGTTTGGTTAAGGGTTGCCTAAGAGCTTGGTAGAATGAAGTATTTATGAAACTTTGGTTTGCACCAGAGTCAAATAATACTTTTGCATAAACGTCATGAACAAGGAACGTACCAGCTATCACGTCAGGAATCAGATATGCCTCTTGTGTCGTCAACTGAGAAGCTCTTGCATTCTTCTTATTAGTTCCATCGACCGTGCTTTGTTGTCAGCTGTCTTGACTAATTTAGGGAAATTTGGCTTAAAATGCCCGGCTTCTCCACAATTGTAGCAGATCGTTGATTTCTTCCTGCAATCTTCCTCTCGGTGCCCTGGTATTTTGCAGAAATTACAATATCCCTTGAATTTTCCAAAATGCTTTCTTTTACAGTTACTGCAAAACGGCGGGGTGGAAGACTGTCTGGCTTCCTTTTTCTTGGAATTGCTATTATTACCTAAACGGAAACCTTGGGTAATTTTCTGAGCCAGTTCCTTCTTCCTATTCTCTTCTCTTGTATGCACCAACCCATCCGTCAAGGTATTAGCCAATTCGACTGCATCGTCGACAGTCCGAGGTCTCGTAGCCTTGACTATGTCGCGGATCTCGCTAATCAATCCCCAAATGTAGCGAGAAATAAGTACAGGTTCTGGCGAAGCCAGAGTCGGTACTATTCTTGCATACTCGAAGAATTTCGATGTATACTCACGGCAATTAACATCCACCATCCGGTGGCTCAGGAACTGGTTTGCCATTTGTTCCTTTTTGTGGGAAGGACAAAATTTCCTTTCTACCAGTTCCTTAAATTCCTCCCAACTCATGGGATAAGCCACGTCACTTCCTTTAGCTTGCAGCACCATATTCCACCATTCTAATGCCTCTTCTTTGAATAGATGGGATGCATACATTACCCTGTCTTCTTCTACGCACTTACTTATTTTAATCACAGCTTCTGTCTTTTCTAACCAGCGTAGTGCAGTAGTTGCTCCTTCATTGCCCGCAAATTCGACTGGTTTGCAGGCGAGGAATTCTTTATAAGTGCAACCAGTCGTCATCATTTTCATCTTTTTAGGCAATGGGGCTTGAATTACATTATTATTATTGCCTCCATTTATGTTATAACTGAAAGTGTCGATGCGGGTGAGTTTTCTATTGTCGGCTTTGGAAGGTTCGACAGGATTTTTAACAGCTACGACGATTGATGGGATAGCATTAGCTATACCCTGAGCAACTATATTTTCTATATCTTCTCTATTGAGAAAATTTTCCTGATTATTTGGTTCTGATTGATTAACTTCATTTGCATTGGCCATCTAAATTATAGACATAATACTTTGATTAATGTCATAGAATAGGCAGCAAATAAATATAAGCATCGTAATCACAACACAACTGAGTCAACACGTATAGCCAAAACTATCGAGCATTGCGACGTTTATATTTATATATATATATATATGCATCAGTACAAACCACATATTTACAGACATACTATTTATTATTAGATGATATTATATATTATATGATATAAATATTTGTTATTTATTTATATTATTTAATATTTTATTTTTATTTTTTCACAACATATTATTATTAAACAACGCCTATACTATCTTCAGCCCGCCTCAAAAGTGGAACTCCCTCTCGTCGTATTTCCAGACGAGACCTTCACCCACTGTTCGGATTCGGTTTCCTGCTTCCACCAGTTCTTCGCAGTAATGGCGCAGTTCAGCAACATTCTCTGGGTTAATGGGTGGATAAACAGCAGGAGGAGGTTCATACTGTGGGTAGTAAGGATTGGGGTTGTTCATGAGGTTTTGGAAATACCAATTGTTGATCCACCACTCTTCAATGGGGTCAGGAAGGGGTAGTGGGTTGACAATAGGTTTAGGGATAGCGGGTTCCAAATTTGCAGGGAGTTCAGTTTGGACAGGAACATTCACAAGGTTTTTATCGGTTGGGCCAAAAAGATCAGAATTTGCCAGCTTCCTATCTAGTTCCTCCCAAGGTGGCAGAGCTGAAGTATGTTTAGAGCTTTCCCCCACCTTCTCTTTTCCCTTTGGTTCAACGGTTTTCTTCACTTTTTGAGCAGCAGGTTTCTTCTTTCTCCCCATTTTCCAATCTAAAAGTCTCATTCTCTTCTTTGGTTTGGGTTTTTCCTGGTCTTGGAACACCATGGCTCGTCGGTCTCAGCTTGGTACCCGGTAGCTTCCATTTCAGTAGAATGTAACGAGAAGTTTTGGAGCGCCTCCGATAATTCATTCATACTGTTTGTCACACATAAGGAAACACAAAAGTTCCAAATAAAATTTATTTATTGCAATTAAATTTCATAGAAGCACAAAAATTCCTGTCTAAAATTTAAGTATTTTTCAAATATTTAATTTGCTTAAACCAGTGGCTCTGATACCGCATTTTCTGTCACGGCCCCCGACCCATTTTGCCCAGTTCGAAAGCCGCGGGACAGAAACCCATGATATTGGTATTTACTTGGCAGCGGAACCTTCAACAGGACCGTTTTTCAGAAAATATTATCAGAGTTTAAAAAGGAAACACCGAATTATTTTATTATAATTTTCGGGAAAAAACCCCGTATTTTACAAGAGAAGAATTTCACTGGGAAATCCCCTGGTTACAGAAAACATGTTTATTTCTATTTACTAAGCCACTTATTTAAGCTGGTGTGCTACGCGGCACTTTTCCTTTTCTTCACAGTAAATCACCTGAAACATGATTTAAAAAGATTTGATCAGCGGAAAATTCTGGCGAGTGCATTCCATTTATACAAAAGACACATTGTTATAATATACAGTATTAAGAGCGATTATAATTACTTCTATCTTATAATTATCTGACCAAGTTGTCACTCGACCGGATCTGTGACTGTGGTCATATCACTATTTAGGTCCGTTCACCTAAAAGTGACGCTTGATAAGTAATGTATACAAAACCCCACGTACCGTCAGTAATTTAAGATAACAAAGATTTAATCACTGTAAGTATAACGGGAAAATATTTAGGGTTTTGGAAACAATTTTGGTAAAAAGAGAATGACTCACATTGCAAATTTAGACTTGTCAGAGTTTTCCTACTGGTTAAGATTGATAGCCTAATTAAATAGACAATGAACGAAACTAGGTTAGAAACTTAATTCAACATTTACGATAATTCACGAGATCGAAACACTCACAATGAATGATAAAGTATAGCCCAATGTAGGCAGCACTTAAACATTCATCGGATCGGTTTTAATCGATCGGATATTGTATCATAGCAGTGATCGAGTTATTACCCTATTATCGTAGCAGAGGTTCGAGACTGTGATTGTGATTTTGAAAGAAAGGGAGTATAACTTGACGTACAAAGCTAATTTTCACGTCGTAACAAGCAAACAATTCAAGTGCCAAACCCCTGGGTTTTATACTGGATTTTGGACTCCCCCGCGTGTCGCGCCGGCTCCCCTAGCCCCTGGCGCATTTCGCGATGGCGACCAGTTTAGGCTAGGGTAGCCTGGTGTCTGGTATAGCCTTGATGTGTTGTTAAAATTCTAAAATACGTGTTTTAAATCCGTTTTGTGAGGATAAAATCAATTAGGGGATCCCCCCCCCCCCTTGAGTTTTAAGGGGCCCGGTTGCTGGTTTAGTCTGTTTTTCAAAATTTCGGGTTGCACCGTACTACTTGGGGGTTTCAATTAGGGTTTCTTAGTGTGCCAATTAGGAATGGAAATTTGCGAGGTTGTTACAATCCTCACTTAAGAATGTTGTCCATCTCATTTCAGCAAAATCTTATTGAGTTAATTCCCCACCTAATTAGAGGAATGAAGTATTTTTATTGACTGAAAAGTATCCTTTTTTGGCGTTTATGTATGTGTGTGATCTTCTATGGTTTGTTATGTACCTTCCAGTTAATAAAAAATACTTTGTTCTCTATAATTAGGTGCAAAAACATCATAATGAAAATGTAATTCGTTGAATAATAAACAATAAAATGAACTAATGTTACTGTCTTCCTAAAACATGTTAATGAAAATGCCAGAAGTTGAATAATTAACAAATAGTAATAACTGATGTTTACAAATTAACGCCAATATTCACAACTAATCAGATATACGTAACCAGCTTAAAACGCATTGATCGTAAAGACAAGCATATATTAGATCCCAAACGACAATTAACATTAATAATGAAAACGCCAAATATTGAATATATGAAGAACGCCATTGAAACATAAACGCATAAAGAACAAAACGCCATATCTGTTGCATGATTCACTGGAACACATATGAAAACGCCATCAAATATTACTTTGTAGAATGGAATCCACGTTAGACACTATAGATCTCGGAAGCTTGGAGATGAGGTAACTGCTAATATGAAATTTATGGAATTTTGTTTGAAACGGAATTATAACACCATTTATTGAGGGGAACGTAGACAATAACAATCATGCCCCTGTATATCATTTAGCACCCCCTGCCACGTGTTCGACCAGGATCCGTTCTCATCGTTTTCACACTTCCAACCGTTTTCTCATGATCCTGTTTCTCTCTCTCTCTCTCTATATATATATATATATATATATATATATAGGGTTAGGTTCATTTGTGAACAACCCCCTTGATAGTGAACTATGTGAACTAATCTTAGCCCTTAATTATCAATACACAAGGGTAAATCAATGGTCAGGATTTAATGATTAAAAAATACACTAGTGTATTTTACAATTTGACGATGTAAATCAATGGCCAGGATTTGTTCACTCCGTTCACAAATACACTAGTGTTCACTCTAGAACCTCACCCTATATATATATAAGGGAGGGTTATCTTAAGAACGCTAAATATTGCGAGTACCGTGAGAAGGAATAAAAAAAACCAATCAAAACCATTTTTTAATACAAACCTCATTGTAATTAAAATACAACATCAAAAAATAATTTACAACATCAAATAATTCATTTCTCCTCTCAAAATCACTTTTATTAGAATTTTTACACATGTGTAAATATAACTAGGGCTTTAAACGAGCCGAGCCGAGTCGAGCCAAGCTAGACCCAGCTCGAGCTCGGCTCGAACTCGATTTGATCTGGCTCGGCTCGAGCTCGAATTTCAAATCGAGCTGAGATTTGAGGCTCGAGCTCGACTTGATTAGAATTCGAGCTAGCTTGGCTCGGCTCTATCTAGCTCGAACTAAAAAAGAACTGCAAAATTTACTACTTAAAAAGACCTTAAAAATGAATTTCTTCACAGACTAAGGGCCATAATTGCCATTTAGTTTAACCATATGGCTAAAGATGCAAGTATAAATAATTGATTCATTTTATACATTGTCTTTACCTTCTTTTATAGGGGGAGATACTCTCTTAGTTTTTGTTTTCTAAGCGATGTGGGGCAAAAAAAAATGAAGGATGTAAACCTTATTGAGCCAGCTCACGAGCCAAGCCAGGCCAAGCTCGAGCTCGGCCCGTTTACAAACCGAGCCGAGCTGGCTCGTTTACAATCGAGCTAATTTCGAGCCGAGCTTTCTTCGAGCTTTTTTCGAGCGAGTTTCGAGCGAGCTGCGAGCCACGAGTTTTTTGAACACCCCTAAATATAACAAATTTACACATGTGTAAATGGCAAACTTACACATGTGTAATTTTTCTTTATTTACGAATTTACGTAAATTTAAACGTATAAATGGAACTTATTACATTGTATTCGAATAATAATAATAATTGTAAAAAGAAATTTTGAATTTGAATTGCTTTTGACAAAGTTCTCGCGGTTTTTTTATTCGTTCTCATGGTTCTCGCGATATTTAGCGTTCTCATTTATACTCTCCCCTATATATATATATGTATATATATATATGTATATATATATATATATATGTATATATATATATATATATATGGTGAGGTTCAAATGAGAACCACCACGAGTTGTGAGAACCGTGAGAAGTTTTTCTTCCCACGTGAGTAGGGCCAACATCTTTTTGCACAAACGTAGATGAAAATATTATAAACACATCTGTAAAAAAAGATTAAAAAAATGTCGAGTCGATAGTTTTGACTGATACAAGTTTTTTTTACGCGCTGGTGTAAATTTTGTACGAATATAAAAATTTTTTACGCCTCATGTAAATGTGGGTATGCGGCATTTTATTTTAATTTTTTTTCTGAAACAAATGATTTTGGTTGGCCTAGTTCTCACAGTTCTCACAACTCAAAAACTCAAAGTGGTTCTCATTTTAACTCATTTATATATATATATATATATATATATAGAGAGAGAGAGAGAGAGAAACGGGATCAGGAGAAAACGCTCAAAAGTGTGATAACGGTGAGAACACATCCTGGCCCAACACGTGTCACGCGGCATAGAGAAGGGCGGAGGGGCTTTTTTGTCCTTTTATCTTCTGCTTTTCTAGTTCCGTTTTTCCCAATAATGTTTTATTTTTTGGGGTTTAAGATTTTTGGCGTTAACCAAATTCAATAATTAATGGTGTTTAATGGTTTCATTGTATTAACATTTTGGCGTTTTTGGCGTTTTCAAATCGTATGCCATTGGAACCCCATGGGGGTCAGGAAATCTATCTGAATGGCGTTTTTTCATGGCGTTTTAAACAAGATGGTCCATTGTTCTATTATTTTTTAAATATATTTTGACGTTTGTGGTATCTTGACGTTTTACAATTTTAAGATTATATTAAAACCCCAGGGAAAAAATAGAAGCGTAGAAAATAAATTAAAAATCATAATCGGATCTCTCTTCACAATTTTCACTGTCATCAGCCTCTCTCTTCTTTAATAGTACAAGAATTGTCACCAAATATATGGCGTTTTATGTAAAACTTAACAAACCAATCGGTTAGATTTTTTTGCCTGCTCGTCTGTAGAAGAGGCTTTTTTGTGGATGTTTGGGTACATAGATCTATGACGTGTGAGTGGGTTTTTCGCTTTTTCTTCATCTTGATCTTCATCTTTATAATCATCTCACTCTTCAGTGTCATTGATCTCTTCTCCTCATCCAAACCTTCTTCAAGAACAAAGAATACAAAATGACATAAGACTGTCATCAGTATCTTTTTCTTGAAGATTTGTCCATCTCATGCAGCAAAATCTTTCTGAGTTATTCCTCTCAGCTAACAATCCATTCAGTGAAACTGCATGAAGAATAATATTGAATATCCAAGATAGCATATTAGCCATCTTTGATTTTTTTAATTGTTTGGCGTTTTACAGTGAGTGGTATTTAGTAGTATTTTGGCCTTTTTTTTTTTTTGTTTGATTAAATGGTAGTTGCTGAGAGTTATAATTTTATAGGATTTCTTTTGGCGGCGTACGTTAGGCGGTGCATTATTATAATAAAGTATTCGTCGTTTTAGTTATTGTTTGTAATTATTGTTTTTTATAAGCTTTTTTCTCTGAAGTCTGTAACACGTCCCGTCTTTCAAGTTTGGCGTTTTAGATTCTAATATAATAAATTTTCCGTCTCTTCATTTTTACTGTTTTGTAGTTACTGTTTCTAGTTAAATTTTGAAGTTTGATTTTTTATTTTTTTTTTTTGGTTTTTTATAATACTTTTCCAAATTAATTTTATTATAGTTTGGGAGTTTTGGGGGGCGTTTTATGGCATGATAGCGTTTTAACAAGCATTTTGGTTTTCTGGCGTTTTTATTATATATGGTGTTTTATTATATAACAATCATCTGAAAAAGAAAATTAAAAAAAAGAATATATAAACAATTGATCTTCCAAATCTTCACTGTCACCAGTCTCTTTCTTCTTTTTTGAATCATCTTAACTGGCTGGTTCGACTTTCGTATGATTCATTTTGTTTTTTTTGTTTTTTTTTTTTTTCAAGTAGTTTTTTTGTGGCTATTTGGAAGCACAAAGTCTGACATCAGCATCTTTTTCTTGGAGATTTGTCCATCTCATGCAGCAAAATGTTATTGAGTTTAGACCCTTCAGCAACAATCTTGATTTTTCCAATGAACGATATTTGATTTTTTAATTTTGGCGTTTTACCGATAAAAAAACCGCCACCAAATAAAAGCACCTTCAACCTCAAAATTTGATCATGTTAAAATCAATAATGTTTTGATGTATGAGATGGAGAACATTGTTAATCCTCGTTTAAGAAAGATAACTGACAATGTTGTCCCCCTAATACAGCTAAACTTTATTGACAACAAACTCAATAATGTTTTTGTATGTTTTGGCGTTGAGGATATATAGGATTTTTTTGGCGTTTCTAAGACGAATGGTATATATGGCGTTTGGGGTTCTGTGTGTGTTTTTAATTGAAGGTCTGAGATGTTGTATATATATGATTTTTTTGGCGGTTTTTTAGGCGGGATTTTATTATAATTAAGTTTGGCGTTTTATATTTAATGGCGTTTTTCGTTAGAATGGTGTGTGTTTTTGTTTGGTGTTTTATTTTCATGAGATGGCGTTTTGTGTGGAGAAGTCAAAAGACCATTTTACCCTTAATGAAGCGCTCCCACGTAATAAAATTGATGTTATTTACGAAAACGCCACCGCGCCAATCTAGTCCATAGATTGTTTTGATCTGACGATCCATAAGCGTTCTCACCGTTCTCACACTTTCTACCGTTTTCTCTAAATCCCGACCCTATATATATATATATATATATATATATATATATATATATATATATATGGTAAGGTTCATGCGATAACCACCCTTATTGCGAGAACCACGAGAACCAATGTGAACACAAAATAAAATCTTAAAAAAATTAAAAAAACACTTAAAAAAAATTATATTTTTTTTTTAAAAATCGCTATATTTTGTTACCATAAAAAAAAAAATTCGAGTAACAGTTATCCATGCACATATGTATCATTACTTCGACAAATTCGATAATACTTTATCAGGAATAGACAATTGCAGTTTAATTTACAATACCATTCGTAATACATTATTTTTTACATTACCAATATTCAAAATGCACATGTGCATCATTAGGTATAACCATGATATAACGTGTTTTGGTACAAAAAGTTTGTGATTTTGAATGGAGAAGTAGGCCCATATACATGTTTTTTGGTTAGTTATATCTAGTGGTTGATGGTTTGGTTATAGTTGCCAATTTATGATGTAATATGTTGATTGGATGGTATAAATGGTGTTTACATACATGTAATAAAGTGAAAATATTGTTAATGATATTGTATTATGGATGGTAGGAGATAATGGTATTGTATTATGGATGGTAGGAGGTAATGGTAGTGTATTATGGATGGTATGATAGATGAAAAGGAAAGTGTATTCAAAGTAGTGTACCAAAACACCTTATTTCATGTTGATACATATAAATGCACATGTGCATTTCTAATATTGGTAATGTAAAAAGTAGTGTATTACATATGGTAGTGTAAATGAAAGTGCAATTGTCTAATATGTGTAATGAATTACGGAATTTGTCAAAGAAATGACAAAAATGCACATGTGCATGCTTGTGTATTATGGATGGAATGATAGATGAAAGAGAAAGTAGTGTACCAAAACACCTTATTTCATGTTGATACATATAGACGCACATGTGCATTTCTAATATTGTTAACATAAAAAGTAGTGTATTACACGTGGTAGTGTAAATGAAAGTGCAATTGACTATTATTTGTAATGAATTACGGAATTTGACAAAGAAATTATACATTTGCACATGTGCATGGATAACTGTTACTCGATTTTTTATTTTTTTTTTAATTTTTTTTTATTAACAAAATATAGCGATTTTTCCAAAAAAAATAGTAAAAAAATAAAAAAAAAATTTGGGTGTTTTTTAGATTTTTTTAGAAATTACTGTTTATGTTCACACTGGTTCTCGCGGTTCTCGCAATAAAGGGTGGTTCCTAACGGATCTTTGTCCTATATATATATATATATATATATATATTCTAAGCACTGGCATTCATTTACGTAGAATCTGATAAACTGCTTTTAATATGTTTTGTTGATATGCAGTATGTTAGATATAGATTATATAAATAACATAAACATAATTAACTACATAGCTGTCCACTAAAAGGAGGAAAGGCAAAGCTTAAAGATTAATCTATTTTAATTGAAAGCATTGCAAACTTCTTGTGTTTGGCTGCTCCCTCTTTTCTAATTATTCTTTGATGTATTCAAACCATAAAACCATATATTTAAATTTATCCAAAAATAAATAAATAAATAAATAAATAAAACCACACTTACATCTAATAAATAAATGAAAACCTCCCTCTTAGATGGCAGAATTGTCTGGTGCAGACGTAGAGAAAAAAAAAAGTTTTAAAAGAGGGTTACGAGTCCGTTTACCTGTCATTATTCTTATGTAGTTCTCTTTATTAATGAAGATAAAAAAAACGAAGAAAAAACCAATTTAGTAATCAATGTTTGATTCATCTTTGTGGAATACGATCAGAATTGCTAATTTTCAATAATTTTTCTCTAAATAACTATTTGATAATGCACAAATGTACAATTAACCAAGTGACCCAGTACTCCATAAAACGAGTGAGAAACCGGGTGTTTTCAAACCAACTTAACTTTCAAAATCATTAACGAAGGCTCAAGGTTAATAATTTCGGTTTATTAAAAATTTTGCTAAAAACAATAGTCCACGGTTACGTAAAATCAAATTAAATGTTTTAACATTCTATTTTTTTAAGGATGAATTTGTTATCATTCACTCAAAACATGTGGTACATTGGGTTATTGGATACGAAACTATCCATCCAGTTGAAAGAGCAGAAAGAAGGTTGGCGAGACAAGCACTTCAAGTGACATAGGATCGATCCTAGATCATACACTAGGCAATTTAATGAAAGAAAATGTTTAATTGTAACTTGAATGTAAACAACAGTCAACATTATACGATTTTTTTACCTTAAATATGTTCATATGATAGAAAAAAATGAAATTACGTTGAAATAGAAGGTAAACGAGCAACAAACTGCGTTACTACCCCTTTTTGAATAGGAAAACTAAGTTTTTAAAAAACTACGTCAAATGATTTCGAAGTCATAAATTACTATGCATGATCCTTTGAAATCAACTAAGTAGGTCCTATTATTAATAGTTACAAATAATAAATCCTATAAATAATACAGATAATAAAACCCATAATAGTTATTGCTAGTTAGATTAATATTAATAGTTACAATCATGTATACTAAGTAGATGTAATTTATAATAAATGATGTTATTATATTAAAAAGGATGTGTTTACATTTTTTATTATAATTTTGGTTTAGCAGTCAAAAAGCTTGCCCTCAAAAATGGAGGTGCAGGTTTGATTCCCGTTTGAGCCATTTTTTAGGGACATCTAGGTGAAAGGATGAATCGAGGCTTTAATCCCGGGTTTGAACCTGACGGAGGCGAGGGTTTACGGATTCCATCCAGTTTTCGCGCATCAAGGGGGCACGGTCTCATAACGATTGAGAAGTCGATCTTAGACATAGCTCCGAGCAGGGTAAGTTTATACGTGAGATTCTTTGATGTTTAAAAAATACTATAAATGTTTAATGAAGAGACATGATAATTGATATATACACGTGTGTAAATATAGATCTATATATAAATGTAGATTTATATAAAAGATTATATGCAAGTAAACGTAAATATTAATTTGTTTTATCTTTTTATTTGTACCTGGTTTCATAACCAAATAAATATTAATTTGTTTTACCTTTTTATTGGTACATGGCTTCATAACCAATCTTGAAAATTGACCGACCTTTTATTGATTGGTGGACTTTGTTCAATCCACTTTAACAAGCTTAGTTGGGATGGATCTAGTTCCATTAGATATCAATTCCACGATGTAACTAAATTGCACAAGACAAAATAAAAATACAAAAAGGCTTATAAATATATATGACATTAAATAAATAACTAGGTTTTAGCCCCGTGTACGTTGCACCGCGCTAAACCAAATTGTTCTCTATTTGATAACATATACATTTGTGCTTCGATTACCACACACAACACAGTCTTTTGTATATATATATATACCACCACGAGTTGTGAAAACCATGAGAACTACTTCTTACGCGAGTTGGTTGCAATTTTTGCACAAACGTAGATGAAAATATTATAAACACATCTGTGAAAAAACAAAAAAAAAATTGTCGAGTCGTTAATTATGCCTGATGAAAGTTTTGTTTACGCGCTGACTTAAATTTTGTTACGACGATGAAAAATTTTTTTACACCTCATGTTAATTTGTGCATGCGCCATTTTTTTATTTTTATTTTTTTGCTTAAACAAGAGGTTTTTTAAGATTTTTGAGAAAAAAAACTTTTTTTGGAAAAACCTTTTGGAAGGCCTAGTTCTCATGGTTTTCACAACTCAAGATGATTCTCATTTTACCCATTCCCTATATATGTGTATATATATAGCACGACCTAGAAAAATCAACTTTTTTTAAAGTTTAGGGACTGTAGATTAACTTAAATTCGAGGGCAACACAGCTAACATACTACTACGCTAGTTGCCACTTTTGCATTGATTTATGTTTTCGTAGGTATGTATATTAAATTCAACATGAGGAAAACCAAAAATCTAATAAACAAACCTAGCGGATGCCACTTGGCATCCACTGGTTGGCGGGTAGCCACTATCAACCAATAGCACATAGTCACTATTCCCACCCATGGGAAATGTATATATAGATAATGGTGAGGCGGGCCTCCCTCCCCGCCATCCTTCACGACCATAAGGCCCTCATGCAAAAGTATTGTGTTTAATACATGTTCATTCTTTTTCTACCTTTGCTTCATATTTATAGTTTTCTACCTCCCTAGGCTACCACTCGGTACGAGCTATGCCTTGTAGGTTCATTGTTTGACTCTTGTGTTGCAATGCCCACTGAATCACCATACGCGTCTGCCGGTGAAAATAAACCGTGTCTGGAAGGCTCCACAAACGAATCAGTCGTTCTTTATTGTTGAACCTTTAAAGTTGGACAACCCCGTGGGTTTTTCTACACGAATGGCTGTTTGACCTTTGTCTGATTGGGGTTTACCAACTACTTTATCTTTTGAAACAAGTTTATCTTTATTTCTCTCGGCTGCCCCATTATATGTTGTTTAAGATTTGCCAGTTCGTTGTCTAAGTGGAAATACTCCTCATCGCACCCTTCGTTTAAAGATTTCAAATCTAGCTTTAGCCAAAAGGGGTCTATCGACTCTAACAGAATCCTTTCACCTAAACTAAAATAAAACAACAAACAACAGAAAACGTAAAAATCATTGCATAATGAAATGCTCTTATTTTATGATGTGGTTGGTCGAAGAATGTATTACGCTTCTGTATATACGATACCAACCGGCACGCGCATGGCAACCCACAGCTTGTAAACATATGACACGTGCATGTACTGTTAGATTCTTTTAAGTTTTTTATAACTTGTACTTCGTTGGATAACAGGTCCAGGCATGCATATGAAACCTTCTTTCGTATGAGATCAAAAACTGATTTGTTATGGTGATCCATTGTCCGGCTCCTGCTTGCTTCAATGCTGCATTTTATTTCTGTCACCTGGTTTTTCATGAGCTGATCGATAAACGGTACAACTTTATCCAGCTTGTTGTTGGGTTCGTCGCGGTATTTTTTCAAAAGCGCATGTTGACTCTCTACCTTGTTGGTTGTACACTGACCGAAGTTCAGATGTTGGTCGGTCCAGAAAGAAACAAACTGATCTCTAAATGGTTCTAACCAGTTTGAAAACAAGTAATCCATAATCTCTGAAAACACGAAACACTTATATGTGAGAATTAATGATTAACTCTATTGAATAAGTTGTTATGCATAGTTTTTGGATGAACTAAGATGATAATGAAAACTACATCAAACGTATAAACTGTAATATTAAACGTACGGCAAATAAATGTATAAATAAAAGTTATACCTGATAGGTTTTAAACTCACTAGGTTCCTGGTTACTGTTTGGACCCTCGGACGATCCACCACTACCAGGAGGAGATTGAAAACTACTGGGCAGCGGTCCACCACTACCAGGAGAGGATTGAAAACTAATGGGCTTCAGTGGATAGGGTGGGGTTCGGCTACAAAGTCTATTTTTCCTACAAAGTGTACAAAGTCATAAAACACTACAATTTCAACCATAAAACACACTCAAAACCCACAAATAACATGGTGAAGATCATTAAAACACAATATCCAAACCCTAACAGTCCTTAAAAACTTCAAACACACCATCATACGACTGAGAATATAAAACACAACATGATAATCAACATAAAACACACTAATATCAGTCATTCGATAGTCAAAGCCTTATCATCCAAAACACAACACAAAATCCACAAATATGGTGTCTTAGTAATCTCCACTATGTTATTTGTGGGTTTTGAGTGTGTTTTATGGTTGGCATTATGGTGTTTTATGACTTTTTACACTTTGTAGGAAAAATGGACTTTGTAGCCAACTCCCACCCTCAGTGGATAATAACCAACATATTTACCCTGAAAGGCATCCAAACCCCAAGGATCCTGACTTGCATCAGACGCAAGTAGGGATGGCAATCAAACCCAACCCGCTGGGTAAACCCGAAACCCGACACATTTGGGACGGGTTTAGGGTCGGTTAATCGGGTTTGGGACGGGTTTGGGAATAGTTTTTATTTTTTTCGTGGGTTTGGGACGGGTTTGGGATTTAGTGATATACCTGTTTACCCAACCCAATTACCCGATAGAGTGTACCCGTTTACCCGATTGTATACCCGATATAATTTCTTTTATATTATTAAATATGTATATATATGATACATCCATTTTTTTACACATATAGGTATTCTATTCCGTATACATTGTAGTTATTTGATATATATTTTTATAATGACAATACAAAATGTAACCGGTTAGTAGTTACCCGATAAATACCCAATGGGTTTTGAGATGAGTATACACAACGAGTAATCTTTTTAAATTAACGGGTTTACCCGAAACCCGCGGGTATACCCGATACCCGATGGGTATTTACCCGCTAGAAACCCGACGGGTTTTGGGACGGGTTTGGGACAAGTTTATCTAACCGGGTTTGGGTTTGGGATTCCCTAAACCCGTCCCAAACCCGACCCATTGCCATCCCTAGACGCAAGACTGAGATCGAACTGAACATTTAGATCAAACAAACCCAGATTGTTATTTTGATTGATTTCAGAACTCCTCTGATTCGACTCGCTAGCCGAGTCACTACCGAAAAAGTTACCGTCACCCCGAAACGACATTGATAGCGTAATATAACTTGAATATAGAGAAGTATAGAAGAAACAAATAAAAGTTGAATGAAAATGAATAAGATTAGTGTCGTTTATATAGAGATTTTTACGGAATATTACATCGTTTCAAATTATTAGCACGTGAATCGAGGAATCTAACGTCGAATCAAATAACTCGCACGAATATCGAAGAATCTAACGTCTAATCACATAACTCGCACAAGAATCGAGGAATATAACATCGAATCGAAGAATCTTAGTCTAGTCGCACCCGTATCGAGGAATAATACGTCGAGTCAAACAGTTAAAATAAAAAAATATGAAATTCGAAGTATACGGGTCGTATAAGATTATACGGCCCGTATAAATGTATTGTATACATTATATACGACCACCCTAAAATCGTATTCTCACATGGTGTATACGGGCCGTATAAGGTTATACGGCACGTATAGAATAAAATAAACTGACAAAGGTGAATAAAATAAACTGACAAAGGCTAACCTTTGTCAGTTTATTTATTCTATACAGACCGTATAACCTTATACGGCCCGTATACAACATGTAAAAATAAAATTTTACGATGTGGGATTATTAGTTATCTAAATAAAACATTATTGAAAATAAAAGATAAAGGGAACAAAGCTGTCAATAGAAACAAAACAAGCAGAAAACTATTAAAGTTTTGAGTAAAGTTACTCACTCCCACAAAACATTGATATAATCTATTAATATATTCTTTATCAACTTGTTGACTCATTTGTTGAGATGGTAATCAAGCCTTCTCCTTGTCTTTGTTTCCACCTTTTGATTCTCTCTCTAACAGCCCATTTTCTTTTAAGCTTTATATACATATTCAAAGGATTAAAATGATCTTACAAATTAGGTTTTTAAACATTTTATTTATTGCTATGACAAATGATTACTAATTTCATTTACACTATATATTTATTAAGTTTTATATTAGGTTTCTTGTTCTATTTTGATAAAATATTCAATCTATTTGATCTAGTTGGAGTCAATACCATTTAATAGTTAGGTTTCTTGTTCTATTTTGATAAAATATTCAATCTATTTGATCTAGTCGGAGTCAATACCATTTAAAATAGTATATGCAGTTGTTATAGATTTATATACCATGTAACATATCAAATTTTATTGTATTTTAGATATAAATAAATCCAAACTCTATTAATAAACTATTAATCTGCTTAGAAAATAAAGGTAAAAATATACTTCTTTTTTAAACTAAATGATTGAAAGTTTATAATTAACAAAAAGAATATTTGTATATTCAGTTGTTGAAATTTTAGATATAAATAAATCCAAACTCTATTAATAAACTATTAATCTGCTTAGAAAATAAAGGTAAAATAGACTTCTTTTTTAAACTAAATTGATTGAAATTTTATAATTAACAAAAAGAATATTTGTATATTCAGTTGTTGAAATCAACTTTTTTTGATGAACTAGTTTATATTTAACTAAATAATCTTTAGTTTTATTTTTTTTTTTTTAAATAAAATAAAAAAAAATAATCTTTAGTTATGCCATGGTATACCAACGACCATTATTCTCAAATTTGTTGAAATCAACTTTTTTTTATGAATTATTGTATATTGAAGAAACAGTGATCGGAATTGACCGGAATCAACCAGATCAGGGGTCGAGTTTTTGCATAAAAGGGTTAATCATCTTGTTGATTCGATTGTTAGCTAGCTTCCTTCTCTGGTGATCACTGCAAAACAGAAAGCCGTTAGACTCGCCACGAGAAGAATGGGGGGTTCTCTCCGTGACCACCCTCCTGCGTGAGAATAAGTACTGTGATCTCGATGAAGAAGATGAATTAGTGAAAGTGAGAGTAAGTGAAAATGAACTTGTTCTATCATACCTGCAGTGCCTTATTTATAGCTGGTTTTTGGCAGGAAACTGGTTTGACGGAGATAGTAACGGAAAGTGTTTTTCCGTTTGTTAGTTATTTTTCCTTCTGTTAATCTTTGCACACTGATTGTGAGCTTGATCAACGGCTGGGGAAATGCCACGTGGAAGGTGGTTTTATGTAGATCATTCTTCAAGTGAGTGTCATCACCGTGATCTTAGATGGGCGTCCACGATTGTGCCACGTCACAGTCAGTTGCAACCGAATGATCATGCACGATGAGTATTTAAGGCTTTCTAGAAGATCTACAGTTGTAGGCCACGATGCTTTTGCCATGTGTCCATTCTGTTATAACAGAAAGATTCCTTTGTTCAAGTCTTGATTTCAGGCGCGCAGAGATGTTTAAGATTTTATCTTCAAGTCTATTTGTACCCTTGCGCGAGCCCGCGCAAGGGTGTTAGTTGAATGTTTCTCTTTTTCTCCGGCGCATGGTTATCAAAGACTGCTTTTTCCAAAATCCTGTTTAGAATCATTGCGCGGCCGCGCGGGGTCTTGTTCAGGATGTTCTTGGAGTAAGGTTATGGTATGGTCCTATGCGCCTGCGCAAGGTTTTTGGGACCATACCCCTTCAAGTCCCCCAGTCCAGTGTTGCTTCTATGTAAGTAGGTGGAGCACTGGACTATATAAATGAAGTGTGCGCTTTTTGCTTTTGAGAAGTAGCAAGGTTGTTCGGCGCAAAGTATGAAGAATCTTCTTGTAGAAGATATTTTCTTGTTTCTTCAGGCCGAGATCTTCATGATTTCAAATTTTGAAAATTTTTACTTATGGCAGGAAGCAGGTAAAAGGTACTGTGCTGATTGTTGACACGTGAAGGTTAGGTGACAGGCTGTCACTTGACAGATGCCCAACATTAAATGTGCGTCGTCAAACGTGAGGGTACTTTTTGTTCCCCACTCTCCCTTGTTGCCTCGGTAACCGCGTTTTCCTGAAAAAGGGGACTACGGTTTTCGAGAGCGTTTATGGCGATCCCTATATAAACCTTTGAATGGCTTCCCTTTTTCCATTAGTTGTCTTCGAGTTCTTTCGTCTTCTCCATTTTACTTTAAAGAGAAACCTGCAACTTGTCTTGTTTTCCCTTTATGTCTACCGGAGAACATCACGACGATTCTGCAGAAGAGATGTCTACTTCGTTGCCACCGCTGAAGTGGTCAAAGGAGATCATTGACGGCCTGACTCAGAATTTCAAGTTCCCCACGAGCTGGGGTTTGATGTGTCCTGACGAGGGTCAAACTGCGGCCCAGGCTCTGGCCGATTATATCACCCTTTTTTGGGACTACTTCACCGATGGTAATTTTCGATTACCAGTAACAAGGTTTGTTCTTGATGTTCTTGGTTACTACAAGTTCCATATTTCTCAGCTACATCCCATGGGAATGGTTCGAATTCAGCATTTCGAATTCTTTTGCCGGTCGATGCATATTGAACCAACAGTTAATCGTTTCCGGTTGTTTTACCAACTACATTGTTCACAAGGCTTCTACTCTTTTGCTCAACTAAACGTCGGCTAAGAATATTTTCTTATCCCCACCAAAGTCTTTTCATGATTGGAAACCTAAATTCTTCTTCATCAAGGCCGGAGTAATTTCGATGAAGATGACTTTCCGTGGTTCAGAAGATATTGAGGTGGAGACTTTGAAGACTCCGGAATCGGAGATTTGGTACCAAGATATGAAGGATGTTCCTTCTATTGAGCTTCCTGAGAGGGCCTTAGTTGCTGCTGGCATGAGTCTACACTAGAAGATGGATCGTTAGGATAAACCAGTGTATATGGAGGATGACAAGAGTAAGTCTTGAGGACTTTCCTCCTTTTGTTTTATTCCTCTTATGAAATTGTCATCTATTTTTCCTTTCAGTTGTTGCCTTGTATGTTGTGGCATACAAAAGAGAGCACGGAAAAATGTCAACTGTGATGAAGGGTGCTAATGAGGAGCCCTGGTATTATCAAATAGTGAGAAACTTTGCGCTTCCAAGGGATGTGGATTCGAGTGCGCAGCCTGCTTCTGGTGTTGGTATGTTCCTTTTACAGTTTTTAAACAATATTGCAATATTACTCTTTGCTGATTTTTGCGCGTTGGGTAATATTGCAATATTTTCTTTTTGAATAGGTGAATTGACAAACCTTGGCATAGGCCCCGAATCAAGAAAAAAGAAACGTGTGCCGATTGTTACTGTGCGCCCAAGAAGCTTGAAACACTGAAGGCAGACGTTCTCCGGGAAGAGAAGAAGAGAGGTACGCACCTTGTTTCTGACCATTCGTGTGATTATATAGTGGTGTCTGACACATTGGAAGGAGTTGCGTCTGTAGCTGTAAGGAAGCCGAAGGCGGAGCCTCGAGATACTATGGATCTTCCGGTGCCAAACCCTGATGATCCTATTGACGTGGACTCGAGTCCTGAGCCCTTGCTGAGGGCTAAAGCGATAAAGAGGAAACCGGAGAGTAAAGCTGCGGCACAGCCCGCCAAGAAGGTTACAAGGAAAAGGATCAGCAAGAAGGGCAATCTGGATGCTCTTGCTGCGAAGCTTTCTCCGGGTGAGTATCTTCTTGACTTCTGTTTCCTCATGCTTTTTAAGTTAACATGAACTTTCATTTTGCAGAAAAGCCTATTCCTTCTGTTCACGTGGAATCATCATCTGTTTTTAATGATGATCTTCCGCCATCACCACCTTGCGCATCTATTAAAGAATAGTTGGAGGGTACCAATGCCGCAGAAGCGGAGGTAGAAAAGGCTGTTGAAGTGGAGAAGCCTGTTGAGGTTGAGTTGGAAACGGAGAAGGTTGTGGAAACGGAGACTACGGATGTTGGTGCAACCAAGCCCAAGTCTCCTGAGGTTGTAGCGCATGAGACAGAGAAAGGAAAATCCGTTCAGGAGGACCCTGTGATAACCATTCCTTTTTCCGCAACTACTTCTGCTCCTCCTAGAGATGATGTTAAGAAAAGCCCAGCTTGTCACGGCCCCCAGCCCGGTTTGACCCGTTTCAGGAGCCGCGAGACAGAAAATCCTGTGGTATTTATTTAATTAAGTTGTCAGCGGAAGTTTTTCATCAGGATCTTTTTAAAGCTAAAATTTTCCCGATTATTTTATTTCACAACTCGGGATAAAACCCCGGTAATTTATAATCATATGATTTCACGGAGAAATCTCTATTTTACAAACATGTTTCTTTATTTTATAATGAGCCACTTTCTTAAGCTTGCAGTGCTTCATGGCACTTTTCCTGGATCACAACAGATCACCTGAAACATGTTTGAAAAAGGTTTTGTCAGTGGGAAATACTGGTGAATCATTCTATTTATTAAAACGACACATTTGTTATAATTTACAGTATTAAGAGAGATTACAATGTTTCTGATATCAACCAACTACCCACAGTATTTGTCACTCGACTCGTTTCTGTGACTATGGTCATATCCCCCATTGGCTGCCCCAATGGTGACGATTATAAAGTAATGTATACAAAACCCCACATACTGGCTGTAATTTGGTGATTACATATACTTAATCACTGTAATTATAACTTTAAAAATATTTAAGAATTTATAAAGTACTTTGATAAAAAGAGAATGACTCACATTGCAGATTTATTTGAGCAGAGCTTAGCCTACTGATTAGCCTTTTAACCTAAATTTAATAACATGCACACGAACTCGGTTAGTAACTTAATACAGCATTTACGATAACTCACGAGATTAAACCTTCACGACGAATGACAAAGTGCGATACTTAAACATCCATCGAATTAACGACGAATGACAAAGCATAAACCCTAATGTGGGCAGCACTTAAACATCCATTGGATAGTTTAATCGATCGGACATTGAATCGTAGCAGCGATCGAGTTAATACCCGGTATCGGAGCAGCGCCTCGCTAATTGTATATAAAATTTCGACTTCAGAATGATATCAATTCGTTTTTGAAAGTTTTGATCGACACCAGTGGATTGTGCAAGTGAAGGGCTATTTATAGGTAAAATTAGGGCCTTACGCGGCCCGCGTAAACCATAACAATAACTTTACGCGGCCCGCGTGGCCGCCCAGTCTACGAGTAGGTTTGACTAGTCATACGTAGGTGCACCTGATGGATGACATGTGGCACGGTTACGCTTATCCGGTCAACCCATTATTGACGCGGCCCGCGTAAGACATGCCTTGTCTCTTAAGCGGCCCGCCTGAGACCCAACATTTTGTTTTTCTTGGTTTTTAATATGGTTTAGGGTTTCAGGGGTCCGGGTTTGAACTTACGGGTATTTTTAGGAAAATTTTGAGAGTCCTTACACAGCTGGTGTTAATCAGGGCTTTATTTACCATGATGAGGAAGACTCTCCCATCCGCCAAGAGGAAACTCCGGGGGATTACTATTATAGATCTTATTCGGAGAGGAGGGCTTCTGAAATTCATGCGACTGTGTGGAAGCTTAAACAAGGCGACACCTTTTCAAACTGGCAGATCTGCCGATACTGGTTGCAGGGTGCTTTCCCTCCTGCTGAAGTTAAATTTCAAGAAGAGCGATCTCATGATCAAACTTACCACGTATATCTTGAAGATGTGACAACTGGCACCAAACCGGTAATTTCCGTACAATTTAATTAATACTTGATAACTGCAATTATGTGCTTAAATGTCAACATTGTCTGATTACATACTATACAAATGAATTCATGCACGTTTTATACTAAAAATATTGCCTTATGCATTAATGAACAGCGTTGCGTCAGAAATACTAGTAAACTCACCGGTAAGACAATTTGTGTCAACAAATCTGCAGAAAGCAGTCAGACAATAGGATTGGGGCCTAGGTGTAGGTCTAACGTCAAGAATATTTTAAAACCCAAATATGCATACAAGGGTTAACATATAGACTTTTCGAAAGCTAGAATATGCACTAAAAAGCACCCGAGATACACTTAAAATGCTGAATTTTAGATATTTCAGCAAAATTCAGCATTGTAACAAGATTGTACCATGTAAAAATATGATAAATTGATCCAGAATACTTTCCTAAGTGTCGGAAATTGAAAGTATCACAAAAGGGGACATAAAGGACACTAAACGGTGCAATTTAGCACTTTAACGAACCGGTATCTAACCGAACAACCGGACATTATCTGAAACATCAAAATATTACTAGAAGCATTGTTTTAATGTTTCTGAACTAGTTATGATCCCCGAACACCATAACACCCCTTAAAGCATAATAACACATTAAATCCCTAAACTTTACACTTAAAACTTAGCTTATTATTAATTAGGGATTGGAATTTACACTTACCCCCCCCCCCTTGTTTATGAACGGTCATGGGTGACCCCACTAGCAAGAATCCTACTTGATCTTCCATAATCTCCCAAGATCCCCTAAGATATGTGTAAGGATTTGTCATGTACTTGTTGAACATAATATACAATGGTTAAAGGGAATGGATGGTTATAAGTACACATGTAGATCAAGACCTTCACTTCATCTTCACCAATAAACTCTCCTCCTCCTTCCCCCATTGTTCTCGGCCGTAACCCCCTCCCCACATACCACCATCATTCGATCAACCCCATCTAATTCCAAGAATACACAAAGGTGTTAGAAGCTAAGTTAAGAGGTGTGGAGCTTGTGGATCTTGAAGGACCTCCTCCATTTGCTATTATCCTTCATTTTTGTCATCTTCAAGTTCTAGTATTCTTCCCTAGCCTTGTTGCTAGTGGTGAGCCCTCATAATCTCTTATTACTTCATATCTTGATGGTTAAAAGATGATAAGTATTGTTAATCACAAGAACACTAAAGAACATGATCATGATACTTTAACATAAGCTTAAAAATATGAGAATACATGTTGAATGTGTTGATTTGCTTCTTGTTGATTGATTATTAGTGTTGGTGATGTTAGACATCATAAGAAACCTACTAGATTGTGATTAAACACATGATCTAGTAAGTTAAAGTGGTGATCTTGTGAAAGACCAAGATCATCATGCTTTATGTCTTCATGAACTTGAATGATGAAATAAATCTTCATATGTAAAGATGATTTAAAATACAAATCTTGTAAGATAGATGATTACAAGAATAATTTTCCCAAGAAACCAAGTTTATTTACAAGATTTACAAAGTCATGGTTTCTAAATAAACTAACTATATTTTTAGTATTTAAACAAGACTAGAAACATGTTTGTAACAAGAAAAATACAAAAGAAATATTTTTAGAAAAATCATCTTACAAGTTGTAAATGACTAAATCCTTCAAGAATGAGATTTACAAACAAATAACCATGTTTCTAAGGGTAACTAAACCTACTAAATAACATGGTAAGTTACTACAAGTTTTTACAAAAACTTCAAGTTCATGATGTAGTGTAATTTACGTGATTTTGACACTCGGTAAGTGTTGAATGAGTTGTTGATGTTTGATGATGATTTTAAAGAAAATAAACACATGTTTTGAAAACATGGGAAACCTCCATTTTTAGGGGAAACCATGTCAAAATTTCTATAGAATTTTGACACTTAGAAAAATATAAGTTTTGGTGAAACTTATTCCCTAAAAATTCACCTAAAAAAATATTTACCAAGGTTTCCCTAATTTTTTTGTAAACTTCAAGTTAAGAAATGATGATTTCTTCAAAATACAAATTGATATTAAGTATGTATATTTTTGAGAAAAATATATATATTTATTGATCACCAAATTTTGTGCTAAGTGTATGTAGTATGTATTATACGTAATAGTGTATTAGGACTTGAAAATACACTAAGCACTCCCAAGGAGTAGAAATACAAAATACACATACAATATGCCTAGACAAATACAAGAGAATATATTTATGAAAATATATTTCTTAAAAGATTACGTAACTTGGACAAGCTATAAACTTAAAAGGTGTTTTTGGACCAAATACATAACTCGGGTGAAAAATACAAGATACTTATATTTATTTTTGAGAAAAATAATATAAGTAAGATACATAGTTAAAAATATAAATTATTTTTAACACACAAAGAATACATACATAAAAGATGGTGACTTGTACTTGTGCGATACAAGTCTAGTGACTAACGTTAATAAAACACGTATAGGTCACGACGCTATATAAGCAAACCCGGTGAAGTACATGTTACTAAATGTTTACAGAAAAGTGAGATTATGTCCCCACTTTTAAACTTTTACATACTTTTTAAACTTTGGGAAAATACATGAGTTATGGTATGATGGATACAAGAACTAAGGAATGATACATGAAATTGTGTCATGAATAGGGTACCAGAAGCACCATTAATCGTGTACATACTAAGACCGCAGAACAAAAGGTTAGATCTAATGGGTTTTCGGGCAGCCACACTCTTGGTGATAACTAGTACCAAGCAGTGCTTTTGTGTCTCAGTCGTGAATCGACAACTAGAAAAATGCCTATGGTTTGGATGATTCCTATGTCATGTCACATGTTAATGGCCTTGCAACCCATTAACAATCTTGATACATACAGAAATACTTGAATTATACAAATTACTTACCATGTTTTCATACAAAGTATACAAACGTTCAATACAGAAACTGCATGAATTCACACCAACATTATTTTGACGATTTTCCAAAAACTCACATGTATTTCAGGTAACTAAAGTGGATGTGCGCGCGGTCTTACTCTTGCTCTTGGATGTTGTTATGTTTATCTTTGAATAAAGTTGTAAACTTATCAAACAAAATGCTATCTTGTGTTGTAAACACTTAATCTATGTTTTCAGTTATGTAATGTTATTGGCATTTGAAGTTATTTTTACGAGCATGTAGTATGTTTACCAATCGTATGCATTGAAAACCTTTCATGATCACACCTCATGCTTCCGCCTTAGAAAGGGGTGTGACAGAAGAAACTGCTAGCTCAACTTCCACCACTCACCGTATAGTGCGCGAATGGCGCAGCATGCACAAGGAGTGGGCAGGTTTTGGATCGTCTAAGAAGGAAGTTACTGAAGAGGAGGCAAAGATTGCCCTGTTGAGAGCTAAGTTGGAGGCTGATCAAGCCAAGTTTGAAAGCAAGTAGAAGACAGAGGAGTGGTCTGCTGCGGGATTGAAAAGAAAATCCGAATCTGAAGCTGCTCTCTCAAAAGAGCGAAAGCGTTGGAGATAAATTTGTGAAAAAGATAATAGTGAGAAGATGGTACTTCGGAACAATATCAACAATCTCAAGGCAGAGATTGAAAAGTTAAAGAAAGATAAGAGAGAGGCCGAATCGGCACATGATGAGGCCCGTTCTCACAGAGAGAGAAGCGAGAAAAGAGAGGTACAAACCTGCGCCACTCTTGCTCTTAGAAATAAGGAGATAGAAGAACTCACTTCTTTGTTATCTGATCAGGAACAAACTAAGGCGGAGCTTGAGACTGCCAAAAAAGACTTGCAGCTTGAGAGGGTTGAGAAGGCTGAGACCTCCCGCCGTCTGGCCAAAACTGAAGAGAAGTTAGAAAATTCTGAAACTGCTCGGGTGACGGCGGAAAGTCTGGTTGAACCTCTGAAGGATGATATGCTCTGGATGAGGCATCATGGGATTATTAATGTAAGTGTATCGACTTCTTGTAATATCTCAGATATGTTTGCACATCTTCTTATCTTGATTTCTTGTATGCGCAGGTTGCAAATTCGATTCTTAACTCCATTGACTTAGATCAGACTGTTGCCAATCTGATGGTCACAATGCGTAATGATAGATATAATCAGGGTTACGCAGAATGTACCCAACACGTTAATGATGCGCTGAAGGTTGACTGGGACAACAGAGGCTGCCCATGCTGCTGCAAAGACAGAGTATAACCACTTGCGCATTCCCGTGATGGACTTGGTTACTACTGCACTTCAGTCTGATGACTTTGTGGAGCAACTGAAGGACATTCTTCCAGATGAAGCGGATGATGATGAAGACCTAGAATAGGTTGTCTTTGTACTTTTGTGGTTGTGAACATGTTTTTTGAATAGGTTTGGGATGTGGATCCCGTTTGTAACATCTTGTTATTGCGCTGTTGCGCAAGTAACTCTTGTAAATGCGCTGCCGCGCATGTGTTTTTTGTTAATGCACTGTTGCGCAAGTAACTTTATTGAATGGTATGTTTTAGTTACAATGTTTTGCATGGGTACAATTACTTTGTTTAGGTAAGGCGAATAAAGATGGTATAAAGCTCATGTGTGAACGTAGGGCTGGACCTTGGACCGTTCATGAGACTTGTGTTGGGTTACTGTAGTGTTTTTGCGCTTACCAAAAAAAATTGCATGCATTTGTAATAAAACATAGAAGTAATATAACAGACTTTGTATTGTTTCAGATAAGGCGCAGAGGCCATGTGGTACAAAGCTGCTATTAGGATAAATAATGAAACTTAAGTTATTGCGCATGTAAATAGTCCTCGTGCCATAAGTTGGCGAGTTGAAGAACCTGCCAAATATGAAGGAAACAATGATTACATGCACGCTGAGCTGTCTTGGACTTTTAGGCTTGTTTAGTTTTTTTGTTACTTGGCCCCTCGTCTCCACGCGTGATCTGCTTGATTTCTTTGCGCACGTTCTGAATTAGATGGGTAAGTTCCCCACTCTTGAGTTCTTTCTCTATTTCTGTGCGCAGACTGATGCAATTGTTCGTTGTGTGGCCATTGTCTTTGTGGTACTCACAATAGAGGTTCGGATCTTGTACTCTTTTGTTTTTCATTGACGGTGGTGTTTTGAACTGGTAATATTCGGTGCTAAGCACTTCCGCAGGTGTCTTGGTAAGAGGCGTCCACTGCCTTTCGCGGTTTTCTTGTTTGGCTTCTTTTTAAGCTGTGATCTTGTTAGCTGTCGCGTGGGTGTCGTCTGAAGAGTATGCGACGGAAGTTGAGTCTTTCAAGTTTTTCTTGAATTTGCGACCACTACTTCCGCTCATGTCCTGAGGGCGGTTCTGGGGCATTGGTGGTTTGTTGGAACTTAGGTTGCGCTCTGTTTGAGCATAGACCTTGGTTGTCGCCATCAACTTCTCCCAAATTTTCGGCAACCCTTCAGTCCCTGACAACACTTTGATCATATTATCGCATCTCACCGCATATTTAAACTATGCGCGGATTAAGTGCTCGTGCACGTCACCAATTTCCAACACTTCCTTATTTTACCTTGTGATGAAATCTTCCAAACTATCATCGTCCCTCTGCCAGATGTTCATAACATCTACGGAGTCTCGAATGGAGCGGCGCTGTTGACTTAAATGAACCAGAAACTTTTCCTTAAGATCAACCCAGGATGTTAACTTACCTACTGGTAGATTGTCAAACCACAGATGCACAGCGGATGTTAGGGTTTGGACAAACAAGTGGCACCACATAGGTAGTGTCCATCCACCGACTAACCCCGCGATGGTGAACACGCGCAGGTGATCGTCAGGATCTGATAATCCATTGAACTTTCCAACATTTGAAGGTAGTTTTGCCCACTCAAGGGGAGCTAGTGCAATCTTTGACAAACTTCGAGTTTTCAGCAGCTTCTGCTGGTAGGTGAATCAGATTGTAATCATATTCCGCTTCTGGGTTGTAAACCGCGTGGATTTTTGGTCTGTAGCTTGTATGATCTCTCTGCAATCGATTGAAAATGCTCATGTCGTCGTCTTCATTGTATGTCCTGTCGTATTCATCAGTTTGGGTGTCCCGCTTCTGCGAGGAACGCGGGCCCAAACGTGAGTGAACCGATTGGCGTTTCTGAGAATATTGCTCCTCATGGTGATTTCGTCGTCTGGACTCGGAGTGAGTCGATTCATATCTAGTGCTAGATTTGCAGTAGACTTCCGTATCATCCACTGACATGCGTGACGGTGCATCGTAATGCAATACTCGAGGTGCGGAAGGAGCTCGCACCTGAGCTGCAGATCTATTTGTTTGTGGTGTTGGTTGAACAGTTTGTGCACAAAGCTGTGCATAAACGGCGTTCAATGCTCCCTGAGACTTGACGTACCGGGAGATCGGTGTCTCACCAGGAGGTAAAATGGAGCTGATCGGGATTTCAGGCTGTACTCCTGGTGTAACAGGATCATTCTCATGATTAACGTTGTTTTGAATATCGTTATCATCAGATGCTTCTTCCACCATCCCCTCAACGCGGGAAGCAGGGACAAAATTGCCCCTGTTCTCTGGTCGAGGGCCTGATGGATGATTCGCCGGAGCTTCTGCCATTGAAAACAGAAGAGAAGAAATGAACCAAACGAGAAGATGAGGGTGAAAACAGAAGAATCGGTGGGCGCCAATGAAGAAACAGTGATCGGAATTGACCAACGTCAACCAGATCAGGGGTCGAGTTTCTGCATAAAAGGGTTAATCCTCTCGTTGATTCGATTGTTAGCTAGCTTCCTTCTCCGGTGACTGGGGGGTTCTCTCCGTGACCACCCTCCGGCGTGAGAATAAGTACAGTGATCTCGATGAAGAAGATGAAGTAGTGAAAGTGAGGGTAAGTGAAAATGAACTTGTTCTATCATACCTGCAATGCCTTATTTATAGCCGGTTTTTGGCGGGAAACTGCTGTGACGGAGATAGTAACGGAAAGTGCTTTTCCGTTTGTTAGTTATTTTTCCTTCCATTAATCTTTGCACACTGATTGTGGGCTTGATCAACAGCTGGAGAAATGCCACGTGGAAGGTGGTTTTATGTAGATCATTCTTCAAGTGAGTGTTATCACCGTGATCTTAGATGGGCATCCACGATTATGCCACGTCACAGTCAGTTGCAACCGAATGATCATGCACGATGAGTATTTAAGGCTTTCTAGAAGATCTACAGCTGTAGGCCACGATGCTTTTGCCACATGTCCATTATGTTATAACAGAAAGATTCCTTTGTTCAAGTCTTGATTTTAGGCGCGCAGAGATGTTTAGGATTTTATCTTCAAGTCTATCTGTACCCTTGCGCGAGCTCGGGCAAGGGTGTTAGTTGAATTTTTCTTCTTTTCTCCGGTGCATGGTTATCGAAGACTGTTTTTTCCAAAATCATGTTTAGAACCGCTGCGCGGCCGCGCGGGGTTTTGTTCAGGATGTTCTTGGAGTAAGGTTATGGTATGGTCCTATGCGTCTGCGCAATGTTTTTGGGACCATACCCCTTCATATATATAATTGAAGAAGTTGTTAGCTATAGTGGAATTATAATAATATATAAGTGACTCACAAACCTAATCTTATCCAACCATGTTGAATTTGATGTCATCTCCTTAATTAATAAATATTTTACATGAAAAATATTAATTAATATTATCATAATTTTCATGACTACTATATTTATTTAATTGATTATACTTTTTAACGTAGCATCCTTATTTTATAATTAAAATTAAATCTAAATAGAATTGTTTTTATGAAGTTATATGAGTTTAGTATTCGTGTCGTGTGTATATTTACTAGAAGTCTATAATTAATTAAAAAGTTTGATTTGAAACAGTCCATAACATCCAATTACGATTAGTAAATACAAAATTGCGGTAAGATGTAGGTTCAACCGTATTAACACACCATGAGATCCGACTACAATTAATTCTTAAACAACTTTGAAAATATCTAAAGAGTTGGATAAGTAATCGCTCATTATTTTCTTTTCAAAGACAATTGCAAAAAAAAAAAAAAAAATACGTACGCTCAAATCACATTAAAAAAATGCCATCTTAGCGAATCAATTCTAGTTCGTTTATATTTAACTAAATACAAACATAAACTTACCCTAAATGAAATATAACCATATACACAAACTCTAAATCATATTAGAAGAATATAGAAATAGAAATCCAACAAAAAAATTACAGTATATGTATCATAATGTGTAGTAAGAGCAGGAACATTGAACAAAAAATTAACACTGACATCGAGAATCAAGAGCATGTGCTAAAAATCTCACTAAGAACCTAAAACCCAAAAAAAAAAAAAAAGATTATCTAAGGGTCAAAGTATTATATATCCATCATATATTCAAAACTTGAAAACAAAAGAACTTATGTAAGCTCCTTTAAATCACACGTGGATAGACACGTTTACATGTGTTGATTGATACCTTTAATTCAGTATAAGTGACTACAATCGTTTAATATGATTACTAAATTGGTGCTTTTCATCAGTTTTTTTTTTTACTTAATGGCCCAATTATCATCTTTTACTGACAGTTCGAAGAAACCTAATTAGAGCATGTAAGACCACATTAGATGTAAGCATCGCTGAAAAAGCTAGTGTTTAGTGGCTGATACAAACATAGACTACGTACAAAGTCAGTCACTACAAGAAACTAGTATTCAATCTGAGTGTTTTGTTTTGTCCCAGTCACTACTAGAAAATCAGAAACTTTTTACATCAGTTTTCGTAGAAAATGTGTCACAAAACAGGCTTTCTCACGCATTTGTGACAAATACATGATGTAGAAAAACCCCTCGTAGGAAACTGGTTTTTTACGCATTTCCTATGCATTTTTCTACCCGTTTCTGACAGAAAATGGGCGTCGGAAATTGCTACGCATTTTCTACCACTTTTCTTAGTTATCATTTATATTTATATTATTTATAATGATAATACAATAATAAATATTTTTGGTAATTTTTTTATTAGCGACACATTTCCGACAAATAAAAAATAAAATATAAAAATCTAATTTTTTTTTGTGCGACACATTTCAACCTAATAAACCGTTTATGAGCATCATTTAATTGGTAGTCGTTCTTTTATCAAATTTCAGCCTAACTAGTTAACTGCTTGCTAGTCGTTCTTTTATCAAATTTAGCACGACGGCTCTTTATAAGCTATGCATGTCTAATTAAGCTCACACCAAATACATAACTCCTAACAACGGGCCGAATATTGCTCACCTTATATATGCGGATGATGCTATATATTGATGGGTGAATGGTCAAGAATCGAAGTTGTGAACATTGTGAGAATCCTTAGGTGCTTTTATTTATGTTCGGCTCTCAAAATTAATATTGACAAGTAGAACCTTTATGGTATTGGTGTGGGATTGGAAGAAATTGGGGTGATGGCCAATGTGGTGGGATGCAATCCGGAGTGCCCCCCCCCCCCCCCCCCCTTTAAATATCTTAGTCTTAAAGTAGGTGCTAACATGAATAGAGTTTCCAATTGGCAACCGGTCATTGAGGTTTTTCGTGCTCGTCTCGCTAGTTGGAAGTCTCATCTCCTTTCGATCAGGGGAAGGGTGGTTTTAATTAAATCGGTATTGGAAAGTTTGTCGTCTTACTACTTCTCCTTCTACAAAGCGCCTAAAAAGGTTATCTCCGATCTTGAATCTATGATAAAAAAGTTCTTGTGGGGTGGCTCCTCGGAAGAAAGAAAAATGCATTGGGTCTCTTGGGATAAGGTCTCTTGTCATAAGAAAAACAGAGGCTTGGGTTTAAACAAATTGAAAATCGTGAACACGTCTCTTTTAGCTAAATGGGGATGGAGATATAAGACGGAAAAAAGTAACCTTTGGAGGAAAGTTATTGACGCGCTCCACTCTAGTAGGGTGGGGTGGGAGAGTATTCCTTACAAAAAAATCGCTCAATGGGGTTTGGAATAACATAGCTAAAAACTTTATCAATACAAAGGTAGGCGGCTGTCCACTTCGTAATTACTTGAAAGGTTCGGTAGGTAACGGGGAAGACATTGCTTTTTGGCTCGACTCTTGGCTCTTCAACGAACCGCTCAAGTCTGTGTTCCCTGATCTGTTCAGATTGGAATCCGACAAGCAGTGCAAGGTGGCTGATCGGATTAAGAGTCTTGGCAGCGAGGTGCAATATAATTGGAGTTGGAAGTCGGTCCTCTCCGATGCGGTTCAACTGTCCAATCTGGACGTGTTACTTTCCTCGCTAAATGGTGTTCAAGTTTCTTCTGAGATGGACCGATGGAAATGGAGCGCTGATTCAGCCGGTTTTTTCTCAGTTAAGGCTGTCAAGAAGATGTTGAAAGAGGATACCGAACAGGGGAATAGTTTTGTCTTGGATTGGTGCAGCTGGATTCCTGCTAAAGTCAATATCCATGCATGGAGAATGGAGATGGATAGAGTGCCTACGGACGTAGCTCTTAAGAAAAGGAACATAGCGATCGGGGAGTCTTCTTGTCGGTTGTGCAATTCGGGAGAAGAAACGGCTGACCACTTGTTTGATGCCTGCTTCTTCGCTTCGAACGTGTGGCTCGGTATTAGTGCATGGTGCAAAATTCCCAATATTTTTGCTTTTTCCCTGAAAGACCTCCTCACTTTTCATAAAGATCTAAGGATTTCGGAGAAGAAGAAGGAAGTTGTTCAAGGCCTAATCATGATCGCGTGCTGGAGTTTATGGCGGGCTAGGAATAATGCCATTTTTTCCAATGTTCCGGTTAGAATAGAAAGTATTTTAAGCGAGATTAAGGCTTTGGGTTTTCTTTGGTTTTCCTATAGATCGAAACATAAAGGGATAGATTGGAGGGAGTGGTACTCTTTTGTAGATATGTAATCTTGTTGTTTGTAGTCTTTTGTCGGCCCGGCTTGGGTCGGCTTTTGTGTTAATGAAGTATACTTTTCATAAAAAATACATAATTCCTACAAATGCAGCCTAATAAACCGTTTATAAGCATCATTTAATGCGTATCTTGAATAACTTGAGCCGTATAGGGATTTACAAAACGCTCAAGCCAATGTGAGGTAACTCACTTGGTAGATGCACTTGCCTCTAAAAGGGGTGGTCACATGTTTAAACCTGGACAAGGGGTGGTGTAATATTTGTCGTTCAAAAAAATTATGATACGCTCCAACCTCCCATAACACAATCAAAGTTTCCCAAATATGTGCCACACCCGCTAATTAATTCACTCATACTAACTTATGTTAGTTTCTTTGGATCGCTTTTAAACATAAATAACTTTGTTATCTTTTTTAAAGAACATTATAAAAAATAGTTACTAATATTTTATTATCTTTAGTTTACTTATAGCATTATTTTTTATATCTTTCGAAACGACTTTTTTAAATGTTGTACACGATGTGTTTAAATGTGTGTGTCTTGACCATTACAATGATACGATTATAAATGTGTGTGTAAACCATTGTAACGGTGCATGAAAAACACCTGTAATTTTACCAAAGCATATAGCGTTTATGTAAATAATGAACCAACCAATTCATGAACCCCATTGACAAGCAAGTCAATTATGTAATTCCATCCAATTGATTTATAAGGTTTTACATAGTCCTATTTGATCAATACACTCTTATGCTTGATTACAACTTATACTAGAATTCAAAATTTGTATGTATAACACTAGTTGATAAGCAAAAAATCGACCAGCTTGTATAAAGATCATAATCTATTTTCGCTTAGTAAGATTTGAAATTTGTGTTATAATTGATCATGTTATCTATCTCGCTTCCCATTGAAAATAAGAGGGTGAGACGGAAAAAGAAGCTATGTTTTGTATGATTAGATACAAATTAGTTATAAATATTATACACGACTTGTTTAAAATATGTTATTTTCTTAATAATGTTTTAAAAGTTGCACCGAATATCCGACCCCTTCCCCCCCCCCCCCCCCCCCCCTCAAATAATTCATCAGTCATACCGGTTTTAATAACACAAATGACGTTTAACAATTTAACCAATGATGATCCGTACAAGGGAACGTCCGAACATCAAGGTTGTAGGTTCCGGTCCAATCCGGTTCTAGAACCATGTTTTTCCATAAATCATAAGATAAGTATTAAGACTCTAGAACTTACTAATACGACAATGCTTAATAGTTTATCACTAATTGGTGCTTACTCATATTGACTTATTTGTATTATATTCATGTTTTTGTTTGTCAATGATAGGGAATGAAGATTGACTTTAATTAAATTATTTTAGGGCTAAAAAGTCATACCCCATGTCAAAGGGTTAAGTACATTAACTACCGTAAGCATAAAAATCAAATCCAGGCAGCAACTCCATTGGTTTTTTGTTTCGATTCTCTTTGTCCATATAATTAAACTTGTCTTTTGTTTCCTTTTGATAAAAGAAAATATATTTCATAAAAGTCAAAAGACGAGTGGGTGTCCTCCTAATAATTGTGCATACCTTAATTTTATACCGTGAAGCTCGTGAACACACGTGTATTTTAATTTGAAGGGCCGTGATGCTACGTGTGGATTTTGTATTATGTTATGTACTTGCAATATCATGCTTAACAAGTTGGTATCTACTCACATGTATTTGATAGTGCCTGATTTGAGGACTAGTAAAGAAAATTCTTGTAGGTTTACTCTTGTAAGACTATATCTTGATAGAGGTAATTACCATACCACTCATTACACTAAACGGGTAAAATGTTAATTCATAAGATTTGGATTTGGAGAGAGCGAAAAAGGCGAGAGAGATTTTATATGTGAGATTATATCGGGTATATTTGTTTATTTGTTATGTTCCATGTAATCATGGTTGTAAGGATTATTGAGGTTTATGTTTACCCAAAATATTCTTATTATGCTATAGTGCGATTACTAGTATGATGTTGCTGTGAAGAATGATATTGATGTACATGGTCAATACTCACAGTGGCGAAGCTTGAAATTTTTTACGGGGGGGTCGAAAACGTATATACCCATAAATTTCTATAGAACCGGGGGGTCGAAAACGTATATACCCAAAAATTTCTATACGAAAACTACATATATAACACTACTGGCCGAAAAGTTTGGGTGGTCGGGCGCCCCTCCCGGCCCCTTCAAAGCATCGCCTCTGAATACTCATGATTAAATCTAGTACCGATGTTCAAGTTTCAATGTTGATGCACACTTAATTTCTTAGAATCTTTGTGTCGGTACATTGTACTGCGTCGTCCATGTTTCTATGCAAGACATGATTCCGAAGATTGCTACTGCCAACTTCACCTAACAAAACTTTCACGGGCACTTTTCTCTAGTTTCTAAAATACTATTTTTAGCGAATGATTAAGTGCCTTTTCTAGGCCGATTAGCATTGTGTACGGTTGTAACTAAGAGTTTATATGTGTGCAAGCAAGAAGTGTGAGTATATTTGATATTAGATTAATTTATTATTAAATGATATTCATGTAACATATTAGGAAAACACTAAATTGGACATTTGATTATTTCGAATTTGTTTTGCAAGCCTAAATCCCCACAAGATGATGAAAGGAACGCGTAAGGAAAATAAACTCAAACTACGATACACAACTTTATATATCGGTTCACTAGGCATAGTGGCGCCCCCTCAAGTTATGCATATAATGAAGACTAAAAAATGCCACAACTAATTAAACCATTATAAAGAAGCAAGATTTTTGTGCATCATCAGTTGTACATGGTGCTTGGGGAGTGTTTCAAAAAAAAAAAACTCTCCATCTTCCCTTTTATCCACCGTGTCCCACTCTTTCTCCCCAACATTGCATTCAGAATTTAGAGAGAGAAAGTCAAGGTTTGAGAGAGCATTTCACACACACACACATCGTTTGTGGGAGAAGAGGGAAAACCAGTGGTGGGCTTCCGGTGGACTCATGGTGGCGGCGACCCCCAATTACCGACGCATACATAACAAGAAACCACTAATTGGAGAACGAAGAGTCTAGCGGAAGGTGGAGTGGATGGTTCTCGGAGGGCAGTGGTGACGATGAATAATAAACACGTCTGTCTATTTCTAACTGTAATTGTTCTTCATGTCCAGCTGTTAAATTTTTGTTCCCCCTTTTTAACCCTAATTTTCAACCTCTACTTCACTTACTTACAACTTCTGCTACTGATCTATCTTCATAATCAATGAATCAAACGCATATTTCTTCTTCTTCCAACGACGCTGGTACCATGACCACGACACAACAGGTTGTTAAACTTTCTACTTCAATTTTGTTTCTTTTTTATTTTGATAATTTGAGGCGTTTGTATTTGTGTGGATGTATGTAATGTAACAGTCTTTTGAATGTTATGATCGTGAGCGAATCACTTCAATTTGTTAGACAAATACAAATGATCAGTTTCAAGAATATTAGAGTGAAAAAAGTTGATTCATTTAATTTTTGTTGTGAGATGTTCCTATAAGTTTGGGAGTCATGGCATTTGGGGCTTCGTATAGTTAGTTGGCCTTATGAACATGTTTTGTGCAAAAGTATTGTGTATAATGTTGGTGTGTATAGGTTTTGTATGAATGATCCATTTTGATTACCAATAAAGTATTGTGTTTAGCATTGGTGTGTATAGGTTTTGCAAAGGTGATTTGTTTTGATATCTTCTTGATTATAGAAAATTTTTATGCTTTTGATATATTGGGTTTCCATTCACCGATGCTTATTTTGTTCCCTAGATGTGTGCTTTGTTGAAATTGAGTGTTTGATGTTTTCCCCTCTGCATTTACATTCAACGCTGATGGTGGACTGAAGGCTATGTGTGTCGTCTGAGTCAACTGGTAGCTTTAATGATGTATAATATTTTTAGCTTTAATGATGTATAATTTTTTTTCTTAAATTTGTTCACTTTGCTGACCTGTTTGGTTGTTCTAACATTTTTGGTATCTATGTGTTTCGTGATTTTTACCCCGGATACAGTTGTAGTTTTATTGTAATGTGGAAGAAGTTTAACATGGTTTAATAGTATATTGCTTGTAGCATATGACATCTGGTATAGTGTTTCGTTAGTTTTTTGGACGGGTGTTGTTGTTTATTGTGGTTAATGTAGGGTATAATCTTGATGTTTTGTGTCGGTTCAGGTCGAGTATGGGTCAAGTCGGTTACGGGTCATGCAAGGAGATACGGGGCAGCAGAAGTCTTGATATTATGCACATGTTTTTAGTGTTTTAGCAACTTATGGTTAGTTTGTTTTAGTCTTACGGTTGTTTAGGATATACCTATTGAATAGGTATTAGCAGGTGTAGTTTGTTTGCTGCAGAAGTTTTGTTATAAATAGGTTGCATGGGTATTGAATAAAATATCGAAAATCATTCTACAAAATTCCACATATCTTATCTTCTCCATACTATTCTTTATTTTACGTGATTGTGTGTATTTGAAGGGGGCCTGTACCAACAGTTAACCTATGAATCATTTTTTCCCTATCATTTGCTACAGACTTTTGGTATGTATGTGATTAACGATTTTAAGCCCGGATACAGTTGTACTCTCATTGTAATGTCGACCACCCTTTATTCTGGTTTTCATAGTGTATTGTTTATAGCATATGAGGTCTGGTATAGTATGTTATGTCCTTGCGAACATGTTTAATGTTAAATTAGTATGTTGTTGACGTGTGTGCTTTTTGTGTAAACCCTCTCGGTGGAATACCTTGGATTTCTGTCTTTCCGTACTTATTATTTTGTACAACAGCTTTGTGTTTACACTGGAATCGATTGTCATGCTTTATTGTCAGGTTTTACAGTTTGTTGAAATAGTCACATGGAATGCGGTACGCTCCGGTAAGCGGTATGAAAACCGGTACGCAATTCGGTCCTTTCTAAAAATCGGTACGTTGGGGGGTAGGTTCATTTGGGAACGCTAATTCGGTACGTGGTACGGGGTATGAAATCGTTAAATTCATCGTGGTTTATGTCTCTGTTGCTTCTGATCTTGTATTTTTTTTAAGGCTTCAACTTTGGTTTCGGTGGATTTAGCTGCGTTGTTGCTTTCCATTAGTCTTACGCTAGCCATCTAGGTTTGTTTACATATTGACTTTGTGATTTACGTTTATTGCCGGGTATACGCTTACTTTAGCTATAATTTAGATATGCTTAAGGCTGCTTTGATAGTGTTTTTTGGTTTTGCAGTTTCCTCGACAAGTTGTGTACTTGACATGTGTTTATAGCCTTTCGGTTACTTTGGGTGGGAATACTATAGTATTTTTATTAAAAAAACACTCCTGTCTTAACTGCTGCAATGCCAGTCGTCATCCTACAGGCCATAATCCCTATTTTTTGCCTTTTTTATTGAATTTTATAATTCCAAAACGTGTCGGCACTAATGGCGTTAGATTTAATGGTTTTGCAGGGAGAAAGAAGATCTTCAAACTATTGCGGTTGCGAAGATTAAACAGGTAACTGCATAATTGGAATGAGCAAATGCGGATGAGTTTAACTCGGTGGAGAGGACTCGCGACGCTTTTGCTCCGTTTAAAAAGGAGAAATATAAGTACGTTCATAAGGATTATTAAGAAGTACTGAATCATTCTTACTCATTTCAGTATTTCTATAGTGGGCAGAGTGGCAGAACGTAGTGTCTCTATTAATTGGAACACAATACTATTGAGTGATTCCTTAGAAATTAACTTGATTAATTTTATTTATTTAAGTTATGGGTAGAAAACACCTTAAATAGGTGCTATTCATGTGGCTACACTGCCGCCAGTTCGGCTGGTAGCACCAGGCGGGTAGGGGTTTGGGGTAGTAGAAGCCGATGCGAGCAGATGTAAAGTAACCGATGTTTTCCCAAGAACATGAACCATAACGGTCTCTTTTTCATGTGTTTTTTTTATGGTTATTTGTTTTATACTAGGTTTGACTATGGTGTATTTATGATCAAATATGTGGACTTTTATAGCAAGGACATTGGCCTGTCTCAACCGGTGAGTTATTTTATATGCATTCTGTATGACTCATCCATCTTATCTATGAGGTTAAACTGTACACGGACTAAATCTTTGGTGTAGGAACACGTACCATATCTTAGGTTGAGAACTGCCATGGAGATATTGAGATTAGGTGCTGAATAACATTTGTCATGCTTTAAGCATGTGGTGTACGTAATAGTTTTCGCTGATTTTTATTCATCAAGTCACGGCAAATGACAAACGTAGTGGCGAGTTTCGTTAGTTAATGACGTTTGGTTAGTGTATGTTGTTTAGTTATATATAGATGATCCTCAAACTATGTTCCTGCTACATGAAAGGTGGAATGTAGTAAAGCACTACAAAGATTTGATTCTTTTAGAACTTTGTTTTACTTGAATGAGATAGATGCAGATTCTAAGGAGGGTGACGTGGCTAAAAAACGTTGTGCTCATTTCATAATCTAGGGACAAACGTTTCATATTGTGGACATCTTTGTTTCAGTTTAATGGGGGTAGTCAAAACATACCTTACGATGTGCTTATTTCAGAATCTCAGATGGTTTGGTTTACCGCGCCGCAACGCGCGCGGTGTTAAAATCTAGTTGTTATTAGATTGGCATAGCTTTGTAGTTTGTAGCACTAAATTATCGAGGAATGACTATTGCTCAAACTAACATAGTCGTGTACTGCCACGTGAAGACACAACTTTGTGATCATAATATCACATAGCTTTCTAACTTTGTGTTACATCCACATAATCGACAACCATTGTTACCTAAAAGAAGTCCACATAATCGATGCTTGCCTTATCAAGTTGGATTCCTATTGTTTTCTAGAGAAAACCAAAAGGTTTTGACTTTGGTGCTAATAACGAATATTTTATTTATTAAAATAAAAATTGTATAGCCACATGAACCATTGTTTTATACAGTGTTGTAAAAATCGCGACTAGGCAGCGATTAGTCGGTGATTAATCGCTAGTCGGCCAGTGACTGAGTAATTTTTCGTTAATCGGTCCATTAATCGCTAGTCGGGCCTAGTTGGACCTAGTCGGGCCTAGTCGGGTCTAATCGGGCCTAGTTGGTTGTAGTCGGATCTAATCAGGCCTAGTCGGACCTAGTCAGCCAGCCAAAAATCGGAGATTCCGACCAGATTCCGACAAAAAACCTGTATATTCCGACCAAAACCTCTAAATTTCGGCAAGTTTCCAACCAAACCATGCGAATTCCAACAATTAATCTTGTATACATAAAAAAATGAATTGAGTAAGAGTTAAAACCTATCTACTTAAAATATATACCTATAAAAATATGTATATGTATACATAAATATGAAAATTACATATAAAAAACCTGATCTGATTAATCCCGATTGATCTCGAGTAATCGCTAGTCCTCACCTCACCAGCCGACTAACAACTAGCGAGTTCTCCAACCTTGGTTTTATATTTACATTAGTACAAATGAATTTTAGTATTTTACATATACATTACATACACACATGTGTATGTGTTAAATACTTTTTTTCTTTTTTTTTTTTTCTTTTTCTTTTTTTTTCGAACGGCGACTTTCATTAACCAAACCGAACACACTCTAGCAAGACACTAGAGAGACGGAAAAACAAGGAACAAAACAACACAATTACATAGAAAATTTCCTCCAGGTTTCCCAGGTATGTGTTAAATACTTAAAATCAACTTTGTAATTTAGCATCAGCAATGTGGATGATGTTTGGTATATCTTTTTTGTCAGTTAAAGCTGTTTAATTATAGGTAAATGATGTGTCCTTGGCTTGATGGACAAGGGAAAATGTCTACCTTACGTACTAGGGTTGACATAAACAGCAAATATAATATTAGACACCAAAACTATAAAGCAACATTATTTGTATAAATTCCAAACAACAATTATTAACTAACAATTCTTTCTTTAGAATAATTACTACTTTTATTTATAAACAAATTTCATTGAAGGAGACAACAAATAATCGACCAACTCCGTTGATTTCAATTAAAATGTCGTTATGTTGTTATGCATTAAGAAGTATTAATATTTACCCTGTTAGTTATTTAAATGATCAATCAGCTTTTTACTTGCTTAAATAAAGAAAGGTCAACACGTTCTCACCAAATCCATCATCTAAGAAATTGACTTTGCTCTTATCTTAAAATCGAAAAAATATTTATCTTAATGAAAATGTAACTAAATGATAATAGATAAAAAGGTATAGACAATATTATATTATTATATGGTTGTTAAAATAACTTATGATATATATGACAAAGATCCGTTAGGAACCAACCTTTATTGCGAGAACCGCGAGAACCAGTGTGAACACAAACAGTAATACCTAAAAAAATCTAAAAAACACCCAAAAAAATTTTTTTTTTTTTTTACTATTTTTTTTTTTTTGTAAAAATCGCTATATTTTGTTCACCATAAAAAAATTTCAAAAAAAAAAAAAAATTCGAGTCACAGTTGTCCATGCACATTTGCATTTGTATCATTTCTTTGACAAATTCTGTAATTCATTACAAATATTAGACAATTGCAATTTCATTTACACTACCACGTGTAATACACTACTTTTTACGTTACCAATATTAGAAATGTACATGTGCATATATATATGTATCAACATGAAATAAAGTGTGTTGGTACACTACTTTCTCTTTCATCTATCATTCCATCCATAATACACAGGCATGCACATGTGCATTTTTGTCATTTATTTACAGAATTCCGTAATTCCATTACACATATTAGACAATTGCACTTTCATCTACACTACCATATGTAATACATTACTTTTTACATTACCAATATTATAAATGCACATGTGCATTTATATGTATCAACATTAAATAAATTGTTTTGGTACACTACTTTGAATACACTTTCCCTTTCATCTATCATACCATCCATAATACACTACCATTACCTCTTACCATCTATAATACAATACCATTACCTCCTACCATCCATAATACAATACCATTACCGATATTTTCACTTTATTACATGTATGTAATTTATACCATCCAATCAACATATTACATCATAAATTGACAACTATAACCAAACCATCAACCACTAGATATAACTAACCAAAAAACATGTATATGGGCCTACTTCTCCATTCAAAATCACAAACTTTTTGTACCAAAATACGTTATATCATGGTTATACCTAATGATGCACATGTGCATTTTAAATATTGGTAATGTAAAAAGTAGTGTACTACGAATAGTATTGTAAATTAAAGTGCAATTGTATATTCCTGATAACGTATTACCGAATTTGTCGAAGTAATGATACATATGCACATGTGCATAGATATCTGTTACTCGAAACAAAAAAGTTTTTTTTTTTAATGGTAACGAAATATAGCGATTTTTTGAAAAAAAAAAAAAAATTAAGTGTTTTTTTTATTTTTTTAGAATTTATTTTGTGTTCACATTGGTTCTCGCAATAAGGGTGTTTTTTTTGCGAGAACCAATGTGAAAACAAACAAAAATACCTAAAAATATCTAAAAAACACACAAAAAATTTTTTTTAACATTTTTTATAAAAAAAAATCGTTACTTTTAGTAGCAAAAAATAAAAAAAAATTTAATGTAGCGATTTTGCTACTAAAAGTAGCGATTTTAATGTAAAAAATATTAAAAAAAAAATTGTGTGTGTGTTCTTTTTTAGGGTTTAGTTTTTAGCATTTTAGCTTGATTGGGGGGGGGGGAGTTTAGGTTTTTGGGGGGGGGGGGGGGGAGGGGGGTATAGGTTTTTTTTTTCGGGGGGGGGGGGGGGGGGTTAGGTTTTTTGGAGGGTTTAGTTTTTAGCATTTAGCTTGGGGGGTTTAGGTTTTTTTAGCTGTTTTAGGTTGTGTTCACATTGGTTCTCGCAATAAAGGTGGTTCTCACATGAACCTTGCCCTAGGACAAAGATCCGTTAGGAACCAACCTTTATTGCAAAAACCAGTGTGAACACAAACAGTAATACCTAAAAAAATCTAAAAAACCAACATTTTTTTTTTACTATTTTTTTTTTTGTAAAAATCGCTATATTTTGTTCACAATAAAA
Source organism: Helianthus tuberosus (assembly GCA_030545235.1). NCBI lineage: Eukaryota > Viridiplantae > Streptophyta > Magnoliopsida > Asterales > Asteraceae > Helianthus > Helianthus tuberosus. The sequence continues at coordinate 170,734,455 of CM060366.1, read as the reverse complement.
AAAATTTCAAAAAAAAAAAAAAAATTTCGAGTCACAGTTGTCCATGCACATTTGCATTTGTATCATTTCTTTGACAAATTCTGTAATTCACTACAAATATTAGACAATTGCACTTTCATTTACACTACCACGTGTAATACACTACTTTTTACGTTACCAATATTAGAAATGCACATGTGCATATATATGTATCAACATGAAATAAAGTGTGTTGGTACACTACTTTCTCTTTCATCTATCATTCCATCCATAATACACAGGCATGCACATGTGCATTTTTGTCATTTATTTACAGAATTCCGTAATTCATTACACATATTAGACAATTGCACTTTCATCTACACTACCATATGTAATACATTACTTTTTACATTACCAATATTATAAATGCGCATGTGCATTTATATGTATCAACATTAAATAAATTGTTTTGCTACTTTGAATACACTTTCCCTTTCATCTATCATACCATCCATAATACACTACCATTACCTCTTACCATCTATAATACAATACCATTACCTCCTACCATCCATAATACAATACCATTACCGATATTTTCACTTTATTACATGTATGTAATTTATACCATCCAATCAACATATTACATCATAAATTGACAACTATAACCAAACCATCAACCACTAGATATAACTAACCAAAAAACATGTATATGGGCCTACTTCTCCATTCAAAATCACAAACTTTATGTACCAAAACACGTTATATCATGGTTATACCTAATGATGCACATGTGCATTTTAAATATTGGTAATGTAAAAAGTAGTGTATTACGAATAGTATTGTAAATTAAAGTGCAATTGTTTATTCCTGATAACGTATTACCGAATTTGTCGAAGTAATGATACATATGCACATGTGCATAGATATCTGTTACTCGAAAAAAAAAAGTTTTTTTTTTAATGGTAACGAAATATAGCGACTTTTTGAAAAAAAAAATTGAGTGTTTTTTTTATTTTTTTTTAGAATTTATTTTGTGTTCACATTGGTTCTCGCAATAAGAGTGTTTTTTTTGCGAGAACCAATGTGAACACAAACAAAAATAGCTAAAAAACACACAAAAAAAGTTTTTTAACATTTTTCATAAAAAAAATCGTTACTTTTATTAGCAAAAAATAAAAAAAAAATTAATGTAGCGATTTTGCTACTAAAAGTAGCGATTTTAATGTAAAAAATATTAAAAAAAAATTGTGTGTGTTTTTTTTATTTTTTTAGGGTTTAGTTTTTAGCATTTTAGCTTGATTGGGGGGGGGGGGGGGGGTAGTTTAGGTTTTTGGGGGGGTGTGGGTGGGGGGTATAGGTTTTTTTTTTCGAGGGGGGGGGCGGTTAGGTTTTTTGGGGGGTTTAGTTTTTAGGATTTAGCTTGGGGGGTTTAGGTTTTTTTAGCTATTTTAGGTTGTGTTCACATTGGTTCTCGCAATAAAGGTGGTTCTCGCATGAACCTTGCCCTAGGACAAAGGTCCGTTAGGAACCAACCTTTATTGCGAGAACCAGTGTGAACATAAACAGTAATACCTAAAAAAATCTAAAAAACACCAAAAAAAAAAATTTTTTTTTTTACTATTTTTTTTTTGTAAAAATCGCTATATTTTGTTCACAATAAAAAAGAATTTCAAAAAAAAAAAAATTCGAGTCACAGTTGTCCATGCACATGTGCATTTGTATCATTTCTTTGACAAATTCTGTAATTCATTACAAATACTAGACAATTGCACTTTTATTTACACTACCACGTGTAATACACTACTTTTTACGTTACCAATATTAGAAATGCACATGTGCATATATATGTATCAACATGAAATAAGGTGTGTTGGTACACTACTTTCTCTTTCATCTATCATTCCATCCATAATACACATGCATGCACATGTGCATTTTTGTCATTTATTTACAGAATTCCGTAATTCATTACACATATTAGACAATTGCACTTTCATCTACACTACCATATGTAATACATTACTTTTTACATTACCAATATTATAAATGCACATGTGCATTTATATATATCAAATGAAATAAATTGTTTTGGTACACTACTTTGAATACACTTTCCCTTTCATCTATCATACCATCCATAATACACTACCATTACCTCTTACCATCTATAATACAATACCATTACCTCCTACCATCCATAATACAATACCATTACCGATATTTTCACTTTATTACATGTATGTAAACAACATTTATACCATCCAATCAACATATTATATCATAAATTGACAACTATAACCAAACCATCAACCACTAGATATAACTAACCAAAAAACATGTATATGGGCCTACTTCTCCATTCAAAATCACAAACTTTTTGTACCAAAACACGTTATATCATGGTTATACCTAATGATGCACATGTGCATTTTAAATATTGATAATGTAAAAAGTAGTGTATTACGAATAGTATTGTAAATTAAAGTGCAATTGCCTATTCCTGATAACGTATTACCGAATTTGTCGAAGTAATGATACATATGCACATGTGCATAGATATCTGTTACTCGAAAAAAAAGCTTTTTTTTAATGGTGACGAAATATAGCGATTTTTTGAAAAAAAATAAAAAAAATTTGAGTGCTTTTTTGATTTTTTTTAGAATTTATTTTGTGTTCAGATTGGTTCTCGCGGTTCTCGCAATAAGGGTGTTTTTTTTGCGAGAACCGCGAGAACCAATGTGAACACAAACAAAAATACCTAAAAATAGCTAAAAAACACACAAAAATTTTTTTTAACATTTTTTATAAAAAAAGTCGCTACTTTTAGTAGCCAAAAATAAAAAAAAAATTAATGTAGCGATTTTGCTACTAAAAGTAGCGATTTAATGTAAAAAATATTTAAAAAAAAATTGTGTGTATTTTTTATTTTATTTTTTTAGGGTTTAGTTTTTAGCATTTTAGCTTGAGGGGGGGGGGGGGGGTGGGGGAGTTTAGGTTTTTGAGGGGTGGGGGAGGGGGGTTTTGGTTTTTTTTTTTTTTTTGTTTTTTTTTTTTTTGGGGGGGGGGGGGGGGGTTAGGTTTTTTGGGGGGTTTAGTTTTTAGCATTTAGCTTGGGGTGGGGGGGGTTTAGGTTTTTTTAGCTATTTTAGGTTGTGTTCACATTGGTTCTCGCGGTTCTCGCAATAAAGGTGGTTCTCGCATGAACCTTACCCTATATATATATATATGATTAGGTTCATGAGTGAACAACTTCTAAAGAGTGAACTGAGTGAACTAATCTTGGTCCTTGATCATTTTTAGATTAAAAGGGTAAGACTGACATTAGCCAAGTCCTTTTAATTAAAATCCCTTAATTTTCTCCTCACTTAACTCTCTTAACTCTCTTTCTCTCATTGTTAATTATTTCTCCATTATTTTCATTATCAGAGATTGAAGGGCTAATGTTTTTTTAAATAAACTCTTATGTTCCTTTTAAAATTAAATATTAAACCTAATTAAATTATGTTTTTTTAACATATATATACAGCTCAGTATATACAAGACTTATACACTTGTATATTATTACATCTTGTTTCCATAGGTCGGTATAAACCAGATTTATACACTTGTGTATTATTCAAGTACGTATGTGTATACAGATCGGTATATACCGGACGTATACACCTGTGTATTATTCAAGTAGATAGTGTATACATGTCGATATATACCAGATTTATACACTTGTGTATCACTACATATTATTTCCACTATAAATCTTTTCATCAAACATTGATCTAATACAGATATGTATAAAGAATGTAATTAAGTATTTTTAATCGTGTTATAGATGGAACAATATTTGATAATGTTTTTTTTTTAATTATCAAATATTAAGTTAGGTAATATGTGAGAGAAAAAAAAAAGTATAGAGAATGTAATTAAATATTCTTTTAATTGGAAAGAGAAAAAAAATCAATTAATTAAATGAAGATAGAAAAATACAATTATACCCTTGTGTTTATTAAAATACATGTAAGTTACAAAAGATAATTACAATCTTGCCACTAAAGAAAAAATCAAGATCTACAAAATCAATGGTCAGGTTAAGTTCATTTTGTTCACAAATAAATCATTGTTCACTCATTAACCCTACCCTATATATATATATGGGAGGGTTTAAATGAGAACACTAAATATTGTGAGAACCGTGAGAACAAATGAAAAACCTCGGGAACTTGATCAAAAACGAATCAAATTCAAAAAAAAATTTACAATTATAATTATTATTCGAATACAATGTTAGAAATTTAATTTACACGTTTAAATTTACGTGAATTCGTAAATAAATAAAATTTACACATGTGTAAGTTTGCCATTTACACATGTGTAAATCTGTTATATTTACACATGTGTAAAAAATCTAAAAAAGTAATTTTGAAAGGAGAAATTATTTATTTGATGTTGTAAATTCGTTTTTTTGATGTTGTATCTTAATTACAATGAAGTTTGTATTAAAAAAGTTGGTTTTGATTGGTGTTCTCATTCGTTCTCACGGTTCTCGCAATATTTAGCGTTCTCAAAATAACCCTCCCATATATATATATATATATAGAAAAAGTATATCGTACATTACGGCTTAACGTACTTCACGTACGACAACGTGCGTGATTTGTTCTATAACATGCGTGATTAATGTTTTCAATATGCGTGATTATTGTGTTTCAACATGCGTGATTTTGGATTTTTGAGTTATAACGTGCGTGATTTAAAATGAACGTGCGTAATTACCTGTCGTATGTGATGTACGTTAAGCCGTAATGTACGTTAACCTTCCTCTATATATATATATATATATATATATAAAATCAATAAATAATATAAAATTAGTTCTTAAAAACTTCAATCTAAATTTAGCTTAAAATGAAATAAACAATTCACACTATTAATACTAAACAACGCCGTTACTGTATAGTTATTATTTCATCAATATTTTTTGGGCATATCACGACCTTATTTTTTATCTTCTTTTTTTTAACTCGTGTAACTTGGGGGTTTTTTACCGCCCAGATGTTTTAACCGGTTTATTCAACATGATTTGATTTACAATACGATAAATGGTGAAAATGTGGTAATTACGATTTAAAGAGTTGTGGAGACCCGGGTGTAATTACCTCGAAGTGGAATTAGATAACTTTGGAAACAAGATGCTAGTACATGAGTACGGGACTGTAGAGGTACCTAAGTGAAACTTGGCAATTTAAATCATCAAGTTAAACCCTAGGTAATCATATGAACCCAGGGATTTCGTGGGATGCCATAGAGAGAAAGGGGAGAGGAGAACAAGCAAGGATATCAATCATTGCTCTCCAAATCAAATTCTAGGTTAGTGTTTAATCCTAATTTTGGTATTAGCATGCGATTATCGATTGTGGGTTTCGGGTTGAGTCGTTAGGTCCGAGTGGCATCAAGAGTGTTTACGTAGAGATAGGATATACAGGTCCAAAGGGGTCATGAGTGACCTGAATTAGAGGCAGCTTGGGACTAGGGTTTCGTCAATGATGGGATTTGAGTGTGCAATTGGATGTGGTTGTAACTGGTATTCGTGATGCGAGTGAGGTGCGTGCTACGGTTTGGTTATCTTGAAGACCACCTCGTGGGAGGTGAATGGAGACGTGCATGGCTACATGCAAGCACATGGTTAACATACCTAGGCACCACAATGGGATTTGTTGTGAGATGAGATGTTTTTTATGTTTGTGACGTACGCTTAGACACGTAGTGACCGTGTTTGTGTGATGATATAGTCTGGAATGGGCTTTTGTCGATTGGGAGGTGTAACTTTAAATTTGGGGATGCAAGGAGGTGACCAGAGCCGGCCCTGAAGGAGGGCGGGGAGGACAACCGGCCAGGGCCCGTGATTTCGTAGGGCACGTAATTTATAAAAAAAAAATCCTATATTATATATGTAAAAAAAATTTAATATGGTATAACCAAAAAAATATTAACATAGGCCCATTAAAAAATCATATTGTTTAAACGATTTAGCCCATTAGATTAGCGAGCCCAATACCCAAATATTTCTAAAAAATTTAAAAAAAAAAAAAGAATTCTGGGCGGCAACTTTTTCATCCGTGGGACTGGGTAATGAAACGTCGCATAGGAACAGGATAATCGAGATCAGAGACACACTGCAGGCCTTCGATCATCATCATTCTGCAGTTTTTTAGGTGTTGTTCGATCAGAGACACAGCCAGCAGGCCTTCGATTTCACAGTCACAGCACATCCTTCGATCACTGAATGTCTGAGTCGGATCAGTTCACAGGTAAACAACTAAACATCAATTGTCGAATTCAGTTTACTTATGATTTAGGATTGATTTACGATTTCAGTTATTATGTAGAATTCAGTTAACTTATGATTTAGGATTGATTTATGATTTCAGTTATTATGTCGAATTCTTTTGTTCAGTTAACTTATGTCGATTTCAGTTAACTTATGTTGATTTCAGTTAAGTTATGTTGAATTCAGTTAATTTATGTTTTCGAACATTATTTGGGCGTTAACTTAATTTGATACAAACTTTGTCGATTCATGATTATTTAGGCGTTAATGGCTCCTAAACAAGCATCCGGATGGCAAAAACGTCAAAAGAGGAAACGAGTTGATGAATTGGTGAAGTCACAAAAGGGTGCTATGCAAAAAATTTTGATGCCTAATCCGCCTATTGTTGATGTGGAAAAACCACAAGAGCATGTTGAAGTAGAACGGGAACACAAGGAAGTAGAACAAGAGCAAGAACGTGTGGAAGTAGAAGACGAGCAAGACGAAGAACATGTTAAAAAGCAACAAGAACAAGAACATGTTGAAGAGCGACAACAAAAAGAACATGTTGATTATATATTTGATCCAAGAAGGTGGGAAGGACTAAATGCGAATGAGATTAAACTATTGGTCGCGAAAGGTTCTAAAAGAGATACTAGTATTGAATTTGGTCCATATGATAAATTTAATAGACGATTTTCGGCAACTATTTATACAAGAACATTATCAAATTGGAGAAGTGTGATAGAGAATGGCTTGTATATTCGAAAGAGCTAGATAAGATGTTTTGTTTTTATTGCAAAGTGTTTAGAAATGGGGCGCCAAAAGGTAGATTGGGAGGTGTAGGTTTTGATGATTGGCACCATGCTACCGGTAGAGTGAGAGAACATGAAGTTTCTTTAGATCATCTCATAGATATGAAAAAGTGGTTTGATTTGCGTAAAAGATTGAAATCGGATGAAACAGTTGATAAATTTCAACATGAGCAATTCAAGAAGGAAACAGATTATTGGAAACAAGTCCTTTTTAGAATCATTGCGCTAGTCAAGTTTCTTGCTAAGCATAATTTAGCATTTCGTGGAAATAAGGAAAAGTTGTATGAAAAAGGTAATTGAAATTGTTTTCTTTTAGTTCCATTTATTCTTACTTAATTGTTATAACTGAGTTCACTTCATTTTTTGTTGATTGTATTTAACAGGTAACGGAAATTTCTTGGATCTAGTTGAGATGTTGGAAGAGTTTGATCCGGTTATCAAAGAGCATGTTTGGCGGATCATTAGTGACAATATTCATGTGCATTATCTTGGATACAAAATCCAAAATGAGATAATATTTATGCTTGCTGATGAAATTAAAAAAGAACTCATTAAGAACATAAAAGAAGCAAAGTACTACTCAATCATACAAGATTGTACCCCTGATTCTAGTCACCAAGAACAGATGACTATAATTGTGAGGTATGTAAAGTTCTCATCTAATTCTGTTATTGTTGAGGAGTCATTTTTGGGGTTTTTAAATGCTAATGATACCACTGGAAAGGGACTATTTGATGTAACTTATGCGGAGTTACAAAATCTTGGTCTTGAAATTGATGACATGTGTGGCCAAGGATATGACAATGGGGCAAATATGAAAGGGTCACATCAAGGAGTCCAAACGAGATTTTTAAAAGAAAATCCAAGAGCATTTTACACTCTTTGTGGTAGCCATTCACTTAGCCTTACATTATGTGATATGGCTTATAGTTGTGTTAAAGGAAAGAATTTTTTTGGACACATCCAACGGATTTATACTATTTTTACAAATTCTATCAATCATTGGCAAATTTTAAAAGATAATGTGAAAAACTAGAGTCTAAAGTCATTGTCTCAAACACGTTGGGAAAGTCGTTTTGAGAGTGTTAAGGCAATCAAATTGCAACTTGATGATGTGCGGGAAGCTTTGCTTGAAGTTGGAGAGACTGATAGTGATGCTGCAATTGCAGAGGAAGTATTAGCTTTAGCAGAAAATCAACTTAGTGGATTTGATTTTTTGGTATCAATTGTCATTTGGTATGAAGTGTTAAACCGGGTGATATTGTGAGCAAAAAATTACAAGCAAAGGATATGCATCTTGAAATTGCTATTCTACAAATAAACAATTTGATTGAGTACTTTAAGGATTATAGAGAAACAGGTATTCGTAAAGCGATTGATGAAGCTACGGAGATTGCTAGTGAAATGGAAATTGATCCCACATTTAAAGAAAAACGTAAGATTAAAAGGAAAAAAAGAAAAGATGAGATTTCTAGTAGCGAAGAAATTGCATTTACGGTAGAAGAGAATTTCAGAGTAAACTTTTTCTTATATATTGTGGATCAAGCTATTGCTTCTTTAGAGAAAAGATTTGAACAATTTAAATGATACGAGGATTTATTTGGTTTTTTGTTTCCACGTACGTTGAGGATTATTAAAGATGAAGATCTTAAGTCGTTTTGTCATCATCTTGAAAATGCACTCAGGTTTAAAGAAAAATCGGATATTGATGGCGAGGCACTTTATAAAGAGCTTAATTTATTTCGTGAATCACTAACCAATAAATTTAGCAGTCCTGTAGATGTTTTGGAGTATATGAAAGAAGACGATTATTCCCCAGAAGCATGCATTGCATATAGAATATTGTTGACTATTCCAGTCACTGTGGCATCTGCAGAAAGAAGTTTTTCGAAATTGAAGTTATTGAAATCTTACATACGATCTTCAATGTCCCAAGAAAGACTTAGTGGGTTGGCGATGATTGCTATCGGGAACGAAGTCTTAGATGATATAAACTGTGAAGAGTTGATTCACCAATTTGCTATAAAGAATGCAAGTAGAGCTTCACGAGTCATTGGTTAGCTATTAGCTTATTAGTTTTTACGGTATGTAATTCATTCGAATACTATATTTTGTATTTTGTTAATTGCATTGTTTATCGAATGCTATATTTTTGTTAACGGTTCAAAGTTGTATGAAAAACTAGTTTAAATTTTTTATTTAGTTAAGACCTAAGGGCACGTTTTTTCGAGCTTGAACAGGGTACATGAATACTCATAGTCGGCCCTGGAGGTGATCATGTCAAATCTCTCTGTCTGCCTTTAAAGTCTCATCCAGACTTTTCATCACATCACCCCCAAAATTAAATCCCTCATCTCATCTCTCTCTCTCAAATCGTTCAGCACCATCATCTTCAAAACAATTAAATCTGAAAACATGTAATCTACCCGCCGACCACCGGACTTGTTGAACTCGCCGCCGACCCCGGATGAACTCGCCGCCGGCATCACACCACCCCGGAGTTGATGAACTCGCCGCCGGTTTCAAAACCACCATAGTCGACGATTAGAAAAGGTGGGGTTTTAGTGTGTTTTCTTAGATCAATCGATTGAAAATGGTGGTGGTGTAGGGGTGTAGGGGAGTAGTGCGGTATGGGGTGGTACAGTGGTGGTCTGAAGTGTGCAACGGATGTGCGACAGTGAGTTTTTCTGGGGGGGGGGGGTTTCTGGTGGTTTCAGGGGGGTTCAACTATGGGTGGTGGACGACAGTGGGGTTGGATGGAGGGTTTGCCGGTGGTCTAATAGGTGGTGGTGGTGTTAGCAGTGTGGCGGGTCAAGGGTTCCCGAATCAGATCTTTGCCCTCTCTCATTTCTCACCACCTGAACACTGGTCTCTCTATCTTCCATCTATTTGTTTTATTTTTTTTTGATCGATTCTTCTATGATTTTCGATATGGTACGTTATGGTTGGCTGGTTTTTGTTGGATAATTGGGTGATTATGACAGATTAGAAGGTTTGCTGGGTTTTGAAGGTTTTTGAGTTTTGGTGAAATGGGTATTGTGAGTTAAGATGAGTTTTTCATACCTTTCTGTGATGAGTTCTAAGCACAATTTTGATGATGGAGTTTCTTGATTTTGTTTAAAGATGGTGAAAATATTGGTGGGGTTTGTACATTCAGTTTAAATATTGATCTTTTTTTTTTTTGTATATTTGATATTTTGGGTTGAAATTAAAGATATAGGGATTGAGTTGGCAATGATAGGTCGAAACATTTTTTCCAACAATTGATGACGATGGTGTGGCAAGGACGGTGTAGGGTAGGTTTTTGACCTACAACCCCACTTTGCAGCCATGATTTCTGGAAACTTTTAAGCCAAACCCATTTTTTTCAAGATCCACAAATTGGTTTTGATTTTTGTTGTTGGTTTTTATATATTTTTTTTTCAGTCGATGATGATAAGTTCAACTTTATCTGAGACACCTACTGAGTCGTGATTTTTGGGTGAGTTCATTTGTTAAAGAGTAAATTACAAAAATCGTCCTTTATGTATGTCACTTATTGCAAAGTGTGTCCTTTGTCTTCAATAATTACAGAAAACGTACTCGATGTTTACAAACTCTTGCAAGTTATGTCCTTTAGCCCTAACTTAGTTAATTTTTGTGATTAAATCTAACCAAATGGAACCCACATGAGGGTATTTTAGTCATTTTACCCTAAAACTAAAATAATAAAGTTAAAACCCCCATCTCTCTCGTCTCAAAACTCAGGCTCTCTCTCTCAATCTCTCTCTGCCTCCACTATCTCTCTCTACAATCTGAATGTTGATAAAGAGAATTCAAGGGATCTGTTCAACCACTTCTTTAGAAATTCTTGCATACCAGAATCACATCTAGTTGAATCAATAATGTCATCAAACCTTAAAAAGCCATAAGCCGCCGCCGCCGGCGTCGGAGATCTATCATGTGGGAGCTGGCAGTGATGGGGGTGTGCAGCGGGGGTCGGCTGTCGGCGGTAGAGGTGCAGCGGTGGTGGGGGTTGTGCAGCAGGGGTGGAGGTGTTTACTCGCTATTGGGTAAAAATTCGTTGATTGGAGAAATCCCGACTGAAATCGGGAACTACGTGAAATTGCTCGAGTTGCAACTCGGTGGTAATCATCTCACTGGAATGATTCCACTTCAAATCGGTAGAATCAACAACTTGCAGATTGCTTTGAATTTGAGTTTTAATCATCTTTAGAGTTTTGAAGATTCTTTAAAAAAAAGGTGTTTTTTCTATCTCTACACTTGTGTTTCTCTCTCTACAAACAGGTTTCGAATCAGATCTTTCAAGTTGAAGAAGATGGTAAAGAAATGAAGAATATATTGTTGTTTTGTTTGATGTTGTTGTAGTTCGATGTTGTTGTATGGTATTAAGAGTGAAATTGAAAGAAAGGATTTGTTCTTCAAAATATGGATTTGCCGTTTGAAGTTTCGAATTGTTTATTTTTTCATTGTGTTTTGAAGTTTTGAAGATATGTGTTATTGATGATAATCTGGGTTTTGAAGTTTTGAAGATGTGGGTTATTGATGATAATTGTTTATTTTTTTCTTTGTGTTTTGAAGATCTGGGTTTTGAAGATATGGGTTATTGATGATAATGTGTTTTGAAGTTTTGAAGATCTGGGTTATTAATGAAAATGTGTAGATTATGAAGATTAGAGTCAAGAGAGAGAAGATCGGAATTTTTTATAATTTTTTTAGTATTTAGGGTAAAATGACCAATATACCCTCATGTGGGGTCCATTTGGTCTGATTTAACCACAAAAATTAACTGAGTTAGGGCTAAAGGACATAACTTGTAAGGGTTTGCAAACATCGAGTACGTTTTCTGTAATTATTGAAGACAAAGGACACAGTTTGCAATAAGTGACATACGTAAAGGATGATTTTTGTAATTTACTCTTTGTTAAAATTCTCAAATTTCGTAAACCCGAAATCGGGGTCGGGGCGTAAAAAGATGTTTTGGCGTAAAAAAAATTTTGTAAAAAAAAATTTGTTTGGCGTAAAGAAATTTTTGTTTTTTATAAAAAGTTTAAACCCGTAAAAAAAATTGTTTTTTTGTAAAAAAATACTTTTTTAAAAAAAAAATTAAAACCGTAAAAATTGGCGTAAAAAGAAAATTTAAACCCGTAAAAAATGTTTTAAAACCGGGTAGTAAAAAAATTTAAAACGGTAAAAAAGGTGTTTAAACCGGGTCGTAAAAAACGTTTTAAAACCGTAAAAAAAATGTTTTAAAACCGGGTTGTAAAAAAAGTTTAACCCCGTAAAAAAAATTGTTTTTTTTTTGGAAAAAAATCTGAATTGTGTACCCATAAAAAGAATTTGTTTTTTTGTAAAAAAGTTTAAACCCGTAAAAAAATTGTCCTAAAAAAATGTTTGTCGTAAAAAAAATTGCCGTAAAAAATCTGCTTTGTAAAAAGATCTATAAAATTTTGTTTTTTTTGTAAAAAAAATCTGATTTGTTAAATATTAATAACCAAATAAGACAAAAACACTTTTTTTAAAGCAAAAAATCTGATTTTGTAAAGTAATAAAATATTGATAACAAATAAGATAAAATATAGCAAATTGACCAAGTTACCCTTATGAAAATAAATATATTAAAAACATAATAAGACAAAAAGAATTTAATATTGGTTTTAATCACTTTAAATCTCAACCATCCATCTCAAAAGATCAATGGTGGAAAAGAGGTTTTCACAACTGGGGGTGGTTTTCATTTTAACACACACACACACACACACACACACACACACACACACACATATATATATATATATATAGGGTCAGGATTTAGAGAAAACGGTGAAAAGTGTGAGAACGAAGATGACGCTTATAATTGATTAGTTTTGAATGTTATTTAGTAGTATTTGTAAACATCAGTTATTACTATTTGTTAATTTGTGTAAACATCAGTTTTGTTAATTATGGCGTTTTCATTATGATGTTACATTTTGTTAATTATTTATGTTGTTAAGTGTTTTTAATTATTCATCTCATGGCGTTTTCGTCATGTCGTTTTTAAATTATGTGTTTATTATGTCTTGTTTATTATTCAATTAATGGCGTTTTAATCTATAATGTTATTACGAGACATTTTCTATTTTTAATGGCGTTTTTTCTGATTTTTCTTTTCCTCACTGTGTTTTCTCAGACGAAGTTGCTTCCTCGAGTCAAAGGCTTTGCCCCAAAACCGGATTACCATTTATCATTCCTGACATCAGTGAAGAAATAAAGCCCACAATGGACATGGTATTCTCAGGCCTCGAGGATTGTTATTCAATGTATGTCAAGTATGCTAAGGAGTGTGGGTTTTCAGTCAGGAAAGAGACTACAAAGACAAACTCTAAAGGTGTGTTACATATTAAGTATCACTTGTTTACGAGATCTGGGTTATACAAGGACAAGAAGGTTGATACGTTGGACCTCAATCAAAAGGAGCGATTAGTGCGATCCAACTTTTCAAAGAGGACTGATTGTGGTGCACTGTTAGGTGTAACTTTTAAGGATGGGTGATGGAAGGTGTATAAGTTTTTCGAGGAGCACAACCATTATCTTGTTGAACGTCCTGGTAAGCATTTTCTTCCAACTAAACGACACCTCACTCAGCTCTAGAAGCATGTTATACACAGCATGTCTAAGCTGAATTTGGGTCCCGTGAAGGCGTTTAATGTTATGAAGACTTGTTTTGACGGTTTTGAAGATGTGGGTGCAAGTAAAGTTGAATTTAAGAACTATAAGAGGCAAATTAACTTGTTTATAGGGGAATATGACGCCGATATGGTTGTGAGACATTTGAATGAAAAAAAAACATTCTCAGCCTAATTTCTCGTATGATTACTTCACAGACGAAGAGAATCGTTTGAAGGGACTTTTTTGGTGTGATGATCAAGCCAAACGAAATTACCACGTTTTTGGCGATGTGATTTCGTTTGACGCCACGTATCGTTCCAACAAGTAATATTTTATTATTCAACTTTCTTCTGTTTTTTGGCGTTTTATGAGTTTACATGCAATGGCGTTTTTATTAGTTTACATGCTATGGCGTTTTATTAGTTTACATGCAATGGCGTTTTTATTACTGTTTCAGTTCTAATGGCGTTTTCATATGCAGATACTCTATGGTGTTTGTACCGTTCACTGGTATAGACAATCATCACTGCAATGTTACATTTGGTGTAGCATTATTGGCGTCGGATGTCGCAACCCCCGATCCCTAATCCCCGGGAACGGGCGGGCACGATCACAGAGTTTCGGTGGTATCAGGGTTATTTAGTCTCGCAGCGGAATTTACATCAGGACCGTAGTTAGGAAATGTTTATCAGAGTAAAAACCACCTCATTTAATATTAATAATCACATGGGTAAAACCCAAGTTTCTTATTACAATACAATTATAGGGACAAACCCTATTTTATTGAATTTAAAACATCGTTTATTAGGTAACTTTTATAGCCACAATTTTTCCAAGCCTTCAGTGCTCTCCAGCTGGCTTTTTACTAATTGGCTTTCACATTGGGTTACCTGAAACGCGTTTTAAAAACATTTGTCAGTCGAAAATACTGGTGAGTGAATCCCAATTTAATCAAGAAACCTTTTATCGATTAAAACAGTATTGAGGACGATTACAATGTTTATGTCTACACAATTACTCCATTTGGTACTATCAATCCACTGACTTGTGGGTCATATTACACATTGGCTAACTCATTGTCCAATGGTAACGTACGGTCAACCTTGACTTACTACTCACAAGTAGTACAAATTTTGTATACAAAACCCCAACATACCGACAGTAATTGAAGAACTACAAAGACTCAATCACCGCTTAATCACATTGTAAAATAATTAAGGTTTTGTAATTTATTCCAAAAACATTAACAAAAAGAGGATAAACTCACATTGCTGTCTTAGGCTTTTCGTAAGGGTTTCCTGGATATAATCTATAATTTATACAAATGTACATTGGTTAGTATCATAACCCTTTGAAATTATTAATAATACCCTCCCGAGACGGCATTCCAACAACTACGTCGGGCAGAACCACGACAGTTGTTACGGAACCCTAAATCAATCGGGCAGCGTAACTATTATGAAATCGGGGTTATAATACTTACAACGGAGCAGAACCTCGCTAATTAGGGGTATAATACCCGTGTATTATAACTTCTCTACAGAATTTAGATTGAGAATTGAGAATGTGAGCGGCGGAAAACGTAGATTGATGGCCTTCTTATATAGTTGCTGATATTGACTCTCAGGCGGCCCGCGTAAGGTAAGGCTAAGCCTTACGCGGCCCGTGTCAACACGCGGTCAACATATAGCTTAGCTGATTCGATACGTAGGTCCGCCACGATGATGACACGTGTCATCACCTGATGTCTCCGCGTTTCATGATCTGTCGCGGCCCGCGTTAACTTAGACGAGGTCTTACGCGGCCCGCTTAAACTAAAGAAGTCAGCGGAGTCAAAGTCTGGTCTTGATACGTCCCGCGTGAGCTTGAGGTGAGGTCCTACGCGGCCCGCCTCAGCTTACTATTTCTTATTTTTAATTTATTTTATAAGCTATAACATAATTTGGGCTCAGTTTTCACATACGGGTTGTAATACAAAACATACTGAGACATTTTATAATATATTAGAGTGTCGGAAATATTATAAGGGTGTTGGTTTTACCGAGGGTTGTTACATCGGAAACTGCTGATACGTATATTTGGTTGTTGAGAGTTTTTCTAAAAGCTGTTGGTTCTCAGCCAAAAGTTGTTGTCACTGACCAAGATCCCGCAATGAAGAAGGCTATTTCTGTTGTATTTGTTGACACGAGGCATCGGTTATGCATGTGGCATGTGATGCATAAACTTTCTCTGAAGGTTGGTATGCTTATTTTTACCTTTGGCGTTATAGGATACAATGCGTTCTGAAATGCATGGCGTTTTGTACCTTGTTAATGTTTTTTTAATTAAGTTTTGTCTTTGTATAATTTATATGTTTTTTCATGCATGGCGTTTTCGTGTTATTCATAGGTTGGTGTTAGGCTATGCAATTCCACAAATTTTAAAGAACGTATTTGTGGTGTTGTGTGGATGGATATTCTCACACCGAGTTTGAATCAGAATGGGAAGTGGTTATCGCAGAGTTCAATTTAGCAAATAATGACTGGCTATCTGATATTTTTGCACTCAGGGAATCTTGAATCCCTGCATACTATAGAATGGAAGAGATGTCGGGTCTTATGCGAACGACATCGACGTCGGAGAGTGAGAATCATTTTTTTGTCAAGTGTGCAATTCGAAAGCTACTCTTGTTGAGTTCATGACTCATTATGAAACTGCAATAGAAGCACAGCGTCACACACACCAGAAAAATGATCATGAATCTCGATACAAACGACCTCAGTTGAAGAGTAATTACCAATTGTTGGAAGGCCAAGCTGTTAACATACACAAAAAGTATTTTTTTTGTGACGTTCAAGCTGAGCTAATTGCAATTGCGGAGTGCATAAATAAACGTTACGAAGATCAGCCCGATGGGTTTGTTAAGTTTTACATAAATGACTTCCAACAGCCTTGTACATCATTATTTGAGGTAAACAATGGCGTTTTGTTTTTATATGGCGTTTTCTATTAATGGCGTTTTTCATATCCAATGTGTTTTTTTTTTTTTTAAACAAACATTCTCTGCATGGTGTTATGGAGATATTGTTTTTGGCGTTTTTCAGGTAATGTTCCGTAAGTCTGAATGCACATGCAGTTGCTCATGCAGGCGTTTTAAACAGTTTGGTTTTCTATGTAGACATATATTCTATGTTTTGAGAATTATGGACATTAGGGAATTTCCAAAGCAGTACATTCTGAATAGATGGCGCAAAGAGGCTTCCCCAAATTGCTTTCCCGAATACTCAATTAGTCGTGAATATATGACCGAGCTTGATCCCGATGTGCAAAGTATGATGCGAGATATTATTTTTTCAACGAAATATACTTTGAACCGTTTATCTGGTAATAAAGAGGAGCTATCCTTATACAAGGATCATGTTCAATCTTATATAAAGAAGGTTCAAGATATGCAGATTGTTGCTCCTCCCGCTAGTACTAGGGATAGATTTGCCGAGATAACCGGTCAATATAAAAACGACAAGAATCCAATAAGAGTCCCTGTTGGGTATAAATCCAAAGGTTCTGGTTCTCGAAAGAGCCTGGAATCTAAACAAGAGATAGCAATCGAGAAAAAGAAATCAAAGTCGAAACCCGGGGCCAAAGAAAGACAGTGTCAGAACTGCAAAGGATATGGACACTACGCATCAACATGCAAACAGGCTGTAATTAAAAGAAGATCGACAAGGTCTTCGAGAGCTAGTGAAGAGTAGTTTGGCGTTTTGTATTTTTCATACTTATAGAACACACACAGATGGTCTTCGAGAGCCAGTGTAGAGTAGTTTGGCGTTTTGTATATTTCATTCCTATAGAACACAGAAGATCTCAGTTTGGCATTTTACATCATTTTTTCCATTCTTTTTTTTCGACCTATTTGGTCATAACATGCTACTTCGAAGTCACGTAACAAACAATATAAGATCGGTCAAGCAAATCAAACGCCAAAAAAAACAACGCCACTAAATAAAACTACCAAAAACCTCTAATTTTGGTCATGCTAAACTCAATAATGTTTTGCTGAACGAGATGGACAACATTGTTAATCCTCACTCAAGAAAGATGTCTAACAATGTTGTCTATCCCATTTAGCTAAACTTTATTGAGAACAAAACTGAATCTCCATGAAATGGCGTTTTTGAATTTTTGTGGTTTTTGTATGTTTTGGCGTTTATATTGAGGAAATAGTGTATATCAAAGAAACACGGATTTGAATATTTAATATTTGGGTTTTTTGGCGTTTCTAAGATGAATGGTATAGAGAAAAATATGGCGTTTGGGGTTTTGGTGTGGATTTTAGTAGGTCTGAGAGGTTGTTTATATAGGAAGTTTTTGGCGCGTATTTTAGGCGCAATTTTTATTATAGTAAATGCTAGTAATTAAGTTCCGTCGTTTCAGTACTGTTTGTTCAGCTTTATCGGTTAAAAACAAAGTTTGGCATTTTATATATAATGGCGTTTGTATTAGGATGAAATGTGCTATGTGTGTTAAGGCGGGATTTTAATAGCGTTTTATTCGTGATTTTGGTGTTTTGTGTGGAGAAGTCAAAAGACTCTTTTACCCTTAATGAAGCGCGCCACACTAATAAAAGTGATGTTATTTACGAAAACATCACCGCGTCATCTAATCCATAGATTGTTTTGATCTGACGATCCATAAGCATTCTCTCCGTTTTCACACTTTCCACCGTTTTCTCTAAATCCTGACCCTATATATATATATATATATATATAACAACTTCTTGAGAGTGAACTAAGTGAAATAATCTTGGCCCTTGATCATTTTTTAGATTAAAAGGGCAAGATTGACATTAGTCAAGTATGTTTAATTCAAATCTCTTAATTTTCTCATCCATTGACTCTCTCTCTCTCTTTCTCTTTCTCTCATTTTTAATTATTTCTCCATCATTTCTTTATCCATAAAATTTGTTTTAATTTTAACTTGAATATTGTTTTTCTTTTATTATCCGTATATATAGATATCATAATATATTGTTTTTAACTTTTTATAATTTTTAATAAATATTGAAAATTTTCTTTGAGATTGAAATTGTAATTATTTTTGGGCATTAACTTATTTTTTTGAATATCTGATGAAGTTATTTATTTTTGCATACATGTGATATTTTCGTTTTCATTAATTTCATAATTTTTTTATGAATCTACTCGTTTGCTAGCAGAATATACTATATGTTGTTAATATACATATATGTAACCATTTTTGAAAATAATACACAGATGTATAAAAGACTATACACGTGTATAAACTAAAAGTTGTGTATCTTGTATAAACTGATAGTTAGCAAGACTGTACACATGTGTATAAACTAACACCTGTGTATATTGTATAAATTGATAGTTAGCGAGACTGTACACATGTATATAAACTAACATCTGTGTATCTTGTATAAACTAATACTAGCGAGATTGTACACATGTGTATACACTAACAACTGTGTATCTTGTATATACGGAAACTAGCGAGATTTTAGGGATTTTGATTATATTGTTTAATAAATGCAATTTACAAAAGACGCAAATACCCTTCTGTCAATTAATTTAAAGGGAAGTTACAACATTATAATTACAATATTGTCATTGTTTAAAAATCTCTAGATGATGTAATCCAATGGCCCAGATTAGTTCACACAGTTCACTCTCAACCTAGTGTTCACTCTAGAACCCTATATATATATATAAACGAGTTCAGGAAAAAACGCTCAAAAGTGTGAGAACGGTGAGAACGCATCCTGGCCCAACACGTGTCACGCGGCATAGAGAAGGGCGGAGGGGCTTTTTTGTCCTTTCATCTTCTGCTTTTCTAGTTCCGCTTTTCCCAATATTGTTTTAATTTTTGGGGTCTAAGATTTTTGGCGTTAACCAAATTCAATAATTAATGGCTTTTAATGGTTTCATTGTATTAACATTTTGGCGTTTATGGCGTTTATTCAAATCGTATGCCATTGGAACCCAGGGGGTCAGGAAATCTATCTGAATGGCGTTTTAAACAAGATGGCCCATTGTTCTATTATTTTTATATACATTTTGGCGTTTGTGGTATCTTGGCATTTTACAATTGTTATATTATATTTCAACCACAGGAAAAAAAATACAAGCGAAGAAAATAAATTAAAAATCCTAATCGGATCTCTCTTCACAATCTTCACTGTCATCAGTCTCTCTCTTCTTTAATAGTACAAGAACTGTCACCAAATATATGGCGTTTTATGTAAAACTTAACAAACCCATCGGTTTGATTATTTTGCCTCTTCGTCTGTTGAAGTAGTTTTTTGTGGATGTTTGGGGACATAGATCTATGACGTGTGGGTAGGTTTTCGCTTTTTCTTCATCTTGATCTTCATCTTTATAATCATCCCACTCTTCAGTGTCATTGATCTCTTCTTCTCATCCAAGCCTTCTTCAAGAACAAAAAATACAAAATGCCATATGACTGGCATCGGTATCTTTTACTTGAATTTTTGTCCATCTCATGCAGCAAAATCTTACTGAATTACTCCCCTCTGCTGACAATTCATTCAGTGAAACTTCACGAAGAACAATACTGAATATCCAAGAAAGCATATTAGCCATCTTTGATTTTTTTATTTTTTTGGCGTTTTACAGTGAGTGGTATTTAGTAGTATTGGCGTTTGTTTTTTTTGGTTTGATCAAATGGAAGTTGCTGAGACGTATCATTTTATAGGATGTCTTTTTGGCGCCTAAGTTAGGCGGTGCATTATTATAATAAAGTATTCGTATTTTCAGTTACTGTTTGTAATTATTGTTTTTGATAAGCTTTATCTTTGAAGTCTGTAACACGTCCCATCTTTCAAGTTTGCCGTTTTAGATTCTAATATAATAAATTTTCCCTATCTTCAGTGTTACTGATTTGTAGTTACTGTTTCTAGTTACATTTTCAAGTTTGTTTTTTATTTATTTTATTTTATTTTTTTATTTTTATTTTTGTTTTTTATAATACTTGTCCAAAGTAATTTTATTATGGTTTGGTAATTTTTGTGGCGTTTTATGGCATGTTGGCGTTTTGACAAGCATTTGGCTTTTTAGCGTTTTTATTAGATATGACGTTGTTATTATATAACAATCAACTGAAAAAGAAAATTAAACAAAATAAATATTGATCTTCTAAATCTTCACTGTCATCAATCCCTTTCTTCTTTTGAAGCATCTTCACTGGCTGTTTCGACTTTCGTATGATTTTTTTTTTTTTTTGAAGTAGTTTTTTTGTCGCAGTGTGGAAGCACAAAGTCTGAAATCAGCATCTTTTTTAATAATATTTGTCCATCTCATGCAGCAAAATGTTATTGAGTTTACACCCTTTCAGCCAAAATGTTATCTTTTTTGGCGTTTTACCGAGAAAAAGAACGCCACTAAATAAACCATCTTAAAACTGTAAATTTGATCATGCTAAAATCAATAAAGTGTTGCTGTATGGTGATGGGCAACATTGTTAATCCTCAATTAAGAAAGATAACTCACAATGTTGTCCACCCCATACAGCTAAACTTTATTGACAACAAAACTCAGTAATGTTTTTGTATGTTTTGGCATTATAAATTGGATGGAAGTTGAGGATAAGTCAATAAGATTTTACTCAATGAAATGGACAATATCTTTAATTAATGATTTTGTCCATTATATTGAGCGAAAGCTTACAGACAACCAAACTGAATTTCTAATAAACGTTTTGGGTTAGAAGATATTTGATGTTTGGGTTTTCTGGCGTTTATCAGACGAATGGTATATATTTAATATGGCGTTTGGGGTTTTGTGTGTGTTTTTAATTGAATGTTTGAGTTGTTGTATATATAGGATTTTTTTGGCCGTTTTTTTAGGCGGTATTTTATTATAATTAAGTTTGACGTTTTATATTTAATGACGTTTTTAGTTAGAATGGTGTGTGATTTTTTGTTTGGCGTTTTATTTTCATGAGATGGCGTTTTGTGTGGAGAAGTCAAAAGACCTTTTTACCCTTAATGAAGCGCGTCCACGTAATAAAATTGATGTTATTTACGAAAACGCCACCGCGTCAATCTAGTCCATAGATTGTTTTGATCGGACGATCCATAAGCGTTCTCACCGTTCTCATACTTTCCACCGTTTTCTCTAAATCTTGACCCTATATATATATATATATATAAGGGAAGGTTCAAATGAAAACCAAATTTTAGTGTGAAAACTAGAAAATTAACTAAAAAAAGCCTAAAAAACACAAAAAAAAAAAAAATTACAATTTTTATATTAAAAATCGCTATTTTTTATATATAAAAAAAACTTTTTTTTAAAAAAAAAAATTTGTAGTACACATGTGTATTATTACACATGTACACTGCAAAATTGTTTTTTTTTTTACATTTTTTTATATATAAAAAATAGCGAAAATTGATATGCAAAAAAAAAAAAAAATGGTATGTTTTTTTGGCTTTTTTAATTAGTTTTCGAGTTTTCACGATAACTAGTTGTTTTCATTTGAACATTCCCCTATATATATATATAAAATTACTCTTATATATAATTACTCTACTAGTGTAAATACACATTTTTTTATAGATTTTAGGATTAGAATACGTGCTTAACAAGATGAGAAAAATTTCTAATAAAAATATCCCATTCACCTCTATACATTTGAACTTTTTAAAATAAATTTTTATTTTTACAGAATTAATATGAAACATAAGAAAATTCTGGATTCAAACTGTTTTATACTCGCATATTTCTGCCATGTTTCAGAAAAAAAAAACTTAAACTTGTAACCTGCTCTATGTGAGAGACGTATGATACCAGTAGAAGAATTCTTATTCTTTTAATGACCACCATTATGGGGTCACCAAACTTTTACATGGATAATAAATCACGATACTCGCTAAAGTAGAAAAAACAAACCTAGTAATGACATTCCTATAAAGTGTAAACCACACCAAATTTGACTTTTTTAATATTCGATTTCAAGAACCATGCAGACCCACTGCATTGACCATTGGGAGAAATATAGACAAACTTTTATGTATGTTAGGTATATTACTTTATTTATGGGATATGAAATAGGATGGAGAGAAACTTATTACATAAACATTTAAGGGAATATCATTTTTTTAAGGGTGACTTTCTTTTTTAGTGACCTAATATCACATCGTCTAAACGGCAGCCTTAGCCAAGATCTGTACGTTGTCTTAACCGGGTTTTCCAAGGGAATATCAATTGAAAATACAAATGAGAGTGTTCGGTATGTTTGTAGTAAGAACCATGTTATAATCTCTTCTATGATTCAGTCCATGTCGGTAGGGGGTAAATCAGCAGAGCCAAGCTTAACCCAATCCTATCGAAGCTCAAGTTTAGCTCGTGACTAGTTTTTCAAACTCTCCTCAAGCTTTATTTATTTATTATAGAGTTATTAATTCATGTATATAGATGTATACTTATTTTTTTATATTTGAAGTTAAAAAATTTATGCATAACAAAATATATATTAATCGTAGGGGGATTCGGTCGGTATAGGCTCGATTGATTACGATACCGGCACTCAGCATAACAACCAAAATATAAAACCTAAAAAATAAAGTCAAATGGATAGATACTTGTTTTAAAGTGATAAAAAATTCTACAAACGAATATCATAATGGTGTCGATAGTGCAAATACTGGTACCAAAGTTTTTTTTTTTTTTTTGGTTGGAATTGACGTGGAATCGACATTGTTGCGAAGGTATCAGTTCGATTCATCATGCTACGGTACCGACATTCGTTATAGCTTGCGATAAAAAACACAGCTACGTTTTCAACGAAATTTATATCGGGAATCATATAAAAAATATTGGTATGGCTAACAAAGGTGTTTGGACAATATCGGTCCAGTTCGTCATAGTAAAGCAAAACAAATTAATTATATTTGACTCGTTCAGTTTTAAACAAATTTTTTATCGGAACAAAGATAAAAATAAGCATGTTGCAACCGTATATTTGGAAATTTATAAAGCATTACATTATATCATTAGAATAACGAAAAAGGTAAACAACATTAGTTTATAAAAAAATGTGAAGTAGTTTTTCATAACATGTAAGATTGTGCTTCAATTAGATGTACATAATTACTCACAGCTTGTTCTTGCAAAAAAAAATTATTTTGAGACGTAAACAATGTATAGATATACAAAATAAGTTTAAAATTAATTATAATAATAAAAAACTTTTAACACTTAAGATAGAATAAAGACTAATTGATCTATTGTTCATCATCGGCGAAATGCATAATTTTATCATAGTTTTACATATAATAATAATAATAATAATAATAATAATAATAATAATAATAATAATAATAATAACAACTATCATATAAATGTATACTTAAAACATTGAATAATTCTAATGGGGAGGGGGTTTGCCACTACAATACTCGCAGTCTTGTTATTATGGGTTTACTTGAATAATTCTTATGGATTCATCATCTTTAGCAAAATGAGTTCTCATATACCCGATCCATATAAGATGGGTCCGTCCTATTTGATAGTACGTAGTCCAAATTTAAGGACACGGCCAGTCCACAGGGTGGGCGACTGCCTAAGGCCCAAACTCCACCAGGACCCGAAAAAAAAAATTCTTTTTTTAATATATATATTAAGTGTATACATAGATGTTTTATTTCCAATCTTTTTTACTCCCTTTGTTTCCTTCTAATTTTTTTTTTCCAATTTTATTTTTCCTTTTCTATTACTGTTTTGTTTCTCTTTTTCCCTATTTCAATTTTAAGTTTTCTTTTTTAGTCTATAACTTAATTTACTCAGTTAACTGCCATTTTCGTCCCTGTGGTTTGGTCACTTTGGCCATTTCAGTCCATTTTTCAAAAATGCGCCATTTTCATCCCCCACGTTCTGGAAAGGTGCCATTTCAGTCCAAAAATCATAACCCAGTTAAGTCAGTTTGTAAATAAGGACTGATTGTGTAAATTTGTAACATAAAGGACTGATTGTGTAAATTTGAAAAATGAACTGAAATGGCAGTTAACACCACCACCACTAGCCCTGCCACCACCACCACTCCGCTGCCACCACCACCACCACCGCCACCACCGCCACCACAGCCACCACAGCCCTGCCACCACCACCACTCCGCTGCCACCACCACCACCACCGCCACCACCGCCACCACAGCCACCTTAAGCTGCCCCCTGGAACATAGATTTTCCGGCAAGTTCCCGGAGAAGTTATTTTGTGCCACGTCGAAAATCTTGAGGTCGGAGTACCTTCCAAAGTCCGGTGAGAATTCACCGGACAAATTATTTGTAAAAATTCGGATATCATGCAAGTTAGGCAAGCGCGCGATACCCGCCGGAAGTTCACCAGATAATTGATTGATCATGAGAGTCAAGTTTGTCAAACTCATAAGATTTCCAAAACCGTCTGGGATTTTTCCAGTCAAGTTGTTTGTAGAGAGGTCAATGATTTGCATGTTCATTGCTTCAATTGCATCTGGAATTCCTCCTGTTAGATGATTAGCGTAAAGATAAACTTGTGTTAAGTTTTTTAACAAGAAGAGATCACTTGGTATTGTTCCAGTGATGTTATTCACAGACAAATCTAGCAACTCCATTGCCGGCATGCCAGACAAATTTCCTGGTATCTCTCCGATCAGGTTGGCTTCCGTCATGATAAAAATCCGAAGCTTGTTCAACTAAAAGAAACTCTGAGGAAGTCTTGATGGAGTAAAGGAATTAAAACCCAATAATAACTCTTCAAGATCATTCAAATAACCGATTTCCTCCGGGAAACTGCCGTTAAACAGGTTCGCGTGTAGTTGCAGCGACGAAAGCTTCGATAATCTCGAAATACTCACCGAATCTCTGA
This sequence comes from Helianthus tuberosus, assembly GCA_030545235.1. Taxonomy (NCBI): domain Eukaryota; kingdom Viridiplantae; phylum Streptophyta; class Magnoliopsida; order Asterales; family Asteraceae; genus Helianthus; species Helianthus tuberosus. The sequence continues at coordinate 170,708,854 of CM060366.1, read as the reverse complement.
GGAAGTCTCCTGTGAAGTTATTACCAAAGAGACTAAGGTACCGAATCTTTGGTGATAACCGCGATATATCATCCGGTATTCGGCCCACAAAGTAGTTTTGAGAGAGATCAAGGTACCGGAGATTGGTGCAGTTGTATAGAACAGTAGGAAATGATCTGGTGATGTAATTGTAGTTTAGATCAAGATGGGTTAAGTTTTTGAGGTCACAAATGAACGGCGGAACGGTTCCGGTGATGTCTTGGTTGATTATGGTGATTCCGGTGACGGTGGTGGCCGTACATGTGATCTCCGGCCATGTGCATGGGTTGGTGGATTGGTTCCAGTGGTTGAGGGAGGGTGGGTTTGACCAGAATTGTTTGATGTTTAGGAGGGTAGTTTGGTCATTTTGGGTGGTGATGGGTTGTGAAATTACGTGAAAGGTTCCGGCGGCGGCGGCGGTGGTGGTGGTGGCAGTGGCTGTGGTGGCGGTGGTGGCTGTGGTGACGGTGGTGGCGGTGGTGGTGGTGGTGGCAGCGGAGTGGTGGTGGTGGCAGGGCTGTGGTGGCTGTGGTGGCGGTGGTGGTGGTGGTGGCAGCGGAGTGGTGGTGGTGGCAGGGCTAGTGGTGGTGGTGTTAACTGCCATTTCAGTCCATTTTTCAAATTTACACAATCAGTCCTTTATGTTACAAATTTACACAATCAGTCCTTATTTACAAACTGACTTAACTGGGTTATGATTTTTGGACTGAAATGGCACCTTTCCAGAACGTGGGGGACGAAAATGGCGCATTTTTGAAAAATGGACTGAAATGGCCAAAGTGACCAAACCACAGGGACGAAAATGGCAGTTAACTCTTTACTTTTTTATTTTATTTATTATTTAAATTAAGTCTAACAAAACAATATTTGAAATGGTCTTTTTTAAAGATACAAAAACTAATGAAACGAACACGTTTTGGGCGTGTTACCACTATATTTTTTTGGTTTTCACTTTCATTTGCTATAACACATGCATCGAAACAAACAAAGTTTCCACCCGACGCAACGTGCAGGTTTGATCACACTAGTGTATATATATTTTAAAAAAAGATATATTTTAGCAGCCCATTTGAATTATGTACTAATTCAAATATATTTAGTTTTTATTTACAAAATTGATTTATTGACTTTATATTATAGAGGCCCGTTTTTTTTACTGGGCTCAAAATTTTTCAAATATTTTCAGAGACGGCTAAAGATTATGTTTCTAGAACAATGGGCAAGAAGAGGAAGGGAGGAAAGTGTCTTCAAAGTAAAAAGAAGATGAAGAACAAATTAAGAGATCGAAACAAGAAAAACGATTAGAAAATAACAAACAAGTACATGTGCAATAAATACCTTAAGGATGAATGTGAGATTCGGCATCCATAATCGTCTTGTCGCACCGGATTTTCATTCATGAAGATTAACGTGTGGAACCATTTTGACCCGAACCCGTTTTGACCCATAACCCAACCCGTTTGTCAGGTCTAAAGGACACCTAAGGATGGAGGGAAATAAAAAATTTAAGTGAACAACTTCAAGATTGGTAACCAGAACCATAAACAAAACAAAACATGATTACAACACTTGAGAAAAATGTAAAACTAATTAGGGTGAGGATCAAATAGGAAGTTTATTTTGGCTAGAAAGTATAGGAAGCAATAGGATTAGGACATGTGACAAAATTTAAAATAAAGAGTAAGGGTATTTTAGTCGATCTTATCCTTTTCTTCTTTCTTCTTCGTAACATCAAAACCCACCATCTTCAACCATTTCTTCACATTCTATCTCAATAATCACTACATTATAGTGCGATTTTCGTCACCAATCAATGATTCAAACACCCGATCAACGTGTTTTTCAGCTTTTTTGAAGAAAACCCAGTTTAATTTCATACAAAATCTCGTTTTTTCGGGTGATTTTGAAGATAATCACTCGATCCGTTCGATTCGATCTCTGATAAGTGTTTCAATCATTCAATTTTCGTCAATCGTTGAAGAAACCGACTTCGATCCATGTAAGAAATTCTTTAATTTCATTTTTATTATCTGGGTTTTTTATTTAGTCATTGCGTTTTATGATCTTGGCGGGGGTCCGGGGGCAGCGCCCCTGGTAGCAGGGTCCCAGGGGCGGCAGCCTCTGGCGGGGTCCAAGGGGCAGAGCCCCTGGCTGGGGTTGAGCTAAGACATTGGTTCAGACAATTCACAGCACAGACAAACCTATTGTCCTGGTTCAATGCGTTTTAGAGAGAACACTTTCTTTGATGTTTTTAAGCCGTTGCGTTTTAGAACTAAGACATTTTTATGTGTTTTCTGGCCATTACGTTTTAGAAAAACACATTTTTGAAGTGTTTTTAGTCATTGCGTTTTAGGTAAATGTCACACCCCGAAAATACCACATGCGGAAACCCCCCGCGAGGCGTGTGACGTACCAGGATCTAGCCACCAATCACATTGAACTCATAAAAAGATTTGAAATAAAAGCTTTCATTAATATAAAGCGTTACAAAAACATTAAGTGTAGTACATCGTGTTCAGCGGAAGCATAATACATGTTTAACTAAAACCCAAATATATAAAATAATTTAGTCTCGTTTCAAGTTTCCAAGTTCCTCGACCCATGACCACTCCAGCATCCCAGACAGCAAGTTCCATATCCATACGTACCAATAACCTGCGAGCATGCACACACGTGTATCAGACAACGCTGGTGAGTTCATAGTTTTACGAAAACGGTTGTTACCAAGTGTTTAGTTCAGTTCATTGATTACAATGTTGATAATACCCGAATACAAGACGGCTCCTGATTTACATTGCCCTTTCTCCAATGCTCCTATCAAAGCATTGGTCATGACTAGGTCATTAGTTCAACACCCGTCCTCTCAGGTACGGGGTGAGGTTGCCAAACCTAAGTAGCGCTACTAACTAATACCTTGTTACCTCTCAGGTAACCAAACAACAAGGAGGGACTTTAAGGGTGATAGGAGAATTTCCATGAGAATCATTTCCAGTGTTGTTGTTATCGTTACGAGAATTTCTAGTACTGTCATTATTCCCTTGGTTGTTGACGTCTTAACTTAACAACAGTCAATCCTCGTTAGTGTCACCTTCGTTTCCATGCTGTAGACTACGATTACGAGTTCTTTGATGTTGACATGACTGTTGCCTCTAATGTCATTGCTGGAAACGGAGCCCTACGATCTTTCACCAACCAAATCCATCTTTTCACATCTCGTGCCACATCCTAGGGCGCTACTCATTGTGTTGGCAGTTACCTATGCCACACTAAAGTTAGTTGTCATTGTCTATGTCCCGATTGATTCGTAAGAGTTGGCTCCCATAAGTCGCTGACTAGGGTTAAAGAACCGATTGGCATCAAATTGCTGATGTTCGTTGTTGGTAATCAGGGTCGTCCAAATACTGAAGTCGGTAAAGTACTCATCATTTTGTCCACCGATGCTGCAAGTTATCTGAGTAATACACGGTATGTTTCCAGAGCGTTGCAGAAGTGATCGCACTTCAGGGTCTAAGACGTCAGTACATCAAGTTCCAGCAAACAAAGAGGAGTGAGGAAGATATAGGCTGATCATTGACGCTACAACATCCACTCAGGGATGTTCGTACAAGCACCTAATATTCTACACAGTTCGCTAGGCGTTCAGACGGGTGTTCAGGTAATACTCGATAGCTTCGAGATTCGCGAGAATTCAGAGAGGAGTGAAAAGATCATGTTCAAGTAGGAGGCAATCACTGCCATGAACCCTATAGGTTTGTTGTGTTTCACATCGATCAAATAACGGAACGGAACCCCTTATTCACTTGTTAAGCCTCACTGGGACTCGCATGCACCCCACATTATTATTATGTGTGCACCCACAATAATATTGTGATTTGCATGCTCATCTCAGTTCCTCCTAACTCATGTTAAATGGTTCCTTAAACTCGAATGCCAAACAGAGGTTATCAAAATGATAAGATCACAAGTATCTAAGGACTATGACATGCTACCAACGCATCATAATGTAAGCAAGCAGTTCATGTAATCATGCTATAGTGACGAGTGTGTGTTTGTACGCTACATAAACAAATGTACACTAGTCATGTAATGTAAACCACAGATGAAAAGACGAACCTTGCAATCTGGATCTGAGTGTCATGGTCGTATCCTCGTTTTCAGAACAGTTCGGTTATAGTCTGGTTTTATAAAAACGTTTCAAAACCAAGTTCACTATAACCAGTGGCTCTGATACCAAACTGTCACACCGACAAAATACCACATGCGGAAACCCCCCGCGAGGCGTGTGATGTACCAGGATCTAGCCACCAATCACATTGAACTCATAAAAAGATTTGAAATAAAAGCTTTCATTAATATAAAGCGTTACAAAAACATTAAGTGTAGTACATCGTGTTCAGCGGAAGCATAATACATGTTTAACTAAAACCCAAATATATAAAATCATTTAGTCTCGTTTCAAGTTTCCAAGTTCCTCGACCCATGACCACTCCAGCATCCCAGACAGCAAGTTCCATATCCATACGTACCAATAACCTGCGAGCATGCACACATGTGTATCAGACAACGCTGGTGAGTTCATAGTTTTACGAAAACGGTTGTTACCAAGTGTTTAGTTCAGTTCATTGATTACAATGTTGATAATACCCCGAATACAAGACGGCTCCTGATTTACATTGCCCTTTCTCCAATGCTCCTATCAAAGCATTGGTCATGACATTAGTTCAACACCCGTCCTCCCAGGTACGGGGTGAGGTTGCCAAACCTAAGTAGCGCTACTAACTAATACCTTGTTACCTCTCAGGTAACCAAACAACACGGAGGGACTTTAAGGGTGATAGGATGAGTATATTATCCAACATTCCAGATTTACCCAAAAAAACATATTCCTCTCATAAATACCCATGATTTACCCAAAACCAATCCCTCTCAGGGATACCCAAAGACTGTCCCAACCACTAGGGACGCATGCTCAAGAGAGATGAACTCACCTTTGATTTGCTCGGTTAGATTAGCTTCTTGATTAACAGTTGATCAATCAAACCCTACCGTAGTTACCAGAGATAGTCAGTTTCATGAATTCATAATTCACGCATTCATCGCACATGGTACTCAAGTAACAACAAGCCTAGCACGTATCATTACGGAAGTCATAGTAAATATCCAGGTCACAGTTACATTCATGACACAAGTTCATATTACACTATAGCACACCTCAAGTGGTTCGTTTCCTGTTTGAGTGAACATGCAATTTATAACTAGAGATCATGCAGCACAAATAACCATATATTTATATACCGTATCATTACATAGCTTTATATACCGTATCATTACATCGATCCCACAAGTTACCGGCCCGGTCCAAATATTTACAACTTAAGTCTCTATCCTAACTTTCAAATTCAACTCGTGGCCCAACACGAGTAGCCTGTGGATCGAATATGAAGCCCAAAATATAAAGAATCCCCTACGGCCCAGTTCACAACCACTTTTATGTTGTCCAATACTTGTGAGTGTATGATCCAAACTCAGTTTTACATCCAAACTCATGTTATCAAGTCAAACTGTTCCAAATAAAAACAACCCTTCACCCCTTAATTGTTACCTAACAATTTTACACCTTAATTGTTTAGCCTACTCGTAACCCTTATGTTTAGAAGCACCCATGTTAATATACAAATTAAACATCATAAATCCCACATGAAATAACAGTCACAATAATTAACAAAATACCTATTTTCTAATCGGTTTGTCAAACCCCTTATTGCCGCCACTTTATTCAAGATTATCAACTATGTCAGATCCATTAATTTTACAGTCCAATTAATTGCTTTAGTTGTCAGCCCACTACATAATCATGGTCCAATAAGCATTTAGAGTTCAATTTGTTTGTCAGCCATGAATTCTCAAGACAATTGAGTGGATAATTCGGTCCAATCAAAGTTGATTTGCATGTAATGTTTTAAATTGGATTGTCGGTCAATGTTATTGATTCTAATCATCATCTATATCATCAACAGTAACTACTAGTTTACTCACACAACCAATACTTATCATATTATTCATCATACCAAATCATATTATTCATCACACCAACATATGTGTGACAATAGTTCTAACAACATAAATCCAAGACACATTAGTTTATGTATAGATCCCTAACTTTCATACAGTTACCACATATCATACAACACATACGATTAGTTCATGATCATCAATCTATGCGAACAATCAAAGTATCACATCCTACCACTACTAGTCTATCGATAATCATCAAGCATGTTCCATGTTCGTGACAATGATTTAACATCGATCCACCAGTTATTCATATCATGCATACAATTAAATACAAGTAATAACATAATAATCACAATAAGGAATCTTGATCACAAGGATGTAACTGACCGAGGAGTGATGAAGGTACAATGCGGCTGGAACGAGAGGGAAACAGTGTCGTGCCGCGTCGACAACGAAGGGGGGGCTGCCATCGAACTCGGGAGAGAAGCCTGGGGTCGTCGTCCATTGTAAAGGGGATTTAGAGTTTCCTAAAGATGGGGAATGTCACAACCCCCGCCCCCTATCTGTCCCGGGAATGGGCGGCCGCGAACTCAGTGGCGGTGGTATCATTATTTATTAATTTGGCAGCGGAAATTTCATCAGGACCGTAGTTAGGAAATGTTTATCAGAGTAAAACCACCATATTTTATTTTAATAATCATATGGGTAAAACCCAAGTTTCTTATTACAATATACTCATAGGGATAAACCCTACTTTATTTAAACCATCGTATTTTAGATAACTTTTACAGCCACAGTTTAACAAGTCGTCCGTGCTCTCAAGCTGGCTTTTTACTACTTGGCTTTCACATTGTGTTACCTGAAACACGTGTTTAAAAACATTTGTCAGTGGGAAATACTGGTGAGTGAATCCCAGTTTAATCAAGAAATATTTTATCAATTAAAACAGTATTGAGAGCGATCACATTGTTTATTTCTACACAATTACTCATTCAGTACTTGCCACTCGACCGGATCTATGGCTATGGTCAAGTTACACATTGGCTAACTTGTTGTCCAATTGTAACGGATTGTCGTATCGACATACTACTTGCAAGTAGTAAATTTTGTATACAAAACCCCATAATACCGGCAGTAATTGAAGAACTACAAAGACTCAATCACCGCTTAATCACATTGTAAACAATTAAGGTTTTGTAAAACATTACAAAAAGGTTAACAAAAAGAGGATAAACTCACATTGCTATGTTAGACTTCGCGTAAGGGTTTCCTGGATATAATCTATAATTTATACAAATGTACTTTGGTTAGTATTATAACCCTTTGAAAATATTAATGATACCCTCCCCGAGACGGCCTTCCAACAACTACGTCGGGTAGAACCACGACAGTTGTTACGGAACCCTAAATCAATCGGGCAGCGTAACTATTACGAAACTGGGGTTATAATACTTACAATGGAGTAGAACCTTGCTAATTAGGGGATATAATACCCGACTATAAGCTTATATCTTCAGAAATTCGAGATTGAAAGAAAGAAATGAGCGACGGAAAACGAAAACTGATGAGTTCTATTTATAGTGCTGATATTCGACTCTCACGCGGCCCGCGTAAGATAAGCACAAGGCTTACGCGGTCCGCGTCAACACTTGGTCAACGCATAGCTTAGCTGATTCGATGTGTAGGTCCGCCACGATGTCGACACGTGTCGGCCTAGGATGTATCCGCGTTTAATGATCTCTAGCGGCCCGCGTTAACTAAACAAGACTCTTACGCGGCCCGTTTGAACTAAAGAAATCAATGATATCAGGTTTAAACACTGATACCGCCCGCGTAATTGGTTAAGGTGGGTGTACGCGACCCGCCTTGGCTTATTAATTCTTGTTTTTAATTTATTTTATATATTATAACATAATTCGGGCTCGGTTTTCACATACGGGGTGTAATTAAAGACATATTGGGACATTCTAAAATATACTAGGGTGTTAGAAATATTATAAGGGTGTCGGTTTTACCGAGGGTTGTTACATTCTCCCCACCTTGTTTTAAATCTCGTCCTCGAGATTTTGGGTTATGAAATTTCCTCGAAGTTAGATCAAGTCTTGTAGCTATCAACAATAGTGTCAAAACGTCTTGGGAAGCATCTAGTGGATGAAAGTTCTGAAACATTGTCTTTTGAGCAGAAAATCAACTTATCTGGTCTTGAGGTAGTGTAAGAATAATAGACAAGATGATTAAAGCAATATGAGATTGTCAAAAGAGTTATGTTGTTAACAGATAAAAATTTTCTAAGTAATTAAAGTTTCTTTATGGAAAGGGTAGTCAGATTTGTTACAAGAGGAAGTCAAGTTTCAGTTATATTGGACCATCTGTTAATCAAGTAGAGCTCGTAGCTTATTATTTACAACTGACAAAAATGATATATGTAAAAAAAATGCTTAGCAGACGAATCCTTAGTGAGATTTTTCTAAGAACTTTGAAGAATTTAAGAAACATAATTGTTTCAATTAGTTCCAGGAATTATTTAACTGAACATGATATAATTTTAGGTTCACAAGATCAATGGGGACATATGATTTGAATATAAAAGACTTTTAGGGATAATAAGATTCAATGTCAAAAGAGAACTTACCTTGTTTGTTTAAAAAGCACGTTGAATTAATAATCTCAATTGAAGATAGAAGTATGAAAAATGATTTGTCAATAGTCAACCCAAAAATCAGCAACGTTTATTAAAATAGCAAAGGTACACTGGATAATACAATAGAATTTAGTGTATCATAGTCTTAACACATAATTGTATCAAGATTGGATGATAAGTCAAACGAATGATGTATGATTAGGGCTTATTATTAGCACAGGCTGCAAATTTATACAGACACCGCAAGGTGTTCTAGTTACTGAAAAAAAATTTAAATAATTACGGTGACCAAATGAATTCACCATTTTCGAAATTAACTGAAAATTTCAAATGAAGTAAATCGGGATATTCAAAAGATAGGATGTTCGAAAGAAATAAATATTATAGGATCAATTCAAGAATAAAGGAAATGTTGGAGGTACATTGGAATAAGAATCTTAACACAAAATCGTATTAAGACTAGTTTAGGATAATGAGTCAATAAATAGACAATTTCGTACCTCAAATGTGAAAATGAAATAAGTCCAAGTTTCAAAGAAATCGCCACCTCAAGGTGTCATGTATTAATAAATGATGGATTAGAGTTGTAAACTTTGAATAGGTGTACTATGATTTAAACAAATGAATTTTCATTGAATATGATGATCTCAATTCATCATATGGGATTTTGAATCAAATGTACAGGAGCAAATTCAAATAATTTGAGCTTGGTGTGGATATATTCCAATAATGGATATATGTATTGATAAGAATAGTTTCAATCAGGTAAGTAATGTTTGAAAAGAAAAGGAATTATCCAAGAAATTTGTTGGCTTGATTATCAAAAGTCAACATTTAGGTTATAGATTATCAGAACGAATGTAACGAAGTATAAAAATTCAAGAATAAATGATCTTTTGAAATGAATTTTCATGCATGCCAAGCAATGTATGAGCAGCATATGGATTTGTCAAGAAATGAGACAAATGAGTATTGGCTTTATGAAAGAGAAATAAAGACTTCTTATTATAAAACTTGGATCAAAATCAAAAGTCAATTTAATACTTTAGTACTGACAAAACGTAAGGGTGCTTTTATTGAAAGTTTGAGGTTGTCTCTGGTGTTGGTAGATTTTTATGCGTCCTCCATAACTTCATCTAGGTTTCTGGCCTCATTGTCGGGTGCCTTAGATAGTTTTGGGCAGTGGTAACGGAAGTGACCCGGATCTCCACATTTATAACATACATTGGTTTCCCTTCTCTTTCTACATTTTTCTTCTGTATGTCCAGCCTTTTTGCAGTAGTTACAACGGAGTATCTTCTTAGAATGGTATTTCCTTGCGTGCTTTTTGCTGTTGTAGGTAGGCTGTGCAGTTTCTGATTTCATTCCTTTATCCTTGGAGGATTTGTTAGAGTAGAATTCCTTATAGGAGTAGCCATAAGTTGTGGTTTCCTTTCGTTTCGTTTGGGAAATGGAGTTTTGATATGAGTATCGCAACTTCCATTGATACTAGGGTTAGGTTTGAAGTGATGGGTATGCTTACAGTGGATAGTAGGATTCTTGTTTATAGGCACAGAAATCTTAATAGCTTCAATGATTGAGGGTATGGCATTTGATATTCCTTGAGCTATTATATTTTCTAGAGTGTTTTTATCCCAAAATTTTTCATTACCAGTCCGAATTTCTTGATCACATGTTATTTCCTTTGACATCTGAATTACAAACATGTTCAGATATAATTATTACAGTATTAAGTAATCATGCATGCATATTTTGTGTAGCACACTTATAGTTATAACTATTCGTATTTCATGTTGGTAGATACAGATATGTATATTTTATAAGAGAAATACATATATATTGTTTCTCCCTTTTGTGGGATGGCTTTTCTCTATACTTCCTTAATTTAATTATATTTCCAAAACTCATGACTGGATAGGTATTTAGAAAATAAAGATAAGAACTTTATATGAAATCCGTTCTGGACCCTTTGTTAATTTTAAGAGATGGTGCTATTACAAATATCCTTAAGGTATTTCCTGAATTAAAGATGGGTGAAATAGGTTTTGAATAAACATATAGGTTTCCTTCTTTAAAAAAAAAACTTATCCTTTTTCAAAAGATATTTGTTTATAGATACTATCAAGAAAATCGTGTCTTGCATATATATATTAATATAAAGTTTTTAAAATTTCTTGTAATGCATTCATATAATATCAATTCAAAGAATTTCCTATTATATAACTAGCTTGTATTATTTAATTATTATACCTTAGCCATTGACTCGAATACTTTTCTTTATAATTTAGGATACACAATCCTATAACTAATATGACTGGTTAATCTTATAATCTTATATTAACTATTTCCATGCATAAGACCTATTCTGGACATACCTTAATATTAAAGAATGATAGAATTGCTTTCATCGTTTAGTTAGGCCTTTCTACGTAGTCTAACCAACCCAAAAAAAAAATGATTTTATTTAATCATGAATACCCATCATATTCATTTAACCATTTATTTTATTGCTAAGTATTTTAATAGAAATCTTTACAAGTAATCTCAACATCAGTTATTTCATAAAATTATGAAAGTATGAAGTTTTATGGTCAACTAGTTATAAATCAGAAAGGATAAAATGAAGTGGTAAATTGGTGCACCTGGGTTTCAAAACTTGTTTTGGCCAGATCCACTAAAGCAATCTTTTTAAAAATTTTCTTACTTCTTAAAATCCTTTCGGTTAATTTAATAGCTTTGGTTTTATTTGTTTAAATATAAATCATTTTGAAACAATATTATTAAGACCACAAAGTTGTAAAGCTTTATACCATATATTTCCAGATGTATTTTAAATCAAAGTAAATGATTGGTTCTAAAAGAGAGTTATAAACATGACTGTTTTGTTAATAACTAACTTAGTTTGATGTATATTAACAATTGAAGGTAATTAAATACATTTTTATAGGTATACAAATGATTACATTTGTACATTTTATATATCAGATCTAATGATATATATATGACAATATTAAAACATGTATTAATAATAAATCAAGTTATTATTTTAACTGATCAACTCCTATTTTTAAATAAAATATTTCATGATTCTTTTAACTATTTTAACGTATACATATTTGAGTAGGTGATATTAATTATCACAGATAAATTTCTAGTTAAACATTTGGGTACAATTATAAAAAAATGGATTGATTAAAAACGGCAAACCTTACGACTTATATATATATATATATATATATGTTTATTACAAACTATAACTAGAATTCAAAATATAATAGTGATTATGCATCTGTAACTTATTTTAGTCTATCTAAGTTATAGGAGTATTAGGCTCAACATGCTTTTATATAAGGTTTATTCTATCTCCTGTCTCTACTAAATTGTTTATCTAATAGGCGAAGTTCCTTTAAAGTTTCTAGCTCATAGATGGCATGGATGTTAGTACTGGTTTGGTGGTCCAACTATTTAATATAAGTTTGCATTTACCGCTGTAGTGGCTAACATATGGAGATTTACCCATTGTCCATCTAATTCATCTTCCCATGGTAGGTTATTGCCTGTTTCCTGAGTTTGAGTATTTATTTCCTGAGTAATTATCAATTCCTTTGGTTGTGATTTCTTTATTCTCTTTATTTTCTCTTGACTCTTTCTAATAATCCTATTTCTCTTCTTAGTGGTAAATGGTTTCTCAGATTGTGCCTTACGAATAAATATTCCTTCCTCAGTATCTGCTGAGTATCCTGAGGGATTTGGTTGAAATGAGGTTCCCTTATCTTTTGGTGAACTATCTAGTTGACGATAGATGTTCGAAATTCTTTGCTTACCCATACTGTAAACTAACAAATAGTCAAATAATATAAAACACATAATCACATAAGTTATTTCCTAACACAGAATTTAAAATTTAACTGTCAGCAGAACACTTCTTTGGCTTGAACCAGTGGCTAGGCTCTGATACCACCTTCTGTCACAACCCCCGCCCCCTATCTGTCCCGGGAACGGGCGGCCGTGAACTCAGTGGTGGTGGTATCATTATTCATTAATTTGGCAGCGGAAATTTCATCAGGACCGTAGTTAGGAAATGTTTATCAGAGTAAAACCACCATATTTTATTTTAATAATCATATGGGTAAAACCCAAGTTTCTTATTACAATATACTCATAGGGATAAACCCTACTTTATTTAAACCATCGTATTTTAGATAACTTTTATAGCCACAGTTTAACAAGCCATCCGTGCTCTCGAGCTGGCTTTTTACTACTTGGCTTTCACATTGTGTTACCTGAAACACGTGTTTAAAAACATTTGTCAGTGGGAAATACTGGTGAGTGAATCCCAGTTTAATCAAGAAACATTTTATCAATTAAAACAGTATTGAGAGCGATCACATTGTTTATTTCTACACAATTACTCATTCAGTACTTGCCACTCGACCGGATCTATGGCTATGGTCAAGTTACACATTGGCTAACTCGTTGTCCAATTGTAACGGATTGTCGTATCGACATACTACTCGCAAGTAGTAAATTTTGTATACAAAACCCCATAATACCGGTAGTAATTGAAGAACTACAAAGACTCAATCACCGCTTAATCACATTGTAAACAATAAGGTTTTGTAAAACATTACAAAAAGGTTAACAAAAAGAGGATAAACTCACATTGCTATGTTAGACTTCGCGTAAGGGTTTCCTGGATATAATCTATAATTTATACAAATGTACTTTGGTTAGTATTATAACCCTTTGAAAATATTAATGATACCCTCCCCGAGACGGCCTTCCAACAACTACGTCGGGTAGAACCACGACAGTTGTTACGGAACCCTAAATCAATCGGGCAGCGTAACTATTACGAAACTGGGGTTATAATACTTACAATGGAGCAGAACCTTGCTAATTAGGGGATATAATACCCGACTATAAGCTTATATCTTCAGAAATTCGAGATTGAAAGAAAGAAATGAGCGACGGAAAACGAAAACTGATGAGTTCTATTTATAGTGCTGATATTCGACTCTCACGCGGCCCGCGTAAGATAAGCACAAGGCTTACGCGGCCCGCGTCAACACTTGGTCAACGCATAGCTTAGATGATTCGATGTGTAGGTCCGCCACGATGTCGACACGTGTCTGTCACACCCCGATTTCCACGTGTCACCGGTGGGCCCGGTGGGGGAGTATCGTGACGTCATGGTTGGTAACGTAATAGTCAAACAACACAATATTTAATAATGCACAGCGGAAGCAATTGAAATTATGATACAACCGAATTTATTATTGTAATATCAAATGTCACAATATTCGGAAATTTATCCACAGAAGGATCGGCAATAAATAGGAAACAATTGTTCAACAGACTTCGGCATCCTAAGCTTGCGAAACTTTTAACGATGCTAAGGAGAAATCACAGCCAATTACGCTTAGTACCTGCATTTAATCTTTTTGGGAAAATACGTCAGTTTACACTGGTAAATACAATCAACTGACTCATTTTGGAAAATGATTGAAAATTTGTTTGGATGCACAAGGCATAAACATTTTTATTTTAACTTGGGAGAATCATATAATATTATAATCTTGTGAACGAATTACATGTTGCTTATGCGTTCAGTCGCCCGGAACTAGTCCGGGTTAAAGATCAATAAACACACCACTTCAATGAGTTATACACGGGAGTACGCCTACACCCCGTGCTCAGGTCGTGGCCATCTCGTAAGATGATGCCAGGGATATCCGGGACATGGTCATTAACCCCCCAAAGGCTGTAAAGTAAACAAGACTGTTTAAAACGAGCCGATCAAATTATTCAACTACCCACTAAGCGTGGAGATTTGATGCCCGATCAAGCGGTACGCTATGTACCGTAACCCAAGCCCGTATAGGGAAAATAAGTTAAAAGTATTTACCTGATGCAAAGTATAAATCACAATAAGCAAAATGCACGTAGCTTTTACTGGTTCTCCTAATCTGGAACGAAGGTTTAATATAACCTATTAGAATACTAACGGGTCTTTTATTAAGCTTAAGCTTAGACCGGCTAGTTTCAAAGATACGGTTCGTACGCACGATTAGGCGAAGACCGGATAGAATGTGATTTAGACCTGACAAGTTCAGAGACTTGTTTAATATGGGTCCTTCATGCACATTCTGGATTTTGAGATTAAACCAATAAGGTTTGACCCGTTTCGGCTAATTTATGTAAACTTGTTACATAAACCGAACCGAACGCGAAATAAGCGTAACGGGTATCCGTAAGAGCCATATACAGGTTTCCTAAGTTAATATGCTTCAAATATGTTGTAACATCAGTAGGATGTCTTTCATTATGCCCCGAACTAATTTAAACACAAACTATGCCCCGTATGGGTAGTTTGGTCATTTTAAAGTTTGTAAAAGCGTTTAGATGTTTAACTGAGTTACAGGTCTGATGTAAACAGCAAACATACTCAATTTGATGAGTTATAACAGTAGGCTAAAGCATATATGTGAAATTTATCATTTATAACCAAACTATGCCCCGTAGGGGTATTTTGGTAATTTCACATAAGCCGAAAAGCTCAAAAACGAAGTCTGAGTTATTTAACCTTTTCTTACTGTTAAAATATCATAATTTGCCTCATATATCAGTAGGTATCAACCCGGGTATGTTCAATATGATTTTAAAACATACTATGCGTTAAAAACGCTAAATAAGGCGATTAAAGGCCATTTCTGGGTTTGATACTTAAATCTGATATTTTTATATTTCCAGAAGGCTTAAAATAAATTATTTATCATATGTGATCAGTAGCAAAAGGTTTGGAGTCGTTTAGATATGTAAAACTCATTTTATGGCCCGTAAGGGCAAAACCGACATTTACCGAATTAAGCCTACGACTATGAGTTATGCTCAGCCTAAAATTAATTAAAAATCTTTAAAAATCTCAAAATAATATATTACATCAGTGGGTATTAAGTTTGATACCAAAAAGTAGGCTTAACTAGGCTGTACGCTAATTACGCCATTTTATTAACATAAAGCATTAGATTTGCGATATTGAGCATAACTCTTAATCTATAAGTCAAACTGATGTCAAACTTTGCATACAAGTTTATATATCAGTAACTAAGGTTTCTACACTTTTACATTTTCATAAATCACGTTTTAAGGTAATAAGGGCATAACGGTCAACATATGAGCAATTAACGGAAATCTGCATATTAATTGGATAACTAGTGAACCAAGGTGTATAATCACAGAGGGTTGTTCTAACATGTAACCTAATCCAATTTAAGCTCTGAGGCATTTCTAAAACATACCTAAACGGGTCAGAACTGAAAGTCAAAGTCAAAGTGAAAGTCAAACTATGTGACTTTCGGTTCCGAACCGGGTCAAAACAGGAAATAGTCGGGTTGAACATGTTCGGACATGTTCTTACACTTATTACTAAGTTATAACAATGATCAAACAGGTTATATATGTTCTAGATAGCTAATTATGCATAAATGACATTTTAAGCATCCTGTTGACTTTTTACTTAAAAGTTTGACCCGACTTTTGACCTGGTTAGAGTGGTGATCAGGGGAAACCCTTTTGAGGTTTTATTACCCACATAAATACCAACTCATAACTACTTTTAATTCGAGATATAACTGAGCCATTATAGACTAATCTCGAAGTCAAACCGTAATTACGACGGTTTGACTTTTAGCTAATTAAACAAGCTAAACTCAATTAAAGAAGGACTAGTAGACTTACAAGAGTCCTTTGCACTAGATATGATCAGTTGGACCTGCTTGAGAGCTCCAGAATTGATCACAAATGCAGATGAATGTGTGATGAACAATGTTGCACATAATGGCCTTATATAGCACCTTAATCACCACAATTCCTTGACACTTGGGGTCTACAACCCACCACAATTGATCAACACTTGTTCCCTAGTGCTTAGGGGTGCCTAGGGGTCGTCCACAAGTGAGAATTACCGGCCTTATTGGTTAAAATCGCGTTTAACAGGCTGTTACCTGTTTTTCTGCATCTGACGTCGCCACGCGGGCCGCCTCCCACTTTGACAATTCTCACGCGGGCCGCCTAGCCTGCGAAATCAGATTTTTGATTTTTCTTTGTTTTCCAAGTTGACCTTTGGCTTCACGAAGGGGCAACTAGGGTTATTTCTTGCATTTTGACCCCCTTATATTTACCCACAAGGGCTTTAGGACTTATACCCACTTTGCCAAGTCCCTGAACACTTCCGGTTAACCCGAAAAGCCTTAACTTTCAACGTTAACACTTTAACCCCTCGCACACGAATTTGATCATAACTTTCTCATACGATAACGAAACTTTATGAAATTTTAATCGTGCATTCTAGTGAGCATAATTTATATTTACAAAGCTTCGGGTTTGTCAAAAGGTCACTCAGAGGTATATCTTTAACATGTTGACACATTTAACCCCTGTAGTTTGTAATCTCTCACTTTTAGCTTCGTATGATCCATGATTTATTCGTTTGATGTTATGAACATCATGTAGGGTTATTATGAAGTATATTTATTCACTGTTGACACTTAGAATCCGTATAATCACATACTTTCCATGTTTGTCAACTTTAGTCCTTTTATAACATTCTTTCACACGTTCAAACTTTATGACACGTGTCAACACATTATAGGACGTGAATTTTCGAGGTGTTACATCCTCACCCCCTTAAAATAAATCTCGGCCCGAGATTTACTGAAATAAGTAAGGGTAATTTTCTTTCATCGTGGATTCAACCTCCCACGTGAATTCGGGACCTCTACGGGCATCCCATTTGACCTTTACAATAGGTACATGCTTCCTTCGAAGCTTCCTTACCTGTCGATCTTCAATCGACAAAGGTTTTTCAGCAAATTTTAAGCTCGCGTCTATATGCACATCTGTATGTGGTATAACCTGTGATTCGTCAGCGAAACACTTCTTCAGATTGCAGATGTGGAACACATTGTGAATTCCACTGAGCTCTCCCGGTAAGTTTAACTTATAGGCAACTGACCCGACACGTTTGATAACCTCGAAAGGTCCTATGTATCTCGGGCTTAGCTTGCCTTTCTTACCAAACCGCATCACTCCCTTCCAGGGTGACACTTTAAATAGGACTTTGTCACCTACTTCGAAGTGAAAATCCTTACGTTTTGGATCAGCGTAACTCTTCTGCCTATCCCGGGCAGCTTTGAGACGGTCATGAATCTGGACTATCTTGTCCGTTGTTTCAAACACTATCTCTGGTCCTGATAATTGGACATCTCCAACTTCTGCCCAACAAATGGGCGCTCTACATTTTCTACCATATAATGCCTCAAAAGGCGCAGCCTTAATGCTGGTGTGGTAGCTATTGTTGTGGGAGAATTCGATTAATGGTAGGTTCTTATCCCAAATCGATCGCACATGCACGTAACATGTCTTCCAATGTTTGCATAGTACACTCACTCTGACCGTCAGTCTGAGGATGGTAAGCCGTACTAAAGTTCAAACGTGTGCCCAAAGATTGTTGGAAACTCTTCCAAAAATATGACGTGCATCTAGTATCTCTATCAGAGATAATAGCTACAGGTATGCCATGTAAGGCTACAATCTTATCAACGTATAACTGGGCTAGCATATCGGAGCTATAAGTCTCCTTGATGGGTAGAAAATGTGCTGACTTAGTTAGTCTGTCAACTATAACTCATAACGTATCATTTTCTTTCCTTTTCTTGGGTAACTTGGTAATAAAATCCATAGTTACCATTTCTCTACTTCCACGTAGGAAGTTCAGGCTGTTGTAGCAAGCCTGACGGCTTTTGATGCTCGGCTTTGACTTGCGCACATGTCAAGCATTTAGCTACATGGGTGGCTACAGACTTTTCAAGCCTATCCACCAATAATTTGCCCTTAGATCCTGGGTAGCTGATGGCAAATTCTTAATCGTTGCCTAATTAGGGTCGCGGCATTTAATACGTGAGTAATATGAACCGTCTTTCTTATTTAACAATATAAAACCCTCAGAAGATTGAGTCAGGCTATATGTGCCTATGTCTTAAAACCTACTAAATCAAGGTTTCGATTTTTCCATAATCGATATGGAGTTTTTCATAATACTCCAGCCCACGGCGGGATATTAATCTTAGTTCTACCTGTCTTCCAGGAGGTAAGCAGGGGAAACTTTTGAGAAGATAATTAAGATACAAGGAGGCTACAGAGATTTTCCATATCTCAGGCTCCAGTTCATCCACCATTACTCGTGTCAAATAGGTGACACCTTTATGTTATAAGTCTGCGAATTCCTTAAATCGGGAACATTTACTTGAAAAAAAATTTCCATTTTTTTTGGATATCTTCTTTGAATACTACTAGTCGACTTTAGTACAATATGACCATTGGGATATCTCAGGGGTTCCATGTATTAAACCTCCATGCTGATCAGACATGGAAATAATCTATGGGACACACTAGGATACGCCAATCCTCATATGACACTTTAATCAAACATAGTTTGGCATTCGCAGGCGATAGAAAACAATGAGAAAATAATTAAAATAACATATGTTGTCGTACTCTATGCAAAGAAAGAGTGCTCTTAGATTTTCGGAAGGATTCCTTGCCGATCTATAAGAATCGGTTACTATGGTTTCCTTGGTAGTGATACCTTGTGGATGATAATAAAAATTTTTGCTAAGTTTATTGTTCATGAAGATTTATTATTGCCTGTATTAAAAACAGGACTCTTAGCAGAAATTATCATTGATAAATGATAAGGAAGTTTATTGTACAAGTGCTTATATTCAATTAATAATGGAAGTTTCACAAACTAGGCACCTAGCTCAGTTGGCTAGGCGCGCGAAAGGGTGCGGCCGGCCTAGACCCAGGTTCGATTCCGGGGATGGCCAGTTCCACCATTTTTTTGTGTTTAATTTTAATTAATCGTACGGATACGTGTAATTATGAGAGTTGTCTCGTAAGGAGTCTTGATAATTAATTGCTTCTTATCACCCACGATATGGGCTTGGTTTTATCACTAAATTGAGTCCTTGCATTTAACGGAACTAGGTCATCAAAAAAAATGATTCCTAATGGATATAAAACATCCATCTATTAATGCTGAAGCAGTCTCAGAGGTATACCGGCTTCTTACCGAACTTTCGTTGCTTTTTATTAAGCCTGTACTTGCTCTCTTTCTCAGATTTCTGGGAGTTATTCTCCTTCTTTTGGTTCATCCTTCATATACGAAGTGTGAACAAAACCTCCTCTCATGAGTAATTGAACATGGTTTTTAAATGAAATTCAGAGCGAGGAGCATTCGGCTCTTTAGATTATTTCATGATCTTTCCATGGTCCTTTCAACTGCTGCGTCAACCACAGCTTGAAGATTAACTCCATTAATATTGAGGTTTACGTTTGTAGTTTTTATTAACTTTCGTCGCCTTATTAGCATTGCGACTTTCGTCTACCTCATCCGAGTTTTCCATACTCGAAACTTGGTACTAATCACCAAGATTTAACCATTATTAGTCATCATCCTGATGACCTGACTTAGGTTAGCCACGGCATTCATAAACCGTATGGGCTATTCTGTTCCGTACATTCATAGTGAATGTTATTTGAACGTATTTCCATTATATTTAGCCTAGGTCACAACGGGACCATCAATGGTATGCAAAGTTTGGAGCGAGTCCAATACCTGCTTGACAGGGGACCATAATGTCACAACTGTCTTTGTCACTAGGACGATTATAAATAGCTCAAAGGCTTTTATTATATATATATATATATATATACATATATGGCATAGAAGCCTGTCTCGAGGGACGTAGAAAAATATGGCATAAAGCACAGTCATGAAGGACATAAGTAATCATATGGCGCGAAGGCCTTGTCGTGATGACATTTAGATATGGCACAAACGGCCTTGTTATAAGGACATTCATCAAATTTGGTACAAAGGCATGTCACCAGAAATGTTAACATTTAATATGTTAACTTGTCACGAATGACCAATTATAGTACATAGCCTTGTCCTTAATGACTTTAAAACATAACTCGATGGTCTATTTTTCAAGGACCTTAATTTATAAGCCGCAATCTTATTAGATTAGGGCTTCAAGGTTTGAACGTGGTTCTTCACCTTTGGACAGGGAGTCATAGACTACAACTGTCATCGTCTTGAAAGACGATTCTTTTGGCAGAAAAATAAGCCAATCAACATCACTAATGGATGTTTATATATAACCATCGTATCTAATGATATTAGTCATGATCACATCGATCATATTGACTATTAGGTTTGGGTATAATCACACCATTTTGAACAGGGGATCATAAAGATCACTACTATCTTTGTCTAACCGACACTAGAATAAAGTTTAGCCCGTAGGCATTTCATCACGATGGGTGTTAATATTATGATCATCATACTGAGGATACTAGTCAGGATCGCACTGATAGTATAGACTATGGGAATTGAGTATAGTTCACCCCCTTGGCAAAGAATCACAAAAGATTACAATTGCCTTGTCTCAGTTGGACGATATAATATAGCCCTTAGGCAAAACATCATTACGGATGTTAAAATTTTTAATCATCGTATTGATGATTTTTGTCATGATCATATTGATCATATAAACTATTAGGCTTGAGCATAGCTCACCACCTCGGACAGGGAATCGTAAAGATCACAATGTCTTTGTCACACATGGACAGTATAATTTGGCCTATAGGCGAAAACATCACTCATGGATGTTTATAATTGGTTCATCCTATTAGATGCTATAAGTCATGATTGCATTAATCATATTGACTATTTGGCTTGAGCATAGCTCACCACCTTAGACAAGGAATCATAAAGATAACAATGTCAATGTCTCAAATGGACAATATATTATAGCCCGTAGGCAAGACATCCCTAAAGGATGTTAAATAATATGATCATCGTACTAGATGATATTAGTCATGATCGCATTGATCATACAGACTATTATGTTTGGACATAGTCCAACATTTTAGACAGGAGGTCAAAGACCACCACTGTCGTTGTCTTATCGGACAACAAGTTTAGTCCGTAGGCACTTCATCACCAACGGATGTTTATAATATGATCATCTTATAGGATGATATAAGCCATGATTCCTAGATCACTAGGCTAGATTTGAGAATTGGAAGAACCCAATATAAGGATGACTGTTGTGATTTTCTCGAGTCACATTTGTCAAGAGTGCTAACACATTTCTAAGTGTTAACAAGGATCTGAATCCCTTGAGTAGGTTTCACCATCTTGGTCGCGTAGGCTAGGTTTCACCTTTAAGATTTCCTTTTTAAACTGCATACTGACAGGGAAGGAAGGATATTTATTTTTATTCAGGATTTTTTTTTTATCATAAATCCTAATTCATAAGTTAATAATAGCACAAATGGCCTAGTCGCGTAGACGAGTTAAATTTATAAGCCATGATTTCGGAGAATCGAGGCATTAAGGTTTGAATCAAAGTTCATTACCTTTTTCTTGACAGGGAGTTGTAGGCTACCACTGTCTTTAGTCTCAGAGGACATTAACCGTAGTCCGTAGGCACTTCCTTCTAAGGGATGTTTATTACAGAATTGTCCTTAGGGAAATTCATTAACCATGGTAAACAGAGACCATATTTGGTTAATTTATTAATCATATATTTATTTAGGATTTCTATTATAATTTATCCTAATTATAAAACATTAACAGTTTTATCAGTGGCACCCAGTGGCCTGGTCACATGGACAATTATAAATTATAAGCTTATGATTTCAGAGAGTCAAATCATGAAAGTATATTGGCACAATAGGCCTAGTCGCAAGGACAATTATAAGTTGTAAGCTATGATTTCAGAGAATCAAAGCATGAAGGTATACTGGCACAAATGGCCTGGTCACAAAGGACATTTATAAATTTTTAAGCTATGATTTCAGAGAATCAAAGCATTTGAGGTTTGAACCTAGTTCATTACCTTTATCTGACAGGGAGTCATAGCTACCACTGTATTTTGGCTCATGTAGAAATGAGCAAGGCCCGTAGGCACTATATTACCATGTATGGTTAAAATATGATCATCTTAATTGATGATGTAAACCCAGGATTTAGAGATCATTAAACTGGGTTAGGGATCTTTTGAAGAATCCTTAATAACGTGTGTGGTTTCCAACGAATCACATCTGATGGGAGTGTTAACATGTTTTCAGATGTTAACTGGAATACGAATCTTTTAAACAGGTCTTACCATCTTGGCCCGGTCTTATAATTGACCCGTAGGCTAGGTTTCACACTTAAGATTCTTAATTAATAATTAACGCAGAACAATTTTAAATTGAGGTGTTCATATGGATCTAAATCTAATTATGGAACTACCATCTTGGCCTGGTCTTAAAATGACACGTGGCTAGGTCTTGTCCTTTTTAGACTTTGCCATTTTATTATAATGGTAGATCTTATAAAAGAAATGTTATTTTACATTTATTTAATATTCCTTATTTAGAATGAAAGTTTAAACTTAATCATTCCACTATATAAAAATAAAAGTATAAAGTTGCCCTAAGCGGGACTTAAAAGGAATAATGTGTCCTTGGAGGGACTGAAAGATAATTATGTCCTTATAAGGACTAATAAGGAAACGATCTTCAGTAAAAGGAGTTTCTTCTTCATTTTATTTCTGAATGCTTTCTCCTTGGATGCTCGTTTCATTCTAGCCGTGGTACGAAGCTCAGCATCTCAGGGCTCCGGGTGTGGAGAACTCTTATTACGGCTTCTTCGCTTGGCGACGTATCCAATAAAATTTGGAAGTAAAAAATTTCTAGATTAGGATTGAGAATATTCCTAAGTTAAGTCTAGACTCAGAAGGTTTAGATATGTGCAATTGTGTAACTGAGATTAAACACTAAGGCTAGTGTTTAATTCACTCAGTGTTGGCTCTGATACCAACCTGTCACACCCCGATTTCCACGTGTCACCGGTGGGCCCGATGGGGGAGTATCGTGACGTCATGGTTGGTAACGTAATAGTCAAACAACACAATATTTAATAATGCACAGCGGAAGCAATTGAAATTATGATACAACCGAATTTATTATTGTAATATCAAATGTCACAATATTCGGAAATTTATCCACAGAAGGATCGGCAACAAATAGGAAACAATTGTTCAACAGACCTCGGCATCCTAAGCTTGCGAAACTTTTAACGATGCTAAGGAGAAATCACAGCCAATTACGCTTAGTACCTGCATTTAATCTTTTTGGGAAAATACGTCAGTTTACACTGGTAAATACAATCAACTGACTCATTTTGGAAAATGATTGAAAATTTGTTTGGATGCACAAGGCATAAACATTTTTATTTTAACTTAGGAGAATCATATTATATTATAATCTTGTGAACGAATTACATGTTACTTATGCGTTCAGTCGCCCGGAACTAGTCCGGGTTAAAGATCAATAAACACACCACTTCAATGAGTTATACACGGGAGTACGCCTACACCCCGTGCTCAGGTCGTGGCCATCTCGTAAGATGATGCCAGGGATATCCGGGACATGGTCATTAACCCCCCAAAGGCTGTAAAGTAAACAAGACTGTTTAAAACAAGCCGATCAAATTATTCAACTACCCACTAAGCGTGGAGATTTGATGCCCGATCAAGCGGTACGCTATGTACCGTAACCCAAGCCCGTATAGGGAAAATAAGTTAAAAGTATTTACCTGATGCAAAGTATAAATCACAATAAGCAAAATGCACGTAGCTTTTACTGGTTCTCCTAATCTGGAACGAAGGTTTAATATAACCTATTAGAATACTAACGGGTCTTTTATTAAGCTTAAGCTTAGACCGGCTAGTTTCAAAGATACGGTTCGTACGCACGATTAGGCGAAGACCGGATAGAATGTGATTTAGACCCGACAAGTTCAGAGACTTGTTTAATATGGGTCCTTCATGCACATTCTGGATTTTGAGATTAAACCGATAAGGTTTGACCCGTTTCGGCTAATTTATGTAAACTTGTTACATAAACCGAACCGAACGCGAAATAAGCGTAACGGGTATCCGTAAGAGCCATATACAGGTTTCCTAAGTTAATATGCTTCAAATATGTTGTAACATCAGTAGGATGTCTTTCATTATGCCCCGAACTAATTTAAACACAAACTATGCCCCGTAGGGGTAGTTTGGTCATTTTAAAGTTTGTAAAAGCGTTTAGATGTTTAACTGAGTTACAGGTCCGATGTAAACAGCAAACATACTCAATTTGATGAGTTATAACAGTAGGCTAAAGCATATATGTGAAATTTATCATTTATAACCAAACTATGCCCCGTAGGGGTATTTTGGTAATTTCACATAAGCCGAAAAGCTCAAAAACGAAGTCTGAGTTATTCAAACTTTTCTTACTGTTAAAATATCATAATTTGCCTCATATATCAGTAGGTATCAACCCGGGTATGTTCAATATGATTTTAAAACATACTATGCGTTAAAAACGCTAAATAAGGCGATTAAAGGCCATTTCCGGGTTTGATACTTAAATCTGATATTTTTATATTTCCAGAAGGCTTAAAATAAATTATTTATCATATGTGATCAGTAGCAAAAGGTTTGGAGTCGTTTAGATATGTAAAACTCATTTTATGGCCCGTAAGGGCAAAACCGACATTTACCGAATTAAGCCTACGACTATGAGTTATGCTCAGCCTAAAATTAATTAAAAATCTTTAAAAATCTCAAAATAATATATTACATCAGTGGGTATTAAGTTTGATACCAAAAAGTAGGCTTAACTAGGCTGTACGCTAATTACGCCATTTTATTAACATAAAGCATTAGATTTGCGATATTGAGCATAACTCTTAATCTATAAGTCAAACTGATGTCAAACTTTGCATACAAGTTTATATATCAGTAACTAAGGTTTCTACACTTTTACATTTTCATAAATCACGTTTTAAGGTAATAAGGGCATAACGGTCAACATATGAGCAATTAACGGAAATCTGCATATTAATTGGATAACTAGTGAACCAAGGTGTATAATCACAGAGGGTTGTTCTAACATGTAACCTAATCCAATTTAAGCTCTGAGGCATTTCTAAAACATAGCTAAACGGGTCAGAACTGAAAGTCAAAGTCAAAGTGAAAGTCAAACTATGTGACTTTCGGTTCCGAACCGGGTCAAAACAGGAAATAGTCGGGTTGAACATGTTCGGACATGTTCTTACACTTATTACTAAGTTATAACAATGATCAAACAGGTTATATATGTTCTAGATAGCTAATTATGCATAAATGACATTTTAAGCATCCTGTTGACTTTTTACTTAAAAGTTTGACCCGACTTTTGACCTGGTTAGAGTGGTGATCAGGGGAAACCCTTTTGAGGTTTTATTACCCACATAAATACCAACTCATAACTACTTTTAATTCGAGATATAACTGAGCCATTATAGACTAATCTCGAAGTCAAACCGTAATTACGACGGTTTGACTTTTAGCTAATTAAACAAGCTAAACTCAATTAAAGAAGGACTAGTAGACTTACAAGAGTCCTATGCACTAGATATGATCAGTTGGACCTGCTTGAGAGCTCCAGAATTGATCACAAATGCAGATGAATGTGTGATGAACAATGTTGCACATAATGGCCTTATATAGCACCTTAATCACCACAATTCCTTGACACTTGGGGTCTACAACCCACCACAATTGATCAACACTTGTTCCCTAGTGCTTAGGGGTGCCTAGGGGTCGTCCACAAGTGAGAATTACCGGCCTTATTGGTTAAAATCGCGTTTAACAGGCTGTTACCTGTTTTTCTGCATCTGACGTCGCCACGCGGGCCGCCTCCCACTTTGACAATTCTCACGCGGGCCGCCTAGCCTGCGAAATCAGATTTTTGATTTTTCTTTGTTTTCCAAGTTGACCTTTGGCTTCACGAAGGGGCAACTAGGGTTATTTCTTGCATTTTGACCCCCTTATATTTACCCACAAGGGCTTTAGGACTTATACCCACTTTGCCAAGTCCCTGAACACTTCCGGTTAACCCGAAAAGCCTTAACTTTCAACGTTAACACTTTAACCCCTCGCACACGAATTTGATCATAACTTTCTCATACGATAACGAAACTTTATGAAATTTTAATCGTGCATTCTAGTGAGCATAATTTATATTTACAAAGCTTCGGGTTTGTCAAAAGGTCACTCAGAGGTATATCTTTAACATGTTGACACATTTAACCCCTGTAGTTTGTAATCTCTCACTTTTAGCTTCGTATGATCCATGATTTATTCGTTTGATGTTATGAACATCATGTAGGGTTATTATGAAGTATATTTATTCACTGTTGACACTTAGAATCCGTATAATCACATACTTTCCATGTTTGTCAACTTTAGTCCTTTTATAACATTCTTTCACACGTTCAAACTTTATGACACGTGTCAACACATTATAGGACGTGAATTTTCGAGGTGTTACAGTGTCGGCCTAGGATGTATCCGCATTTAATGATCTCTAGCGGCCCGCGTTAACTAAACAAGACTCTTACGCGGCCCGTTTGAACTAAAGAAATCAACGATATCAGCAAAAGAGAATTTCGTCCCGAAATTCACCAATGACAGCAAAAGTTGGTTCAACCACCTGAACAATTGAGGATGTTAGAGTTTTATCAGACTTTTACGTTCCCACGTGAACTCCGGTCCACGTCTTGAGTTCCAACGACTCTCACGATTGTCATACAACTATGCTAACGAACCTTGACTTCCTGGTCCATGCTTTCGACAGATCCCCTGATACCACTACTAGTCATTAACCTTAGGCTCTAGCAAGGGTATCACAAGCGTTTCACCGGACAAACACTACCTTAGATCCGAGACACAATTGGCATCGTGCACGTTACCCAATTTTCGGGTAACTCGAGTTTGTAAGCCATGTCACCGATTCGTTCCAGAAATCTGAATGTCCCATCGCATCGTAAACTAAGCTTGCCACGTTTTTCGATTGCGTACTGCACCCTCCCAGGGTGAGACCTTCGATTATGACACGTTCGCCTACCGCGAACTCCTAGCGTTTCCTAAGCGATTTTCGATCCAAACAATCTTCCCAAGAGTTTCAAGCACAAGTCCTGGACCTGTGGTTAGATTGACACCCACCTTAATCTAATCAGGAGATTAGCATTACAGTTCATACAATGCCCCAAACAGAGCTGCCTGAATACTAGAATGGTAACGGCTGCAGTAGAACTCACCCAAAGGTAAGTGTTCTTTTAAATTTTTACTAAGTCTTCAGGTGTTAGAATGGTGCGTTTACTCTGACCGTCTCTCCTACAGCGATACGTAATGCTCTTGTCTATACGTGAGCCAAGAGTGTTGTGTAGTGCCTGTCATAAATCAATCATAGGTCCAAATCAGAGGTAACAGGAGTTGGCACCTAGTGTCTGCTAACCGCCTCTCTCAGAGAAACATTCACAGCTATAAGGACTCGTCAGTTTCCTTGATTGCAAGAAAGTGTGCTGGTAACGTTAGACAGTCAACGATCACCCAGGTGATATTGTTTTCGTTTCGAATTCTAGGTCATATGGGTGTTTTCTGGTTGCTGATACTTCACCTTTGACTTTCCCACAAGTCAAAGATTATTCCCATACATAGCTAGGTGGGCCTTCATGCCCGATCACCGGTATAAAGTTTATAGATCCTAATAGCTCTCATCAGAACCCTGACGACTAGAATATCGAGGCTGGTGTGTATTGTTCAACGCAAGTTCCCTACGGTTGCCATATAGTGGGGTTCACCTTCGTTCCATGAAGTAGCGAATATCGTCTGACCTGCTAAAGGTTGCTTCTCCATGCTCCGCATGGGTTCAACTTGAAAATCCTCTTCCTTCAGTGTTTCGGTTTGGACAGGCGAGTCAAATCAGATAGGGTAGAATTGCTGGTGTGCTGCGAGGCTCAATCGCGTCTAGGCTCCACAGTCGAATTCATTCAAAGGTTTCATCCGATGATGTCATTACGTGTTTAATTCCTTCGAAACAGGGGTACGCGGGAGGCCCTTGTGATCGGTCTAAGTAATGTATTCGGTACCGTCCAAGTAATGCCTCCAACATAAATCCAAAGACCATAGTTTCCATTGAAGGTTGTGATTCGTGCAACTCTTCATGTAATTCCACTACGTAAGCCATCACTTTCTCGTGTTGTATCGGCGTGTAACTGGGACTCTGATTCGAATCATCATGGTATACCACTAGATCACCCGCATCCTCAGGTAAAGGCGATGCTCAGTGCATTGCAGAGTCGGTGTTCGAAACTGAAAAGACGTCCTCCTGTTTTGCCTTCCATGAGCACAGCACCCTGCTGTGCTAACGGGATTGTTGTATCCTCGAAGGGATCTTTGGTGTTGATCAGGTTCTAATGAATGGATCTTGGCGAGATCCATGCGTATTCCCACTTCGTTGTTTATATGTCCAAAAATGTACCTCTCGAATCTAGAAGTTACCTTTAACAAGACTTCGTGCGTAGTGGCTCCTCCCTCAGAAGCTCTAAAATAAAATACAAATGCCGCCCAGAACGTCATCAACAAACACGGTCGATTCTTGTGGTCCATAAAGCTGCTGGTGTGTTGATCAACCCAATGATCATGGTGTACAAAGTTGAAATGGCCATATTGCATTCGATATGCCGTTCTAAGAGCATTCCCCTTGGACTTCCTTCTGATGACAGTTCGTTCGTTAGTCAATCCTCGAATGGAAGCTTGTCCCTCGCAACTCGTCGACAGGTTGTCCATACATGGTCGAGTCAAACGCTTCCTGACCGCCACCTTGCTGAGTTCTCGATAGCCAGTACATATGTCCCTCAATAAGGCTTATCTTCACGGATATAATCGGGGCTCCCCGGAGCAAAAACTAGGTCCGACCAAACTTCCGTCCCACAGTTTCTGTAGTTGATTTGACAGTTCTTGCAACCCTCCTGGCGCAAGACGGTAAGAAGTATGAAGAATCATGGCTGCCTCTAGCGTGAGGTCAAACTGAGAGTCTATCTAACAGTCGTGGAAGTAAACCTGAAAGTTCCTCGGGTAACACACCGAGAAGAATCACGAACAATTGGTGGATCTCCGATCCTCTTTTCCTTAGCCTTAATATCAGTAACGGTTGTTAACGTAGCGGGGTATTCCCTCCGTAGACACTTCTGGGCCTTCATAGCTGAAATGGCGCTAACCCTTGCGCCACTCTGACGCTTTTAGAACGGTTAACGATTTTCCACTAGGAAGAAGGATACGCAAAATTTTCTTCTCACAGGGTGTATCTGCGCAATATCTAGATAACCAATCCACACTAACTGCTGCATCGTATCTACCAAGGATAGTAGAAGGGAGGTCGATGTTGTACACTCGTCCCACAAGGTCGAGTTTGCATCCCAACAAGCATATGAGGTTCCAATTGACTTACCATCAGCCAATTCCACAACAGATTCGGTTTCAAGAAGCATCAGGGTTAAGCAGGGCAGAGATGAAGCGTTTAACTACTCATGCTAGCTACCATGTTGCAAAAATCTTGGCGTCGCCCACGCCAATCCTAAATGCCCTTCCATGAGTATCATTTCCAGTGTTGTTGTTATCGTCACGAGAATTTCCAGTACTGTCATTATTCCCTTGGTTGTTGACGTCTTAACTTAACAACAGTCAATCCTCGTCAGTGTCACCTTCATTTCCATGCTGTAGACTACGATTACGAGTTCTTTGATGTTGTCATGACTGTTGCCTCTAATGTCATTGCTGGAAACGGAGTCCTACGATCTTTCACCAACCAAATCCATCTTTTAACATCTCGTGCCACATCCTAGGGCGCTACTCATTGTGCTGGTAGTTACCTATGCCACACTAAAGTTAGTTGTCATTGTCTATGGCCCGATTGATTCGTAAGAGTTGGCTCCCATAAGTCGCTGACTAGGGTTAAAGATCCGATTGGCATCAAATTGCTGATGTTCGTTGTTGGTAATCAGGGTCGTCCAAATACTGAAGTCGATAAAGTACTCATCCTTTTGTCCACCGATGCTGCAAGTTGTCCGAGTAATACACGGTATGTTTCCAGAGCGTTGCAGAAGTGATCGCACTTCAGGGTCTAAGACGTCAGTACATCAAGTTCCAGTAAACAAAGAGGAGTGAGGAAGATATAGGCCGATCATTGACGCTGCAACATCCACTCAGGGATGTTCGTACAAGCACCTAACATTCTACACAGTTCGCTAGGCATTCAGACGGGTATTCAGGTAATACTCGATAGCTTCGAGATTCGCGAGAATTCAGAGAGGAGTGAAAAGATCACGTTCAAGTAGGAGGCAATCACTGCCATGACCCCTATAGGTTTGTTATGTTTCACATCGATCAAATAACGGAACGGAACCCCTTATTCACTTGTTAAGCCTCACTGGGACTCGCATGCACCCCACATTATTATTATGTGTGAACCCACAATAATATTGCGATTTGCATGCTCATCTCAGTTCCTCCTAACTCATGTCAAATGGTTCCTTAAACTCGAATGCCAAACAGAGGTTATCAAAACGATAAGATCACAAGTATCTAAGGACTATGACATGCTACCAACGCATCATAATGTAAGCAAGCAGTTCATGTAATCATGCTATAGTGACGAGTGTGTGTTTGTACGCTACATAAACAAATGTACACTAGTCATGTAATGTAAACCACAGATGAAAAGACGAACCTTGCAATCTGGAGCTGAGTGTCATGGTCGTATCCTCGTTTTCAGAACTGTTCGGTTATAGTCTGGTTTTATAAAAACGTTTCAAAACCAAGTTCACTATAACCAGTGGCTCTGATACCAAACTGTCACACCCCCAAAATACCACATGCGGAAACCCCCCGCGAGGCATGTGACGTACCAGGATCTAGCCACCAATCACATTGAACTCATAAAAAGATTTGAAATAAAAGCTTTCATTAATATAAAGCGTTACAAAAACATTAAGTGTAGTACATCGTGTTCAGCGGAAGCATAATACATGTTTAACTAAAATCCAAATATATAAAATCATTTAGTCTCGTTTCAAGTTTCCAAGTTCCTCGACCCATGACCACTCCAGCATCCCAGACAGCAAGTTCTATATCCATACGTACCAATAACCTGCGAGCATGCACACACGTGTATCAGACAACGCTGGTGAGTTCATAGTTTTATGAAAACGGTTGTTACCAAGTGTTTAGTTCAGTTCATTGATTACAATGTTGATAATACCCCGAATACAAGACGGCTCCTGATTTACATTGCCCTTTCTCCAATGCTCCTATCAAAGAATTGGTCATGACTAGGTCATTAGTTCAACACCCGTCCTCCCAGGTACGGGGTGAGGTTGCCAAACCTAAGTAGCGCTACTAACTAATACCTTGTTACCTCTCAGGTAACCAAACAACACGGAGGGACTTTAAGGGTGATATGAAGAGTATATTATCCAACATTCCAGATTTACCCAAAAAAACATATTCCTCTCAGGAATACCCATGATTTACCCAAAACCAATCCCTCTCAGGGATACCCAAAGACTGTCCCAACCACCAGGGACGCATGCTCAAGAAAGATGAACTCACCTTTGATTTGCTCGGTTAGATTAGTTTCTAGATTAACAGTTGATCAATCAAACCCTACCGTAGTTACCAGAGATAGTCAGTTTCATGAATTCATAATTCACGCATTCATCGCACATGGTACTCAAGTAACAACAAGCCTAGCACGTATCATTACGGAAGTCATAGCAAATATCCAGGTCACAGTTACATTCATGACACAAGTTCATAGTACACTATAGCACACCTCAAGTGGTTCGTTTCCCGTTTGAGTGAACATGCAATTTATAACTAGAGATCATGCAGCACAAATAACCATATATTTATATACCGTACTCGTGGCCCAACACGAGTAGCCTGTGGATCGAATATGCAGCCCAAAATATAAACAATCCCCTACGGCCCAGTTCACAACCACTTTTATGTTGTCCAATACTTGTGAGTGTATGATCCAAACTCAGTTTTACATCCAAACTCATGTTATCAAGTCAAACTGTTCCAAATGAAAACAACCCTTCACCCCTTAATTGTTACCTAACAGTTTTACACCTTAATTGTTTAGCCTACTCATAACCCTTATTGTTTAGAAGCACCCATGTTAATATACAAATTAAACATCCTAAATCCCACATGAAATAACAGTCACAATAATTAACAAAATACCTATTTTCTAATCGGTTTGTCAAACCCCTTATTGCCGCCACTTTATTCAAGATTATCAACTATGTCAGATCCATTAATTTTACAGTCCAATTAATTGCTTTAGTTGTCAGCCCACTACATAATCATGGTCCAATAAGCATTTAGAGTTCAATTTGTTTGTCAGCCATGAATTCTCAAGACAATTGAGTGGATAATTCGGTCCAATCAA
Source organism: Helianthus tuberosus (assembly GCA_030545235.1). Taxonomy (NCBI): domain Eukaryota; kingdom Viridiplantae; phylum Streptophyta; class Magnoliopsida; order Asterales; family Asteraceae; genus Helianthus; species Helianthus tuberosus. Next base: position 170,675,727 of record CM060366.1, on the reverse strand, counting down.
AGTTGATTTGCATGTGATGTTTTAAATTGGATTGTCGGTCAATGTTATTGATTCTAATCATCATCTATATCATCAACAGTAACTACTAGTTTACTCACACAACCAATACTTATCATATTATTCATCATACCAAATCATATTATTCATCACACCAACATATGTGTGACAATAGTTCTAACAACATAAATCCAAGACACATTAGTTTATGTATAGATCCCTAACTTTCATACAGTTACCACATATCATACAACACATACGATTAGTTCATGATCATCAATCTATGCGAACAATCAAAGTATCACATCCTACCATTACTAGTCTATCGATAATCATCAAGCATGTTCCATGTTCGTGACAATGATTTAACATCGATCCACCAGTTATTCATATCATGCATACAATTAAATACACGTAATAACATAATAATCACAATAAGGAATCTTGATCACAAGGATGTAACTGACCGAGGAGTGATGAAGGTACAATGCGGCTGGAACGAGAGGGAAACAATGTCGTGCCGCGTCGACAACGAAGGGGGGGCTGCCATCGAACTCGGGAGAGAAGGCTGGGGTCGTCGTCCATTGTAGAGGGTATTTAGGGTTTCCTAAAGATGGGGAAGGAGTTGTATTTTTATAATAACTGTATTTACGTAACATGAAGAGAAAGAGAGGATGGGCCGAACTTGCTTAATGGTTGTAGCGGCCCAGTGACATTTGTGACCGGCCCAAAGTTGTTTTGCAAAAGAAATAATATAACATTTGTCAACTATTGTTTGTCAAGAGTAAATTGCCAATCCCCTACTGATGTGTTTCGAATATATTGGCCACCTCCACAATTTCTTTTGTTCACAATTCTTATTTTCATGTCATCCATAAGTCAACCTAGTGACACCTACGTATGAATTGAAACAAAAATAATTAATGTATCATTTAAGTTCTCATTTAATTTAATTGCACTCTTACAACAATTTGTAAAAACCGGATTGCGAAACAAGTGATTCGTAGAGAAAGGGCCTTGAAATCTCGAGTTGTCACAGTAAAACACATTTTTAGGTGTTTTCACTCCATTGCGTTTTAGAGAGAACACTTTCTTTTGTTTTTTTAGGCCATTACGTTTTAGAAAGGAGACATTTTTAAGTGTTTTCTGGCCATTGCGTTTTATAAATAAGACATTTCTTTGTGTTTTTTGTGCATTGCGTTTTAGGTAAAACACATTTTTATGTGTTTTCAGTCCATTGCGTTTTATAAAACAGACATTTTAAGTGTTTTCTGGCCATTGCGTTTTAGAAATAAGACATTTGTTTGTGTTTTTTGTGCACTGCGTTTTAGGTAAAACACATTTTTATGTGTTTTCAGTCCATTGCGTTTTAGAAAGTACACTTACTTTTGTGTTTTTAGGCTATTGCGTTTTAGAAATAAGACATTTCTTTGTGTTTTCTGACCATTGCGTTTTACAAATAAGACATTTCTTTATGTTTTTTGTGCATTGCATTTTAGAAAAATGTCATTTTTTAAGTTTTTTTTTTCATTGTGTTTTTAGGCTATTGCGTTTTAGGAATGGGCATGAGTTTCCCCTGTAGAAGCGTCCGCATGCAGTAGGCTAATACTAGCAGCAATAGGGCCTCGCCCTCAAATGGGTCCTCCTCCAATAGATCGTTATCGTCGTCAGAGACCACGTCGGGGGGGGCATATCAGCAACAGGATAAGCGGCAAGGGGGCACAGGAGCAGGGATCACCTCGAGTGGCAAACTCCCAACAAGATGGCCATCAGTAGGCTCTGCTACGACTTCAGGCAGCGCAAAAAGGGCTGAAAGTCGTCATTGTCTGTGCCGGTAGTATCGGAAATGTACACCTCGTGCTTCGATGAAACTATGTCGTCTGATACTATGGCCATGGGATTCGTAGTGTCCATCTTTCTAGTACATGATGAAAGCATGACGTTTGTAACACAAACACATATACGTATAATAATCATTCATATAATCATATAAACATGTTAGTCAATCAAATAATTCTCCTAGTCCCACTAGCCTCCCAGTCTCTAAGACTGCTCTATCATCTACCTCGACCTCTTAGATCGAGCCTCGGTCTCCAATACCGAGCCTCAGCCTCCAAGACTGAGCCTACTCTTCCTAGTCCAACTAGCCAACTACCTCGATCTCTCAGACCGAGCCTCGGTCTCCAATACCGAGCCTCAGCCTCCAAGACTGAGCCTACTCTTCCTAGTCCAACTAGCCAACTACCTCGATCTCTCAGACCGAGCCTCGGCCTCTCAGACCGAGCCTCAGCCCTTCTAGACTGAGCCTATAAATAATAAAATGTGCTCAACATTTGTTTGTAAAAAGTTTTGGATCTGGACTTAAGTGGTATGCAGTAAAAATGTTTTCGTGAGAGCCCTAGTGATCATAGTCTAGACTCGAGAAAGAATCCTAGTTCGCTATGATCAGAGCTCTGATACCAAGCTGTCACACCCTGGCTTTGCGGAAGCGTGGTTAATTTGGTGTGACTTCTTAATACCATAGCTTAACCACAACAAAGCTATATGAAATAAAAACCATGCAAGATCATCCATTCGATTAAGTTTTGAAAACCAAATACAATAACATTGTCTTGACGGAAACACATCCTAACGACATAAACATTGTTTAACAACATAACATAAGCATAGTTTAAGGGCTGTGACTTGTCCAGGAAAGAGCCACATTCCCTAAACCCGGATGACCTCGTAACTAGTGCAGCGGGAAAACGTGCCATACCGCGCCAGATCTGTTAATTTCCTGAAATACATGTAAGTTGAAAAATCAACAATAATGTTGAGCGAGTTCATGTGTAAGTGAGTAAGTAAAACCTTTGTAAAGATGTCTGTTCGTATGAAAATTCCTGGTATGTAGCAAGTAAGGAAAAAGAGATCACCATTGGGTTGCAAGGCCAATGATATGTGTGAAGTGCAAGTAGGAAGACTCAAACCTAGCAGATTTAGCGTTGGGTACAAAGTCACTCCAAGGTCCGTTCTGTTGGGCCTCACAGAGGTCCGTTCTGTTGGGCCTAGAGTTGGGCTCGCTACACCCAGATAGATCTACCGCTTACGTCCCTCGGTCCTACAATGAGGATTAATGGCCTCCAGTTTCTGCCTACCCACTCACATGATCTAAGTAGTAAACCTCCTTACGCTAACCATACCATGTATAAAGTACTTGTAATCAAAGTAACATGTATTTCACCCCCACAGTTAAGAAAACTGAAAACAGTTAGAGAAAAGGGGGACATGAACTCACAGTGGTGCGTCTCTACCAAGTATGCCTCCAAATCGATCAGCTGTATGACGACCTACACATGCTAACTCTATTAGACGGATGGCCGTGCCTTAGCTTTATGGTTTAAGTTTTTGGGAAATAGTTAGGCAACTATTTCGTGTTTACATTCTGTGTATACTTGGTAGTCATTTTCCTTCCCAAGGATGGGGGATTTAATACATGTGCGTTCGTATAATTCGGATTACACTATTAAGTCTCACTTAATATATATCTTATTTCCAACTTCCAAAATATAAATATTCTTCTCAAAAATATTATATTTTAATACATGTGATTTTCCAAAATAATGCTTAGTAATATTATTTTTACTCTAAAAATAATATTTACGTAGTTCACAAAATAATCATAAACACTTATACAAGTGATGTTGTGAAAAATATATACTAAATATATATATGTATCACGTTTTATTTTGTGAAAATCCCACCTCCGATGTTTTGTAAATATAGTCGTGGCGAAACTTATATTTTGAAAACAAGTCAAAACGTATTTCTAACACTTATAGTGAAAATAATTCTAAGTGTTAGGTTTTTGGAAAAATTTCGCCAGAGTTTCCTTTGTAACTGGAGGTGGCCACGCTTTCAAGCGTATCATTTTCTTTTACAAATCAACCAACAATTTTCTTATTCAATCAAAACCATGTTCAAATCACAAACTAGTCAAAATATGGATATAAATCGCATAACTTTCATGAACTTGTGATTTATTCAAACTATGAAGTAAATCCCATTACTTTTAGTGGATCTTTATATAAATCTATCCGATTTTGTAAAAACCTCGTTTTTATGGAAGTTCCGTCTTTACAACTTCTCGTCATCTTTTTCAAAAATAGTTATTTTGTCGAAACTTTGTGTTACACAAGTGTTTATACACTTGTGTGTTCTAAAAACCATTCTTGTTAGTATAAGATCCGTCTTTAAAAATATGTTTTCTCTTGACACGTGGTCTTTTGAAAATACCGCTTGTAGATACGTAGATCTACTAGTTTTAAACACTATTGTACAAACTAAAACACTTTTACACAAGTTCATGATATGTGTGTGGTAGAGTTTCGCCCTTTAACCCTTGTTACTTCCAAAACAACCTTATGTCATGATCCAAGATCGTGACCAACCCGGGTTAAATGACGATCCGAGCTACCACAACATAGATCGGGTCCAAATAATCACACAATTCAAATACTACAACATTTACACAACTTATAAGCTTTTATCCACCATTTTTAGTGTTTTTAGTAGACTTTTAAGCTTCAACTTGTAAGATTTCGAGTTTTAACCGTTACACATCGTATTAACCACTTAAAAATAGTTCAAGAAGGTGATTTAAGCAACATACCACTAGCTCAAGGCTAGGGAAGAATCTATGCGAAAAATGCGAGGATAAAAGCAAGAGAGTGAGGTCCTTCGCCTTCCGTTTGCACCAAGACTCCTTATATGCGATCCTTGATACTAGAATGATCTTGGAATGTGATGATCTAAACTCGAAAATGGTGGTGTGTTCAAGGGGTGTTTGGCCGTAGCTTCTTAGAGAAAGAGAGAGAGAGTTTTGTGCTCAAGTGTGGTGATGAAATGAATGGTGTGTTAAGCTAGCAACTTATAGACAATCCTTAAGGTGATTAACCATTGGTCCCTATGTCTTCAAGATCTTAAGCACCCAAGATTATAATAATCATTAAGTACAAGAGGTGTCCCCCTACATGGGGACGGTTTGTAATTGGGGGGGGGTACTAGTTCGATTCCAACCAACTAGTTAGACTTTAGTTAGGTTAATATAGTTAAGTTTAGGGATTAACCCGGTTAGTGGTGTGTCACGCGTTACAATGGGTGTTAGGGTATTCGGGGACCCTAACTGGCTCAGAAAAAGATAAATAATGAAAATGACAATATTTTCATGTTTCGGGTATAGTCCGGTTGTTCGGTTGGATAGTAATCCGTTAAAGTGCTTAACAAAGCTTTAAAGTGTCGTTAATACCCTTTTTAGTGACACAACTCATTTCTGACACTTTGGAAGGTGTCTAGTAATATTTTTCTCATGTTTTGGCACTTTATTAGTTAGCTAAAAGCTGAATTATTATGTAAAGTGCTGAGTTCTGTACTTAGAGTACGTTTTAGGCACATCCAGTCATTGTAACTTATCCCTAGAGACGCAGTTCTACAACCCTTGTATCCCTACACTCACCACTAGTGTAGCAAAATATTTCTGGCTCATACAGGCCTTAGAGGCAGTGTTTGCCTGATGCTGGCTTTATCAGCATGTTCAATAGGTTATCCGTTATAGTGCTACTGTGCTTTTTGTGCATCATGTTTGTCACTAAGGTTCAGTCATGTAAATAATGTAGTGACAGCAAGTAAAGTATGATGCAAGTAAGTACATGTATCAGTATTCAAGTAGCAGTTTATTCACAAGTTCAAGCAAGCACAGTAATTAAGCAGTAATTAATTATTAATTAAGTTGTACGGATACCTGGTTTAGTGAGGGTTGTCACATTCTCCCCCCGTTAAATAAATTTCGTCCCGAAATTTTAAGTTCTGCTTGTAGATGCAGGGTTCTTAGGAAATAAGTGGGGGTATTTCTCTTTCATCCGGTCCTCGCGCTCCCAGGTGTATTCAGGACCGTGTCTGGCATTCCAACGAACTTTGACGAGCTTGACACTGCTCCGGCGGGTCTTGTTTACCTTCCAGTCCGTAACCTCAACCGGTTCTTCCACGAAATGGAGCGTGTTGTCAACATGAATCTCGTCGATGGGAATGCAATGTCATCTTGAGTTGGACTTTTCTCCAGGTTGGATACATGAAATGTATCGTGAACAGAATGGAGTTCAGCAGGTAGGTCCAACTTGTATGCTACTAGTCCTATTCTTTCCAAAATTCTGAAAGGACCAATGTAGCGCGGATTTAACTTCCCACGCTTTCCGAAGCGTGCCACACCCTTCCAGGGTGAAACTTTCAATAACACCATTTTTTCCAACTTGGAATTCCACATGTTTCCGGTTTGGATCCGCATAGGCCTTCTGTCTGTGGCGAGCTACTTCGATGCGTTTAAGAATCTGCGCAATCTTGTCTGTCGTCTCTTGGACGATTTCGGGGCAAGCAAGTTGCCTATCACCTGCGTCAGGCCAGCATAAGGGTGATCGGCACTTGCGTCCGTAAAGGGCTTCAAATGGCGCGACACCAATACTGGTGTGGTAGCTGTTGTTGTATGAAAATTCGACCAAAGGCAAATGCTTATCCCAGCTACCGCCCAAATCCATAACACACGCTCTCAGCATGTCTTCCAAAGTCTGTATCGTTCGCTCGCTCTGCCCGTCGGTTTGCGGATGAAACACAGTGCTCAGATTCAATTGTGAGCCAAAGGCTTCTTGGAAGGATTGCCATATTCTTGACACAAACCTTCCGTCTCTATCAGAGATGATCGAGAGAGGCACTCCATGACGTGCGACGATCTCTCTCATGTAAATTTCAGCCAATTTGCTCGTATTATCCTTCTCTCTGATAGGTAAGAAGTGTGCTGACTTTGTTAATCGATCCACCATTACCCAAATAGTGTCATGGCCTCTCGGCGTTCTTGGCAATTTCGTAATAAAATCCATGGAGATTTGTTCCCATTTCCACTTGGGGATCTCGGGTTGTTGCAGAAGTCCTGAAGGCTTCTGGTATTCGGCCTTAACCTTGGCGCATGTTAAACATTTGCTCACATACACAGCAACATCGCCCTTCATCCTAGGCCACCAATAATAATCTTTGAGATCTTGGTACATCTTATCCGCTCCCGGATGGATAGAGTACCGTGACTTGTGAGCTTCATCGAAAATAACCTTCCTTAAATCTCCAGACAAAGGAACCCAAATCCTTTTCTCAAAGCATAACGTTCCTTCCTCGTTTGGTACCAGTAGCTTCTCCATCCCATGGAGATATTCTTCTCCAAGGTTTCCTTCCTTGAGAGCTTCTTTCTGCGCGGCACGAATGCGCAAGGAAAGATCGGTCTGGATAATCATTTCTAAAGCCCTAACCCTTATGGGCTTGATCCTCTCCTTCCGACTTAGGGCATCGGCGACCACATTCGCCTTCCCTGGGTGATACTTTATCTCGCAGTCGTAATCGTTCAGCAATTCAACCCATCGTCTTTGCCTCATATTCAGCTCCTTCTGGTTGAATATGTGTTGTAGGCTCTTGTGATCTATGAAGATTATACATTTCGTACCATAAAGGTAGTGTCTCCAGATCTTTAATGCAAATACCACTGCGCCAGGTTCCAAATCATGTGTGGTATAGTTCTTTTCATGCACTTTCAATTGACGTGATGCGTAAGCAATAACCTTTTGGCGTTGCATCAACACGCAACCCAATCCTTGACGTGAAGCGTCACAGTATACCACAAAATCATCTGTACCTTCCGGTAGTGCTAAAATTGGCGCATTGCAGAGCTTATCCTTCAATATCTGGAACGCTTCTTCCTGTTTGATTTCCCAATCAAACTTCTTATCTTTCTGGGTGAGGAGCGTCAATGGTTGAGCGATCTTCGAAAAGTCCTCAATGAACCTTCGATAGTAGCCAGCCAAACCCAAGAATTGTCGAATCTCGGTTGGCGTCTTTGGCGTTTCCCAATTCTTGATCGCTTCGATCTTTGTGGGATCAACATGGATTCCATTTCCATTAACCATATGTCCAAAAAATTGTACTTCACATAGCCAAAACTCGCACTTAGAGAACTTGGCATACAACTGTTCCTTCTTCAGCAGCTCCAAAATAGCTCTTAGATGCTATTCGTGTTCAGCCTTTGTCCTTGAATAGATCAAGACGTCGTCGATAAACACAATCACGAACTTGTCCAAGCACGGCTTGCAAACTCTATTCATCAAGTCCGTAAAGACAGCAGGTGCGTTTGTCAAACCAAACGGCATAACAAGGAACTCGTAGTGTCCATAACGAGTTCTGAAGGCTGTCTTCGGGATACTCTCCTCTTGTATCCTTAACTGATGGTATCCAGATCGCAAGTCGATCTTTGAGTAAAAGCTTGACCTTGCAGTTGGTCAAACAGATCGTCAATTCTTGGCAGAGGATACCTATTCTTGATCGTCAGCTTGTTCAGCTCCCGGTAGTCGATGCACATACGAAAACTACCGTCCTTCTTCTTGACAAACAGGACCGGAGCTCCCCAAGGCGAGAAGCTTGGTCGGATAAATCCCTTGTCTAACAACTCTTGAAGTTGTGTCGACAGTTCCTGCATTTCAGACGGAGCAAGTCTGTAAGGTGCCTTAGCCACAGGTGCGGCGCCTGGAACTAAGTCAATGCGGAACTCTACTTGTCTCTGAGGTGGCAGTCCAGGTAAGTCCTCTGGGAAGACTTCTGGATATTCCCTCACGACAGGGATGTCTTCTATTCTTGGCTCAGCAGCCTTCTTATCCACAATGTGTGCCAGGAAGGCAACACATCCCTTCTGCTAATACTTTCGCGCTTTCAGGCAGCTGATAATTCTCGACGGCGTATCACGCTTCTCTTCGTGAACCACAATTGTTTTGCCGTCTTCGGTTGGGATACGAACGACCTTTTCGTGGCAACTATCTCCGCCTTGTTGCCTGATAACCAATCCATTCCTACCACCACGTCGAAGCTTCCCAACTGGACTGGTAGTAGATCCAAGGCAAACTCACGTTCTCCCAATTCGATCACACAGCCTCTGATAACTTCATTGGCTTCTACTAACTTTCCATTAGCCAATTCGATTGAGTACGGAATATCTAACTTACTAGCGGCTAACCAAGCATATTCTTAAATTCTAACGATACGAAGCTATAATCGGCGCCAGTATCAAACAAAATAGATGCAAAAGTTTTTGGTTGATAGGGAACGTACCAGTAGTCACGCCTGGATCCTGGCATGCTACACAAGCTCCGATGTTGGATGTCCTTTCACGGTCTTGTTTCAACTTCGGGCATTCCCTCTTAAGATGTCCAACATCCCCACAATGGAAGCATCCTGGATACCTCCCATTTCCACCTTGAGCGTTGTTACTGTTTTCTCCTTGTCTGGGACCCTTCATCCCACAACCATCCTTGTTGTGTCCTTTCCTCCCGCACCTAGACCTTCGACAACCACACTCGTGGTGATACTTGCACCCAGCACGTCTTGGTTTAGTTTCTAAGTAAATCTTATCATTGGCCTGTTTGTTGTTAGGGCAGTCTTTCTTGAAATGCCCTTTGTCCCCGCAGTCGAAACAACCTCGAATAGATCTTTATTCATCATTATTCGTTTGGGTATCTTCGGTGAGCTTCCTTTTGTTCTTTCCGGACGTCTCCACCTGAGTCTCCTCCTTCCTGTCGGGGTTCGCAAGTTCTTCTAGTCTAATTGCCTCCGTAGCGAGTGCCAATCCTATCTTACTCGCAACATCAGTTGTTGGTGGCGTTGATGTTGTCATCAAGCTCAAGACTTGAGGCGCCAGTTTCCAAATGAATTGTTCCAATTTCTTTAATTCTAGTTTCACCAGGTACGGAACAACTCGTGACAAGTCATGAAGTCTTTGCACGTACTCCAACACCTTCGGACCTTCCATCATCAGGCTCCGAAGTTCATCTTCCCACTTCTGGGTTTCCGTTTGGGGGCAATACTTCTTATGCATCATTCCTTTCAGTTCACCCCAGGTTAATGCATATGCTGCAGTAGCACCCTTTATATGGGTCTGAAGATTCCACCATAATCGGGCTTCATCTAGAAACAGCTCAGAAACGTATAGGACTTGTTGTTCCGGCGTACAACCGCTCACTTGAAAGATGGAATCCATACTTTCGATCCATTTTACAAAAGCTATGGCACCTCCAGTGCCGTCGAACTTCGGAGGCTTGTGGTTGAGGAAGTGCCAGTAGGAACAACCGTTATTTTCTGAGGTGCCTCTGCTAGATTTGGAGCGTAGGGCCTCGTGCTGTGCTATAGCTGTAGCAATTATCTCTTGAAGTTCTGCCTCTGAGGTGGGCATGCGCATTTCGCGTCTTGGTGGCATCTTCTAAAAGATGTTTCACGTAGGTTAGGTCATAGTAAGTAGAGTGTACGTAAGTATACAACAATATCAACACATAACATCTCATGTTATCAATCACATAACATCTCATGTTATCAATAAATCACCCATATTGATAGCCTCTGCAATGGTTGAGGGCTTCGAGGTAGTAACCATACCCCTGATCTGGGGTGCAAGTGTCCAAATGAATCGTTTAATCCTTTTGAACTCCGGTTTGACTAAGTAGGGGGCGACCCTAGACAAGTCGTGAGATTGCTGGACGTATTCAGGAATCTTTGGTCCGTCCATTTTCAATTCCAGAACTCCACCTCAAGCTTCTAAATTCCAGTCCTAAAACAACATTTCTTCTCAATCGTTTCCTTGAGCTCGTCCCAGCTCAGTGCATAAGCAGCGTCTGTGCCAAGGGTCTGAGACTGAAGGTTTCACCATGAGAGTGAGTTATCTAGAAATAACCCCGGGATGTAGGTAACACTCTGTTGGGACGAACAGTCACTCATTCTTGGTATGGAGTTGGTCTTTTTGGACCAACGAACAAATGCAACGGCGCCTCCTGTTCCGTCAAAGTTCAAAGGCTTGCAGTTCAGGAACTGTTTATAGGTGCAGCCAGTTGGAGGGTTATCTCCAGTAATGCCATCGTTGTACTTAGAGCGGAGGGCTTTATGTCATGCATTTATCTGTGAGATGCGTTCTTGCAGCTCGGCTTCTGTCCTTGGCAACGTACTGGTGTTTGTGTCACGTCTGGGCGACATTCCCTTTTGTCGAAGTGGTGTGAAGCGGGTTAGACAATGTTTCAATTGTCTAGGAGATACATAGCACCATAAGCCATCATGTCATCTCCCAATTTCACACGTAAATATACTAAATGTATGAGTGAGGAAATAAATTCTGAGCCTTCACGTAGGCTTGCCAATTTGGCTTGTTGCTTGTAATAGAATGAACTCGAGGCTATATCGCCTTGGTCATTCGTGTTTTAGTTATTTCCTGCTACATTGGTTTTCATTAGCTTGACCCGCAGAGTCCACCAGGATTTCTGTGCACTACAAGTCGTTATTACGTGGGCCCCCGTAATAATAAATTGTCTTGCACAGTTACCCCAAATTTTCTCTCGTCCAAGCAGATGATCAATCAAGGAGCAACAGCAGGTGCATCGGCATGAACAGGGTCATGCTCCAATGCGAGGTTAGGAGCAATGCCTGGCTCAGGGGCCACAGCCGGCTCCGGATCAACAAACTCCATCTCAAAATCAGCTGGATCAACAAACACAGGGGGTTACAGGATCCTCCAAGGGCTGGTCTAAGTGTATGAACTCAATGTCATGCTCTGGATCAAAACCAGGTGGAAAAACTGAATCGTCCTCATTATCGCGATCAAACTCAAAGCTGTGCGCGGGAACTGGTGCAGCTGTTGACGCCATATCAGGGTCGGCGTCGTGTGAGTGGTGCTGCACTCCCTGTATATGCGAAAATGCGGATGTCAGAAACTCAAATGAGTCTGGGACAGGGGAATGGGCATGAGTTTCCCCTGTAGAAGCGTCCGCATGCAGTAGGCTAATACTAGCAGCAATAGGGCCTCGCCCTCAAATGGGTCCTCCTCCAATAGATCGTTATCGTCGTCAGAGACCACGTCGGGGGGGGCATATCAGCAACAGGATAAGCGGCAAGGGGGCACAGGAGCAGGGATCACCTCGAGTGGCAAACTCCCAACAAGATGGCCATCAGTAGGCTCTGCTACGACTTCAGGCAGCGCAAAAAGGGCTGAAAGTCGTCATTGTCTGTGCCGGTAGTATCGGAAATGTACACCTCGTGCTTCGATGAAACTATGTCGTCTGATACTATGGCCATGGGATTCGTAGTGTCCATCTTTCTAGTACATGATGAAAGCATGACGTTTGTAACACAAACACATATACGTATAATAATCATTCATATAATCATATAAACATGTTAGTCAATCAAATAATTCTCCTAGTCCCACTAGCCTCCCAGTCTCTAAGACTGCTCTATCATCTACCTCGACCTCTTAGATCGAGCCTCGGTCTCCAATACCGAGCCTCAGCCTCCAAGACTGAGCCTACTCTTCCTAGTCCAACTAGCCAACTACCTCGATCTCTCAGACCGAGCCTCGGTCTCCAATACCGAGCCTCAGCCTCCAAGACTGAGCCTACTCTTCCTAGTCCAACTAGCCAACTACCTCGATCTCTCAGACCGAGCCTCGGCCTCTCAGACCGAGCCTCAGCCCTTCTAGACTGAGCCTATAAATAATAAAATGTGCTCAACATTTGTTTGTAAAAAGTTTTGGATCTGGACTTAAGTGGTATGCAGTAAAAATGTTTTCGTGAGAGCCCTAGTGATCATAGTCTAGACTCGAGAAAGAATCCTAGTTCGCTATGATCAGAGCTCTGATACCAAGCTGTCACACCCTGGCTTTGCGGAAGCGTGGTTAATTTGGTGTGACTTCTTAATACCATAGCTTAACCACAACAAAGCTATATGAAATAAAAACCATGCAAGATCATCCATTCGATTAAGTTTTGAAAACCAAATACAATAACATTGTCTTGACGGAAACACATCCTAACGACATAAACATTGTTTAACAACATAACATAAGCATAGTTTAAGGGCTGTGACTTGTCCAGGAAAGAGCCACATTCCCTAAACCCGGATGACCTCGTAACTAGTGCAGCGGGAAAACGTGCCATACCGCGCCAGATCTGTTAATTTCCTGAAATACATGTAAGTTGAAAAATCAACAATAATGTTGAGCGAGTTCATGTGTAAGTGAGTAAGTAAAACCTTTGTAAAGATGTCTGTTCGTATGAAAATTCCTGGTATGTAGCAAGTAAGGAAAAAGAGATCACCATTGGGTTGCAAGGCCAATGATATGTGTGAAGTGCAAGTAGGAAGACTCAAACCTAGCAGATTTAGCGTTGGGTACAAAGTCACTCCAAGGTCCGTTCTGTTGGGCCTCACAGAGGTCCGTTCTGTTGGGCCTAGAGTTGGGCTCGCTACACCCAGATAGATCTACCGCTTACGTCCCTCGGTCCTACAATGAGGATTAATGGCCTCCAGTTTCTGCCTACCCACTCACATGATCTAAGTAGTAAACCTCCTTACGCTAACCATACCATGTATAAAGTACTTGTAATCAAAGTAACATGTATTTCACCCCCACAGTTAAGAAAACTGAAAACAGTTAGAGAAAAGGGGGACATGAACTCACAGTGGTGCGTCTCTACCAAGTATGCCTCCAAATCGATCAGCTGTATGACGACCTACACGTGCTAACTCTATTAGACGGATGGCCGTGCCTTAGCTTTATGGTTTAAGTTTTTGGGAAATAGTTAGGCAACTATTTCGTGTTTACATTCTGTGTATACTTGGTAGTCATTTTCCTTCCCAAGGATGGGGGATTTAATACATGTGCGTTCGTATAATTCGGATTACACTATTAAGTCTCACTTAATATATATCTTATTTCCAACTTCCAAAATATAAATATTCTTCTCAAAAATATTATATTTTAATACATGTGATTTTCCAAAATAATGCTTAGTAATATTATTTTTACTCTAAAAATAATATTTACGTAGTTCACAAAATAATCATAAACACTTATACAAGTGATGTTGTGAAAAATATATACTAAATATATATATGTATCACGTTTTATTTTGTGAAAATCCCACCTCCGATGTTTTGTAAATATAGTCGTGGTGAAACTTATATTTTGAAAACAAGTCAAAACGTATTTCTAACACTTATAGTGAAAATAATTCTAAGTGTTAGGTTTTTGGAAAAATTTCGCCAGAGTTTCCTTTGTAACTGGAGGTGGCCACGCTTTCAAGCGTATCATTTTCTTTTACAAATCAACCAACAATTTTCTTATTCAATCAAAACCATGTTCAAATCACAAACTAGTCAAAATATGGATATAAATCGCATAACTTTCATGAACTTGTGATTTATTCAAACTATGAAGTAAATCCCATTACTTTTAGTGGATCTTTATATAAATCTATCCGATTTTGTAAAAACCTCGTTTTTATGGAAGTTCCGTCTTTACAACTTCTCGTCATCTTTTTCAAAAATAGTTATTTTGTCGAAACTTTGTGTTACACAAGTGTTTATACACTTGTGTGTTCTAAAAACCATTCTTGTTAGTATAAGATCCGTCTTTAAAAATATGTTTTCTCTTGACACGTGGTCTTTTGAAAATACCGCTTGTAGATACGTAGATCTACTAGTTTTAAACACTATTGTACAAACTAAAACACTTTTACACAAGTTCATGATATGTGTGTGGTAGAGTTTCGCCCTTTAACCCTTGTTACTTCCAAAACAACCTTATGTCATGATCCAAGATCGTGACCAACCCGGGTTAAATGACGATCCGGGCTACCACAACATAGATCGGGTCCAAATAATCACACAATTCAAATACTACAACATTTACACAACTTATAAGCTTTTATCCACCATTTTTAGTGTTTTTAGTAGACTTTTAAGCTTCAACTTGTAAGATTTCGAGTTTTAACCGTTACACATCGTATTAACCACTTAAAAATAGTTCAAGAAGGTGATTTAAGCAACATACCACTAGCTCAAGGCTAGGGAAGAATCTATGCGAAAAATGCGAGGATAAAAGCAAGAGAGTGAGGTCCTTCGCCTTCCGTTTGCACCAAGACTCCTTATATGCGATCCTTGATACTAGAATGATCTTGGAATGTGATGATCTAAACTCGAAAATGGTGGTGTGTTCAAGGGGTGTTTGGCCGTAGCTTCTTAGAGAAAGAGAGAGAGAGTTTTGTGCTCAAGTGTGGTGATGAAATGAATGGTGTGTTAAGCTAGCAACTTATAGACAATCCTTAAGGTGATTAACCATTGGTCCCTATGTCTTCAAGATCTTAAGCACCCAAGATTATAATAATCATTAAGTACAAGAGGTGTCCCCCTACATGGGGACGGTTTGTAATTGGGGGGGGGGGGGTACTAGTTCGATTCCAACCAACTAGTTAGACTTTAGTTAGGTTAATATAGTTAAGTTTAGGGATTAACCCGGTTAGTGGTGTGTCACGCGTTACAATGGGTGTTAGGGTATTCGGGGACCCTAACTGGCTCAGAAAAAGATAAATAATGAAAATGACAATATTTTCATGTTTCGGGTATAGTCCGGTTGTTCGGTTGGATAGTAATCCGTTAAAGTGCTTAACAAAGCTTTAAAGTGTCGTTAATACCCTTTTTAGTGACACAACTCATTTCTGACACTTTGGAAGGTGTCTAGTAATATTTTTCTCATGTTTTGGCACTTTATTAGTTAGCTAAAAGCTGAATTATTATGTAAAGTGCTGAGTTCTGTACTTAGAGTACGTTTTAGGCACATCCAGTCATTGTAACTTATCCCTAGAGACGCAGTTCTACAACCCTTGTATCCCTACACTCACCACTAGTGTAGCAAAATATTTCTGGCTCATACAGGCCTTAGAGGCAATGTTTGCCTGATGCTGGCTTTATCAGCATGTTCAATAGGTTATCCGTTATAGTGCTACTGTGCTTTTTGTGCATCATGTTTGTCACTAAGGTTCAGTCATGTAAATAATGTAGTGACAGCAAGTAAAGTATGATGCAAGTAAGTACATGTATCAGTATTCAAGTAGCAGTTTATTCACAAGTTCAAGCAAGCACAGTAATTAATTATTAATTAAGTTGTACGGATACCTGGTTTAGTGAGGGTTGTCACATTGATTAACTAAATGGATGGTCAAGATTACTTCCTAGCCTTCTTAGCCAAATAAAATTCCTATTATATCCTAACCCAATGGTCATAATTACTACAACTCCTAAATATACTATATTTATAATTCACTAATTAACCTACAAAACCAAGCCTCCAAATCGGCCCACTAATATGCTCGAGTAGAAGCATCCCAGTCATGTGCTTGAGTGGGTTGGCCCAAATCGAGATTGTAGCCCAAATCAGGTGGTTCCGCTGATGACACTCCAGTGGTCTGTCAGTGATTCAAATTTTCCGTACAAAAATAACTAGTATACGTATTTTCCTAGTCCTTCAGTTGCGATGTAATTCAGTGATTCTTTATAGAAGTTCACCTAATAAATGTTCAATTTTACGTTTTGTGTTGAAGATGAAATTGGAATGAGAATTATTTCTATCAAATTTGATCAATGTTTTAAAAACCGGTTTAAACCGGCCGGTTGTACCGGTAGAACCGGTTAAACCACCAGGTACACCCGGTTGAACCACCCGATACACCCGGTTAAACCGTTTATGAGCCAAATCCGATACGATATAAAAAACGGATATTAAAACATTGAATTTGAGTATTTCATCCTCTGAAAAAATCTGAACCAGAAGCATTAATCTTTCCACAATCAGAGGTCAAACTGGTAATGTCATATAAACCTCATGAAATATAATGGTAAGTTACCCTTTACTTCAATTATTTTTTCCACATGAATTTTGATTTGACGATAAATGATAATTAGATTCTTATTCATTTTTTTCTATTTGCCCCTTTGTATTTAAGCACATTATATGCTGAAAACTTGTGTTCTAATTGATGAAAAGGTATCAGATTTATTGCAGTACATGGTTTAAAATTCAAAAAATAGTTGTATATTACAATTACATTACAATTTATTTTTTTTTTTTTTTTTTTTTTTTTTTTTTTTTTTTTTTTTTTTTTTTTTTTTGGCCAGCAAAGCGGATAATCCCCAAGACAGCTACAACCGCCACCCGAGTTCGATCCCCGGGCCCCCCCTATATTACAATTACATTACAATTTATTTAATTAAATAGTTAACCAACAAAAAAAGGTTGAAACTCCAAAAAAATTAGAGGAATCACATTCAAATCCTTGTAAAAACGTTATGAAATTAAAAGGAAAATATTCTTCACAAAGATGTAAATTAACATATTATTGCCTACTAAAACAAAGGACAATAATACTTTTGATTTGCAGAGTTATATATACAAGTGCATTCGTTAACTTTAATCCCAAAGGGCTGCAGCAGCCACTCTCAAGTCTTAACCACGATTGCTTGAGTTGCCTCAGGTAGCCCTCACGGTGACGAAAAAAAGTCATTTCCGTTGATCGCTCATCACGGGCTGAGGCCAAAAGTGTCATTTCACATTGATCGCTGCCGCCATATTTCTCAATTTCTGAGAAATTTCAGAAAAAGACGGTCTTTCGGAGGGGTCAGCAGACCAACAGCTTTCCATCAACGCCTTCCATTCAGGATCGCACCATGTTGGGATTGTTGGACGTAACGAGTTGTTCACAATTCCTCCTGCGTCGCACCAAATCATCACACGACATGAAAATAATCAGATTTTGGGTTCCGTTTAATAAATGCTTCATGTTCCGGTTGACCTGTTTAACATGTTTAATTATACGGGTCACATTGGTGTTGACATGTTTAAGCCGTTTAATTATACAAATCGGCCCATCAACCCATTTAGTTAAACTAGTCGACCCACCAACCCTTTTACAACCCATTAACTCATTCATTACAACCCTCCGACCCATTTAACATAGTTAAACCCGCCAAACAAGGATATATGGACGTACCGATAATGGAAGCACAATGCATATCTCCATAAGGTTCGTTTCCGGTCAGCAATTCCCACATGACAATCCCGAACGAGTAAACATCAATCTAGATTAAGCCAAATATATAAAAATAAATTTTGAATCGACAACGAGAAGGGGTAATTCAGTCATTTCATACTTAGCAATTTACCTTTTCGGATACCATGTGGCTTTTTCCGCTAAGCAGTTCAGGTGCCATCCATGGCAACGTTCCTCTAACGCCACCCGACACTAAAGTGTGTTGTTTCACTTTAGATAGCCCTAGATCTCCTATCTGCAAACATATTTTAATTAAATTATTTCGATATTGAGCACAAGAATATATTTGAAGATATCAATTTGAAATTTTAGAAGAATTGAAATGAATACAATTAAATAACATACCTTGCAAATAGGTCTTTGTGGGTCTCTCATGTTCACAAGTAGGTTTTCACATTTTAAATCAAAATGAACTATATTCTTCCCATGCAAATATTCCATTCCAAAAGACGCATCCATAGCTATGATAAGTCTCTTACGCCGATCAATAGTTCTGTCACCAAATCAATCCCATAGAAAAACACAAGTCAAATATCTAAAATACCCCTCAAACAATTAGTAAAACATAAGACTGTTATTTAAGCACTATCGCATATACTTAATGTATAAGTATTTTTTATGTTCAAGTACTAACAAGGTAAAAAGTGTCATGTATAATCAATTTATTACTATCTTTTGAATAAGCAAGCGCCTTCACCACATGCCTCACACCTCCATTACAAGGACCCAAAAGTGCATCGCGCCTTTTAAAACCAAGTTGACAACGCACAATTTATAAAAGATAAATGAGCAACTACAGTTGTTAAATTACAATGAAAAGTAGATAATATAACAATCTATATCTATTCTATATAATAAATAAAAATCTCCCAAGCCACGTGTCGCCTCCATATCTCTTGTCACCTTTTTTCCCGCTTATCTCTCTTATTAAAAACACATCTCTCTTTTAAGTAATAATATATATAAAAAAACAGTAATCATATTAATAAAACACATTTATTTTAAATTACCTCATGTTTAAAGAACTTTGAAATCTAATTATGTAACTTTATTTTCAATCAAATAGAAATGGAAGTCAAATTATATTAAATAATAATCAACATTTTTTGAAAGCCAGTTATACATTAACTTTTACATATTTTTGAATTATTTTTTAAATCGTTAGTATATGTAATCATGGTTTTAAAAAACGTTTGAGGCGTGCGCCTCGAAAAGACCAAAAAACGAATCTGAGGAGCGCCTCAGAGGGGCTGAGGCGCTAAAAAAGCTGCGCCTCAGGAGATTTTGATAGTTGTTTTTGATGTTTTTGACTTTTTGTGTCAATTTCAAGCATTTCATGTCTTTTTTAAGTGTGTTTTTGATGATTTTGATGAATCTGATGATGATGAAATTAGTTAGCATTATTATTTTTTGTATAATATATATAATTTTTATTTTTATATTTATATAATTTCAAGCATTTCATGGTGTCTTTTTTAAGTGTCTTTTTTACGCCCCGCTGGCGGTATCATAGTTATCGATAGCGAATAGCGGTCAATAGCGACAGACGACCTATATGCTACGTAGCGATAGCGACGAAATAGCGCCCGCTATTTTGTGTATAGCAATAAGGTAGTAGAAAATTTTAAAAATAAAATATAGCTATTTATAATTATATACATATATTATAATGTTAATTTTATACTTTATATTTATAGATTTGTAAGTTTAAGAACCAAATGTAAACTAGTAAAGATAGAGGGGGTAAATGTTAAAATGCACAAACTAATTTCACTCTTTTTATGTAAAAATTTACAAGTTAGAGAATAAATGTAAAGTACAGAAAGATTGAGGGGTTAAATTGTAAAACTACAAACTAATTTAAACCTAAAATAGCTAGATCATCACCCCAATTGTAACCTCCGCCGTCCAGAACTCCAGATCTGTATACGACGACCATGAAATTACAGAAAAGCACTAGAAAAACTACTATGAACGCCATCAAAACAAGGTATCTCTTCTTTCTTTCCTATCAATTTGAGCCTTCGGTTTCCTTCTTCCTCGTTTCCGGCAGAAGTTGCAGCACCGGCGCCGGAATTCGCCGCCGGAATACGTGCCTATATATAAGGTAACAAATAAAAAAAAAAGATATTGTCGCTATTTTTCCCGTTTTTCAGTCGCTAGAGCCACTTAGCGCCGGTAGTCCGCTTCGCATCGCTAAACGCAATAGCGCTCGCAATGGGCGCAATCGATAACTATGGGTGGTATGCGCATATAATGTATATATGTGTGGGGATCGGGGGGCAAAAGTGAAAGTGCACTAATTTTAACGTTATTTTACTAATTTCCTGACAATAACGTTAAAAGAGGGGGATGGTTAATCATGCATCATGTGGTGGTTTTAATAGCCGAAAGACAAGGGAGTACATGCACTAATCGGCCTTTGTCTTAATGCTGAGTGTTATGTGCCTTACGTCCAAGGCTTGATGCAAGACTACTATCGAGCTGGGTGTCTCACTAGAAGCAGCCTCTCTATTCTTAACGGGTAGAGGTAAGGTTGTCTACATCTTACCATCCTCAGACCCTACCTTAGCTTTGCTATTGGTGGGATTTACTCAGTATGATGATGATGATTTATTAATACCGCCTCGGCCTTAGGCCTCGTTTCGCCTCGAGGCTTACGCCTCGTGAGGCGAAGGGAAAACGCCTCGAAACTCGTTTCCGTTCTTTTAAACCTTGTATGTAATACATTTTTCCACTTATAAGATGTACACACAGTTTTAAGAATTTTATGTATTGATACTTTCCACATGTGTAGTACACGGGCAGGAGCGGACCTGGGGTGGGCGAGGAGGACCACCGGCCAGGGCCCGTGATTCTGAGGGGCACGTTTTCTTTAAATCCGATATATATATATTAAATCTGACACATCACAAGATTCGAAGGATTATGGAGATAAGGGTGGAGATAAGAGATAACAAGAAAAAAAAACGAGCCGAATTCTAGTCGGATTAGGATTTCTAGATCGCGGGAAATGGCGCCGGAAATTAGAAGGAGCAGGCGTCAGGCGATTTGTTTTTGTTTTAAAAGTTTGAGCTTTGTGCTATACTAGTCCTCGTAGTTTGAAAGTTCACTTAAAGTTTTAAACAACGTTAATATTTAACAGCTTTGGCCCCTTTTGTTTAAGGAAAACTTAAGACTTGAGAATTTATATAACTTTTCTTTCGTTTGTTCTTTATAAAATTTAAACTTTTATAAGACTTATTATTTATTTAAAGATCACTGAACTTTAAAAGTTTTATAAAATTATATATTACCACTATTAAATTCTAATAATTTATAAAATTATTTATTTAATACCAAATTTTAAAAAAAAATATATATGAAATTTGGTAAATGGTAAAATAAAAATGCAAATGAAATCGAGCCGTTTATTGATGAACAATTATGTTACAAGTACAATGTGATAAATGGAATAATGGAAAATATAGTGTCGTTACATGAACAGTTGAACGACAGCCCACCACGCACCACCCTCGAAATTCCGACAATTCTTAGGGGCACATTTTTTCAAGCTCGTACAGGGCACCTGAATTCTAAGGGCCGGCCCTGTACACGGGATTCTAACCTAGTGTTCAAATAAACAACATAATTCTAAAAATGCATGTCATAACATATGTGCATGTACGTACTAAACTATACATAGTCAAAATGTTTTTAGCCATACTTGAACCATATTTTTAAATTAAAAGCCTATTATCTGACTAAATCAGGCATTTCCTTGGTATAAAAAGGCGTAGGGAGCTCCGGGGCGTTTAGGTCCCAAAAGCCGTAGCACAAGGCGCGCGCATCACGTACGCAAGGCGTTGCTCTATGTACAACCAAATAAACATATTTACAACCAGAAGTTGTCTCTCTCATCTGTTTTACATATCAACCTTTTATCAAGTAAACCTTTCAGAATTTTTTTCATCCCTTGGGTTTTTTTCTACATGTTAGCCACCTAAATCAGATCAACTTTGACCCACACTACGTGAGGCATCACCTCAAGAACCTGAGCCGCTTTCCAGATCGCCTCATGAGGCGCGCCTTTTTAACCAAGAGAAATTGACATCTATTAACTACTAATTGCAATAAACTAAGAGCGATACCTGTCTTTTTTCTGTAAAAACTGCTTGAGAGATCCATTAACCATGAACTCTGTTACAGTTGCCAAAGAGCCATCAGGCCCATCGCGGACTATACCGTAAAAAGAAACAACATTTGGGTGGTGCAATGAGCTTAAAATTAGAGCCTCCTTCCAGAAATCTGCAATCTGTACGTTTAAATATACAAATTAGATGCATATTTTGTGAAAAAAAGGACCTAATAGCACTTAATGGACCGAAGTGGTTGGTGGATGTATCATTTTTTACGATATTTATTCATGTGTTTGATTATTAAACACCAATAGACTAGATGATAAAGATAACCGTTAAAATAATTAATTAAATATTAATCACTGGTAAACTTAACCCTCATTCCACACCTTATGATACACTAATACTATCATGACAGAAAGGGTATACAATATCACAAAAGCTGAAATGGTTGAACATATTACTGAACCTGAATTTAATTACAGTGATTTTAACATACTTCTCATTGTCGAAAATTAGCATCTAATTAATACACATGTACAAAAATAATCAATATGAAATTTTATCAAACGTATATACTTGGTAGAAAATTAACTAATTTGCTATGTAGTTAATATCCCGATATATCAACCATTATATCAGTGATATATCGGTTATCGGTCCCCTGCCGAGATACCGGTACAAAATATCGGTCAGAATATCGGTACCGATAATATCAGCGATATTGACCGATATTTGACCGCTATTGGACCGAGATTTGACCAATATATCACTGATTTTCCTGATATCAGTACCTTTCTTCTTAATTCTACTATCTGTCTTTTTTCTTATTGTTGCTATTAGTGTTTTAAGTCTTAATTGTTAGTTGTTATTGTTAAATGTTAGTGTTTTAAGTCTTAGTAAGTTCCTACTTACTACAATTGTTAATGTTTTGCAAGTTGCAAAAGGTTAATTTGTTAATGGTAGGAGAGTATACTGAATTGTTAGTGTTAAATTGCTATATATATAAATTTAGCATGATATTAAAATTACCAATATCCTACCGCGATAACCGATATCTCCAATATCGGTCCTTGACCGATATCCGATATTTTACCGCATTAACTACTTAGCTAATTTGAAAATAAAAACGACAGAAAAGGAGCATTAATGCGACCATACCAAACGCTCTCTCTCAGATGGTTTCCCAGCAAAACAACTGGCTTTAATTCTTTTGATTGCGACATCTGAACCCTTCCATTTCCCGTGATAAACAGCTCCATATGTACCAGATCCCAACTCCCGTACTTCCTCTAGATCGTCATTTCTAATAGTCTGATGAAGAGAATAAATCAAATTATTTATAAATCATATGGTTTTTGCATCAAACTTAATAATCTGATGAAGAATATTAATCAAATTATTTATAAATCGTATGGCTTTTGCATCAAACTTAATATAGATAAAGGTTAATAAGTACCTGTAAACCCCTAGCAAAAGCTTCCTCCTCAGCCTTCGTCGGTTCAATCTTTGTTTTAATTTGGGTATCACTGTCAGAATCCAACTCTAAATCCGCAGGTGCTTCCTATAAAACAAATAAAAGATTGAACAAACATTTAATAAAAAGTAAATCTAAACTGTGCTCATATTTAGTACGGGTCTCAAAACTTAGTCAAGTTGGGTTGACCTGTTTGAGATTGAAACTAACCCAAATTAACTTATGAGTAAAATACCATTTTCGTCCCTAAGATTTTGGCTACTTTTGCGACTTTCTTGCAAAGGTTTGTTTTTCTGCATCTGGATCCAAAAGGTTTGAAATCTTGCCATTTTCATCCGACCTGTTGACTCCATCCATTTTTTAACGTTAAGTCATGAGTATTTTCGTCTTTTTAGACATTTTTTGTGATGATTAAAGGGTTTGGGTGGGGAAAAAGTCAACAAAGGTGGGTCTTTATTCCTTATAGTGTTTTTTGTTTTAATAAAAATGTCCAAAGGACATTAATGCCCCTCATTTAACGGAGAAAATGGATGGAGTTAATGAGTTGGCTGAAAATGACAAGATTTCAAACCTTTTGGATCCAGATGCAGAAAAACAAACCTTTGGACAAAAATCGCAAAAGTAGCCAAACCTCGGGTACGAAAATGTCATTTTACTGTTAACTTACTAATAAATAAACGGGTCGAAATTACCATCTCTAACAAGTACCCTTTACTCACCACTGTGTCTAGTTTGTGCACCGTTTCTTCTTTGACTTTGACTTCAACATCATTCACAGCAGCAGAAGCAGCTTTTTCTCGAGCTTCATCTTTCACATCATCAGCACCGTCTAGCTCTTGTTTCTTTACAGATTCATTTATATTTTCTTCATTTTTCGAAACATGAACATTTTCTTGACCAGAGTTGTCCGCTGACTCGGCTCCAATGATTTGCACCGTAGGTGCATTCAACTTTACACTACCGAAACCATCTTTTATACCACTGGTATTATTTCCTACTGTATACAACGGGTTCATAGGATCTATAGGAATTAAGCAGTTTGGCAAGCCCGGAGTAAACTGAACCGGTACTGAAGTTGATTGAATAGGTTCATGAGTAAACTGAACTGGGTGCGACGTAAGTTGAACGGGTTCAGGGGTAAACTGAACCAGGTCATGAGTAAGTTGGACTGGTTCAGGCATAAAATGCACAGGTGCAGCCATGAATTGTACCGGTTCAGTTGGACCCCTAGGACTAGAATCCCTTGTAGTCCTAACATACCCTAAATTATATGCACCATTCTCTTGCATTTGACTTTGACTTTGACCATTTCTCCACAAACCATTTGCGGGCCCATAACCATTATGAAAACCAGTAGCCATTGCTTGATCATGAAACACCTCATTACCAAACACATGATGAACATAATGTGATGTCACGTGATTACCATCTGGATATGCAGTGTGCCCATAATTTATATTCGTATTATGAACCTGATGAGAACCATGAAGTATGTTACCAGGAAAACCAACACCACTTTCCGGAAACGGTAACTGCTGATCATATTGAGGTTGATTAACAACATGTTGATCCCCATAAGGCGTATTATACCGTGAAGAAGGCGAATTCGGAAAATCATTGCCGTAATTTCTCGGAGAGCAATACGCAGGACTCCACGGGGACTCCATTTCACTATACCTTTGACTTAAAGACGGTTGTAGAGGAATTCTCACATGTGGCAACTCAAAATTCCTTTGATTATGAAGATTACCATCGAGATTCAACTGATTGTAATACTGATCAATCGAATGAACATCATCTATTAGATCATCGTTATGACTGTTCAACGCATCGACATATCTCCTCTCGTTATCCACTTCATCCCTGTCGACAAAATGTATCGAATCGTCTTGTTCGGCGCTAGAGAACAAGAACAATCGAAGCCGAGTAAACCCGTCTCCCGAACCCAACTTTTCGTACTCCTCCACCATATTAACAACATCATCGTCGTTCACAACGGAAACAAGAGCATCGAGATCCTCATCAGGCTGCTGATATTTCAAAACAGCTGCCCCGTCAAACAGCTTCTTCATCTTCTCCATCAGTTCATCGTATCCAATATCCCTTGAAACGCTCACAATACGTGTCTCCCCACCTACATACCTTAGCTTCCCGTCTTGTGGACGAGGTAATATGCTGCCGTTAAAACTACACAAAAACTTCAACCGAGGTTGATCCTCGTTCGAACTACGCACTGAATTAGGACTATCCATTTCACCTTGTGATTCTTCCGAAACCCTAAACTGACACTTCCTAATTTCCATTTCTCGTCTCCAAACTTCAAATTTTATAGATTTCTCGAAACAGTTGAACCAAATTGAATCAAACAAAGGAACAAACAACAAAACTAACCTAAACCTTCCAATAAAACCCGAGATTCACCAAACTGTAGTCGATCATTCAGAAGCTAACGAAATTTATATTCGAGAGATTTCCAAGCACTTAGGTTAATATGAAGAATTTTTCATCCAAATCTTCAACTCGGACTATGAAACCCTAATCTGAGACTTCCTAATTTCCATTTCTCATCTCCAACCTTCAAAATTGATAGATTTCTCAATAAAGTTGAAACGAATTGAATCAAACAAATAAACAAACCTAAAATTCCTAATAGAACCCTAGCTTCCCCAATAGCAATCTATCATTCAAAATCTAGTAAAATCTATCAATTTCAGGTTATGAAACCCTAATTTGAGGCTTCCGAATTTCAATTTCTCATCTCCAAACTTCCAGTTGATGCGAAATGAACTAAATATAGTAACGAACAAGAAAACAGACCTAAATTTAGCAACATAAACCCTAGATTTACGAAATTGCGACCGATTATTCGAAATCGGATAACAATTTAGATTGGGGAGGACTTACCGTCGATGAGAAGATGAAGAAGAGTATAAACGCCATTTTGTGGATTATACTGTGGTGTGGCTCTCTGGTTAGGGCCACGTGGAAAGGAGCTCGGCTCGCAAAAATTAAACTGAGCCAATGTTAAATGAGACCAAGTTGTTTTGGATTACATTGAAACTAGTCATTTGCCCACGACAACGACTTAGTTTGGTGATTTAGGGCTATGTACGGGGTGGTTCGGTTTTGAGCCATAATCAAAACCAAATTTGCGATGCAACGGAAAACACAACACTTGTTAGTAATTCTAAGGGTGTGCATGAGAAGGTTCAGTTCAGTTGGGTCATAACTAAAATCTAAATTTTTGGTTAAGGTACTTCAAAACCGACGGGGTTACAATTCATGACGCGGTACTCGTTTTCTGTTGGTTTATCAATCCTCTTATGATATATTGCTTACTGTTTCTTTTGGCTTTTTTTATTCGTGGCATTGGTGTGTATTGAGCTTTATATATAATGATTAAATAATTAAAAAAAATCATCCATTCGAAACGGTACAAGGAATAAGGTTTCAAAAGATCCATTGAATCTTTTAATCAATATACATTATTATAAATTACTAAAACACAACGCTCAGCTAACTGCCGCCACCATTCTGACTGTTGTATCTGTTCAAAGTGTCGTCATCAGACCTGGAAAGATCTCTACAAGCACAAATCATAGTTATATATTTAGTTTCAACTAAAAAAATGTATAAAAGAAAAAACTGGAATGAGAATGAAAAGTCTACAAATATTGCAACATGGAAAGTGATGGAATATCTCCAATGTCAGTAGTTTTAACACCCATGCATGCCAATGCCCTGTAATGAAGAGGTGAAACCTAAGGTTCAGATTTTCTCGAGTTATTGAAAAGCATCACACCAACAATTTTTTTTATTTGTAACCATGAGAACCCATTACCGGGAAAACTCATGGGACCTACCAATAACCTGCTAATCAATGGAATCAGGTAAAATGCAACTTGCATCGGAAAGGTGACCCCCTTGAAGGCTTTAACACCTACAACTTACAAGGTGGTTGCACGTGAGTCGGTACAATTGAAACCCAAAAATTATCTTATTCAAAATTTCGATCGATAAATCAACAGAAAAAATAACAAATAAAGTTAAGTAATCACGATTAATAAGTTTTGAGAACGACTCGATGTGTGGATTTTTTCTTTGCTTGTTATTTAAGCTACAAATTATTGGGTCTTGATATCTTAGTGTAATTTTATTTTTCACTACTCTTTAGTACAAAATTTGGTCTTGCACTCACAATATAAATCTATATCCGTTACTTTGTAGTACAGATCATTGTCTCTGTTTTAAAGTTCGATTGCCATGTTTTGATACATATGGTCGTTTTGTATGTGATACGTTATTTGAGTTAGTCTTGTATTTGTCTGTTTGTTTATTACCAATGTTATAGCATGCATGACCTCAGTTTGAATTCATGGACGCATGTTCCTGTTAGTATTATTTACAGTTGTCTTTAAATTATTTACATGACCTTATCTTTTGTACTATGTCACCCAAGCATCTAGCTTGTCGTTTGGGCGTAAACGACATAGCACTTATTGTGACAATGCGTAATAAAGTTCACGATGTCTCTAGTATGTGGTTGTGTAGCACCTTGGCCCCTAGAGGCGTATAGATCGATCTTAGCTCTGAGTTTGAGTTTGTTTCTGTGTGGGTGATGGAATAATTTGTGTATGCACGCTCACCGTCTCACAGGTACATAGAGTAACAACATGGGTACTAATGTGTTTATAGCTCTGGGTGCTTCAATGTTTCACGATTTATTTTGTTGATATAAATCTATCGTGTAAGTTAGTATATGTTTCCGTGTGTGAACATGATGTGTGTAAAATGCAACATATAAATTACATCAATTGAGGCATAAAACTAACCATTTTTTAGTACTAATGTTGAAAAAAGTGTGCTTTTGTCTTCCTTTTGTATTTTCAGGACCAAATGAGCTTAATTGAACAAAAGGAACAAATATGCAGCCAAATCTAACATAAATACAAGAAAAGGAATAAACGTGGCATGCCCGACCCCTTGACAGCATCTCCCCAAGCAAAAACAAGAAAACAGAAGGCTGACCACAGCCCCGTGCCCAGAAGACACGGGGGCGTGGCCAGTTGTCTGCAGAAAAGACAAAGTCGTAGAAGCTTCTATTCCCAGCACGGGGGGCGTGCCCAGCTCAACACGGGCTGTGGTCAACGCTAAGATGTAACACCTCGAAAATTCGCGTCCTATAATGTATTGACACGTATCATAAGCTTTGGACGTGTGAAAGAAGGTTCTAGAGGGACTAAAGTTGACAAACAAGAAAAGTATGTGAATATAAGGGTTCAAAATGTCAACAATGGATAAATATACTTTACAATAACCCTACACGATGTTTATACCCTTAAACGAATGAATCATGGATCATACGAAGCTAATTGTGAAGGAAAGTGAGAGATTACAAACTACAGGGGTTAAATGTGTCAACATGTTTAAGATATACCTATGAGTGACCTTTTAGCAAAACCGAAGCTTTGTAATGATTAATTATGCTCACTAGAATACATGAGAAAAATTTCACCAAGTTTCGTTATCATATGAGAAAGTTATGATAAGATTCGTATACGAGGGGTTAAAAGCGTCAACGATGAAGTTTATGACTTTTCGGGTAATAACAAAGTTAACCAAGGACTTAACAAAGTGGGTATAAGTCTTGAAGCCCTTATAAGTCAATTTGAAAGGCTCATAATGCAAGAAATAAGGGTGGAATGACCTTTCGAAGGACCATGAGCCAAGGATGCAATAACTAAAAAGTTTTTAATCTGACAGCAGGCCTCAGGCGGGCCGTGTAAGGCTTATCAGAACCTTACTCGGGCCGCGTGCGACTCCCAGATACAGAAAATGCTGGCAGCAGCCTGTTCAGCCTTGTAACCGACTTAAGGAGATATTTTCCACTCCATGGGCGACCCCTACATGCTTTTAGACCTTAGGGACACTTGTGGATGATCCATGATCAGTTGTAGCATGAATTGTCATGATCACAAGCCCTCAAATTCACTATAAAAGGCCCCTCATGGTGCAACATTTTGATCACACCTTCCATCTGCATTTGTGGAACTTCCTGGAGCATAAGATCAGTCCCCAAGCATTCTTGGTCGTAATTAGGCCTTTGGTAAGTATCCTTGACCTTCCTTAATTGAGTTTTACTTAGTTATTAGCTTAAAAGTCAAACCGTCGTAATTAACGTTTGACTTAGCGATTAATCATTAATGGTCCAATGATTAGTCGAATTGAAGGTAGTTATAAGTTGGTAATTATGTAGGCAAAAAACCCTTAGAAGGGAACCCTCTGATTCCCACTCTAACTAGATCAAATGTCGGGTCAAAGTTGTTTATAAAAAGTCAACAGAACCATAATTTTCGAATTAACAAGTAATTAGCAATGTAGAAGGCGTGTAACCTATTTTATCACTCATATAACTTAGCAATAAATGTAAGAACATGTCTAAGCATGTTCGACCCGACAATTTTCTGTTTAGACCCGGTTCGGAACCGAAAGTCGCAAAACTTTGACTTTTGCTTTGACTTCAATTCTGACCCGATTTAGTATGATTTGGAAATGCATTAGAGCTTCCGTAGGACCAGGTTACATGCTAGTATAACCCTCTGTGATTATACACCTTGGTTCATTAGCTATCCAATTAATATGCATGATTCCGTTAATTGCTTATATGTTGACTATTATGCCCTTTTCACCATAAAACGTGATTTTTAAAAATGTAAAAGAGTAGAAACCTTGGTAACTAATTTATAAACTTGTACCCAAAATTTGACATCATTTTGAGGTGTAGATTGAGAGTTATGCTCATTAGCGTAATTAGAAAGCTTTTTAGCGATTAAACGGCATAATTAGCATATAGCCTATTTACACCCACTTTTTGATATCAAACTTTTTACCCACTGATGTAATATAATATTTTGGGCTTTTTGAAGATTTTTAATTAATTTTAGGCTGAGCATAACTTAGAGTTATAAGCTCGATTCGGTCATTGTCGGTTTTGCCCTTTTGGGCTATAAAATGAGTTTTACATATCTTTTTTACCCCAAACCTTTTGCTACTGATTTTATATGATAAATAAATTATTTTAACCCTTCTGGAATAAAAAAAATATCAGCTTTCTATATAGAACCCGGAAATGGCTCCTAATCGCCTTTTTAAGCGTTTTTAACGCATAGTATGTACTAAAACTATTTTAAATACTTAAGGGTTGATACCTACTGATATTTTAGGTAAATTATAATATTTTAACAGTAACGAAAAGCTGTTTAACTCAGATTATTGTTCAAACTCTCTATAACCTTGTAAATGACCAAAATACCCCTACGGGGCATAGTTTGAGTTTAAATTCGTTTCGGGCATAATAAAAGATATCTTACTGATGTCACAACATATTTGAGGCATATTAACTTAGGAAACATGTATATGGCTCTTATGGTTACCCGTTACGCATTCTTCGCGTTCGGTTCGGTTTATGTAACTAGTTTACATAAATTAGCCGAAACGGGTCAAACCTTATTGTTTTTATTTCAAAATCCAAAATGTGTTTAGATTACCCATATAAGACAAGTCTTCAAACTTGTCGGGTCTAAATCATATTCTATTCCGGTCTTCGCTTAATCGTGCGTTTGAACCGTATCTTTCTTTAAAAACTAACCGGTCTAAGTTTAGGCTTAATTAAAGACCCGTTAGGATTCTAATAGGTTATTATAAACCTCTGTTCCAGAATAGGAGACCCGGTAAAAGCTACCGCATTGCTATTTGTGAATTATACTTGCAAAGGTAAATACTTTTAACTTATTTTCCCTATACGGGCTTGGGGTATGGTATATAAAATACCGGTTGGTCGGGCATTGAATCTTTAATTGTATAAAGGTTAAATCATTGAGATGTCCCGTTTGAAATGTCTTGTTTGCTTAAAGCCTTTGGGGGGTTAATGACCATGTCCCGGATATCCTTGGAATCATTTTACGAAATGGCCACGACCCAAGCACGGGGTGTAGGCGTACACCCGTCAGTGCCTACTGGGAAGATTCCATTGTACAATCTGACATGGGATCAGTTTATGTCATTGATTAGAGAAAACTACTGCCCTCAGCATGAGGTGGAAAAGATTGAGTCGGATTTTCTGTCATTAGTAATGAAAATTCTGGATTGCCAAGCTTACCTTACGAGCTTTAATACAATGTCAAGGTTGGTTCCTTATCTGGTGACCCCGAAACCCAAAAGAATAGCACGTTTCATTGGGGGTTTAGCCCCAGAGATTAAGGTAAGTGTAAAAGCCTCTCGGCCAGCTACGTTCAGGTCTGCAGCTGATATATCCTTGTCCCTCACACTGGACGCGGTCAGGCAGAGATCGCTGAGGAACACGGATGCCGAGAAAAGGAAGCGTGAAGATGACAATTCACGACGGTCAGATAAGAAGCACAGGGGAAACAATGACCACAAGAAGGGGTCTGGTTCTAAGAAGGATGGGCATCAATCTGGAGATAAGCCCAAGTGTAAGATTTGTCAGAAGCACCACTTTGGGAGGTGCAGACTTGACTCAAAATCCCAATCTCAGCCGAGGCCTTGTGGGATTTGCAAATCTTCAGAACATAAGACCCTAGAGTGCAAGAAACTGAAAGACGCAACGTGCTACAATTGCAACGAAAAAGGGCACATTAAGACAAATTGCCCAAAATATGCAAAGAAAGCTGATGAAGGAAAGAAGACCAATGCTAGGGTCTTCAGGATGGATGCAAAGGAAGCTGTGCAGGACGACAATGTGATCACAGGTACCTTCCTTATAAATGATGTTTATGCGAGAGTGCTATTTGATTCAGGAGCGGATAAATCATTTGTAGATAATAAGTTTTGTAAGTTACTGAATTTACATGTTAAAACCCTAAGTGTGAAGTATGAGGTGGAATTAGCAGATGGCACCTTAGAAACCGCCTCAACCATATTAGATGGATGTTTCATATCCATTAAGAACCACTCTTTTCCTTTGTCCCTACTTCCTTTGAAATTAGCCGGTTTCGACATAGTTTTAGGTATGGACTGGTTATCTCATAACCAGGCCCAGATTGTCTGCGATAAGAAGCAAATGGTGATCAAGACTCCGTCTGGTGAGTCACTTACCATTCAGGGAGATACCATGTGTGGACTGCCTGAGCAAGTGACTATGCTCAAGGCCTCTAGGTGTTTGAAGAAGGGTTGTGTCATCTACATGGCACAAGTGACTATTGATGAGCCGAAACCCAAGATTGAGGATATTCCCGTCATTTATGAAAATCCCGAAGTATTCCCAGAAGAGCTACCTGGTTTACCCCGATAGGCAAGTGGAGTTCAGGATTGACATTATCCCTGGAGCAGCACCAGTAGCAAGGGCGCCTTATAGGTTGGCACCAACAGAGATGAAGGAATTGAGAACACAACTAGATGAATTGCTAGCCAAAGGTTTCATTAGACCTAGTTCGTCTCCTTGGGGAGCACCAATCTTATTTGTCAAGAAGAAGGATGGATCGATGCGTTTGTGCATCGATTACCATGAGCTTAACAAGGTCACCATCAAGAATAGGTATCCATTGCCCAGGATCGATGATCAGTTCGATCAACTTCAAGGAGCAAGTTACTTCTCTAAGATTGACTTAAGGTCAGGCTATCACCAACTCAAGGTTAGAGATGAAGACGTACACAAGACTGCATTTAGGACTCGTTATGGTCACTACGAGTTCTTAGTGATGCCTTTTGGACTCACTAATGCACCAGAGGCATTCTTGGATCTCATGAACCGTGTCTGCAAACCATACTTGGACAAATTTGTTATCGTCTTCATTGACGACATTCTGATTTATTCAAAGAATCAGGCCGACCATGAGAAACATCTTCGATGTATTCTTTCACTACTTCAGCAGGAGAAGCTCTATGCCAAATTCTCTAAGTGTGAATTTTGGCTTCGAGAAGTCCAATTCCTTGGATATGTGGTTAGTGAACGCGGAATCCAAGTAGATCCCACTAAAGTTGAAGCTGTCATGAATTGGCAAGAGCCGAAGACGCCCACAGAGATTCGCAGTTTCTTAGGATTGGCAGGATATTACAGGCGTTTCATAAAAAACTTTTCAAGGATTGCTGCACCCCTAACTTCTTTGACTAGGAAGAATATTAAGTTCAACTGGGGACCGAAGCAACAAGAATCCTTTGATATCCTTAAGCAGAAACTAAGCAATGCACCTGTGTTAACATTGCCTGATGGAATAGAAGAGTTCGTGGTATATTGTGATGCATCACACACCAGGATGGGATATGTGCTCATGCAGAAAGGCAAAGTTATTGCCTATGCTTCACGTCAGTTAAAGGTGCATGAAAAGAATTACACCACCCATGACTTGGAGTTGGGTGCCATTGTATTTGCACTGAAGCTATGGAGGCACTATTTATATGGTATCAAGTGTGTGATCTATTCTGATCACAAGAGCCTCCAGCACCTGTTTAACCAAAAGGATTTGAACATGAGGCAGCGACGTTGGATGGAAACTTTGAATGATTATGATTGTGAGATAAGATACCATCCTGGCAAGGCGAATGTAGTCGCAGATGCCTTGAGTCGAAAGGAAAGGGTGAAACCCATCAGAATCAATGCCAAGAGCATTGAAATAAAGAATAGTTTGAATGAAAGGTTGTTAGCTGCACAGAAGGAAGCTGTGCTGGAAGCTAACTATCCTAATGAAAAGCTAGGAGTAACCGAAGAACAGTTATCTCATGGCAAGGACGGAATTCTGAGGTTAAATGGACGAATATGGGTTCCAATTTATGCAGGACTTCGGGATGTTATCCTCCAGGAAGCCCACAGTTCTAAATACTCCGTTCATCCTGGAGCTGACAAGATGTACCAGGATCTGAAAGCAAACTTTTGGTGGATAGGCTTGAAGAAGTCTATAGCTACCTATGTAGCTAAATGCTTAACGTGTGCGCAAGTCAAAGCTGAACATCAGAAGCCGTCAGGTTTACTACAACAGCCTGAACTTCCCACGTGGAAGTGGGAAATGGTGATGATGGATTTCATCACCAAGTTGCCGAAGACAAGGAAAGGAAATGATACGATATGGGTAATAGTAGATAGACTGACTAAGTCAGCACATTTCCTACCCATTAAGGAAACCTATAGTTCCGACATGTTGGCCCAATTGTACGTCGATAAGATTGTATCTCTACATGGCGTACCAGTGTCTATTATCTCTGACAGAGATACTAGATACACGTCGCACTTTTTGAAAAGTTTCCAACAATCCTTGGGCACGCGCTTAAATTTTAGTACGGCTTACCATCCTCAGACGGACGGCCAGAGTGAGCGTACAATCCAAACTTTGGAAGACATGCTTTGTGCATGTGTGATTGACTTAGGTGGTAGTTGGGATAACCACCTGCCATTAATCGAGTTCTCATATAACAATAGCTACCATACAAGCATCAAGGCCGCGCCTTTCGAGGCCTTGTACGGTAGAAAGTGCAGAACGCCCGTTTGTTGGGCGGAAGTTGGAGATGTCCAACTGACAGGACCTGAAATAGTCTTTGAAACGACGGACAAGATTGTCCAGATTCGTGACCGCTTGAAAGCTGCCAGGGATAGGCAGAAAAGCTACGCAGATCTAAAGCGTAAACCTCTGAAATTCGAGGTAGGTGATAAAGTGTTGCTTAAAGTATCACCCTGGAAAGGAGTGATGCGATTTGGTAAGAAAGGTAAGTTAAGCCCGAGATACATAGGACCATTCGAGGTCATCGAATGTGTCGGATCAGTTGCTTATAAGTTAAAATTACCTGAAGAGCTCAGTGGTATTCACAATGTATTCCACATCTGCAATCTGAAGAAGTGTTTCGCTGACAAATCACTAGTCATACCACATACAGATGTGCACATAGAAGAGAGCTTGAAGTTTGTTGAAAAACCTGTGTCGATCGAGGATCGACAGGTTAAGAAGCTTCGAAGGAAGCATGTGCCAATAGTAAAGGTTAAATGGGATGCCCGTAGAGGTCCCGAGTACACATGGGAGGTCGAGTCCACAATGAAAGAAAAGTACCCTCATTTGTTTTAGTAAATCTCGAGGTCGAGATTTCTTTTAAGGGGGTGAGGATGTAACACCTCGAAAATTCGTGGCCTATAATGTATTGACACGTATCATAAGCTTTGAACATGTGAAAGAAGGTTCTAGAGGGACTAAAGTTGACAAACAAGAAAAGTATGTGAATATAAGGGTTCAAAATGTCAACAATGGATAAATATACTTTAAAATAACCCTACACGATGTTTATACCCTTAAACGAATGAATCATGGATCATACGAAGCTAATTATGAAGGAAAGTGAGAGATTACAAACTACAGGGGTTAAATGTGTCAACATGTTTAAGATATACCTCTGAGTGACCTTTTAGCAAAACCGAAACTTTGTAACGATTAATTATGCTCACTAGAATACATGAGAAAATTTTCACCAAGTTTCGTTATCATATGAGAAAGTTATGATAAGATTCGTATACGAGGGGTTAAAAGCGTCAACGATGAAGTTTATGACTTTTCGGGTAATAACAAAGTTAACCAAGGACTTAACAAAGTGGGTATAAGTCTTGAAGCCCTTATAAGTCAATTTGAAAGGCTCATAATGCAAGAAATAAAAGTGGAATGACCTTTCGAAGGACCAAGAGCCAAGGATGCAATAACTAAAAAGTTTTTAATCTGACAGCAGGCCTCAGGCGGGCCGCGTAAGGCTTATCAGAACCTTACGCGGGCCGCGTGCGACTCCCAGATACAGAAAATGTTGGCAGCAGCCTGTTCAGCCTTGTAACCGACTTAAGGAGATATTTTCCACTCCATGGGCGACCCCTACATGCTTTTAGACCTTAGGGACACTTGTGGATGATCCATGATCAGTTGTAGCATGAATTGTCATGATCACAAGCCCTCAAATTCACTATAAAAGGCCCCTCATGTTGCAACATTTTGATCACACCTTCCATCTGCATTTGTGGAACTTCCTGGAGCATAAGATCAGTCCCCAAGCATCCATGGTCGTAATTAGGCCTTTGGTAAGTATCCTTGACCTTCCTTAATTGAGTTTTACTTAGTTATTAGCTTAAAAGTCAAACCGTCGTAATTAACGTTTGACTTAGCGATTAATCATTAATGGTCCAGTGATTAGTCGAATTGAAGATAGTTATAAGTTGGTAATTATGTGGGCAATAAACCCTTAGAAGGGCACCCTCTGATTCCCACTCTAACTAGATCAAATGTCGAGTCAAAGTTGTTTATAAAAAGTCAACAGAACCATAATTTTCGAATTAACATGTAATTAGCAATGTAGAAGGTGTGTAACCTATTTTATCACTCATATAACTTAGTAATAAATGTAAGAACATGTCTAAGCATGTTCGACCCGACAATTTTCTGCTTAGACCCGGTTCGGAACCGAAAGTCGCAAAACTTTGACTTTTGCTTTGACTTCAATTCTGACCCGATTTAGTATGATTTGGAAATGCATTAGAGCTTCCGTAGGACTAGGTTACATGCTAGTATAACCCTCTGTGATTATACACCTTGGTTCATTAGCTATCCAATTAATATGCATGATTCCGTTAATTGCTTATATGTTGACTATTATGCCCTTTTCACCATAAAACATGATTTTTAAAAATGTAAAAGAGTAGAAACCTTAGTAACTGATTTATAAACTTGTACCCAAAATTTTACATCATTTTGAGGTGTAGATTGAGAGTTATGCTCATTAGCGTAATTAGAAAGCTTTTTAGCGATTAAACGGCATAATTAGCATATAGCCTATTTACACCCACTTTTTGATATCAAACTTTTTACCCACTGATGTAATATAATATTTTGGGCTTTTTGAAGATTTTTAATTAATTTTAGGCTGAGCGTAACTTAGAGTTATAAGCTCGATTCGGTCATTGTCGGTTTTGCCCTTTTGGGCTATAAAATGAGTTTTACATATCTTTTTGACCCCAAACCTTTTGCTACTGATTTTATATGATAAATAAATTATTTTAACCCTTCTGGAATAATAAAAATATCAGCTTTCTATATAGAACCCGGAAATGGCTCCTAATCGCCTTTTTAAGCGTTTTTAACGCATAGTATGTACTAAAACTATTTTAAATACATAAGGGTTGATACCTACTGATATTTTAGGTAAATTATAATATTTTAACAGTAAGAAAAAGTTGTTTAACTCAGATTTTTGTTCAAACTCTCTATAACCTTGTAAATGACCAAAATACCCCTACGGGGCATAGTTTGAGTTTAAATTCGTTTCGGGCATAATAAAAGATATCTTACTGATGTCACAAAATATTTGAGGCATATTAACTTAGGAAACCTGTATATGGCTCTTGTGGTTACCCGTTACGCATTCTTCGCGTTCGGTTCGGTTTATGTAACTAGTTTACATAAATTAGCCGAAACGGGTCAAACCTTATCGTTTTTATCTCAAAATCCAAAATGTGTTTAGATTACCTATATAAGACAAGTCTTCAAACTTGTCGGGTCTAAATCACATTCTATTCCGGTCTTCGCTTAATCGTGCGTTTGAACCGTATCTTTCTTTAAAAACTAACCGGTCTAAGTTTAGGCTTAATTAAAGACCCGTTAGGATTCTAATAGGTTATTATAAACCTCTGTTCCAGAATAGGAGACTCGGTAAAAGCTACCGCATTGCTATTTGTGAATTATACTTGCAAAGGTAAATACTTTTAACTTATTTTCCCTATACGGGCTTGGGGTATGGTATATAAAATACCGGTTGGTCGGGCATTGAATCTTTAATTGTATGAAGGTTAAATCATTGAGATGTCCCGTTTGAAATGTCTTGTTTGCTTAAAGCCTTTGGGGGGTTAATGACCATGTCCCGGATATCCTTGGCATCATTTTACGAAATGGCCACGACCCAAGCACGGGGTGTAGGCGTACACCCGTCAGTGCCTAAATAAATAATGTGGTGTGTCTATTGATCTTTAACCCGGTCTACGGATCGGGCTACTGAACGCATAAGGAACATGTAATTCTTTTACAAGATTATATTCAAATAATTATCCCAAGTTATAAAAAGTTTGTGCCACGTGCATGCAAATCAATTTTATTAAACCTTTTCAACTGAGTAGTTAATTGTATTTACCAGTGTAAACTGACGTATTTTCTCAAAAAGGTTAAGTGCAGGTACTACTCGTAATAGGCTGGCTTTCTCCTAGCGTCCATAATAAGTCTCGCAAGCTTGGATGTCAAAAACTGTTGAACAATGTTTCCATTTTATTTTTGATGCACCTGTGGATTGCTTTCAACTGTTTGTGATACTTGATATTACAATTTAATAAGGTTGAAATATATCTATCTTTTGCTTCCGCTGTGCATATTAAATATTGTGTTGTTTGACCATGATGATATCAACTACGTCACGATACTCCCCACCGGGCCCACCGGTAATACGTGGAAATATCGGGGTGTGACAGGTTGGTATCAGAGCCAACATTGAGTGAATTAAACACTAGCCTTTTGTGTTTAATCTCAATGACACAATTGCACATTCCTAAATTTTCGAGTCTAGACAAAGAACTTAGGACAAATCCAAATTTGTTTAATTTTTAACCTTGTCCTTTATATTTCTTGTTGTATCTTTTATTTGTGTTGACAGGAAATATGCCGCCAAGATTTAGAAGAGGAGGACGAGGTAAGGGGCCGATCACCGCCCCCAACGATCACGAAGCCGGGCCTTCGCACCGGCGAACTCCTTCCACTACAACGAGTGCCGATCCGCAAGGAGCCTGGAGGACCTATACGGAGCCTGCTAGACGGTCTGTTTCGCACAGTTCAACACCTCCCTACCGCCATTCTTTTGGGCCGCACTCGGAAAATGAGCCCGAAGACTCCCGTCATTCCTTCTTACCATTGCAGCGATCTGCTTCGCACCGTTCCTTTGGCGAATCAAAATCATTTCTTTTAAAATAATCTGCCTATTTAAAATATTAAATAAGAATCTTAAAGGTATAACCTAGCCTGCATGTCGTTATAAGACTTGGCCAAGATGGTAAGACCTGTTTAAAAGATTCGGATCCCTGTTAACATCTGAAAACATGTTAACACTCCTGGCAGACGTGATTCGTTAAAAATCACACACGTCATTCTTATATAAGGATTCTTCAAAAGATTCCTAACCTAACTTAACGATCTATAAATTATAGAGTTTAAATCATCAATTAAGATGATCATATTTTGACCATCCATTGGTAATATAGTGCCTACGGGCCATACTCATTGTCAGATAAGACAAAAGACAGTAGTAGTCTACGACTCCCTGTCAGAAAAAGGTAAAGAACTATGTTCAAACCTTCATGCCTTGATTCTCTGAAATCATGGCTTATAATTTAAAAATGTCCCTGTGACTAGGCCTTTTGTGCTAATAATACTGTTATTGTTTTATAATTAGGATAAGTTATAGTAAAGTCCTAAATAAATGTGAGTAACAAATTAACCAAATATGGTCTATGTTTACCATGGTTAATGAATTGCCCTAAAAGGCAATTCCATAATAAACTCCCAAATAAATTGTCAATATCTTATGTAACAGTTCAAACCACAATGGCTGACTCGGATGAGATCAACAGTCACCCTAGGGAGGATCATGGTAATACCCGAATTAATATCGCGGGTGAAGAACTACAAGCATTGATAGACAATGCTGTTACAAAGGCGATAGAGCGGCAGTATAACGAATATAGCGGGACTCGAAGTAGGACCCTATCCGCACCACATTCCAAGCCTAAGACTCATTCTGAGGCTCACAGCAAGCCACCACCCTCTAAGAAGGAAGAACCAAAGAAAGATGATGACGATCGCCAATCTTCAAATTAGCAAAGTGTTCCATCTCAAAGGATCGTACTGAATCAAGGACCCCGTGATAAGGGTTGCTCCTACAAGTATTTTGTTTCATGCAAACCCAGGGATTTCACTGGGGAGAAAGGAGCTATAGACTGTATGACATGCTTGGATGAGATAGACACCGTGGTTGATATCAGCGGGTGCGCGGATAAGGATGTGGTAAACTTTGTGTCTCAATCGTTCAAAGGTGAGGCCTTAGCCTGGTGGAGATCGTTGATTCAAGCTACTGGGAAGATTCCATTGTACAATCTGACATGGGATCAGTTTATATCATTGATTAGAGAAAACTACTGCCCTCAGCATGAGGTGGAAAAGATTGAGTCGGATTTTCTGTCATTAGTAATGAAAAATCTGGATTGCCAAGCTTACCTTACGAGCTTTAATACAATGTCAAGATTGGTTCCTTATCTGGTGACCTCGGAACCCAAAAGAATAGCACGTTTCATTGGGGGTTTAGCCCCAGAGATTAAGGTAAGTGTAAAAGCCTCTCGGCCAGCTACGTTCAGGTCTGCAGCTGATATATCCTTGTCCCTCACACTGGACGCGGCCAGGCAGAGATCGCTGAGGAACACGGATGCCGAGAAAAGGAAGCGTGAAGATGACAATTCACGACGGTCAGATAAGAAGCACAGGGGAAACAATGACCACAAGAAGGGGTCTGGTTCTAAGAAGGATGGGCATCAATCTGGAGATAAGCCCAAGTGTAAGATTTGTCAGAAGCACCACTTTGGGAGGTGCAGACTTGACTCAAAATCCCAATCTCAACCGAGGCCTTGTGGGATTTGCAAATCTTCAGAACATAAGACCCTAGAGTGCAAGAAACTGAAAGACGCAACGTTTTACAATTGCAACGAAAAAGGGCACATTAAGACAAATTGCCCAAAATATGCAAAGAAAGCTGATGAAGGAAAGAAGACCAATGCTAGGGTCTTCAGGATGGATGCAAAGGAAGCTGTGCAGGACGACAATGTGATCACATGTACCTTCCTTATAAATGATGTTTATGCGAGAGTGCTATTTGATTCAGGAGCGGATAAATCATTTGTAGATAATAAGTTTTGTAAGTTACTGAATTTACATGTTAAAACCCTAAGTGTGAAGTATGAGGTGGAATTAGCAGATGGCACCTTAGAAACCGCCTCAACCATATTAGATGGATGTTTCATATCCATTAAGAACCAATCTTTTCCTTTGTCCCTACTTCCTTTGAAATTAGCCGGTTTCGACATAGTTTTGGGTATGGACTGGTTATCTCATAACCAGGCCCAGATTGTCTGCGATAAGAAGCAAATGGTGATCAAGACTCCGTCTGGTGAGTCACTTACCATTCAGGGAGATACCCAGTATGGACTGCCTGAGCAAGTGACTATGCTCAAGGCCTCTAGGTGTTTGAAGAAGGGTTGTGTCATCTACATGGCACAAGTGACTAATGATGAGCCGAAACCCAAGATTGAGGATATCCCCGTCATTTCCGAATATCCCGAAGTATTCCCGGAAGAGCTACCTGGTTTACCCCGATAGGCAAGTGGAGTTCAGGATTGACATTATCCCTGGAGCAGCACCAATAGCAAGGGCGCCATATAGGTTGGCACCAACAGAGATGAAGGAATTGAGAACACAACTAGATGAATTGCTAGCCAAAGGTTTCATTAGACCTAGTTCGTCTCCTTGGGGAGCACCAATCTTATTTGTCAAGAAGAAGGATAGATCGATGCGTTTCTGCATCGATTACCATGAGCTTAACAAGGTCACCATCAAGAATAGGTATCCATTGCCCAGGATCGATAATCTGTTCGATCAACTTCAAGGAGCAAGTTACTTCTCTAAGATTGACTTAAGGTCAGGCTATCACCAACTGAAGGTTAGAGATGAAGACGTACACAAGACTGCATTTAGGACTCTTTATGGTCACTACGAGTTCTTAGTGATGCCTTTTGGACTCACTAATGCACCAGAGGCATTCATGGATCTCATGAACCGTGTCTGCAAACCATACTTGGACAAATTTGTTATCTTCTTCATTGATGACATTCTGATTTA
Organism: Helianthus tuberosus; assembly: GCA_030545235.1. NCBI lineage: Eukaryota > Viridiplantae > Streptophyta > Magnoliopsida > Asterales > Asteraceae > Helianthus > Helianthus tuberosus. The sequence continues at coordinate 170,633,210 of CM060366.1, read as the reverse complement.
TTCAAAGAATCAGGCCGACCATGAGAAACATCTTCGATGTATTCTTTCACTACTTCAGCAGGAGAAGCTCTATGCCAAATTCTCTAAGTGTGAATTTTGTCTTCGAGAAGTCCAATTCCTTGGATATGTGGTTAGTGAACACGGAATCCAAGTAGATCCCGCTAAAGTTGAAGCTGTCATGAATTGGCAAGAGCCGAAGACGCCCACAGAGATTCGCAGTTTCTTGGGATTGGCAGGATATTACAGGCGTTTCATAGCAAACTTTTCAAGGATTGCTGCACCCCTAACTTCTTTGACTAGGAAGAATATTAAGTTCAACTGGGGACCGAAGCAACAAGAATCCTTTGATATCCTTAAGCAGAAACTAAGCAATGCACCTGTGTTAACATTGCCTGATGGAATAGAAGAGTTCGTGGTATATTGTGATGCATCACACACCGGGATGGGATGTGTGCTCATGCAGAAAGGCAAAGTTATTGCCAATGCTTCACGTCAGTTAAAGGTGCATGAAAAGAATTACACCACCCATGACTTGGAGTTGGGTGCTGTTGTATTTGCACTGAAGCTATGGAGGCACTATTTATATGGTATCAAGTGTGTGATCTATTCTGATCACAAGAGCCTCCAGCACCTGTTTAACCAAAAGGATTTGAACATGAGGCAGCGACATTGGATGGAAACTTTGAATGATTATGATTGTCAGATAAGATACCATTCTGGCAAGGCGAATGTAGTCGCAGATGCCTTGAGTCGAAAGGAAAGGGTGAACCCATCAGAATCAATGCCAAGAGCATTGAAATAAAGAATAGTTTGAATGAAAGGTTGTTAGCTGCACAGAAGGAAGCTGTGCTGGAAGCTAACTATCCTAATGAAAAGCTAGGAGTAACCGAAGAACAGTTATCTCATGGCAAGGACGGAATTCTGAGATTAAATGGACGAATATGGGTTCCAATTTATGGAGGAATTACGGATGTTATCCTCTAGGAAGCCCACAGTTCTAAATACTCCGTTCATCCTGGAGCTGACAAGATGTACCAGGATCTGAAAGCAAACTTTTGGTGGATAGGCTTGAAGAAGTCTATAGCTACCTATGTAGCTAAATGCTTAACGTGTAAGCAAGTCAAAGCTGAACATCAGAAGCCATCAGGTTTACTACAACAGCCTGAACTTCCCACGTGGAAGTGGGAAATGGTGACGATGGATTTCATCACCAAGTTGCCGAAGACAAGGAAAGGAAATGATACGATATGGGTAATAGTAGATAGACTGACTAAGTCAGCACATTTCCTACCCATTAAGGAAACCTATAGCTCCGACATGTTGGCCCAATTGTACGTCGATAAGATTGTATCTCTACATGGCGTAACAGTGTCTATTATCTCTGACAGAGATACTAGATACACGTCGCACTTTTGGAAAAGTTTCCAACAATCCTTGGGCACGCGCTTAAATTTTAGTACGGCTTACCATCCTCAGACGGACGGCCAGAGTGAGCGTACAATCCAAACTTTGGAAGACATGCTTTGTGCATGTGTGATTGACTTAGGTGGTAGTTGGGATAACCACCTACCATTAATCGAGTTCTCATATAACAATAGCTACCATACAAGCATCAAGGTCGCGCCTTTCGAGGCCTTGTACGGTAGAAAGTGCAGAACGCCCGTTTGTTGGGCGAAAGTTGGAGATGTCCAACTGACAGGACCTGAAATAGTCTTTGAAACGACGGACAAGATTGTCCAGATTCGTGACCGCTTGAAAGCTGCCAGGGATAGGCAGAAAAGCTACGCAGATCTAAAGCGTAAACCTCTGAAATTCGAGGTAGGTGATAAAGTGTTGCTTAAAGTATCACCCTGGAAAGGAGTGATGCGATTTGGTAAGAAAGGTAAGTTAAGCCCGAGATACATAGGACCATTCGAGGTCATCGAATGTGTCGGATCAGTTGCTTATAAGTTAAAATTACCTGAAGAGCTCAGTGGTATTCACAATGTATTCCACATCTGCAATCTGAAGAAGTGTTTCGCTGACAAATCACTAGTCATACCACATACAGATGTGCACATAGAAGAGAGCTTGAAGTTTGTTGAAAAACCTGTGTCGATCGAGGATCGACAGGTTAAGAAGCTTCGAAGGAAGCATGTGCCAATAGTAAAGGTTAAATGGGATGCCCGTAGAGGTCCCGAGTACACATGGGAGGTTGAGTCCACAATGAAAGAAAAGTACCCTCATTTGTTTTAGTAAATCTCGAGGTCGAGATTTCTTTTAAGGGGGTGAGGATGTAACACCTCGAAAATTCGTGGCCTATAATGTATTGACACGTATCATAAGCTTTGTAACGATTAATTATGCTCACTAGAATACATGAGAAAAATTTCACCAAGTTTCGTTATCATATGAGAAAGTTATGATAAGATTCGTATACGAGGGGTTAAAAGCGTCAACGATGAAGTTTATGACTTTTCGGGTAATAACAAAGTTAACCAAGGACTTAACAAAGTGGGTATAAGTCTTGAAGCCCTTATAAGTCAATTTGAAAGGCTCATAATGCAAGAAATAAAGGTGGAATGACCTTTCGAAGGACCAAGAGCCAAGGATGCAATAACTAAAAAGTTTTTAATCTGACAGCAGGCCTCAGGCGGGCCGCGTAAGGCTTATCAGAACCTTACTCGGGCCGCGTGCGACTCCCAGATTAGTTATCCGTGCGAGTGGGAGTCTGTCCGGATGGGTTATCCGTACAAGTGGCAATCCGTCCGGATTGGCTACTCGTGCGGATGACTTATCCGTACGGACAACTTACTCGTGCGGATATCTTTTCAAGTGGATTGTTTCTTCCTAAGTGTGAGATGTGTTTGTGTATGATGGCTTGTGCTTTGAAGTTTTCGTTGTAGCATTTAGAAAACACATAAGTGTTTCTACCTTTCAAGCCGGTCGCGCGGACAACAATCCATACGGATGGCAGTCCGTGCGGACAACGTCCTTAAGGCTGAATCACTAAATGGATTAGGTAATCTGCCCGGATGGTAATCCGTGCAGATGGAGGTAATCCGTCCGGATAGTTGTTCGTGTAGACAAGACGATCCGTCCGGATAGTCTGTCCGTGCGGACAACTTGTCCGTGCAGATGGACATTGCTTGTATTTTGTTTTAAGGCCTTAGTATCTCATGATCCGAAGAGTAATCCATTCAGAGGTCGTCCGTCCGGATTGCACATTCGTCGATACTCAAACCTTGTTTGGAAAGTGGGTCCCAAGGGTAGCTCGTCCGGGTGACAACCGTCCGGATCGTCTGTCCGTGCGGACGGCTAGTCCATGCGGACGGCTAGTCCGTGCGGACAGCCTCTGGTCTGATTGTTCTGTTCGTCTTCTCTTGGTTTCTGTTGTCGTTTATCGAGACGTTCAGATTACGTGGCAACCACTTGGAATTGCATCCTCACCCGCACAACTAGACCGGTCAGGAACCACCCTAACTTGGCCTGTCGGCGACTCAGAACGGTCGTTCCGGTTGACCCCGAATTCAGGTGTCTTTTGGTAGAACTCCAGATCTGGACTAGTGCATCACTATTATCGAGTAGAGACTAGAACCGATCAGATTCGTACCGATTCTAAGGGTAAAAGGAGGAGAGAACTTAGGTTTATTTCTTTCAACTCTTTTATCCTTAGAAAAGTTTAGATCTAGGTGAAGTTATTGTGAAATCTTGTAGAAATCGTTTAGATCTGAGATATTCTTGGTGGAATGAGGTCAAGCTTGAAGTTCATAAGAACTTCATGATGACGTCACCCGAGAATACCTCAAATCCGGATGATTTCTTGGTTAAAAGTGAAGATTTGAAAGGTGGAAATGTGTAGAATTGTGTAGTGATCAAAGATGTACAAGAATTAGTGCAAGATCTTACCTGGATTGAGAGAAATCTGAGAAAAAGTGAAGAATGCGTGTGGTTCGGACGTCACTTGCCAAAAGTGGAAAAAGTGGAGAGTGACCCGTGTATTTATAGGATGCCAAAAAGGGAAAGGGTTGAACCGTGCGGATGGCACGTAACCCGGATAGGCTATCCGTCCGGATTGGTCATCCGTCCGGATTGGCAATCCGTCCGGATTGGCAATCCGTCCGGATTGGCAATCCGTGCGGATTGGCAATCCGTGCGGATTGGCAATCCGTGCGGTTTGGCAATCCGTGCGGATTGATCATCCGTTCGGATGTCGCCTGGTTTGGTGCGTTCGGTGCGACGACGCTTCGGCTTCGGTTTTCGAGCGATCCGATAGGGTTTCCTAGTCAAATTACTTTCAGTCCCAACTACTTCTTATAGGGTCCGACTCGGAATTCAGGTTCGGGTTCGTTTACATTCGAGTTAGACTTCGAGTTCGATTGAGTTCGCTTGATTAACACATCATAACATAAAATAAACATGCACAGGTAACACGTAAGGCACACACACACGTATAAACGACAAGTAAAAGGTATAGCTCGAGCTACGAATTGATGTCGATTTGATTAGCATAGCTTGATTAACTTTATCGCATTGTTACTTCCTATCATTTACGGCCGTAGGTCGATTGAAATATGGTCAACACGATTCGATCATTGTAATGTACGACATTTACTCCACAAAATATAAATAAAATAAGAACATTTCTACGAGTCAAGTCGCGCGAAATCGGTCGTTGACCTTGACCTTGACCTTGACTTTCACTCGTGGAAACACGGGGTGTTACAGCCTCCCTTTGTTTAGGGAATTTCGTCCCGAAATTAAGCTGGAAGCCGTAACTAACCGTGGATCACATGTGAGAGTCCTTCGTTCGGATCATTGAAAGTTGTCAAATTAAACGGTTTTTTTACGGTTAAAATTCGCTGATTTGGATACGATGTGCGAAAACATCTAATCTAAAAGCCTATAAAGTTTTAGATTTCAACTCGAAGCCGTTTGGAAGAAATTTGAATTATTGTAGGTCCGAATTTATCTCCGATTTGATTGCGTAACAACACGTTCGACGTGCGGAATTCGCGAACGTGCTCGACTAAATATAACCGAAATGGAGTCAAAATCGGTCCTACAAGTGGTATCTGAGCAGGAGATCGATTGCTCAGATTTGAGCAATTTCTTCATCTTTCTTATCTATCACGCTTTTCTCTGAAAATTGATAATTTAAACGTATACAATAATCGTGATTCTATTGATTACGATGACGCATACAAAACTGAGAATCACGTTTTGCCTTTTTCTCTCTCTACTTTCTCTCTCTAACCCTAAGGGTTCTATCTATAGGCCAAGGGCATAAGGAATCTCTCCTTATTTACAAGTATGCCACCTTGTTTTTCTTAACCGGACATTACTCATTCGTTAAACAACTGCGGATACTTGGCCTTCATGTCGTCTTCGAGTTCCCAAGTGAACTCCGCGCCTCGTTTGCCTTCCCATCGGACCTTCACAATAGGAATGCGTGAGTGCCTGAGTTCTTTGGTTTGGCGATCCATGATTTCGACAGGCTTTTCCACGAAGTGTAATGTTTCGTTCACTTGTAGATCAACTAGAGGAACATGTAAGTCGTGGTCGGCGATGCACTTTCGGAAGTTTGACACGTGGAAAGTTGGGTGGACATTGCTAAGTTCCTCCGGTAATTCGAGTTTGTAGGTGACTTTTCCGATCCTTTCCAGAATCTTAAAAGGTCCAACATATCGAGGCGCGAGCTTCCCCTTTTTGCCGAACCGGACTACACCCTTCCAAGGTGATACCTTTAGGAGTACGTAGTCACCAACGCCATATTCACGGTGCTTGCGCTTTTTATCGGCGAGAACTTTCTGTCGATCCCGAGCTTTCGCTAGGTTGTCTCGAATTTGGAAAATTTTGTCTGTCGTTTCTTGTAGCAGCTCCGGACCGGTTAGTTGCGAGTGACCGATCTCGTGCCACACAATAGGTGATCGACATCTTCTTCCGTATAGGGCCTCGAAAGGTGCCATCTGGATGCTAGCCTGATAGCTATTGTTATACGAGAATTCGACTAACGGAAGGTGTCTATCCCAATTACCACTGAAGTCTAGAACACACGAACGGAGCATGTCTTCAAGAGTACGAATCGTTCTTTCAGTCTGACCATCGGTTTGTGGGTGGAACGCAGTACTTAGATTAAGCGTTGTACCGACTGCCGTTTGGAATGTTTCCCACAATCGTGAAGTAAACCGAGCATCACGATCAGAGATGATGTCACGAGGCGTCCCATGTCGACAAATGATCTCGTCGGTGTAGATTCGGGCTAATCGTTCCACCTTGTAGTCCTCCCGTCTTGGCAGGAAATGAGCTGATTTAGTCAAACGGTCAATAACAACCCAAATGTTGTCGTGGCCTGATGACGTGGTTGGAAGCTTGGTTACGAAATCCATAGCTATGCTCTCCCACTTCCACATGGGAATTGGTGGTTGTTCGAGCAAGCCAGAGGGTCTTTGATGTTCGGCCTTGATCCTAGCACAGGTTAGGCATTTTCCGACGTAGAGAGCGATATCCCGTTTCATACCCGGCCACCAGTACCTATAGCGGAGATCGTGGTACATTTTGTCAGCACCGGGATGGATAGAGTATCGGGATTTGTGAGCTTCATCCATGATAATTTGTCGCAAGTCGGTTCGCTTGGGAATCCAAATTCGGTCTAAGAAGTGGAATATCCCGTTTGATTTGCTCACTAGTTGGGCTCCATCGTGGTAGATTCGTTCCTTCTTCAGAGTGCGTTCGTTGAAACATGCATGCTGGGCGTCGCGGATGAGAGCTTCGAGGTTGTGCTGAGCTTGAACATTTCGAGTGCTAAGCAGATAGCACCGTCTGCTAAGTGCGTCGGCAACAACATTTGCTTTGCCTGGGTGATAACGGATCTCACAGTCGTAATCGTTGAGAAGTTCTACCCATCGGCGTTGACGCATATTTAGTTCCCTCTGATTAAAGATGTGTTATAGGCTCCTATGATCGGTGATCTTACACTTAGTACCATACAGGTAGTGTCGCCAAATCTTTAATGCAAAAACAACCGCGCCTAGCTCGAGATCATGGGTTGTATAGTTCTTCTCGTGGATTTTGAGCTGTCGAGATGCGTAAGCTATAACCTTGTCCCGTTGCATGAGAACACAACCAAGACCCAGGTTGGAAGCATCACAGTAGACAATGAAATCATTGTTTCCGTCGGGTAGGGTGAGAACAGGAGCATTGCAAAGCATGTGTTTGAGGGTTCGAAAGGCAGACTCTTGCTTGGTTCCCCAAACAAAAGGCTGGTCCTTATGAGTAAGAGAGGTAAGTGGCACAGCAATCTTCGAAAATCCTTGGATGAATCGTCTATAATAGCCCGCTAGCCCGAGAAAAGAACGGACTTCAGTCGGGTTCTTAGGCGTAACCCAGCTCTTAACAGCTTCAATCTTCGCAGGATCGACGTGAATGCCCTGACTATTTACGATGTGACCCAGAAACTGAACCTCCCCCAACCAAAATTCGCACTTGGAGAATTTGGCGTAGAGTTGGTTCCCCTGGAGTAACTCAAGAACCAAACGTAGATGCTGCGCGTGTTCGGCTCTCGTCTTGGAATAGATCAAGACATCGTCGATGAACACGATGACGAAACGGTCGAGATATGGTCTACACACGCGATTCATTAGATCCATGAAAACTGCTGGTGCGTTGGTTAGGCCAAAAGGCATGACAACGAATTCATAATGGCCGTAACGGGTTCGAAATGTGGTTTTGGGTATATCCTCCTCTTGTATACGCAGCTGATGGTATCCGGAACGTAGATCGATCTTTAAGAAACACGTAGCACCTTGTAGCTGGTCAAACAGATCGTCGATTCGAGGTAGAGGATAGCGGTTCTTGATAGTCAACTTATTCAACTCCCGATAGTCGATGCACATCCGGAATGACCCATCCTTCTTTTTGACGAAAAGGACTGGCGCGCCCCAAGGAGAGGTGCTCGGGCGAATGAAGCCTTTTTCAAGTAATTCCTGGAGTTGGGTTGTGAGTTCTCGCATTTCGGATGGTGCGAGTCGATACGGAGCTCTGGCGGTAGGATTGGCTCCAGGAATGAGATCAATGCGAAAATCAATATCGCGTTTTGGAGGTAGTCCGGGAAGGTCCTCTGGAAAAACTTGAGGGAATTCCCGAACCACGGGAACGTCTTTTACTTCCTTCTTCTCTTTCTTTTCCTTCTCCGCTGCTACAACGTGAGCCAAGAAAGCCCTGTATTCCTTGCGGAGATATTTGCTAGCTTGGAGACATGACATCAGCTTGAGCCCCTTTGAAGTAGTATCACCGTAAACACATAACGAGTCACCATTCGCGAGCGAAAAACGAATCATCTTGTCGAAGCACACAACTTCGGCATGGTTTTTGCGAAGAAAGTCCATGCCTATTATGACATCGAAACTTCCGAGTTGCATCGGAATGAGGTCAATTGAAAAGATGTGATTGTTGAGCTCGAGAGTGCAATCACGAATAACGGAATTAACAGCGACGGTTCTTCCAGTAGCGACTTCAACTTCGAATGCCGAGGAGAGTTTGGAACGTCTACGACTAAGGAGTTTCTCAAATTCGATCGACACAAAGCAATTATCCGCTCCAGTATCAAACAAACATGAAGCATAAATACCATTCATGAGAAACGTACCGTTGACCACGTTGTTGTCGGCCTGGGCTTGACGCACGTTGAGGTTGAAAGTTCTGGCGCGTGCGGCCTGTTGTTGCTGCTGTGGTTGCTGCTGTTGCGGTTCTTGTTTCACTACCCTGTTCGGGCACATGTTGGCGAAATGGTTTGGGTCGCCACACGTGAAGCATGCTCTGGCTTTGACTGCGGGTGCCAGAGGAGCTTGTTGACCCTGTGGGGCAGCGAGTAGAGCTTGATTGGCAGGAGTTTGACGAATGCGGCAGTTGGCAGTGAAGTGGCCGTAGACATTGCAGTGAGCACAGAAGCGGCATTGAATAGCAGTCGGGTGATGATAGGTGAAAGTAGGGCAGAGTGGGTGTGGTCAAGTATATGCACGCTTTGCCGGCGGTGCATTGGCCACAGGCGCCGCTACTTGACGCTGTTGAGCAGGTACGGTTTGAACTGGTGCAGCAGTGATCGCACAGTTCTTGTTGGTGGAGTTGCTCTTTCTCTTGTTCTTTCTCTTGTTGCTTGACGAGGTGGGTTCAATAGTTGGTGCAGTAGTGGTGGCTTGATGCAGATGCTTGGAGGTCTTATCCCACACCCCAGCCTTAACCCTCTTGTCATTGATTTCAGCGGCTAGCAGATAGGTTTCCTCGATCGTGGTAGTCTTAGCCGCTTGCACGAAATCAGCAACGCAGTCGGGCAAAGCTCGTATGTACTTCTTGATGGTCATCTCGGAAGTCTTGACCTGGTCGGGGCAGATAATGCTGAGCTGTTTAAAATGAGCCGTGAGGCCAGCATTGTCTCCATCCTTCTGACGTATGTGCCAAAATTCATCTTCAAGCTTTTGACGTTCGTGAGGAGGGCAGAATTCCTCTAGCATGACTTCCTTGAGCTCGTCCCACGACAAACCGTAAGCTGCATCATTCCCTCTCTTGTTCCTCTCGGCCGTCCACCAGTCCAAAGCACGGGACTGAAAGACGCCTGTAGCGTTCAGAGTTCGAAGGTCATCAGGGCAACCACTTTGTTGCAGAGTAACCTCGATAGAGTCAAACCAGTGGAATAGTGCAGTAGGACCTCCTTCGCCTGTGAATTCTTTCGGCCCACAGGACTTGAATTGTTTGAAGCTGAAAGGTCTTGCGGCAGTTTTAGGACCTTCAGTTCTCGACTCCTCGGATGATTTGCTAGCGTTCTCATAGGCATCGCTCACAGCTTTAGCTACACTTTTCGCGATAATAGAGGCAAGACGCCTGTCCCTCTTTTCCTGACGAGTGAGTGTATGACGAGATCCAGACGACATGGTCTGCAATAGACATCGCCACGGGACTCAACACACGTAATCGAATCTCACCTCACATGTCTATTATTACTAAAGCTCAGTAACACGTACTATGTAAACGCATATAGTCACAAAATCACAGAATTGCACAAAATCACATATACACATAGAGCACATAATCACAATATTCCTGAACATGTAAGCACAATAGCAAAACACACATAACTTAATCACTAAAAGCAGTCAGAAAACAGAAACCTAGTATTCAGAGTTTGCAGGTATTCGAAAGCAGTGTAACGCGAGCGATTTGTCAATGTCGTGTCGTGTGAGTTTTGTGTCTTAGCAGAAGCAGGAGTGTTGGGTCGAAACCAATAGTACCTCAAAATGTTAACAGAAAATGCATAAAATTTTCATAAAGATCGATAAATCGAGGGTAGATTGTCTGTGGCTAGTAGACTTCGACTAACCAAAGTGGCTCGACTATTCGCAAGGATCCTGCACAATTACCTCCAGGACTATGCCTTTGCCTCGATTCTTGGGCATTGGCGCAATTCCCATTGGTTATATTGTGTCTTAAGATCGTTGGAGTCCATCGAAACTTCGGTGGAAGTTTTATATATATAAGCAGAACAAGTCGTCAAGGTTAGGGTTTCACCCCTATCTTGCAACTTCCGTCCTCGTTTTTGATAAAAAAAATTGAGGAGATTATTCATCAAAATATGGATTTCACTCCTAATTTGGTATGATTTCTCCTCGTTTGTAGTTAAAACGCATACTGATTAGACAACTTTAGTCGAGAGTTTGCGGTTTTCACACCTATTCTCGACCTCGTCACCCATTCATAATTTGAAAATTCGAGTGCAGTGATAGAAAAGAGCGAGTGATAGTGGCGAGTTTACGCATACGCGTGAGTTGGTCTGTTGGTTCTTAACTATAGTCTAGGTCTCTAAGACTTCGACCCGGACTAGGTCGAGTCTTGCCTAATTCCCTATAGTTATGGCTCTGATACCAATCTGTCACACCCCAACCGATGGCGGAATCATCGGGGCGCGGCACTGAGCAAAACAGATTGTCCAGGAGTTTCCATAACAACAATCATTACCATTTAATTAAACATCATGTCCCATACCGTAACTTAAACAGTTAAATAGTTATTACAGGCAAGCATCAAGACAAATATTCTGTTCCGACAACTCAGATTTAAACATAACAAATTTATTCGTTGGTTTCTAGGACTCCAGTTCCTAGCTTCAATTTCATCACAGCCCGAGAAGTATATAAGCAACCTAAACACCTGTCACATACGTTAAAATAAAGTCAATACATGAAATGTAAAAGTGAGCATACAAGTTTGATAATAGCATAATAAAGTTCGAATTCGTTTACGCATAACCAGCACGTACACATAGTGAAATGAAGCACGTTAGTTATCGACATAGATCCATCGATACCAATGACTGCGGGTTGACTGCCCGAGGCAGTTCGCAATACACGATTACCACCGTAATCCATGCAAGTAAAAGATCCTTAACAACCCCCGTGAAAACGGGTGCTGAGTCCAAACTATAGTACTATCGTTGCTAAGGCAGGTAGACAACATTCCATGTGTAAACATAACAAACAAGCATTCATAAGCCACGTATAACATGCATAATTGGTTTAGCGTTAAAATAGCTTGAGTAGTGTGTTTGTTGTAGTTTGAATATTTGTAACGTATGTAACACCCAAAAGTGCTAAAGCAAAAAGGGTTCGAGTATACTCACAGTGATTGTGGATTGAAGGGAGCGCTTTTCAGCGAGTACGGTTATCCTGAATAGATTCGATAACGTAACGATAAGTGACGCGTAAAACGATACAAAGTGAAAATGGGTAGGACAGTTGATCGTCCGGATTGCTCACTCGTGCGGGTAGCAATCCGTGCGGTTGGTAATCCGTCCGGGTTGGCTACTCGTACGGATGAGTTATCCGTGCGAGTGGGAGTCTGTCCGGATGGGTTATCCGTACGAGTGGCAATCCGTCCGGATTGGCTACTCGTGCGGATGACTTATCCGTACGGACAACTTACTCGTGCGGATATCTTTTCAAGTGGATTGTTTCTTCCTAAGTGTGAGATGTGTTTGTGTATGATGGCTTGTGCTTTGAAGTTTTCGTTGTAGCATTTAGAAAACACATAAGTGTTTCTACCTTTCAAGCCGGTCGCGCGGACAACAATCCATACGGATGGCAGTCCGTGCGGACAACGTCCTTAAGGCTGAATCACTAAATGGGTAGCTCGTCCGGGTGACAACCATCCGGATCGTCTGTCCGTGCGGACGGCTTGTCCGTGCGGACGGCTAGTCCGTGCGGACGGCTAGTCCGTGCGGACAGCCTCTGGTCTGATTGTTCCGTTCGTCTTCTCTTGGTTTCTGTTGTCGTTTATCGAGACGTTCAGATTACGTGGCAACCACTTGGAATTGCATCCTCACCCGCACAACTAGACCGGTCAGGAACCACCCTAACTTGGCCTGTCGGCGACTCAGAACGGTCGTTCCGGTTGACCCCGAATTCAGGTGTCTTTTGGTAGAACTCCAGATCTGGACTAGTGCATCATTATTATCGAGTAGAGACTAGAACCGATCAGATTCGTACCGATTCTAAGGGTAAAAGGAGGAGAGAACTTAGGTTTATTTCTTTCAACTCTTTTATCCTTAGAAAAGTTTAGATCTAGGTGAAGTTATTGTGAAATCTTGTAGAAATCGTTTAGATCTGAGATATTCTTGGTGGAATGAGGTCAAGCTTGAAGTTCATAAGAACTTCATGATGACGTCACCCGAGAATACCTCAAATCCGGATGATTTCTTGGTTAAAAGTGAAGATTTGAAAGGTGGAAATGTGTAGAATTGTGTAGTGATCAAAGATGTACAAGAATTAGTGCAAGATCTTACCTGGATTGAGAGAAATCTGAGAAAAAGTGAAGAATGCGTGTGGTTCGGACGTCACTTGCCAAAAGTGGAAAAAGTGGAGAGTGACCCGTGTATTTATAGGATGCCAAAAAGGGAAAGGGTTGAACCGTGCGGATGGCACGTAACCCGGATAGGCTATCCGTCCGGATTGGTCATCCATCCGGATTGGCAATCCGTGCGGATTGGCAATCCGTGCGGTTTGGCAATCCGTGCGGATTGATCATCCGTTCGGATGTCGCCTGGTTTGGTGCGTTCGGTGCGACGACGCTTCGGCTTCGGTTTTCGAGCGATCCGATAGGGTTTCCTAGTCAAATTACTTTCAGTCCCAACTACTTCTTATAGGGTCCGACTCAGAATTCGGGTTCGGGTTCGTTTACATTCGAGTTAGACTTCGAGTTCGATTGAGTTCGCTTGATTATCACATCATAACATAAAATAAACATGCACAGGTAACACGTAAGGCACACACACACGTATAAACGACAAGTAAAAGGTATAGCTCGAGCTACGAATTAATCTCGATTTGGTTAGCATAGCTTGATTAACTTTATCGCATTGTTACTTCCTATCATTTACGGCCGTAGGTCGATTGAAATATGGTCAACACGATTCGATCATTGTAATGTACGACATTTACTCCACATAATATAAATAAAATAAGAACATTTCTACGAGTCAAGTCGCGCGAAATCGGTCGTTGACCTTGACCTTGACCTTGACTTTCACTCGTGGAAACACGGGGTGTTACATAACCCTTCTGGAATAATAAAAATATCAGCTTTCTATATAGAACCCGGAAATGGCTCCTAATCGCCTTTTTAAGCGTTTTTAACGCATAGTATGTACTAAAACTATTTTAAATACATAAGGGTTGATACCTACTGATATTTTAGGTAAATTATAATATTTTAACAGTAAGAAAAAGTTGTTTAACTCAGATTATTGTTCAAACTCTCTATAACCTTGTTAATGACCAAAATACCCCTACGGGGCATAGTTTGAGTTTAAATTCGTTTCGGGCATAATAAAAGATATCTTACTGATGTCACAACATATTTGAGGCATATTAACTTAGGAAACCTGTATATGGCTCTTATGGTTACCCGTTACGCATTCTTCACGTTCGGTTCGGTTTATGTAACTAGTTTACATAAATTAGCCGAAACGGGTCAAAACTTATCGTTTTTATCTCAAAATCCAAAATGTGTTTAGATTACCCATATAAGACAAGTCTTCAAACTTGTCGGGTCTAAATCACATTCTATTCCGGTCTTCGCTTAATCGTGCGTTTGAACCGTATCTTTCTTTAAAAACTAACCGGTCTAAGTTTCGGCTTAATTAAAGACCCGTTAGGATTCTAATAGGTTATTATAAACCTCTGTTCCAGAATAGGAGACCCGGTAAAAGCTACCGCATTGCTATTTGTGAATTATACTTGCAAAGGTAAATACTTTTAACTTATTTTCCCTATACGGGCTTGGGGTATGGTATATAAAATACCGGTTGGTCGGGCATTGAATCTTTAATTGTATGAAGGTTAAATCATTGAGATGTCCCGTTTGAAATGTCTTGTTTGCTTAAATCCTTTGGGGGGTTAATGACCATGTCCCGGATATCCTTGGCATCATTTTACGAAATGGCCACGACCCAAGCACGGGGTGTAGGCGTACACCCGTCAGTGCCTAAATAAATAATGTGGTGTGTCTATTGATCTTTAACCCGGTCTACGGATCGGGCTACTGAACGCATAAGGAACATGTAATTCTTTTACAAGATTATATTCAAATAATTATCCCAAGTTATAAAAAGTTTGTGCCACGTGCATGCAAATCAATTTTATTAAACCTTTTCAACTGAGTAGTTAATTTTTACCAGTGTAAACTGACGTATTTTCTCAAAAAGGTTAAGTGCAGGTACTACTCGTAATAGGCTGGCTTTCTCCTAGCGTCCACAATAAGTCTCGCAAGCTTGGATGTCAAAAACTGTTGAACAATGTTTCCATTTTATTTTTGATCCACCTGTGGATTGCTTTCAACTGTTTGTGATACTTGATATTACAATTTAATAAGGTTGAAATATATCTATCTTTTGCTTCCGCTGTGCATATTAAATATTGTGTTGTTTGACCATGATGATATCAACTACGTCACGATACTCCCCACCGGGCCCACCGGTAATACGTGGAAATATCGGGGTGTGACAGGTTGGTATCAGAGCCAACATTGAGTGAATTAAACACTAGCCTTTTGTGTTTAATCTCAATGACACAATTGCACATTCCTAAATTTTCGAGTCTAGACAAAGAACTTAGGACAAATCCAAATTTGTTTAATTTTTAACCTTGTCCTTTATATTTCTTGTTGTATCTTTTATTTGTGTTGACAGGAAATATGCCGCCAAGATTTAGAAGAGGAGGACGAGGTAAGGGGCCGATCACCGCCCCCAACGATCACGAAGCCGGGCCTTCGCACCGGCGAACTCCTTCCACTACAACGAGTGCCGATCCGCAAGGAGCCTGGAGGACCTATACGGAGCCTGCTAGACGGTCTGTTTCGCACAGTTCAACACCTCCCTACCGCCATTCTTTTGGGCCGCACTCGGAAAATGAGCCCGAAGACTCCCGTCATTCCTTCTTACCATTGCAGCGATCTGCTTCGCACCGTTCCTTTGGCGAATCAAAATCATTTCTTTTAAAATAATCTGCTTATTTAAAATATTAAATAAGAATCTTAAAGGTATAACCTAGCCTGCATGTCGTTATAAGACTTGGCCAAGATGGTAAGACCTGTTTAAAAGATTCGGATCCCTGTTAACATCTGAAAACATGTTAACACTCCTGGCAGACGTGATTCGTTAAAAATCACACACGTCATTCTTATATAAGGATTCTTCAAAAGATTCCTAACCTAACTTAACGATCTATAAATTATAGAGTTTAAATCATCAATTAAGATGATCATATTTTGACCATCCATTGGTAATATAGTGCCTACGGGCCATACTCATTGTCAGATAAGACAAAAGACAGTAGTAGTCTACGACTCCCTGTCAGAAAAAGGTAAAGAACTATGTTCAAACCTTCATGCCTTGATTCTCTGAAATCATGGCTTATAATTTAAAAATGTCCCTGTGACTAGGCCTTTTGTGCTAATAATACTGTTATTGTTTTATAATTAGGATAAGTTATAGTAAAGTCCTAAATAAATGTGAGTAACAAATTAACCAAATATGGTCTATGTTTACCATGGTTAATGAATTGCCCTAAAAGGCAATTCCATAATAAACTCCCAAATAAATTGTCAATATCTTATGTAACAGTTCAAACCACAATGGCTGACTCGGATGAGATCAACAGTCACCCTAGGGAGGATCATGGTAATACCCGAATTAATATCGCGGGTGAAGAACTACAAGCATTGATAGACAATGCTGTTACAAAGGCGATAGAGCGGCAGTATAACGAATATAGCGGGACTCGAAGTAGGACCCTATCCGCACCACATTCCAAGCCTAAGACTCATTCTGAGGCTCACAGCAAGCCACCACCCTCTAAGAAGGAAGAACCAAAGAAAGATGATGACGATCGCCAATCTTCAAATCAGCAAAGTGTTCCATCTCAAAGGATCGTACTGAATCAAGGACCCCGTGATAAGGGTTGCTCCTACAAGTATTTTGTTTCATGCAAACCCAGGGATTTCACTGGGGAAAAAGGAGCTATAGACTGTATGACATGGTTGGATGAGATAGACACCGTGGTTGATATCAGCGGGTGCGCTGATAAGGATGTGGTAAAGTTTGTGTCTCAATCTTTCAAAGGTGAGGCCTTAGCCTGGTGGAGATCGTTGATTCAAGCTACTGGGAAGATTCCATTGTGCAATCTGACATGGGATCAGTTTATGTCATTGATTAGAGAAAACTACAGCCCTCAGCATGAGGTGGAAAAGATTGAGTCGGATTTTCTGTCATTAGTAATGAAAAATCTGGATTGCCAAGCTTACCTTACGAGCTTTAATACAATGTCAAGGTTGGTTCCTTATCTGGTGACCCCGGAACCCAAAAGAATAGCACGTTTCATTGGGGGTTTAGCCCCAGAGATTAAGGTAAGTGTAAAAGCCTCTCGGCCAGCTACGTTCAGGTCTGCAGCTGATATATCCTTGTCCCTCACACTGGACGCGGTCAGGCAGAGATCGCTGAGGAACACGGATGCCGAGAAAAGGAAGCGTGAAGATGACAATTAATGATGGTCAGATAAGAAGCACAGGGGAAACAATGACCACAAGAAGGGGTCTGGTTCTAAGAAGGATGGGCATC
Source organism: Helianthus tuberosus (assembly GCA_030545235.1). Classification (NCBI taxonomy): domain Eukaryota; kingdom Viridiplantae; phylum Streptophyta; class Magnoliopsida; order Asterales; family Asteraceae; genus Helianthus; species Helianthus tuberosus. Next base: position 170,616,073 of record CM060366.1, on the reverse strand, counting down.
AATCTGGAGATAAGCCCAAGTGTAAGATTTGTCAGAAGCACCACTTTGGGAGGTGCAGACTTGACTCAAAATCCCAATCTCCGCCGAGGCCTTGTGGGATTTGCAAATCTTCAGAACATAAGACCCTAGAGTGCAAGAAACTGAAAGACGCAACGTGCTACAATTGCAACGAAAAAGGGCACATTAAGACAAATTGCCCAAAATATGCAAAGAAAGCTGATGAAGGAAAGAAGACCAATGCTAGGGTCTTCAGGATGGATGCAAAGGAAGCTGTGCAGGACGACAATGTGATCACAGGTACCTTCCTTATAAATGATGTTTATGCGAGAGTGCTATTTGATTCAGGAGCGGATAAATCATTTGTAGATAATAAGTTTTGTAAGTTACTGAATTTACATGTTAAAACCCTAAGTGTGAAGTATGAGGTGGAATTAGCAGATGGCACCTTAGAAACCGCCTCAACCATATTAGATGGATGTTTCATATCCATTAAGAACCACTCTTTTCCTTTGTCCCTACTTCCTTTGAAATTAGCCGGTTTCGACATAGTTTTAGGTATGGACTGGTTATCTCATAACCAGGCCCAGATTGTCTGCGATAAGAAGCAAATGGTGATCAAGACTCCGTCTGGTGAGTCACTTACCATTCAGGGAGATACCCAGTATGGACTGCCTGAGCAAGTGACTATGCTCAAGGCCTCTAGGTGTTTGAAGAAGGGTTGTGTCATCTACATGGCACAAGTGACTATTGATGAGCCGAAACCCAAGATTGAGGATATCCCCGTCATTTATGAATATCCCGAAGTATTCCCGGAAGAGCTACCTGGTTTACCCCGATAGGCAAGTGGAGTTCAGGATTGACATTATCCCTGGAGCAGCACCAGTAGCAAGGGCGCCTTATAGGTTGGCACCAACAGAGATGAAGGAATTGAGAACACAACTAGATGAATTGCTAGCCAAAGGTTTCATTAGACCTAGTTCGTATCCTTGGGGAGCACCAATCTTATTTGTCAAGAAGAAGGATAGATCGATGCGTTTGTGCATCGATTACCATGAGCTTAACAAGGTCACCATCAAGAATAGGTATCCATTGCCCAGGATCGATGATCTGTTCGATCAACTTCAAGGAGCAAGTTACTTCTCTAAGATTGACTTAAGGTCAGGCTATCACCAACTGAAGGTTAGAGATGAAGACGTACACAAGACTGCATTTAGGACTCGTTATGGTCACTACGAGTTCTTAGTGATGCCTTTTGGACTCACTAATGCACCAGAGGCATTCATGGATCTCATGAACCGTGTCTGCAAACCATACTTGGACAAATTTGTTATCGTCTTCATTGACGACATTCTGATTTATTCAAAGAATCAGGCCGACCATGAGAAACATCTTCGATGTATTCTTTCACTACTTCAGCAGGAGAAGCTCTATGCCAAATTCTCTAAGTGTGAATTTTGGCTTCGAGAAGTCCAATTCCTTGGATATGTGGTTAGTGAACGCGGAATCCAAGTAGATCCCACTAAAGTTGAAGCTGTCATGAATTGGCAAGAGCCGAAGACGCCCACAGAGATTCGCAGTTTCTTGGGATTGGCAGGATATTACAGGCGTTTCATAGAAAACTTTTCAAGGATTGCTGCACCCCTAACTTCTTTGACTAGGAAGAATATTAAGTTCAACTGGGGACCGAAGCAACAAGAATCCTTTGATATCCTTAAGCATAAACTAAGCAATGCACCTGTGTTAACATTGCCTGATGGAATAGAAGAGTTCGTGGTATATTGTGATGCATCACACACCGGGATGGGATGTGTGCTCATGCAGAAAGGCAAAGTTATTGCCTATGCTTCACGTCAGTTAAAGGTGCATGAAAAGAATTACACCACCCATGACTTGGAGTTGGGTGCCGTTGTATTTGCACTGAAGCTATGGAGGCACTATTTATATGGTATCAAGTGTGTGATCTATTCTGATCACAAGAGCCTCCAGCACCTGTTTAACCAAAAGGATTTGAACATGAGGCAGCGACGTTGGATGGAAACTTTGAATGATTATGATTGTGAGATAAGATACCATCCTGGCAAGGCGAATGTAGTCGCAGATGCCTTGAGTCGAAAGGAAAGGGTGAAACCCATCAGAATCAATGCCAAGAGCATTGAAATAAAGAATAGTTTGAATGAAAGGTTGTTAGCTGCACAGAAGGAAGCTGTGCTGGAAGCTAACTATCCTAATGAAAAGCTAGGAGTAACCGAAGAACAGTTATCTCATGGCAAGGACGGAATTCTGAGGTTAAATGGACGAATATGGGTTCCAATTTATGGAGGACTTCGGGATGTTATCCTCCAAGAAGCCCACAGTTCTAAATACTCCGTTCATCCTGGAGCTGACAAGATGTACCAGGATCTGAAAGCAAACTTTTGGGGGATAGGCTTGAAGAAGTCTATAGCTACCTATGTAGCTAAATGCTTAACGTGTGCGCAAGTTAAAGCTGAACATCAGAAGCCGTCAGGTTTACTACAACAGCCTGAACTTCCCACGTGGAAGTGGGAAATGGTGACGATGGATTTCATCACCAAGTTGCCGAAGACAAGGAAAGGAAATGATACGATATGGGTAATAGTAGATAGACTGACTAAGTCAGCACATTTCCTACCCATTAAGGAAACCTATAGCTCCGACATGTTGGCCCAATTGTACGTCGATAAGATTGTATCTCTACATGGCATACCAGTGTCTATTATCTCTGACAGAGATACTAGATACACGTCGCACTTTTGGAAAAGTTTCCAACAATCCTTGGGCACGCGCTTAAATTTTAGTACGGCTTACCATCCTCAGACGGACGGCCAGAGTGAGCGTACAATCCAAACTTTGGAAGACATGCTTTGTGCATGTGTGATTGACTTAGGTGGTAGTTGGGATAACCACCTGCCATTAATCGAGTTCTCATATAACAATAGCTACCATACAAGCATCAAGGCCGCGCTTTTCGAGGCCTTGTACGGTAGTTGGAGATGTCCAACTGACAGGACCTGAAATAGTCTTTGAAACAACGGACAAGATTGTCCAGATTCATGACCGCTTGAAAGCTGCCAGGGATAGGCAGAAAAGCTACGCAGATCTAAAGCGTAAACCTCTGAAATTCGAGGTAGGTGATAAAGTGTTGCTTAAAGTATCACCCTGGAAAGGAGTGATGCGATTTGGTAAGAAAGGTAAGTTAAGCCCGAGATACATAGGACCATTCGAGGTCATCGAATGTGTTGGATCAGTTGCTTATAAGTTAAAATTACCTGAAGAGCTCAGTGGTATTCACAATGTATTCCACATCTGCAATCTGAAGAAGTGTTTCGCTGACAAATCACTAGTCATACCACATACAGATGTGCACATAGAAGAGAGCTTGAAGTTTGTTGAAAAACCTGTGTCGATCGAGGATCGACAGGTTAAGAAGCTTCGAAGGAAGCATGTGCCAACAGTAAAGGTTAAATGGGATGCCCGTAGAGGTCCCGAGTACACATGGGAGGTTGAATCCACAATGAAAGAAAAGTACCCTCATTTGTTTCAGTAAATCTCGATGTCAAGATTTCTTTTAAGGGGGTGAGGATGTAACACCATGAAAATTCATGGCCTATAATGTATTGACACGTATCATAAGCTTTGAACATGTGAAAGAAGGTTCTAGAGGGACTAAAGTTGACAAACAAGAAAAGTATGTGAATATAAGGGTTTAAAATGTCAACAATGGATAAATATACTTTCAAATAACCCTACACAATGTTTATACCCTTAAACGAATGAATCATGGATCATACGAAGCTAATTATGATGGAAAGTGAGAGATTACAAACTACAGGGGTTAAATGTGTCAACATGTTTAAGATATACCTCTGAGTGACCTTTTAGCAAAACCGAAACTTTGTAACGATTAATTATGCTCACTAGAATACATGAGAAAAATTTCACCAAGTTTCGTTATCATATGAGAAAGTTATGATAAGATTCGTATACGAGGGGTTAAAAGCGTCAACGATTAAGTTTATGACTTTTCGGGTAATAACAAAGTTAACCAAGGACTTAACAAAGTGGGTATAAGTCTTGAAGCCCTTATAAGTCAATTTGAAAGGCTCATAATGCAAGAAATAAAGATGGAATGACCTTTCGAAGGACCAAGAGCCAAGGATGCAATAACTAAAAAGTTTTTAATCTGACAACAGGCCTCAGACGGGCCGCGTAAGGCTTATCAGAACCTTACGCGGGCCGCGTGCGACTCCCAGATATAGAAAATGTTGGCAGCAGCCTGTTCAGCCTTGTAACCGACTTAAGGAGATATTTTCCACTCCATGGGCGACCCCTACATGCTTTTAGACCTTAGGGACACTTGTGGATGATCCATGATCAGTTGTAGCATGAATTGTCATGATCACAAGCCCTCAAATTCACTATAAAAGGCCCCTCATGTTGCAACATTTTGATCACACCTTCCATCTGCATTTGTGGAACTTCCTGGAGCATAAGATCAGTCCCCAAGCATCTATGGTCGTAATTAGGCCTTTGGTAAGTATCCTTGACCTTCCTTAATTGAGTTTTACTTAGTTATTAGCTTAAAAGTCAAACCGTCGTAATTAACGTTTGACTTAGCGATTAATCATTAATGGTCCAGTGATTAGTAGAATTGAAGGTAGTTTTAAGTTGGTAATTATGTGGGCAATAAACCCTTAGAAGGGCACCCTCTGATTCCCACTCTAACTAGATCAAATGTCGGGTCAAAGTTGTTTATAAAAAGTCAACAGAACCATAATTTTCGAATTAACATGTAATTAGCAATGTAGAAGGTGTGTAACCTATTTTATCACTCATATAACTTAGTAATAAATGTAAGAACATGTCTAAGCATGTTCGACCCGACAATTTTCTGTTTAGACCCGGTTCGGAACCGAAAGTCGCAAAACTTTGACTTTTGCTTTGACTTCAATTCTGACCCGATTTAGTATGATTTGGAAATGCATTAGAGCTTCCGTAGGACCAGGTTACATGCTAGTATAACCCTCTGTGATTATACACCTTGGTTCATTAGCTATCCAATTAATATGCATGATTCCGTTAATTGCTTATATGTTGACTATTATGCCCTTTTCACCATAAAACATGATTTTTAAAAATTTAAAAGAGTAGAAACCTTAGTAACTGATTTATAAACTTGTACCCAAAATTTGACATCAGTTTGAGGTGTAGATTGAGAGTTATGCTCATTAGCGTAATTAGAAAGCTTTTTAGCGATTAAACGGCATAATTAGCATATAGCCTATTTACACCCACTTTTTGATATCAAACTTTTTACCCACTGATGTAATATAATATTTTGGGATTTTAGAAGATTTTTAATTAATTTTAGGCTGAGCATAACTTAGAGTTATAAGCTCGATTCGGTCATTGTCGATTTTGCCATTTTGGGCTATAAAATGAGTTTTACATATCTTTTTGACCCCAAACCTTTTGCTACTGATTTTATATGATAAATAAATTATTTTAACCCTTTTGGAATAATAAAAATATCAGCTTTCTATATAGAACCCGGAAATGGCTCCTAATCGCCTTTTTAAGCGTTTTTAACGCATAGTATGTACTAAAACTATTTTAAATACATAAGGGTTGATACCTACTGATATTTTAGGTAAATTATAATATTTTAACAGTAAGCAAAAGTTGTTTAACTCAGATTATTGTTCAAACTCTCTATAACCTTGTAAATGACCAAAATACCCCTACGGGGCATAGTTTGAGTTTAAATTCGTTTCGGGCATAATAAAAGATATCTTACTGATGTCACAGCATATTTGAGGCATATTAACTTAGGAAACCTGTATATGGCTCTTATAGTTACCCGTTACGCATTCTTCGCGTTCGGTTCGGTTTATGTAACTAGTTTACATAAATTAGCCGAAACGGGTCAAACCTTATCGTTTTTATCTCAAAATCCAGAATGTGTTTAGATTACCCATATAAAACAAGTCTTCAAACTTGTCGGGTCTAAATCACATTCTATTCCGGTCTTCGCTTAATCGTGCGTTTGAACCGTATCTTTCTTTAAAAACTAACCGGTCTAAGTTTAGGCTTAATTAAAGACCCGTTAGGATTATAATAGGTTATTATAAACCTCTGTTCCAGAATAGGAGACCCGGTAAAAGCTACCCGCATTGCTATTTGTGAATTATACTTGCAAAGGTAAATACTTTTAACTTATTTTCCCTATACGGGCTTGGGGTATGGTATATAAAATACCGGTTGGTTGGGCATTGAATCTTTAATTGTATGAAGGTTAAATCATTGAGATGTCCCGTTTGAAATGTCTTGTTTGCTTAAAGCCTTTGGGGGGGGGGGTTAATGACCATGTCTTGGATATCCTTGGCATCATTTTACAAAATGGCCACGACCCAAGCACGGGGTGTAGGCGTACACCCCTCGGTGCCTAAATAAATAATGTGGTGTGTCTATTGATCTTTAACCCGGTCTGCGGATCGGGCTACTGAACGCATAAGGAACATGTAATTCTTTTACAAGATTATATTCAAATAATTATCCCAAGTTATAAAAAGTTTGTGCCACGTGCATGCAAATCAATTTTATTAAACCTTTTCAACTGAGTCAGTTAATTGTATTTACCAGTGTAAACTGACGTATTTTCTCAAAAAAGTTTAGTGCATGTACTACTCGTAATAGGCTGGCTTTCTCCTAGCGTCCACAATAAGTCTCGCAAGCTTGGATGTCAAAAACTGTTGAACAATGTTTCCATTTTATTTTTGATCCACCTGTGGATTGCTTTAAATTGTTTGTGATACTTGATATTACAATTTAATAAAGTTGAAATATATCTATGTTTTGCTTCCGCTGTGCATATTAAATATTGTGTTGTTTGACCATGATGATATCAACTACGTCACGATACTCCCCACCTGGCCCACCGGTAATACGTGGAAATATCGGGGTGTGACATAAGATTCGCAGAATCCAAGCAAATCTTGATAGTACAGATACGCTTCTGCACACGGGGCCGTGCCCAGCGGACACGGGGGCGTGTGGAGCTAATGCAGACAAATTGCAATTAATGAAGAAAGAGGTTGGACACGGGGCTGTGCCCAATGGACACGGGGCCATGTTCGGGCTTCTGTGCAGGCTATAAATAGAGGTGTTTGGTTCACTTCAAAGGCATCCCTTGGCAAACCACCTCTCTCCCACTTCACCCACACTCCACCACCACTACAACCCACATCCACCACCATCATCCATCATCCATCTTAGAGTGTGTGTAGTAGTCTCGGGATCCGAGATTGATAGTAAGAGTTCTTGACAATCAAAGGCCATGTTTGCCTAAGTCTCTTACATCACTTGGTGAAGACAATCATTTAGTGTGATACTTTTAATTTTTAATCTTTTCGCACTTTTTATTTGGTTTTGTATTAATGACTTTAATAACTAGTTTCTTATGTTGAAGGTGAAACTTCTTTATCATTTGTCCGTGGTGTCTTAGCGTTATTTTACTGTCTATATAAAATAAAAGATTTACACCATTCATATCTCTACGGTCTATATAGAGATATGTTGGCTACCTGGTCGGGGGTTAAAGGAATGGTTTGGTAAGGTTCTTGCCTTGTTCAGTGTATAGATCCTGCAAGGACCTGGGTCAAGCTTACTAGGACCTCCTTCAATACCCACTGGTATTGGATGGCGGGGGTGCGAATGGCTTGATCCCCTCATATGTAAACTACTATTAATACATTAACCCGGCTACATGGGATTGTATCCCAGCTGACTCAAACCACTTAGCCGAGTGTAACGTCACCTTCAAAAGAGGGGCCTACCACATTACGCATTAGTAACTTAATTAATTATCTTTCAATATTCCGACCCTTTAGGATTGTATCCTTGCTGACTCAAACTACTGGGTTGAGGGTAACGTCACCTTCAAAAGAGGAGCCTACTACTATAACTAAGACAATCTCTTAAAAAGTGCAAAAGTGCGGAAATCATCAAAGGTTACACTAAAGGCGAGTCGGATCCAAGTGATTCATCTTGTCTATCTGTTTTATTTTTATTTTATTTTTCAGCATTTTTAGTTTTTATTTTTCATGTTTAAAACCTTTTCTAAACTTTTGATTTTATTAGACGTTGAGGATAAACCGGTATTAAAAGCTCTTATGTCCTTGGACGACCTCGGTATCTTACCAACACTATACTACGCTCACGATGGGTGCACTTTCCCATATGTGTGTTTAGTGTTAGTAGAATATCGTGTTTTATAAATTTAAAACTTGACTAAAGTGTTAAAAAGGGCTAAAAAAATATTAATAAAAACATATCACGCTACACGCACATCAGAACATGTCCCGTTTCTGATAAGTTATGTATGTATCTGAGTATGCTCAGATTATAGTTTCGATCGTGTAACAGATTTTGTTTCTAACATGTTTAGTTTTCGATTAAGTTATGCATCTGATTATGGATCTGATCTTGATCTGGGTCTGTTTTTGTATTAGTTGACTCTTTTTTTTTCGCCTCACTATCTGGATCAATTTTGTATCAATATTTGTTTCAGTATCTGTCTCAGCACTTTGCATATACTTTTGGTTTGCCTTGTGTATCTGTTTGTTGTCGTGTCAGTTTACCACATCGTGTTACAATATTAAATATACAAGGACTTAGTTATTTTTTTTTTAAAACCCATGTTACCCAAATTATGTTGTCTCTTATATAAAACTTTCTAAAGTTAAGAATATACTTATTATTATCTTTAAATGATTTATTTTGAAACCATATAACCTATGTCCTTATAAAAATCTTCAGTAGTGCCTTAAGTGTTTTGTTTTGAAATCGAGTTATCTAACTTATTTTGTACTTAAATATAAATCTTTTAGATGTTACAAAAATAGTATTTCGTCAAGTCATTGCCTGTCACAAAATCTCATAAATCACTGGCGTTCGATTTGAATTCAAACATTTACTAAAGGAAAATAGTTTTACCAACTATGTTGTTTAAAAATCATGCAGTTATTAAACGAGGTCTAACACGAAACTGTTTATAAAACAAATTTGTAGTAGTTTCATGATTAACGATGTATCAGTCTCTGTAGGTCTTTGTATTAAGTTCAGTAAGACTCATGTTTTCGTATTAGTTTTGTATAAGTTCTAAACCAGTTTTTGTATTAGTTTTCGTATTAGTTCTGACCCAGTTTTCGTATTAGTTTCCGTAATAGTTTTGAACCAGTTTTTGTATTAGTTTCCGTATCAGTCCCGTATTCTTTGAGTTTTTCAGTATCATGTCAGTTCAGTATCAATGATGTGTCCATATATGCTCTCAGTATGTATATTAGTACCCATTTCAGTCCAGTCCCAACTATGTTATGTTTTGCTTTCCGTTGAGTTTATTTACTTGTACTATTGCTTTCTCCGTTACCGAGCAATTTTTGGCTCATCCGTGGTTTTCTTGTTTTGTTTTTATCATTTGTTAATAGGTAATTTGGGAAATTCGGGAAATCAGTGAGGAGCGTTAAAAGGAAGTTGAAGGTCAAGCATCATCGTTTAGTTTCTGTAATGTCATCAAATATAATTAGGATCCTTTTAATTTAATGTTATGGACTGATTTTTGAATTTGATATCTGTAGGAGTGACATGTTAGCCCATTCAAGTTGGGGTGTTACAGTGCTTTGTTGGCATAACTAGATAAAGTGAGACAAATGTCAGCATAATGTCCATTATGATGACACGACTGGCAATGTGGTGGACGACGGTTACCACGGCCTTGACGACCTAAACTACCTCCACAATAGTAATTAGTTGACCGTCCACGACCTTTATAATTGTTGTTAGGTCGTAATTCTTGATCATTAACGACAGTAATTAGTTGACCGTCCACGACCTTTATAATTGTTGTTAGGTCGTAATTCTTGATCATTAACGACAGTAATTAGTTGACTGTCCACGACCTTTATAATTGTTGTTAGGTCGTAATTCTTGATCATTAACGACAGCAGATGGTGTAACAAAACCATGAAGTGACCTGAGAAAATTAAGGGATTTAAATTAAAAGCACTTGGCTAATGTCAATCTTACCCTTTTAATCTAAAAAAAAATGATCAAGGGCCAATATTAGTTCACTCTCAAAAAGTTGTTCACTCTTGAACCTAATCCTATATATATATGTATGTATTTCTTTTAGTTTTAAGAAACTACAAAAGCATAAAATACTAGAAATGCATTTAAAATGTCAAAAAAAATTGTCTTCGTCGTTGTTGTTTGTATTGGATATTAACAATAACCGATATTTTTCGAGTATCAATGATGCCCGGTTCTGGTTCCGAGTACGGGTATTAAGATCAAAATATGTACCCGATCCCTACCTTACTGTAGTGTGAGGTTTGATTACGTGTATAAAATACCCAGATACAAAGAACATGATTTTTTTTTAATGTCTATAAAATACCCATATATAAAGAACCCGGTTTTAGTGTTTTTTTTAATGTCCAATTCCGGGTAGGAGTTCTTATTGTAAGAATCTAACCTAGTCAACCCGAACGAGGTTAGAAATCCAGCTCAAGTTTTAGCTTTAGGCCATCCGTAGTCATAAAGCCCCTTGTGGGGCGTTATGCGACACGTGTCGTGCCACGTCACACGGGGGCTTTATGGGGCGTTATATCACTAGAGCCCGTAGTCATAAAGCCCCTACCCATCATTACCTATTTAATAATTTTCAACTTTATTAATTAATATAAAAAAATTGCTTGTTTCTGATTGGTGGAATGTTGGAAAGGAACCAGAATAGCGGCGCCATCTCCATCGCGCCATGGCAGCCATCTCCGGCCATAGCACCCTGCGTTTCGGTGTGGGCGGCGCCATGGCGGCGCTATGGGGTGCCATACCGCCCCACTACGTATGCTCTTAGTTTGAAATTTTAAATCAACTAGTTTGGTTTAAAATTTTTCCACACGTGCCTTTAAAACCACCAATCCGCCACCTGATCTATCAACCAATAAAAACACTTAATCACTAGTCACCCGGACCACCATCGTACGGTCTTCAACCCCTCACCTGCTCGCTAATCCAACGAACCAAAATATTTCTCACAACTCTCTCCCCACCCCCACCAATATATAAACACAAACCCAGCATTTGCCAAAATCATCAAAAAACACAATCTTCAATTGAAAACAGCAATCATGTCAGGAAGAGGGAAAGGAGGAAAGGGACTGGGAAAAGGAGGAGCAAAACGACACCGTAAAGTTCTCCGGGACAACATTCAGGGCATCACCAAACCGGCGATCCGACGGTTGGCGAGACGTGGGGGAGTGAAGCGTATAAGCGGACTGATATATGAGGAGACTCGTGGTGTTCTCAAGATCTTTCTAGAAAATGTAATTCGTGACGCCGTTACCTACACAGAGCATGCTCGCCGGAAAACTGTTACTGCTATGGATGTGGTTTATGCGTTGAAGCGACAGGGACGTACTCTTTACGGTTTCGGTGGTTAGGCTTGGTTAGTACGAGGGAAGTTAGATCTGAAGTGTTTGGTTATGTTTGTGTTGTATGATAGTTAATGGAATGAAAAGTTAGATTTGATTTCATCATATTCCCAGTTTATATTTTGGATAATACTGAGCTTTTTAGCATGAATTTGAGGTTCTGGAAATGCATATGATTATAGGTGTTGACCAGCATAAGTTTGGTAAAAATTTTGTTTTTTTTAAGTGAACTTTATTAAGACCGTGGGGTATGGTAGAGCGGTGGTTTAAGGCATGGGTTGACACATGAAAAGTTTGATAACTCAATTCAAAACCCATTTTGTATGGGGTATGGTGGGCGTGGCTTGGCTGGCGTGGCCAAGCCACATCAGGGTTTTTTTTTTAATAGAGTAAAATACCCGGATAGTCCCTGTGGTTTTGTCAAATAACAGCTATAGTTCCTAACTTTTGAAAATTACACCGGTGCTCCCTGTGGTTTAACAGTTTGCTACTCGGATAGTCCCTGGAGTGGATGTCCGTTAGTTTTCTTCGTTAAATATATGTAAAATGACCAAAATACCCTTAGTATTAAATTAAAATACTAAAATTAGATATATACCCCTACCCCCACCCCACGCCACCCCACCCCACCTCCTTCTTCTAAAAAACCCCAATCGTCTGTCTCTCATCTCCCTTGTCTTCATCTGCATAAGCTGCACCAGATTAATTCGCTGATCAATCCCACCCGTTTCACCCGTTTCATCTGAGGATCTTGCAAATCAGAAGGTGAAAAGGAAGCATAATATGAGTTGAAGGTTTGGTCTCGAGCCCATGGGTTGGAGAAGATGATGACGTGCGGGCGGAACGGTGGCGGCGTGATGTCAAGACGATGATGTGTAACAAAGAAAGAACGGTTGCAGATCTAAGCCCATCTTTTTCATCTTTCAAGATCTGAGCCATGAGTTGTGAGCCGGATCTGAGCCAGTTCCAAAAACAAAATGTTTTTCAAGTACAAATCTTCTTCACAGATCCAAAGCTTCCAATGTTTTTTGGGCACCGTAAGTCTGTTAAATTTGCAAATATATAAAGATGGGGTTTGAAGTTTGACTACCATTACACTCGAATCTGCATTCAACCAAGTAGGAATTTTTATGTTAAGCCTTTTGTTTTTAGTTTGTTTTATGTGGATTTTTCAATTTTTGATGGAATTATATTTTTTTTTGGCACGATGTACAAGTTCTTGTGTTTAAAATATAATTGTGTCGAGTTTAGTTTGTTTTTGTTAATTTAGTCGGTTATCTAGTGGTAGAAAGCATGACTGACAAAGAAGATGGTGGATGAAGGGATCTGGGATGGAGGAGGGAGCTTAGGTGTCGGAGATGTTGATGGTGGTGGAGTTGCAGGTGGTGGCGGGTGGTTATGGTGATAGTGGCAGGGTGTTTTGTAGAAGACAAGAGTTTGTAGGCCTAAACTTTCAATATAATAATATGAGTGCATAATATTTGTTTTTTTTTTATTTTTTTAAAGAGGGGTAAATAAGTAATTTCATATGGAGTTAACGAAGAAAACTAACGGACATCCACTCCAGGGACTATCCGAGTAACAAACTGTCAAACCACAGGGAGCACCGGTGTAATTTTCAAAAGTTGGGGACTATAGGTGTTATTTTACAAAACCACAGGGACTATCCGTGCATTTTACTCTTTTTAATATATATATATATATATATATTTATAATCATCAAAAAATACATAAACATACAAAATAATTATCAAAATAAAAAACTATCATTTTTCGTCATCTTCGTTGGTTTCGAACCCATAAATCGTTGAAACATGATCCACCAAATCAGATCAAAGGTTGTGATGTATATCCCTTGACTTGATCAAAAATTCATTTGCCGCTTTATCTTCGTCTGTTACGTTACCTGGTTGGGGGTCATCGTCATCATAGTAGTTAACGACCGCTCTACCTTCATCCTCCAAAATCATGTTGTGAAGAATGATACATGCGTACATCACGTTTCTAATCTGATCCTTGTCCCATAGTAGACAAGGCATTGCCAATATTCGCCACCTTTTTTTCAGAACACCGAATGCTCGCTCGACGTCTTTAGGTGCAGCCATCTGGACCCTGTTAAACTTTAATCTCTTTGGATCTGTGGTACCGTGTCTTGTGAACGATTTTACAAAAAACCCCCACTCTGGGTAAATCCCATCAACTAGGTAGTACCCATACACGTACTCAACCCCGTTTACAAAGAAAGTTCCTTTGGGTCCTATACCATTTACCCGATCATTGAAAAGGGGCGAGTGGTTTATGATGGTAATATCATTATGTGAACCTGGCATACCGAAGAACGCATGCCATATCCAAAGATCTTGGGACGCAACCGCTTCAAGCATGATGGCTGGCATCCCGTGAAATCCACTCGTGTGAGCGCCTTGCCATTGGGTAGGACAAAGTTCCCAAGCCCATTTCATACAATCTAAACTACCTAGCATCCCGGGTAGCCCATGATAATCTGCGTGATGTTCCAATATTTGTTGCATGTCACTGAACGAGGGCTTTCTCAAATATATTTTCCTATAAAGTTCTAGAATACACGAACAAAAGTTGTGAAGACTTTCTCTAGCTACACGTGCAGACATTTTTAAATAGTCATCCATAATGTCCGAACTATTGCCGTACGCTAACTGCCTAAGTGCGGCCGTGACCTTTTGCCACGTACTAAATCCTAATTGCCCGGTTACATTCGGTTTTTGTTGGAAATAAACATACTTCTCCTCAAGATCTCTAGATATCCTTAAAAATAAGTTTCTACTCATACGAAAACGACGCGTAAACATTTTTTCATCATACTTAGGTTCCGCTGAGAAGTAATCGCTTACCAACAAATTGTTAGCGGTGTGCCGTTCACGAGCGATGTACCTTCTCCTCCGTTTAGGTTGCGGAGTCTCTTCCTCGTTGTCTTCGTCTTCCACGATAGCTTTCACCACCGCCGCGATCGTTTGTAGAAATATTTCCGAACCATCGTCAGATGATGATGACGATACACTTGAACTTCAAGAACTCATGGCAAGATTGTGTTTTATGTGTTTGATATTGTGTGAGAAAAATGTTAAATATGGTAAGGTATTTATAAAGGAATTTTTTTTAAATGCCCCCAACGGCTAGCCCAACGGCTAGTTTGAATTGGTCATTGAGAGCCCGCCATGTCAGCTCGCTAGACCCGCCCCACGCCCGGTTTGAAACCCAAGCCCCAAGGGCCACACCCCAACCCAAGCCCACCCGGGGTGGTGGCTTGGGCGTTTTCCCCTAACCCACGCCCCAAACTATAACAACCCTAAAGAAAACCGATACCCTCATAAATTTTTCGACACCCTAATATATTTTAAAATATCCCAATATGTCCTAAAATGCACCCCATACGCGAAAACGGACCCCGAATACCTTAAATATTATTAAAAATAATTAAAAAACTGATTTTTGGGGTTTAGGCGGGCCGCGTAAGGCACCCCTTAACCCTTACGCGGGCCGCGAGAAGGTGAAATGTGGCTGAACCCTGTGCCGCCACGTGGCCCAACACATGTCGAACCTACTAAGTGACCCGGATCACCTACGCTGTTGACCAGCGTTGACGCGGGCCGCGTAGGCCTTCGCCTACATTTACGCGGGCCGCGAGAAACCCAAACTCAGCCCCTATATAAGAAGGCATCGGTCCTTCAGTCGAATTCGTTCGGATTTCTTTTCTCAATCTCAAAACTGAAGTGTAGGCATTATATACGGGTATAATACCCCCCCCCTAAATAACGAAGTTTTGCTCCGTCATAAGTATCATAACCCCTGGATACGTATTAGATACGCTGCCCGATTGATCTAGGGTTCCGTAACGGCTGTCGTGGTTCTGCCCGACGTAGTCGTTGGAATGTCGTCTCGGGGAGGGTATTACTAATGTTAAAATGGGTTATTATACTAACACGTATGCATTTGTGTAAATCATATATAATTCTCAGGAAACCCTAAAGGATAATCTAAAACAGCAATGTGAGTAATCTCCCTTTTTGTTAACTGTTTTTACAAAACCTCACACGATTAATTATATATTAAACAGTTATTGAGTATTTGTAAGGATACAATTATCGTCGATATGTTGGGGTTTTGTATACAAAATTAGTTACTGCCTTGCGAGGAGTAACTTTCCACAAGTCGGGTTGACAGTACCGTGGGTGGTAATTAGTATAACTTGGAAACAAATGTAATTGCGAGACCGCCCTCAATACTGTACAATGGTTTTTATTTAAACTTGATTAAACTGGGATTCACTCACCTGTATTTCCCACTGACAAAATGTTTTCAAACGCGTTTCAGGTAACAAAATGTGAAAGCCAAATAGAAGCCAGCTGGACAACACTGAAGGCTTGGAAAAGTGGCAATAAAATTACCTAATATTAATAGATGTTTTTATTAAATAAAAATAGGATTCATTCCTATGAAAATGTGTGTACTGAAAACTTGGGTTTTACCCCATGTATTCAATATTATGAAAGTGTGGTATTTTACTCTGATAAAATATTTCCTAACTACGGTCCTGATGTAAATTCCGCTGCCAAAATTGAATAAATACGTGATACCACCGAAACTGGCTCGCAGCCGGCCGTTCCCGGGTATTAGAGACCGGGGGTTGCGACAGAAGGTGGTATCAGAGCTAAGCCACTGATTCAGCCACAGAAGTGTTCTGCTGACATCAAAATTCAATTTGTTAGGAAATAAATTACGGAAATACGTACATAAATGTATTTCTTATGATGTGTTATTTGACTACTTGTTAGTTTACAGTATGAGCGACCAAGGACAATCTGATGCGTATCGTCAATTGTCTGGTTCGCCTAGAAGCGAAGTGTCACGACCCCCGACCCACCCTGGACGGAATCAAGAGCCGCGAACAGCCAAGTGGTACCGGTGATTATTTTGAAAAGAATATTGCAGCGGAAATTTCATCAGGACCGTGAGTTAGGAAAAATATCAGAGTTTAGAAACGCCGGATTTTATTTATTAAATAGATGGAATAAACCCATGTTTTAAAAAGATAGCTTTTAATAAGGGATAAACCCAATTACATAAAATAATATTTCTTAATTTATTTTAATTAATAAAATAAGCCACTTCTTGATGCCTTTCAGTGTCGTATCCATCTCTTACTCCAATCTACTGTAATTACCTGAAACGCGTTTTAAAAAGGTTTTGTCAGCAGGAAATACTGGTGAGTTCATTCATTTTACTAAAATGACACATTTGTTATAATTTACAGTATTAAGAGAGATTACAATGTTTCAGATATCAACCAACTACCCACAGTATTTGTCACTAGACTCGTTTCTGTGACTGTGGTCATATCCCCCATTGGCTGCCCAATGGTGACGATTATAAAGTAATGTATACAAAACCCCACATACCGGCTGTAATTTGGTGACTACATATACTTAATCACTGTAATTATAACTCTGAAAATATTTAAGAATTTATAAAACACTTTGATTAAAAGAGAATGACTCACATTATAAGCATGCAGATTTATACGGGCAGAGCTTAGCCTATTGATTAGTCTTGTAACCTAGTGCACACGAACTAGGTAAGTAACTAATACAGCATTTACGATAACTCACGAGATTAAAACCCTCAAAACGAATGACAAAGTGCAATCACTTAAACATCCATCGGATTCACAACGAATGACAGAGTATTCCCCGAGTTCGGGTGGTACTCAAACATCCTGTCGGAATCACGACTAATGACAAAGGATAGTACTAAAACATCCATCGGATAGTTTCCATCGATCGGTCATTGAATCGTAGCAGCGATTGAGTTAATACCCGGTATCGTAGCAGCGTTTCGTGCTTTGTGTGTGTTTGGTAGTAATCGGATCATAACTCAGTATGTATAACGAATTTTCTCGTCGTTCAAATGCCAGAATTCAAGTCCCAATGCCTGCTATTTATACACGAAAATTGACCCCCTCGCGTGACGCGAGGGGTCACCCTGGGGGCGTCGCGTGGCGCGACGGGTCTTATTCCACCATAGGGTTGCCACGTGTCCAACTAGCTTGTATGAGTCGACGGAATATTAATTTTCGATTTCTACAGCGAGATATGAAGATAATCGTCAAGTGGGAATATCCCCCCTTGAGTTTTAGGGGCCCTGATCCTGATTCTGATTGTTCTGAAATTTTTAGAGTTTATGTAGGATTACTTAGGGGTCTTAACTAAGGTTTCTTTGTGAACAAAATAAAATAATAATTAATAGTTTTGGTGAGAGTTGTTTATGGTTTGGGACAAAAAGGGAATAAAATAGTGAGAAAAGAGAATGGACCCACTTTGTAACTTTAGGGTTCAACTAGAAAGTCTCCTGGTATAAATTTTGGGTATAACTTCTGAGCTATTGTAAAAATATATAATGCACTTGTATTAAGTATAATACCCCTCATTCAACCTTGTCCCTATGTCACGAGACAGAACCCCAACAACTTAGTCGGGCAGAGCCCTGACATATGTTATGAGGCTCAGATCAATCGGAAAGGGTAGCGGTGATCGGGAGTTAAAACACTTAAAACAGGGCATGCCATTATTATTATTATAGGTAAAAATAAAATCAAATAATAGAAATCTACAGAGGAGGAGGGCGATGGCTAAAGAGATGAAACAAGGGTGAAGTTGCATTTCTATTCCTATTTATAGGAACTCCTCGAATCTTGTTATCTTACACGTATTCATGCATTAAAGTCTTTCTTATCTTTAGTCTTTTACATGCAGACATGTAATATTAATATTATGTACACATATTTTTAAAATGGACATGTAGTGTTTTGTGTCTGACACATGTCTAGTTTTCTAGATTTAAATATAGGTGTTATTAGTTTATTATTTTATTTATTTATTTCTTTATTTATTTCTTTATTTAAGTAAGTTTATTTATTATTATTATTATATTTTATTTTGATTCCTGTCTTCGACATACACACATATAGTTCAAACAAAATTAAATTTGTTAACATTATTATTATTTTATTATTTAGATATTAATTTAACTGCTTCACTTATTTGGCGCGTATAACTTTTAAAATATGTCGTTTTATAAAATAATAAATATGTCATCAGAACGAGAATATTTTTGTCTACATTTGGGTCTAAGTTTCATTAAAAACGGAGTAGGTTCAAAATACAATGTATTTTTATAGTGTAATTAGTATACGATCACTAGGCCCGTCTAGGTACTTCATATTTTTTACAGTTAACTTACCCGTAATCTACCCGTCTAATAATATAAGTTTTTATATACTTTTATTTTATTTTAGAAAGGTGACCCATATACAGGCCAATTATTTATTTCAACCAACTATATAAAATAGTGTTTAAAACTATTTGGGTTAAAAATAAACTATTTACTAGTGGTAAAAAAAATTTAACCAAACCTATAATTTATATGATAAAATTAGGAATGTTACATTCTCCGCACCTTGTTTTAAATCTCGTCCTCGAGATTTGGGTTACGATATTTCTTTTAGACTTATGTTATATTTTAGTCAATAAAACAATATTAAGATAGATGACACAGAGTCAAATTATCAAATTTTGTGAATACGAGTTGTATAATAAGTAGGACTCAATGGTTTAACTGAATTAGTTCAAGAAATCGATGACAAACGAATGAGATGAAATGATATAATTTCTAAGTTGACTAGGTTCAAGCCAAAAGATATATGATCAATAGATATTTTAAAATGAATGTGAAGAATTTTTAGAATCAATAAAATTCTTTGTCAAAGGAAAGCTTACTTTGATTGACAACTGGGGAAGACTTAGAATCAACAGGTTCAAAATGAAATAAAAGCATGAAAATGATTTGTCAAATCAATGTGCTGAGACGAGTGAATTACGAAAAGATAATAGAGTTAGTGTATCATTGTTTAGAGTTCCAAGTTGTTTTAATTGTGAAACAATGTGATAGTACATTATTAGTGACCATATTTTTCATACTATGTCTTAGAGATCAAAATATAATAAGAATAAGTTGTTTTGGCATGACCAACCATTATATTATATTTGTAAAGCAAATGTAATATATATTATTTGTGTCCCTGTCTGAACCGTATCTTACATATCAAATATAAATACTATGTAATATATATTATTTGTTATGTATTTTTACTATATGTAAATGGTCACCACTTTTAAATAAATATTATTTTAGTATTTTACTATACTATGTAAAATAACTTATATTTATTATGTAATATATATTACAAAACACCGCAATGAAGTTATTACATTTACAAAATATTTTAGTATTATTATTTTGTAAAAGAAATCACTATTATTTATAACTTTAAATGAAAGTTGTAAATAAAGATGTAAAAATATTTATTGTACAAAAGTATTTGTAAAATATTTTGTAAATATATAACACTTAATGGGTCGATTCTATGTGATTACTTATTTTCATTTTGAAACCATATAACGTTGTGAATGTATTTACAAATGTTGTAAATAAGTGAAAACGGGGACTATTCTTATATAGTACAATGTTCTCCTAACCCAACGTAGTTGATGACTACCATATTATTCTTATATGGTCATTTTCTTGCCAGAGCGTTACGGTACACAGTTACCACAAAACATGTGATAGACAATTATTTATATAATTTTATTCGTCCCTCTAATTCTTGTATTGTTTTATGAAAATATGTCTTCTTCTTACAGTACAGAGTATATATATATTTTATATATAATTAAATTTTACTAAATAAGTATGATGACTTAATTTATATATATTAACTAGTCATTATCATGGGTGGATATTGGTTAGTGCTGCCTTGTTTAAGCATAGGTGATCAGTCCATGCCTAACTAAGGCTAGGCTACCCAATATCTGCCCTGACAATAACCCTAGTACTTAAAAATAATAATTACTAATAATAAATCTAATATTAATTACCAATAATAAATAACTAAACATAAACTTAAATGAGAGTATAACTTAAACATAATTTTATACACATATATAAAAATATAAATTCTTTACCTTAATGGTTTAACAAGAATTTTTTAAATATAGTAATATTATATTATATTATATTATAAATTAGGTAATTACTTATGTAATCGATTCGATATCAAAGAGTTATCATTTTGCAAAATGCGGTTTACAATGCAAAGATTAAGTATAGCAAAACGATATTTGAGTTTGGATAAAACGACAAATTGAAATGAAGTCCTTCAGTGGTCTTCATAAATCTAACGAACCACATGCGTAACAAACAGCGCATGTGTAACGTGTGGATTTACTAAGAAATGAAATAAATCAATATTCATTACTATGAAAGAAATCCTCATGGTATGATGACCATTAGAGGAAATAGAAACACGAAAGTCACTCATTATATGCAGAAGTCAGAGAAAGAAATATAAGAATTTTATCTGGAATTTCGTGTGATAACCGTTGTTAAGTGACATTACCAGGGAATGTCGAATAAAATGAAATAGAGAATTTGCAAAGGTATATAACTTCTTTTGTAGTGTTAATCATTATGACTCTGATTAGACTGTGCACCGATGGTTGTGAAATATTGTTTCAAAGTACCTCAGTGATATTTATGTCGTTTGTAGGATCATGTGACAAAATGCTGCTTTTTAATTAGTAGCTTTTCCACTGACGGGATTAGCCTTGTTGCCATTGTGCCCAATTATATTTTCAAAAGGTCTTGCCTCGAAAGTCGTGTGTGATATACTTCAACGTCTGTGGACGTATAATTTAAGTTTCATGTGTTTTCTTGTGCACTAGCACGATTTTACATGCTTGCGTTAATAGTTTATGGGAACGTATTGGAAATTCTTATACTTTTGATGGTGTACCAACTTACAGGGTTTCCATTTTTTATATTTTCATACGAGTTTCGGGGTAGATGATCAAACGAAATAATGTTTGATATCGGAAAAGAGATTCCTGATAAAGAAATCTAGAATTATTATTGACACAGATGCTTATGCTTTATTCTAAATTGACTTTTGGAATTCCTTATAGATATACATACCTATATAAACATATATTTCACATGCTGTAATATACATATCCTCTATAAGGTCAATGTATTTAACAGATTCATTTTTGCCAAAAACCAATCAGATATCAGGTCATGATACTATTTAGGGAAATCTTTGTCACTTGTTTGACATATTATGTACCCCGTCTTATCCGGTTCTCGCCGGAGAGGTAACTTCAGTATATCCGGACAATCTGGAGAGTCTGCTACACCATACCCAGTCTTGTCGGAAAAATTTTATATTTCCCATAAATAGTATTTTTAAAAGTGCCTATTTTATTAGGCTTTTATCCAGAATTAGGGAAATTTGTATTCCCATAACAGATCTTATTCTAGACCAAGTAATATCAAATAAGTAAGGATTAATAGCAATTAAGTGCTATTGCCTGCAATGTTCTAATTGTCATTCTTACAGCATACCAAAATTCATCATATTTTATTTACACAAGTATTTAGCTTATCTCGAAGCTTATACTAAGGCATCTTTTCTTAAGTTCAAGTCTAAATGCTATCATGTGTGCTACCAGTTAATAGTAATCTCCTAACTCTTTTATATAAGCTTAGGTATTATTATTACAACACCTAAAGGCTTAAAGCAGTGGCTCTGATACCACCATCTGTCACGACCCCCGACCCACCCTGGACGGAATCAAGAGCCGCGAACAGCCAAGTGGTACCGGTGATTATTTTGAAAAAAATATTGCAGCGGAAATTTCATCAGGACCGTGAGTTAGGAAAAATATCAGAGTTTAGAAACACCGGATTTTATTTATTAAATAGATGGAATAAACCCATGTTTTAAAAAGATAGCTTTTAATAAGGGATAAACCCAATTACATAAAATAATATTTCTTAATTTATTTTAATTAATAAAATAAGCCACTTCTTGATGCCTTTCAGTGTCGTATCCATCTCTTACTCCAATCTACTGTAATTACCTGAAACGCGTTTTAAAAAGGTTTTGTCAGCAGGAAATACTGGTGAGTTCATTCATTTTACTAAAATGACACATTTGTTATAATTTACAGTATTAAGAGAGATTACAATGTTTCAGATATCAACCAACTACCCACAGTATTTGTCACTAGACTCATTTCTGTGACTGTGGTTATATCCCCCATTGGCTGCCCCAATGGTGACGATTATAAAGTAATGTATACAAAACCCCACATACCGGCTGTAATTTGGTGACTACATATACTTAATCACTGTAATTATAACTCTGAAAATATTTAAGAATTTATAAAACACTTTGATTAAAAGAGAATGACTCACATTATAAGCATGCAGATTTATACGGGCAGAGCTTAGCCTATTGATTAGTCTTGTAACCTAGTGCACACGAACTAGGTAAGTAACTAATACAGCATTTACGATAACTCACGAGATTAAAACCCTCACAACGAATGACAAAGTGCAATCACTTAAACATCCATCGGATTCACAACAAATGACAGAGTATTCCCCGAGTTCGGGTGGTACTCAAACATCCTGTCGGAATCACGACTAATGACAAAGGATAGTACTAAAACATCCATCGGATAGTTTCCATCGATCGGTCATTGAATCGTAGCAGCGATTGAGTTAATACCCGGTATCGTAGCAGCGTTTCGTGCTATGTGTGTGTTTGGTAGTAATCGGATCATAACTCAGTATGTATAACGAATTTTCTCGTCGTTCAAATGCCAGAATTCAAGTCCCAATGCCTGCTATTTATACACGAATATTGACCCCCTCGCGTGACGCGAGAGGTCACCCTGGGGGCGTCGCGTGGCGCGACGGGTCTTATTCCACCATAGGGTTGCCACGTGTCCAACTAGCTTGTATGAGTCGACGGAATATTAATTTTCGATTTCTACAGCGAGATATGAAGATAATCGTCAAGTGGGAATATCCCCCCTTGAGTTTTAGGGGCCCTGATCCTAATTCTGGTTGTTCTGAAATTTTTAGAGTTTATGTAGGATTACTTAGGGGTCTTAACTAAGGTTTCTTTGTGAACAAAATAAAATAATAATTAATAGTTTTGGTGAGAGTTGTTTATGGTTTGGGACAAAAAGGGAATAAAATAGTGAGAAAAGAGAATGGACCCACTTTGTAATTTTAGGGTTCAACTAGAATGTCTCCTGGTATAAATTTTTAGTATAACTTCTGAGCTATTGTAAAAATATATAATGCACTTGTATTAAGTATAATACCCCTCATTCAACCTTGTCCCTATGTCACGAGACAGAACCCCAACAACTTAGTCGGGCAGAGCCCTGACATATGTTATGAGGCTCAGATCAATCGGAAAGGGTAGCGGTGATCGGGAGTTAAAACACTTAAAACAGGGCATGCCATTATTATTATAGGTAAAAAGAAAATAAAATAATAGAAATCTACAGAGGAGGAGGGCGATGGCTAAAGAGATGAAACAAGGGTGAAGTTGCATTTCTATTCCTATTTATAGGAACTCCTCGAATCTTGTTATCTTACACGTATTCATGCATTAAAGTCTTTCTTATCTTTAGTCTTTTACATGCAGACATGTAATATTAATCTTATGTACACATATTTTCAAAATGGACATGTAGTGTTTTGTGTCTTACACATGTCTAGTTTTCTAGATTTAAATATAGGTGTTATTAGTTTATTATTTTATTTATTTATTTCTTTATTTAAGTAAGTTTATTTATTATTATTATTATTATATTTTATTTTGATTCCTGTCTTCGACATACACACATATAGTTCAAACAAAATTAAATTTGTTAACATTATTATTGTTTTATTATTTAGATATTAATTTAACTGCTTCACTTATTTGGCGCGTATAACTTTTAAAATATGTCGTTTTATAAAATAATAAATATGTCATCAGAACGAGAATATTTTTGTCTACATTTGGGTCTAAGTTTCATTAAAAACGGAGTAGGTTCAAAATACAATGTATTTTTATAGTGTAATTAGTATACGATCACTAGGCCCGTCTAGGTACTTCATATTTTTTACAGTTAACTTACCCGTAATCTATCTGTCTAATAATATAAGTTTTTATATACTTTTATTTTATTTTAGAAAGGTGACCCATATACAGGCCAATTATTTATTTCAACCAACTATATAAAATAGTGTTTAAAACTATTTGGGTTAAAAATAAACTATTTACTAGTTACTAGTGGTAAAAAAAAATTTAACCAAACCTATAATTTATATGATAAAATTAGGAATGTTACACGAAGGCACCTCCTCTTCTCAGTCTGCCCTCTCAGGGTACTCTGCTGATACGGAAGAAGGAATATTCGTGTTTAAGGCTCAGTCCGAGGAGCCGTTCCCTCAGAAAAAGAGAGGATGGTTCAGTCGAGGGGCATACGAGCATAGAAAGCGTATGTAAAAGTTACAAGACCTGAGAGCACTAGCAGCAGCTAAAAGAGAAACCGATGCCTATACCCAGGAAATAATTAACATGGGTGTAGCTAACATTCACATCCTAGCAACCACTGCAGCTGACCCTAACCTGGAACAAATGATAACACCCCAACCACAACCACCAATTCCTGACCAACCGATGGAAATAGAAAACCCTGAAAATCAAGTAGAAATGCATGACTTCAATCCGGAAGAAATACCTAGGGTACCTACACCAAACCCCTTAGACCCAAATTACGACCCCTGGTGGGACGATAATAGGGACTATGTGCAACGTTACCCGATACATGAAGACATGCCCATGCCAAACATAGGAGCCTACCCAGGTTTGGATCCTTTAGATCCCTATTACCACGATGTATTCATTAGGTAGATTTTAGAGAATCCTTACCAATTTCAGGCCCCTACACCTCCGTACCAGGAACCCGCACCCCAGATTCCGAACTCAGTCCTAGAACCTGCACCCCCAATGAGTGCAGACAATGTACAAGAACTTAGGACATTTGGTGAGAAAATTTTAGAAAGTAGTGAAAGAATGCGACAGGTGGGAGAGCGACTCGTCTGGAAGTACGACGAGCACAATATGGATTTCTGGATGAATCAATATCCATAAATGTGATGGTGGAAATGGTAGTAATAATAATAATAATAATAATAATAAAATAATAATAATATAATATGTGTGTATGTGTATGAAAAAAAAAAACTACGGATGCCTACTACTAGTAGTGTAGTTTTAAATTTTAGTTGGTATTGTAATTTTAATTTCAGTACTCGTGTGTAATAGATGCATATTATATGAATAGAGTAAAGTCGCAATGATTGACTCTTTTGACCAAAATGCGTGTCATGTGATTGGCTATATTAAATATTATTTTGTGATATTAATATGTGGTAAATGTTTAAAATTCAGATGACCGACGAAGGAAATCAGGAAAATCTGAATAACGATAATCTGGATAATGAGAATCCAAACAACAATAACAATGGAAACCAAATGGATAATAGTGCCATCCAACACATAGTGGCACAAGGAATTATAGATGCAATGCCATTTATTATTCAAACGGTTCAAGAAGCGAATAATAAAAGTAAGCACAGCAGTAAGCGACCAACTGAACCAGAACACAGCGTAAACAATGGACCTGTATTACAAGGGCCCATTCCCAAAAGAAGAAGAACCATGCTTGATGGTTGTTCTTACAAAGAATTCTGGTCCTGCAAACCAATAGAATTCTCGGGCAATGAAGGACCCATTGCAACTCTACGCTGGATAGAAAAGACTGAGGCTGTTTTAAAAATAAGCAAGTGTGCTGAAGAAGACAAAATAATGTTTGCTTCTAATCTATTTAAGAACTCAGCCTTAGAATGGTGGAACACTATCCTCCAGTCTAGAGGAAGTGATAGGATTTATAATATGGAATGGGAAGAATTTAAGAATATGGTAGAAAGGAAATTCTGCCCTCCCAATGAAAAGGAACAGATAGCAAATAAATTTCTGAACCTTAGAATGACATGGGTGGATAGTAAGGGTTATACTACTACATTCTTTGAATATGCTAGAATAGTACCAACCCTTGCATCACCTGAACCAGTATTAATCTCCCGTTACATATGGGGATTAATCAGAGAGATTAGACATGTAGTCAAGGCAACTAGACCGCAAACCATAGAAGAAGCTGTAGAATTAGCAAACACCTTGACAGATGAATTAATCCGTACTAGAGAAGAAGACCAGAGGAGAAACCTAGCTCAGAGACTTACCCAAGAATTCCATTCTGGGAATTTCAACCGTAGGAATATAGGTTCTACCTCTGCACCATACTGCAAAGTCTGCAAGAGGAAGCATTCGGGAAAATGCTCAACTCCCTGCAATTTCTGCAAGATGCCAGGACACAAGGAAGAAGATTGCAGGAGAAAACCTAATAATGGGATGTGCTTCAACTGTGGAGATAAAGGCCACATCAAGCCGAACTGTCCGAAATTGGCTCCAGCTGCGAACAACAAGAACACTAAAAATGCTAGAGCATTCGTTCTGACTGCAGATGAAGCCAAGATGATTCCAGAAGTGATAGCCGGTACGTTTTTAGTTAATGATGTTTTTGCTAAGGTATTATTTGACTCTGGTGCAAACCAAAGTTTTATTAATACTACATTTTGCAAACTTCTAAATCAGTCATTAACTAAACTACCACAAGAATGTCTAGTAGAGACAGCAAATGGAGAACCGGTTAGGATTTCTGAAATCTTGCATGGAGCAAGAATAGAATTTTTAAACCAAAAGTTTATGGCAAACCATTATCCTATGGATCTGGTCGAATTTGATGTCGTTTTAGGAATGGATTGATTAATAGCCAATAAAGCCAGTATTTTATGTGATCAAAAGTTAATCCAAGTAAATTCACCAAAAGGTGAAAAGATCACAATTAAAGGAGATAAAACCTCTAGATCCACGAAATTCATCTCTGTGATGAAAACTGCAAGTTATATAAGAAAAGGGTCTATAGTGTATTTGATTTCTATAATCACTAACACTAAAGGAAAAGAACTAAAAGATATTCCAGTAGTATCTCAGTTCTCCGATGTATTCCCAGAAGAATTACCAGGACTACCGCCAGACAGAGAAGTTAAATTCAGAATCCATCTGTTACCCGGAACAGCACCAAGTGCCAAAGCACCTTACCGATTGGCTCCAGCAGAGATGCAAGAACTGAAGAAACAGTTAGACGAATTATTGGAGAAAGGATTCATACAGCCAAGCTCATCGCCATGGGGAGCACCAATTTTATTCATTAAAAAGAAAGACGGGTCAATGCATATGTGCATTGACTACCGTGAATTGAACAAGGTCACGATTAAGAATCGGTATCCATTACTAAGGATCGATGATCTGTTCGATCAACTGCAAGGAGCTCGATTTTTCTCTAAAATCGATTTAAGGTCAGGATATCATCAACTAAAGGTACAGAAAGAGGATATTCCTAAGACAGCCTTTAGAACAAGGTATGGTCATTATGAATTTACTGTCATGCCATTTGGTTTAACCAATGCCCCAGCCGCATTTATGGACATGATGAACCGAATATGTAAGCCACATTTGGATAAATTCATAATTGTTTTTAATGATGATATTCTCATCTATTCTATAAGTAAGGAAGATCATGCAAAACATTTGCACTTACTTTTAAGTCTATTAAGAAGAGAAAAGCTTTATGCTAAGTTTTCAAAGTGCGAATTTTGGTTAGAACAGGTACAGTTTCTTGGACACTTAGTGAACCATGAAGGAATTCATGTGGATCCAACAAAAATCGAGGCGATTACTAAGTGGAAAACCCCTGAGTCACCAACCGAGGTTAGAAGTTTCTTAGGATTGGCCGGTTATTATAGAAGATTTATTCGAGATTTCTCTAGAATAGCCATTCCTTTAACTAAGTTAACCTGTAAATCCATTAAGTTTGAATGGGGACCAAAACAAAAAGAAGCATTTAGAATTCTTAAGCAAAGATTAACCCATGCACCAATACTAGCATTACTAGAAGGAACTGAAGACTTTGTAGTCTATTGTGACGCTTCCAAACTAGGTTATGGATGTGTATTAATGCAACGCCAAAAGGTTATAGCTTACGCATCCAGACAACTTAAGAATCATAAAGAGAATTATTCAACCCATGATTTGGAATTAGGAGCTATAATTTTTGCCCTTAAGATTTGGAGACATTACCTTTATGGTAGTAAGTTTACCATATTCACTTATCATAAGAGTTTAAGGTATGTTTTCGGCCAAAAGGAATTGAATATGAAACAAAGACGCTGGATTGAAATGCTTAGTGATTATGATTGTGATATCCAGTATCATGCAGGAAAGGCAAATCTAGTTGCTGATGCTTTAAGTCGAAAGTATCATAAAAAGCCAAAAAGGGTACGTTCTCTTAAATTAAATCTACAAGTAGATTTAAATGATCAAATTAGAAAAGCACAGGAATCAGTAATCAAAGATGATACTGAAAAGCTAAAAGGTATGATTAAAGAATTAGAACAAGGAAAAGATGGAATTTGGAGATTCCATAAGAAGAGAATGTGGATACCTAAATTAGGAAACCTACGTCATCGTATATTAGAAAAAGCCCATAAGTCCAAATATACGATGCATCCAGGAAATGATAAGATGTACCAGGATTTAAGAAAGAATTTCTGGTGGATAGGAATGAAAAAGGACATAGCAACCTATGTTTCTAAATGTTTAACTTGTTCACAAGTTAAAGCTGAACATCAGAAACCCTCAGGTTTGTTACAACAGTTAGAAATGCCCGTATGGAAATAGGAATTGATTACAATGGATTTTTGTGACAACCCGAGTTTCAAGGTCTCTTTTCGACTTAACTTATTACTTATTTGCAAAAACAATCTATGTGCATCTATGTGCAATTATCATTTCATCTATGTGCAATAATATTAATTATTGTTATTTAACAATAATCCCACCTCACTAACACCGGCCCAAACTTTCATAACCGGCCCAAGCCTTATCTTTGTGGGTTACGTATATTGCTAGATAGTGGGGGCATGTAATTCTTTCATGTTTTAGAATAATCACAACAACCCTAGTGCCATCTCTTATTCCTTCACGGATCAACAACAGGATCCCCTTCTGAAGCCTTTCTTCCTTCATAAGGCTTGTCTCTTGTGTGTGTTACGTTCAATTCTCTGGTTAGTAAAATCATCTCGGTTTCGTTTATGTAAATATGTGTTGACTGATATCGGTTCGTATAGGGGATCAAAGGGTTATTTTTGGGTTCGACGGTTGTCATTCTTGCTGATTAGTTGTGTGATTATTGTACAACTTGTTTGTTAATAATGGAACTTATGCGAGAGGAATGATCCACAGTTTGGCCGATGATCTCATAGGGTTATGATAACCTGCACACTTTAATAATGATATTCATCGATAACTAGGAGTGTTATGTGTATTGAACCACACCATGATGTCGGGTATAATGAAATTAAAAATCTGTTTCTTTAATATCCTTGTTTTCGAAATTGTTAAAAAGCATTTAGGATTCTTGCACATCTTAAATAACATTCTTTATTTCGTTGATGATTAGTGTAGCAATCGTTACTAAAGATTAGAGATGGTACGTACGGTTTAGCATGGTTTATATATGATAAGTGATTTATGTTATCGGTACTGTGCAATACGAACCCATGATCTAGGATGACACAGGAACATGTAGGTAAGGGTTAGATAATAAAGATTGTTTATGTAAGTATAATCCCTGTTGAGTCTATAAACTGTTGTCATAAATCAAGAAATTGATATACTGGTCGATATGAATTGGGTATTGAACAATTAGGGGATATGGGGTATAACATAGAAAATTTCTTGCTCACTGACTAAATGGCTAAGTGGGTTTGACATAAAGATAGGGGGATTAATAGATTACTTGACCACGAGAGTATGCATGGATTTAGAATAGATGTTGATATCAAATAGGATGATAATTGTTATAACTTGAATTCAAAAAGTGGGGATAACACAGTGGGTTAGGAGAGGTAATGATTTAATTGTGAGCTTGACTAAATGTGCCCAAGGGAATTAATTGGGCCATTCACTGAGCGGCTGGGCTACGGGTAAACAGGGGCTGCAAAGTTTATTGTGTAATTGGGCCGTAAATTTCTGGATAAATTATGTAGAATTGGGTCGCACTATTGGGTGTGTGACCGAAACGTGACGAAATGTTAACTGTTATGCGTCTTGTGAAGTATGAACTTGTAATGTGAACGTGTAATGAACCAACTACCCCTATGTGAACATATGATGATAGAACTAGTATGTTGCATAAATTACTATTGTGACTTGTGTAATGATATGTGAAATCTGTGTGCGCCGCAAGGATAGCATGTGTAGAGAATACGTGTATTATGTACATATGAAACTAACTGTTATTGGTAACCACACTAGGGTCTGGTTGATCAATTGGAATGGGTAGTGTACATTATCATACCGAGCAAACCAAGGTGAGTTCACACTCTATCCAAGGCATGGGATTCCCAAGGGTTGGGAATGGGTTAAAGAACTGAACGGTAACTACAAACTTGCGTATTCCCCATACAACAGGATACATACGACCATAAGACCATCACTCTATCACTTGAAGTCCCTCATTTATCGACTTAATCGCCGAGGCCTATGGCGAGCGGGTCATTAGTAGATAGCGCTATTAGGTTTAACAAACCTCACACCGTGTCTTCCGAACGGGCGTGTACTAATGGACTATGGGCAAAGGGTCAATGCTAATAGACATTGACTTAGGGCACCTCTTACATTTTCGTAGCAGTCGATACGCGTGGTCTAATAACACATGGGAAGCCCCCACTAATCTTCGCAAACATGTCTGGGAGACCGCGATACGAATTAATACGATACATGGTTTACAAACGAACATATGATTTACGAAACGAATGCTATGACTAAACAACCAACTGTGAACTCGCTCAACTTTGTTGTTGATTCGTTGCTACATGCCTTGCAGGTCGTTAGGTACTCTTGGAGCTTGCACAGGGAGGCGCAGTCGTTGTGGGACATGGCAGTGTGTGCCATGCTAAAAACATTACTTTATTTCGTACTTAATACTTACATTGGGTTTTTACAATTATGCTTCCGCTAAACATTTAACTACGTTTTTATTTGAAACACCTTTCATATTGTGTGGTTGAATTTTACTTATTACTTGTTATGTTCAATATGATGGGTGGCTTGATCCTGGTCAGTCACGCCTCCAAGCGGTGATACTCCGCGTGTGGATTTTGGGGGTGTGACAGATTGGTATCAGAGCCATTGGTTATAGTGAACTTGGTCTTAATAAGGGAAAAAGTTTTTATTAAAACCAGACTATAACCTGAACAGTGCTCAACGATCCACAACGACGCTTCGCTCCACGTGCAAGACTCGACATTCGAGGTGATATGATTTATGTTTACATTGCCTACTTGCTAGATTACATAGAACATTGCTCATGGTATGGTTAGATAACGTAGTAACTACTGTTTGCAACATTGCGTGTTTACTCTCTTCTGTCATCGCACTTTCGCGAACCCCTCTCACTCATGTTTCCCTTGATATGAAGATCATGGCTGGACGCGTTAACATGACTCAAGCCCAGTTGACGGCTCTGATTAACCAACAAGTTGCTGCGGCACTTGCAGCCGCCTAAGCATGAGGTATATCCTGCAGTCGCAACCCACTCTAGGATCTTTAGATCCTACACTCCTAAGCCAACTCTTGTGTTTAACTTTGTCCTATACTTGTTTACACAACAGGCCAGCATGCTCAGCCGCCTGCGTGCACGTTCAAAACTTTCATGGACTGTCGTCCTAGTACTTTCAGTGGCACTGAAGGGGCAGTTGGACTCCTCCACTGGTTCGAGAAGCTCGAGTCAGTCTTTGAAATGTGCGAATGCCCTGAGGCTCGTAGGGTGAAGTATGCCACTCGTACCCTCGAAGGCGTTGCGTTGACTTGGTGGAACGCACAAGTCCAAATGTTGGGGCTGGTAGCTGCCAATGTCACCCCATGGAACGACTTCAAGGAATTGATCAAGCGGGAATACTGTAGTCGTGATGACATCCACAAGTTGGAAGTGGAGTTCTTTAACCTGAAGATGACAGGGTCAGAGATAGAGGCGTATACGAAGCGATCAAATGAACTGGCAATCTTGTGTCCAACTATGGTGGATCCTCCCATCAAGCGCATCGAGCTGTTCCTCAAAGGCTTAGTACCAGAGATTCAAAGCCATGTGACTGCTGCTAACCTCGCTACTATCCAGGATGTTACTCGTCTTGCTCATCGTCTCACAGACCAGGCAGTGGAACAGAACAGGCTGCCTAAGCGTATAGGTGCTACTGCTACTACTACTTCTGATACTCCCACTGATAACAAGCGAAAATGGGAGGGAACCTCCAGCAAGGGTTCGACTTCAGTTCAGTCCCAGGCACAGCAGCGAAGGACTGAAGACTATCAGAGCCCTGGTCAGCAATCTTCTGGTAGTCAAGGGCAGGGTGGATATCGAGGAAACCTTCCAAAGTGCAACAAATGTAACAGACACCACAATGGTCAGTGCAACAAGGGTCGTTGCCAGAGGTGTCTCAAGATGGGTCATGAAGCTAAGGATTGCAGGAGCTCACGACCTGCGAATCAGAACCATCAACAACAACCACCCGCTCCACAGAACCAGCAGCAGCAACAGCGAGGCAACAGGGGATGCTTTCAGTGTGGAGCTGAAGGCCACTTCAAGAGAGATTGTCCCCAGCTGAACCAGAATCAGAACAACAAAAATAATAACAACCAGGGGAATGGAAACAACGGGGGTAACAACGGCAATGGTGCCAGGGGTCGTGTATTCGTGATTGGCCAGGGAGAAGCAAGGAACGATCCCAATGTCGTGACGGGTAAGTTCCTACTAGACGACTTTTATGTTACTGTTTTATTTGATTCGGGTGCTGATACTAGCTACGTGTCCTTAAAAGTTAGCCAAATGCTTAAGCGTACCCCAACACTTTTGAACACCAAGCATACTGTAGAGCTAGCTAATGGTAAGAGTTTAGAGGCCACACACGTAGTCAAGGGTTGTAATCTTGTTCTTGCTAATCAGACCTTCTCCATCGACCTTATTCCTATCGTTCTGGGTAGTTTCGACGTTGTCATTGGGATGGACGGTTATCCCAACACCAAGCAGAGATTCTCTGCAATGAGAAGATTGTCCGTATTCCTTGTTCAGGTGATGAACCTCTCGAAATTCAAGGCGACAAGAGTGGTGCTGTAGTGGGCATCATCTCCTTCCTTAAGACCCAGAAGTGTTTGTGAAAGGGCCACACCGCTATCTTAGCACTTGTTACTGACGCATCAACGAAAGAGAAGAAGATAGAGGATATTCCAGTTGTACGCAACTTTCCTCAAGTGTTTCCTGAAGATTTACCTTGGCTACCGCCTCATCGCCAGGTCGAATTCCAAATCGAGCTAGCTCCTGGAGCAGCACCCATAGCTCGAGCACCTTATCGCTTAGCTCCAACCGAACTGGAAGAACTGTCCAAACAATTGCAAGAACTCTTGGATAAGGGTTTCATTCGTCCTAGCTCTTCGCCCTGGGGAGCTCCCGTGTTGTTTGTGAGGAAGAAAGACGGTACCTTCCATATGTGCATAGATTACCGCGAACTTAACAAGGTGACCATAAAGAATCGTTATCCTCTTCCGCACATTGATGACTTATTCGACCAGCTGCAAGGGTAGCTCTATTACTCAAAGATTGATCTGAGGTCAGGCTACCATCAACTGAGAGTCCGGGACGAGGACGTCTCCAAAACAGCATTCATAACACACTACGGCCATTACGAGTTTCTGGTCATGCCATTCGGGTTAACAAACGCGCCTGCAGTCTTCATGGATCTTATGAACAGAGTGTGCAAACCTTACCTGGATAAGTTTGTTATTGTTTTCATCGACGACATCCTGATCTATTCTAAGAGTCAGGAGGAATACGAGCAGCATCTGCGGATTATTTTGGAACTGCTTCGAACGAAGCAACTTTATGCTAAGTTTTCGAAATGCGACTTCTGGCTTTGTGAAGTCCATTTCCTAGGCCACGTGGTAAACAAGGATGGGATTCATGTTGATCCATCCAAGGTAGATTCGATCAGGAACTGGCCTGCACCCCGTACACCAACAGAAATCCGCCAATTCTTGGGTTTGGCGGGCTACTACAGAAGGTTCATCAAAGACTTCTCAAAAATTGCACAGCCGCTTACGCTACTAACTCAAAAGGGTGTCACCTATCGTTGGGGTGATGCTCAAGAATCGGCGTTCCAACATTTAAAGAATAGACTTTGTAGTGCACCTATTCTTTCATTGCCAGAGGGCACAGACGATTTTGTGGTTTATTGTGACGCGTCAATTCATGGTCTTGGTTGTGTATTGATGCAATGGGATAAAGTCATTGCTTACGCCTCGCGCCAACTTAAGATTCACGAAAAGAATTACACTACACACGATTTGGAGCTGGGAGCTGTTGTTTTCGCACTTAAGATATGGAGACATTACCTGTACGGTACCAAATGCACCATCTACACCGATCACAGGAGTCTCGAGCATATCTTCAAGCAAAATGAGTTGAACATGCGACAACGTCGATGGGTCGAGCTATTGAATGATTACGAATGTGCCATCAAGTACCATCCGGGTAAAGCCAATGTTGTGGCCGACGCCCTCAGTCGAAAAGATACTGCACCTAGGCGTGTGCGAGCATTACAACTCACTATCCAATCTAGTCTTCCTAGACAGATATGAGATGCTCAGGTAGAAGCATTGAAACCAGAAAACGTCAGGGCTGAAGCCCTACGCGGTTCAAGGCAGCGGTTAGAACAATAGGAAGACGGCGCCTACTACGCAACATGATGCATCTGGGTCCCACTCTATGGCAACCTACGAGAGTTTGTGATGGATGAAGCACACAAGTCTCGCTACTCAGTACATCCTGGTTCAGATAAGATGTACCATGACTTGAAAACTACGTATTGGTGGCCTAGCATGAAAGCTCACATAGCAACTTACGTTAGCAAGTGTTTAACTTATGCGAGAGTCAAGACTGAATATCAGAAACCATCGGGCCTACTCCAACAACCAGAGATACCGCAATGGAAATGGGAGAAAATTTCCATGGATTTTGTTACTGGCCTGCCTAGATCTCAACGTGGAAATGATACTATTTGGGTGATCGTGGATCGACTCACAAAGTCTGCACACTTCTTAGCTATCAAGGAAACGGATAAGTTCTCCACTCTAGCAGACGTATATCTTAAGGAAGTTGTCTCGAGGCACGGGGTGCCAACCTCTATTATCTCTGATCGTGATGCACGATTTACTTCTGAACTGTGGCAAGCAATGCACAAGTCCTTTGGCTCACGATTATACATGAGCACAGCTTACCACCCGCAAACGGATGGGCAGTCTGAACGCACCATCCAAACTCTAGAAGACATGCTTCGGGCATGTGTAATCGATTTCGGCAATGGCTGGGAAAAACATCTCCCGTTAGTGGAGTTTTCGTATAACAACAGTTACCACACCAGCATTCAAGCCACTCCATTTGAGGCATTGTACGGGCGTAAATTCCGAACACCTCTTTGTTGGGCAGAGGTGGGTGACAGTCAGATCACGGGTCCAGAACTGGTAGTAGACGCAACGGAAAGAATTGCTCAGATACGACAACGAATGGCGGCAGCTCGTGACCGTCAGAAAAGCTACGCTGATAAGCGCAGGAAACCACTCGAGTTCCAGGTTGGGGATCGAGTGCTACTCAAAGTCTCACCTTGGAAGGGTGTAGTCCGTTTTGGCAAACGAGGCAAGCTCAATCCGCGATATGTTGGACCGTTCGATATCATAGAGAAAATAGGCAAGGTGGCCTACAAACTGAACCTGCCAGCAGAACTTGGTGGAGTTCACAACGTTTTCCACGTGTCAAATCTGAAGAAATGTCTGTCAGATGAGACCCTCATAGTTCCTTTGAAGGAGCTCACTATCGACGATCAGTTGCGATTCGTCGAGGAACCAGTTGAAATCACGGACCGAGACGTTAAGGTCCTCAAGCACACTAGAATACCTCTTGTTCGAGTTCGTTGAAACTCCCGTCGTGGCCCAGAGTTCACCTGGGAACGCGAAGATCAAATGAAACAAAAGTATCCCCAATTGTTCGTAAACAGTACAACCACTACTGAGGCTGAAGCTACTGCGGAATTTCGGGACGAAATTCCAGATCAACGGGGGGAGGATGTGACACCCCAGGAAAACCAGGAACCAACACAACACAACTAGCTTCCTCAGTAACCACGTACTAAATTTCGGGACGAAATTTCTTTCAAGTTGGGGATAATGTGACAACCCGAGTTTCAAGGTCTCTGTTCGACTTAACTTATTACTTATTTGCAAAAACAATCTATGTGCATCTATGTGCAATTATTATTTCATCTATGTGCAATAATATTAATTATTGTTATTTAACAATAATCCCACCTCACTAACACCGGCCCAAACTTTCATAACCGGCCCAAGCCTTATCTTTGTGGGTTACGTATATTGCTAGATAGTGGGGGCATGTAATTCTTTCATGTTTTAGAATAATCACAACAACCCTAGTGCCATCTCTTATTCCTTCACGGATCAACAACAGGATCCCCTTCTGAAGCCTTTCTTCCTTTATAAGGCTTGTCTCTTGTGTGTGTTACGTTCAATTCTCTGGTTAGTAAAATCATCTCGGTTTCGTTTATGTAAATATGTGTTGACTGATATCGGTTCGTATAGGGGATCAAAGGGTTATTTTTGGGTTCGACAGGTGTCATTCTTGCTGATTAGTTGTGTGATTATTGTACAACTTGTTTGTTAATAATGGAACTTATGTGAGAGGAATGATCCACAGTTTGGCCGATGATCTCATAGGGTTATGATAACCTGCACACTTTAATAATGATATTCATCGATAACTAGGAGTGTTATGTGTATTGAACCACGCCATGATGTCGGGTATAATGAAATTAAAAATCTGTTTCTTTAATATCCTTGTTTTCGAAATTGTTAAAAAGCATTTAGGATTCTTGCACATCTTAAATAACATTCTTGATTTCGTTGATGATTAGGGTAGCAATCGTTACTAAATATTAGAGATGATACGTACGGTTTAGCATGGTTTATATATGATAAGTGATTTATGTTATCGGTACTGTGCAATACGAACCCATGATCTAGGATGACACAGGAACATGTAGGTAAGGGTTAGATAATAAAGATTGTTTATGTAAGTATAATCCTTGTTGAGTCTATAAACTGTTGTCATAAATCAAGAAATTGATATACTGGTCGATATGAATTGGGTATTGAACTATTAGGGGATATGGAGTATAACATAGAAAATTTCTTGCTCACTGACTAAATGGCTAAGTGGGTTTGACATAAAGATAGGGGGATTAATAGATTACTTGACCACGAGAGTATGCATGGATTTAGAATAGATGTTGATATCAAATAGGATGATAATTGTTATAACTTGAATTCAAAAGGTGGGGATAACACAGTGGGTTAGGAGAGGTAATGATTTAATTGTGAGCTTGACTAAATGTGCCCAAGGGAATTAATTGGGCCATTCAATGAGCGGCTGGGCTACGGGTAAATAGGGGCTGCAAAGTTTATTGTGTAATTGGGCCGTAAATTTCTGGATAAATTATGTAGAATTGGGTCGCACTATTGGGTGTGTGACCAAAACGTGACGAAATGTTAACTGTTACGCGTCTTGTGAAGTATGAACTTGTAATGTGAACGTGTAATGAACCAACTACCCCTATGTGAACATATGATGATAAAACTAGTATGTTGCATAAATTACTATTGTGACTTGTGTAATGATATGTGAAATCTGTGTACGCCGCAAGGATAGCATGTGTAGAGAATACGTGTATTATGTACATATGAAACTAACTGTTATTGGTAACCACACTAGGGTCTGGTTGATCAATTGGAATGGGTAGTGTACATTATCATACCGAGCAAACCAAGGTGAGTTCACACTCATTCCAAGGCATGGGATTCCCAAGGGTTGGGAATGGGTTAAAGAACTGAACGGTAACTACAAACTTGCGTATTCCCCATACAACAGGATACGTACGACCATAAGACCATCACTCTATCATTTGAAGTCCCTCATTTATCGACTTAATCGCCGAGGCCTATGGTGAGCGGGTCATTAGTAGATAGCGCTATTAGGTTTAACAAACCTCACACCGTGTCATCCGAACGGGCGTGTACTAATGGACTATGGGCAAAGGGTCAATGCTGATAGACATTGACTTAGGGCACCTCTTACATTTTCATAGCAGTCGATACGCGTGGTCTAATAACACATGGGAAGCCCCCACTAATCTTCGCAAACATGTCTGGGAGACCGCGATACGAATTAATACGATACATGGTTTACAAACGAATATATGATTTACGAAACGAATGATATGACTAAACAACCAACTGTGAACTCGCTCAACTTTATTGTTGATTCGTTGCTACATGCCTTGCAGGTCGTTAGGTACTCTTGGAGCTTGCACAGGGAGGCGCAGTCGTTGTGGGACATGGCAGTGTGTGCCATGCTAAAAACATTACTTTATTTCGTACTTAATACTTACATTGGGTTTTTACAATTATGCTTCCGCTAAACATTTAACTACGTTTTTTATTTGAAACACCTTTCATATTGTGTGGTTGAATTTTACTTATTACTTGTTATGTTCAATATGATGGGTGGCTTGATCCTGGTCAGTCACGCTTCCAAGCGGTGATACTCCGCGTGTGGATTTTGGGGGTGTGACAATTTTGTTACCAAATTACCCAAAACAAGGAAAGGTAATGATACAATCTGGGTGATTGCAGATAGACTAACCAAGTCAGCTCATTTCCTACCAATGAAAGAAACTTTCAGTATGGAACAGTTAGCTAGATTGTATGTAAATGAAATAGTCTCATTACATGGAATTCCTTTATCAATTGTGTCTGATAGGGATAGTCATTTTACCTCTCACTTTTGGTCAAGTTTCCAAAAAGCAATGGGAACCAAGTTAAATCTAAGCACAGCTTATCATCCTCAAACGGACGGACAAAGTGTAAGGACGATTCAGACAATGGAAGACATGCTTAGAGCTTGTGCAATTGATTTCGGAGGTAATTGGGACGATCAATTACCTTTAATAGAATTTTCTTATAATAACAGTTATCACACAAGTATAAATGCTGCACCATTCGAAGCACTTTATGGACGAAAGTGCCGAACTCCAGTCTGTTGGGCAGAAATTGGGGAAAAGCAACTATCTGGACCTGAGATAGTGCAAGAGACAACTGACAAGATTATTCAAGTCAAGGAACGACTAAAAACAGCACGTGATCGACAAAAGAGCTATGCTGACAACCGACGCAAACCCTTGGAATTTCAAGTAGGAGATAAAGTATTGTTAAAGGTCTCTCCTTGGAAAGGAGGGGTAAGATTCATCAAACGAGGAAAGCTAAGTCCCAGGTATGTTGGACCTTTTGAGATTATTAGAAGAATAGGGCCTGTAGCCTATCAGCTACAACTGTCAGAGGAAATGGCAGAAATACATGATGTATTTCATGTATCAAATCTCAAGAAATGCCTAGCCGATGAATCGCTAATGATACCTCTTAAGGATATAGAGGTAAATGAACAACTTAAGTTTATAGAAA
This sequence comes from Helianthus tuberosus, assembly GCA_030545235.1. Taxonomy (NCBI): domain Eukaryota; kingdom Viridiplantae; phylum Streptophyta; class Magnoliopsida; order Asterales; family Asteraceae; genus Helianthus; species Helianthus tuberosus. Next base: position 170,575,807 of record CM060366.1, on the reverse strand, counting down.
GGCCTCTACAGATTGAAGACAGGAAAGTCAAGAACCTCAAGCACAAGAGATTAGTTCTGGTCAAAGTGAAATGGGACTCCAAAAGAGGACCTGAGTACACATGGGAGCTTGAATCAGAAATGCTAAGGAAATATCCACACTTGTTCCAGTAGATCTCGAGGATGAGCTCTAAAACAAGGTGGGGAGGATATAACAACCCTAAATAAAACCGATACCCTCATAAATTTTCCGACACCCTAATATATTTTAACATATCCTAATATGTCCTAAAATGCACCCCATACACGAAAACGGACCCCGAATACCTTAAATATTATTAAAAATAATTAAAAATCTGATTTTTAGGGTTTAGGCGGGCCGTGTAAGGCACCCCTTAACCCTTACGCGGGCTGCGAGAAGGTGAAATGTGGCTGAACCCTGGGCCGCCACGTGGCCCAACACATGTCAAACCTACTAAGTGACCCGGATCACCTACGCTGTAGACCAGCGTTGACGCGGGCCGCGTAGGCCTTCGCCTACATTTACGCGGGCCGCGAGAAACCCAAACTCAGCCCCTATATAAGAAGGCATCGAGCCTTCAGTCGAATTCGTTCATATTTCTTTTCTCAATCTCAAAACTGAAGTGTAGGCATTATATACGGGTATAATACCCCCCTAAATAACGAAGTTCTGCTCCATCGTAAGTATCATAACCCCTGGATACGTATTAGATACACTGCCCAATTGATCTAGCGTTCCATAACGGCTGTCGTGGTTCTGCCCGACGTAGTCGTTCGAATGTCATCTCGGGGAGGGTATTACTAATGTTAAAATGGGTTATTATACTAACACGTGTACATTTGTGTAAATTATAGATAATTCTCAGGAAACCCTAAAGGATAAGCTAAAACAGCAATGTGAGTAACCTCCCTTTTTGTTAACTGTTTTTACAAAACCTCACACGATTAATTATATATTAAACAGTTATTGGGTATTTGTAAGGATACAATTATCGTCGGTATGTTGGGGTTTTGTATACAAAATTAGTTACTGCCTTGCGAGGAGTAACTTTCCACAAGTCGGGTTGACAGTACCGTGGGTGGTAATTAGTATGACTTGGAAACAAATGTAATTGCGAAACCGCCCTCAATACTGTACAATGGTTTTTATTTAAACTTGATTAAACTGGGATTCACTCACCAGTAATTCCCACTGACAAAATGTTTTCAAACGCGTTTCAGGTAACAAAATGTGAAAGCCAAATAGAAGCCAGCTAGACAGCACTGAAGGCTTGGAAAAGTGGCAATAAAGTTACCTAAAATCAATAGATGTTTTTATTAAATAAAAATAGGATTCATTCCTATGAAAATGTGTGTACTGAAAACTTGGGTTTTACCCCATGTATTCAATATTATGAAAGTGTGGTAATTTACTCTGATAAAATATTTCCTAACTACGGTCCTGATGTAAATTCTGCTGCCAAATTGAATAAACACGTGATACCACCAAAACTGGCTCGCAGCCGGCTGTTCCCGGGAATTAGAGACCGGGGGTTGCGACACAACCCAAGCCCCATACCCCATAGTCTAAACACAAGCCAATCCAAAAACCGGGCCGACCACAAACAACAACAAAACAAAATTACATATTTACAAAAGAGCACCAATCACCCCAATCTACCCCTTTATGCTTCGATCTATTGGCGAACCAAAGGAAACCTAACGCCTTAACCTCACTCAAAATACTGTCGATCTTAACCGGAATGTTGGATAATATACAATTGCTCCTAGCACGCCAAAGGCTCCAGCAAGTTGTCATAACAATACCGTGCAACGCATCCTTCTTTCTATCCGAGGCTCTAAGCTCCTTATGAAGACCGAGCAGATCCTTAAGCGAAAACGCATAAATATTAGGGATTTTACACCAAGAGCTAATACCGTTCCACACAATCGCAGCAACATGGAAACCAATAAACAGATGGCCGGAGGATTCTTCTTCCGAGTTGCACATCGGACATAAAGAGTTCCCAGTTTGAACACCCTTTCTATTTAAGGCTTCGCCAGTAGGAATTTTGTCCATTTCCATTCTCCAAGCGTGAATATTGCATTTAGCAGGGATCCATTTGCACCAATCCATTATAAACCTATCTTTTGGCACTAGATCTGCTTTCAATAGCCGTTTAATTGCCTTAAACGAGAAACCGCCCGCAGAATCCGACGTCCATTCCTAGCGGTCTTCGACTTCCGAGATCTAGACGTTATCCAAAACAGAAACGAGGTGTTCGAGGCTGCTGAGGATCTCCGGGGATGACAGCAAACTGTTCCAGCTCCAATCCAAGACTAAATCAGTGCCTGGTCTTCTGATACGATCCGCCACTACACATTTTTTATCCGTTTCCAACCTGAAAAGCTCGGGAAATTTAAGCTTAAGCGGTTCATTGACGATCCACAGATCGAGCCAGAATGAGATCTCCTTTCCGTTCCCCACGACTCCTTTCATAAAATTCGACAAAGGAATACCTTCAGCCTTAGTGTTGATAAACACCTTGGCGATACCACTCCAAACTCCGTTTAAAGTTTTCTTGAACGGAACGCACTCCCATCCCACCCTACTAAAATGCAAAGCATCAATAACTCTCTTCCATAGGTTGTCCTTTTCCGTTTTATAACGCCATCCCCATTTCATTAAAAGAGACGAATTGACCTCTTGGAGTTTGTTTAGACCGAGACCTCCAACTTTCTTGTGACACGCTACCCGATCCCAAGCCACCCGGTGCATTTTTCTCTTCTCAATGGATCCTCCCCACAAAAAAATTTTGATTAGGGCCTCCAAATCCGAAATCACCTTCTTAGGAGCTTTATAGAGCGAGAAGTAGTATGTAGGTAAACTTTCCATAACCGCTTTAATTATGACCACCCTACCCCCCTATCGATAACAAGTGAGACTTCCATTTGGAAAGGCGAGCACGGAACGTTTCAAGAATCGATTGCCAATTATTTATCTGGTTCATGTTTGCACCCACTCTAAGACCGAGATACTTGAAAGGAGGGGAGTCCGGTTTGCACCCCACCTCGTTGGCCATGACCCCGATTTCTTCCAATCCCACACCAATGCCGGGTGAAAATCGATTTCTTCCATAGAGATTAGATTTATCGATGTTGATCTTAAGACCCGAACAAACGTGAAAACATCTAAGAATTCTCACAATATTAGTAACTTCTTGTTTGGACCATTCCCCAACCACAATAGCGTCATCCGCGTACAAAAGACGGGTGATAACCGGCCCATTGTTAGGAGTGGCAAAATTTTGCTTGAATTGTTGAATTAAAGGTTTCGTTGCTATTGCATTTGCTGCTTATGTTGAATTTCATTGAGGCATTTTGTCGAACATGTGGAGTGCATTAACAGTGACATTTTACTAATCATTACCAATTCTCGGTTTAAGGTCCAAAATCATACTCAACTCAAACACACACATATACACACACCTACTTAGATATAACATTTAAAAACCAAGACATCTAACTGAACTTACCAGGCCTTCAAGCTTTCCACATGCATGCAATCCCACCTTCTCACAGTATATCCAAACCGCATATGAATCATAAGCAGTTAATTGGGTTTTATTTTTCGCTTTGGGTTAAGACTGCGGGGTGTGGGGGCTTGGGTTGGTGGCTTTGCTCGACACGTGGTGGGTGTGGGGTCCATAAGGCAATTCTTCAAAAAAGGGGTGTGGGGTGGCTTCGGCTGGCGTGACCAACCATGTGAATTTTGATATTTTTTTTAACTATTTAAAGTTTCATTTAATTAAATTAACACACTAACTAAAATAGAAGATTGCATATATTTTTTTAAATAATACAAATAAAATCAAGAAAAAAACTACATGACAAAAAGATTTCTTGTTTCATTTGCAACATCAATTTCAATTCTAGGCCGGTAAGGTGATCGACGGACATGACAAGAAAATTTCATATATTCGAGTTTTTCTTTTAGAGATGTTTTTGTATCAACGACGCTTGGATATTTTTTCTCATCTCGATCTTTTGTTGTTGGATGAAATTGAATGTGTTGACTTTTGTCCCAATTTCTTCCAACTGGTCGGTGTACAACCCTTTACCCGAGACGAAACTAGGGGCCGAGGCCGAACCCGATCTCCCTCTTTCGGTTAAATGGATGCATTGTAGAGGATTAAGTAGGTTGAATTTATAAAAAAAATACAGAGATAGAAGAAGCAGAGAAGTGGTAAAAAATTGTAATTGGGTGAGTATTTTTAATGTTTAAAAAAGAAATAACTTTTTTTTAAATAAAGTAGCCGTTGCCAAACGGCTAGCATAAACCGTCATCTATCACCAGCCAATCCAAGCTAGCCACCGTTTAACCAACGTTGCTTGGCAAACCCCGTCCCTACCAACGCCTCACACCCCGTGGTCTAATGTACGGAATAAGGAAAAATGGCTAATAAATGATGAGTATCCAGATTGGGTAAGACTAATTATTATTCTCATCTGAGTGTGAGATATATTTAATTGATTTCCCAGTATTAGATATTATGGGGCAAATATTGCCCATCTTTTATCTTTCTAATCAAGGTCTGGGTAAACATTGGCCCATCTTTTAGTTAGACTACTAAGTAATTTAGAGCACACTAAGGCTAGTGGGTATGGGGACCGGCCCTGCCCCGACGCCGCACCCCCACACCGCCCCCTTCCCTCCGTCCCGTTGTCTCCGTCGGCTGAAGGACGATCTCGTCGGCTCATCTTCTTCTCTCTCTTGCATCTTTCTCTCTCCTCTCTCTCTCTCTCTCTCTCTCTCTAAAATCAAATCAATTTATATTTTTTAATTGTTTTTATAAATAGTGTGGGGCCCCATCCTCCACCCCCTTGGTCCATCCCCTTTAGGCCCATCCTCACTCCCGGTGACGTAGCGTCCTACGTGGCGGCCCATCCTATCACGGCCCCTGACCCGTTTTGCCCGGTCCGGAAATCGCGGGACAGAAACCCGTGCTATTTGTCTTTATTTGGCAGCGGAAATTTTAACAGGATCGTTTAAAAGGAAAACACCAGATTGTTTTATTTATAATATCGGGACAAACCCTGTATTTTACAAGAAAAGAATTTCACTGGGTAATTCCCTGGTTACAGAAAACATGTTTTATTTATTTACTGAGCCACTTCATTCAAGCTGGAGTGCTACGCGTCACTTTTCCTTGTTCACAGTAAATCACCTGAAACATGTTTTAAAAAGATTTGATCAGCGGGAAATACTGGCGAGTGCATTCAGTTTACAAAATGACACATTATTATAATTCACAGTACTAAGAGCAATTACAATGTTTATATATCAACCAATTACCCCAAATCGGTATTTGTCACTCGACCGAATCTGTGACTATGGTCATATCACCCATTGGCTAACCCGTTGTCTATTGGTGAAGATTATCAAGTAGTGTATACAAAACCCCACATACCGGCAGTAATTGGAGCTTACAAAGACTTAATCACTGTAATTATAACCTTGAAAAACAAGTAGGGTTTTGAAAGAAATTTTAATAAAAATAGAATGACTCACATTGCAAGTTTAACTGTCAGAGCGTGCCTACTGATTAAGCCGGTAACCTAGTTAAATAAAAATGCAAACGAAACTAGGTTAGTAACTTAATACAACTTTCACGATAACTCACGAGATCGAAACCCTCACGACGAATGACAAAGTATAGCCCAAGATTCGGGCAGCACTTAAACATCCATCGGATCGGTTTTAATTGATCGGACATTGTATCGTAGCAGTGATCGAGTTATTACCCCTTTATCATAGCAGCGTCTCGGTATTCTAATTTGTGATTTCGGATAGAAAGAAAGTAGTTTTGGTGAAATTTTTCGAGCAGTTTGGACTGGCCATGCAACGTTCAATTTATAGAAGATTTTTAGGTTTCTTGCGGCCCACGACGACCAGAAGGGAGATCCTTCGCGCCCCGCGAGGGCCACCCTAGCTACGGCTAGGGCTTCCGTGTCACACCCTAGACCTGCCACGTGTGCGACACATGGCCTTGATCATTATCCGGAGAGTTCAGAGCTGTCGCGCCCCACGAAGACCCATCTTCACCCCTTCGCGGGCCGCGACAGAGTATTAAAACTTGTTTTTCTTGATTTTTCATAAAATTAGGGTTTTAGTGGTATGGGTTTTCTACTTACGGAGCGTTTTAGGGTATTTTCGTGCAAGTCGTTACACATCCTCTTGGGGATGACCCTCACCATACCCACTAGCCTAACATTGACTCTCTTTCACTCTTCTCAACTTTTCGAACAATGTGACCTTTTCAGATCTATATTTTCATATGAGAGAAAATGTTCGTTTTGATTTAAAAAAAAACATGATGCATTCATCTTTTGCTAACTATTTCAGCAATGGAGCTCCTAATCACCCATCGAACCACGATTTCATCAAAAGAAAACGAGTAAACTTCCATTTTACTCCCTGTGGTTTGGTCACTTTAACGGTTTTTGGCCCAAACCTTTGTAAATAGCCAATTTCCTCCAATAGTTTTCTATGGTTTTTCCATTTTGCTCCCCGCCTCTAACTCCATCCAAATTGTCTAGGGAGCAAAATGGAAAAACCATAGCAAACTATTGGAAGAAAATTGCTATTTTTAAAGGTTTGGGCCACAACCATTAAAGTGACCAAAGCAAAGGGAGGAAAACGGAAGTTTACTCAAATAAAATTGTAAACTAGAAAAGGCTCCTATTTAGTTAAAGGATAATTAGTAATTTATGAGGTTTAATATATTGATTTTTCAATATAAGCACAGGGAAGGTTTTCTTTGGTATTTATATTTGGTTTAAATGGTAGGATCTAAGAAACAAATAAAAAGATAAAAATTTACTAAGGTTTAATCCTAAAAGATAATAAATTAAGTAAAACTCGGAGATATATTGTAAAAATGGTTGAATATTTGTTACCAGGGGCGTTCTTCAAGTTAATTTTTTGGGTTTCTAGGCTTTTCCGATTAGTGATCCGATAACCGACCCATCTAAAGTTTGGGTTGGTCGGGTTCAGGTTATTCAATTTTCCGATTAGTTCAAATAACTGTTCGAGTTTATTTTTTTGGGTTTTGTATATCGGGTTTTTGCTGGGAAAAAGTGACATGATAAACAAACCATATAAGGTGCAAATTGGTCGGATTTGGGTGTTTCAAGTATTCTCTAGTTGGGGTTTGGTTGACTTCAAACTCAGGTTGGGTATCGGGTAGACGACATTAATTTTCGCTTCCTTAAGAGATGCTGGGGCCTTTTGCAGAATGATTTTTTCAAATTATTTGAGGAATTTTTCAACAATGCCACTATCAATCAAGGCTTTAAGTCTTTTTTTGCCCATATTTCCGAATTGTAAAGATTACCGTCCGATTAGCCTCATTGGGTGCATTAGTAAGGTGATTTCAAAGGTATTGGCTAACAAATTAAAATTGGTAATGCATAATTAGATATCCGAGGAGCAATCTGTTTTTTTTATCAAATAGAAGCACCCTCGACGAGCCATTGGTTTTAAACTAGCTCATCTCCTGGCTAAGGTATTCTAAGAAGTCGGCTATGTTGTTTAAAGTGGATTTAGAGAAAGCGTACGATACAGTTAACTGGGTGTTACTTAACTCGGTGATGGAACAAATGAATTTTCCGTTGATCTGGAGAAGAGGGATTATGGCAAAAGTGACGGACACGCGTGCTTCGGTTATTGTAAACGGGTCTCCAACACAAGAATTTTATTGTCATCGAGGTCTAAGGCAAGGTGACCCTCTCTCACTTTTCCTCTTCCTCTTTGTGATGGAGACATTGTCGGGCGTCATAAATAAGGCATGCTCGGTGGGATTGTATGATGGTATTGTAACACCCCGTGTTACGAAAGTTAAATTCAAAGTCAAGATTGAAGTCAAAGGAAGAAAAGATTGCTAATTGCGATCTGTCACTCCTTGCTTAATTACTGATTTGACTTCCTTGACTTGTAATTGAATCTTTTATTTTAATCGCTTTAGTTGTATTATGTAGAGTATCAGTTAATAATCGATGTTTAATCAATGTTTATCGCATGTTTTATCGCTTTATCGCTAATCGCATCGCAATCGCGCTCACACCTGGACTGGTAGATTCTGGATATTGTTTTACGTGTGTATGTTACGTATGTGTTACTTGTGCATGTTTACTTTATGTTTGTGGTGACTAATCGAAACGCAATTGCTACTCCATCGCAACGCAATTTGATCGCAAACGCTAAACGCAAGATAGAATCATCCTAATTAACTGATGATTGTATGTTAGATATAGCGAGGGTTGGTTAAGTTATTTGTATTACTATCGCATCGCATAATCGTTCAAACGCACCGCAAAGCCCAGCGCACGAATCAAAATGTCAAAACGCAACTCGTTGGAGCCACTCGATCGAGTGACCACTCGATCGGATGGCCATCCGATCGAAGTGTTATCCGATCGAGGTGCATCCTATCCAACACTTGCCCTCCTTTCCCTTTTTGGCAACCTATAAATACCCCTCTGTCACATCACTTGTGATGTAACAGCTCTCTCATTCGACCACCAGCGTTCCAGACCTCATTTCTCTCGATTTCTTGCGATTCTTGTAAGTTTTCAACTCAAATCTTGTACTTCTATGATCTACACACACTTCTTCATCATTTTCTCTTTTGAATCTTAACTTTTAACCGTGAAATCAGCGGATTTGAGGTGTTCTAGGGTGATGTCATCATGGAGTTCTTATGAACTTCAAGTTTTGGCCTCATTCCACCAAGAACAACTCAGATCTGAAGGATTTCCACATGATTAAACAATGTTTTCGCATAGATCTAAACATTTTCAAAGTTAAAAGGATTGAAAGATGGTTTTCCAACTTTCTTTCAACTCTTTTACACTCAATGCACTTAAAACCGATAGAATCGGAGCTCGTTCTGACCTTCTACTCTTTCTTAGTGATGTGTTGGTTCAAGATATGGGTTCTATCAAAGAGACAACCGATTTCAGGTTAAACATGAACAACCGTCACGAACCAGTAAACTGATCTGACTTGGGTGATTCCTGTTCGATCAGACAACTTGGGAATTGACGAAGTTCCGTTGTTTAATGCTTTGTCATATCGTCTCGAGCAAACCGCAAAACTTTTCAAAGTAATCAAGTTCAAGACAATCAGATTCGTTAGGACGGATTGCCGTCCGATCGGATAGCCATTCGATCGAACTGCTATCCGATTGGATTGCACTTGGTTCCACACTTAAACATTTTCTTCAAACTTTCAAAGATCTGAACGTTGAACAGATTACCGTCCGATCGAACGACCATCCGATCAGTTGACTTTTGGATCTTCAACACTTAAACATTTTCATAATTTTCAAAGAACATCAGTTACTAACGGAATGCTATCCGATCGGATTGCTATCCGATCGAGTGACAATCCTGCTGTGAACTTGTTCTCACTAAGTGTCCTGCCAAACGGATTGCTATCCGATCGAACGACCGTTCGATCGACGATTTGAAAGGTAGAGATACTTCTCTGTTTTCAAAATGCTACAATGAAGACTTCAAAGCCATCATACACAAACACATCCTTACCAAACGAATGTCAATCTGACCGAATGGCCATCCGAACGGATTGACATCCGATTGATGTGTGTAAAATGCAACATATAAATTACATCAAATGAGGTATAAAACTAACCCTTTTTTAGTACTAATATTGGAAAAAGAGTGTTTTTGTCTTCCTTTTGTATTTTCAGGATTAAATGAGCTCAAAAACGCAAAAGAAGCAAAAAGACAGCTAAATCCAACATAAATACAAGAAAAGGAATATTAGTGGACTGCCCGAACCCTCAACGGCACCTTCCAAAGCAAAATAAAGAAAACAGAAGGCTGAACACGCCCCGTGCTCAGCCAGCACGGGGCCGTGCCCAAGAAGCAGCAGAAAAGACAAACCTATAGAAGCTTCTATTGCCCATCACGGGGCCGTGCTCAGCGGACACGGGGGCGTGTCGAAAGTACAGCAGGCGCATTTATTGTAATTGCGAATTACAATTAATGAGGAGAGAGAGTGTCAGACGGACACGGGGCCGTGCCCAGCGGACACGGGGCCGTGTCCAGCTCTCTGTTCAGCCTATAAATAGGAGTGCTTGGATTCATTCCATCTCATCCCTTGGCACACCACCTCTCTCACACTTCATCCACCACCCACCACCATCACAACACCGTCATCCACCACCATCATCCATTGTCCATCATAGAGTGTGTGAGTCGTCTCGGGATCCAAGATTGATCGTAAGAGTTCTTGACAATCAAGGCCATGTTTGCCTAAGTCTCTTACATCACTTGGTGAAGACAAAGTGTCTAGTATAATACTTTTTATTTCTAATCTTTTGCACTTTTTATTTGGTTTTGTATTAATGACTTTAATAACTAGTTACTTATGTTGAAGGTGATCTTTCCTTATCGTTTGTCCGTGGTGTCTTGGCATTATTTTACTGTCTATATAAAATAAAAGATTTTCACCATTCATATCTCCACGGTCTATATGGAGATATGTTGGCTACCTGGTAGGGGGTTAAGGGAACGGTTTGGTAAAGGTCTTGCCATTGTTCAGCGTTTAGAGGTCCTGCAATGGACCTGGGTCAAATTTAGTAGGACCTCCTTCAATACTTCACGGTATTGGATGGCGGGGGTCCAAACTCTTTGACCCCCTCATAAGTTAACTACTATTAATACTATAACCCGGCTATTTAGGACTGTATCCCTGCTGACTCAGACTACTTAGCCGAGGGTAACGTCACCGCCAAAAGCGGGGCCTACCACAATACTGCATTAATAACTTAATTCATTATCTTCCAATAATCCACCCTTTTAGGATTGTATCCCTGCTGACTCAAACTACTGGGGTGAGGGTAACGTCGCCTTCAAAAGAGGGGCCTACTACAATAACTAAGATAATCTCTTAATTATGTGCAAAAGTGCGGAAATAATCAAAGGTTATACTAGATACGAGTCGGAACCAAGTGATTCATCTTGTCTATCTGTTTTTTATTTTTATTTTATTTTCAGCATTTTAGTTAGTTTTATTTTTCTTAGTTTAAAACATTTTTCTAAACTTTTATTTTGGTTAGACGTTGAGGATAAACCGGTACTAAAAGCTCTTGTGTCCTTGGACGACCTCGGTATCTTACCAACGCTATACTACACTCAACGATGGGTGCACTTGCCCATATGTGTGTTTAGTGTTAGTGAAATATCGTGTTTTATAAATTTAAAACTTGGCTAAAATAAGTGTTAAAAAGGGCTTAAAATATACACCTAATATATACGACACTTTCACGCACATCAAGTTTTTGGCGCCGCTGCCGGGGACACAAGGATTTTAAGAAAGTTAGGAATCAACGGCCTAATCATCTTTTATTTTTCTTTTTAATTTTTTAGGATTTTCTTAGTTTTTCAGCTTCTGCAGAGCTCAGCACGGGCCGTGTTCGGTCAGACACGGGGCCGTGCCCAGCTGCATCACTGGCAGTTTTTATTTTCTGAGTTACAGAGAGCTGAACACGGGGCCGTGTCGATGCAACACGGGGCCGTGTCCAACTCCCAGTAACTGGGATACAGAAAACGATTACTGTGCTTCTGACCACGGGCCGTGTTCACTGAGCACGGGGCCGTGGTGAACATTCTGACCAACATTCTTTTGTGTTTTTATTGCAGGATTTGGAACCCAGGCGCCACATTTGAACCTCCTACGTAGTGCATGAGCTCCAGTTCCAGTAGAGACATAAAAGAACCCCTAGAAGAACCCGAGCGCTTTCTCAGAAAAAGACTTAAAGCTAAAAATCAAGAGAAAGCTTCGGGGGACCCACTTCCAATGGCGGACCAACGTACCCTCATGGATTACCTACGGCCTACCGTAGGCAATCTTGGCGCCGCTATCAATGCACCGAATGTCGAAGCCAACAACTTCGAACTTCGGCCGCATTTGATACAAATGCTCCAAAACTCCGCAACCTTCCACGGGCTTGCGGACGAGGATCCCCATCTACATATTACTAACTTCTTAGAAATATGTGATACCTTTCGGATCAATGGAGCATCAAATGACGCCATCCGCCTTCGAATGTTTCCTTTTTCACTAAAAGACCGAGCTAAGGCTTGGCTTAACACCCTCCCAGTTGGATCGGTAAACACCTGGGATGAACTTGCCCAAAAGTTTTTGTATAAGTATTTCCCTCCGGCTAAAACGGCTAAATTAATGACTGAAATTAATACATACTCACAAGAGGATGGGGAATCCTTATATGAAACTTGGGAAAGGTTCAAGGAGCTTTTAAGAAAGTGTCCTCACCATGGTCTAGCGGTATGGCAACAAGTATCCACTTTCTACAATGGATTGTTGCCACACACAAGACAAACACTTGATTCAAGCTCCGGGGGACTCTTAGGTAATCGTCGCCCAAATGAAATATATAACCAAATTGAGGAAATTGCTCAAACCAATTTTCAATGGCACACTCCCCGAGGTAATAAATCTATTGCCCCGGGCGCCCATAAGGTTGATGAAAACACCTCTTTACAAGCCCAAATCGAGGCTCTCTCTTCAAAAATCAAAAGGCTAGAAATGACAAAAACGGCCTCGGTTATGGCTTGTGAAGGGTGTGGTGGGTCACATGAAAATTGGAGTTGTATGAAAGAATTAGATGAACAAACTGAAACGGTAAACTACATGGATAATAGACCTAGGCCGTCGGGTCCTCCAACGGGTACCTACAACCAAGGATGGCGTAACCACCCAAATCTTGTTTGGAGAGATCCCGGCAATAGTAGTAACCAACAAAACCAACGAACTAATTTTCAACAACCGCAAAATTTTTCTCATCAACAAGGTGGAAGAGAAAGGCTTGAAGATACTGTGTCTCGCCTCATCTCTGACACCGAAAAGAAAAACTCGGATCGATTTCAACAATTGGAATCAAATTTTAGAAATCAACAAGCTAGCATTCAGAACGTTGAAAAACAATTAAATCAACTAGCTCAAAATTTCTCCGAGAGACCACAAGGCGCGTTACCTAGTAATACCGAAACGAACCCGAAGGCACAAGTACATCTCATCACATTAAGAAATCGAACCGTGGGTCCCGAGGATGCTCCATTGCCGCCAAATGAAAGAAGCCACTCTAGCCAGCCTATAACTCCTCCTGCGCCAGAAAAGGCTCCTATACCAAGTCAAGAGCCCACCAAGACTCCTCCAATTCCGTACCCCGGTAGGTTAACTCGTCAAAAGACCGATGAGCAATTCTCAAAGTTCGAGAGTTTACTAAAACAATTGCATGTTAATATTCCTTTTATTGAGGTCTTAACCCAAATGCCTAAATATGCAAAATTCATGAGGGATTTCCTCACTCATAAAAGGAAAATTGAATCTTTGCAATTAGTTAACTTAGGCGAAGAATGTTCAGCTTTAGTACTCAACAAACTTCCACAAAAGAAAATCGACCCCGGGAGCTTCACAATCCCTTGTTCGATTGGAAAGTCCCCCGTCCGAAATGCTCTAGCCGATCTTGGGGCTAGCATCAACCTCATGCCCACATCGATGTTCAAGCGGCTCGGCCTAGGTGCAACTAGCCCTACAAAGATGAGCATACAACTCGCCGACAGGTCCGTCAAATTCCCACAAGGTGTCGCTGAAAATCTGCTAGTCAAGGTGGACAAATTCGTCTTTCCAACCGACTTCGTCATCCTAGACATGGAAGAAGACACCGATGTCCCTCTCATCCTCGGGAGGCCATTTCTAGCCACCGCCCAAGCATTGGTGGATATGAATGACGGAACTCTAACATTGAAGTTTGGGAATGAGGAAGTGAAATTTGAATGTGGAAAGCGAGTAGAGGAGGAAGATCCGGTCAACTACATGAAGGTCATAGACTCAAGCTTGGATGATGCTCTCCGACGGTGTAACATGGGGTGCAACACATCCCCATTGAGTAACATATGACCAGGCTTTGGGTCTAGCCAAAGACCCTTATAAACGTGGCGCACCATGGAGGCATTCCACGGAACTATCCTTAGTTTAAATTAGGTTAATTTTTTTTTATGTTTTCTAGTAGTTTTAATTTTCAGGAATAAAACACACTCATGGTGGTAAAGGATGAAAAGGGAAACGAGAACAATGACCCCATGCACAAGAACGAGGCAACCCGACAGTTCTCTCCATTACAGAGGGTTCAACACGGGCCGTGCCAACCAACACGGCCCCGTGCCGAACCTCCTGCAGAAAACGCCCAGTTCAGGTACCTGGACACGGGCCGTGTTCACCCAACACGCCCCCGTGTCCAGACTTCTGTTTCTCTTATTTTAATTTTGTTACTGGCACTTGAACACGGGGTCGTGCCCGGATAACACGGGGCCGTGTTCAGTGCCCAGTAACACAAATTTTTGCTTTTTAAACACTATTTTACACATCTAATCAACCTAAAAATTTATTTTTGGGACACATTGAGGACAATGTGTAATTTAAGTGTGGGGGGGATGCTAAAACCTTGAATTTTGCAAGTCCTAAATACAAGCCTTACACAAAACTCTATTGGAACCGCTAATCACCCCAAATTTTTTCAAAAATTTCATTTTTTTACCTGTCTAGGTTTAACTCGGGAAATTCAAGTTCTTAAAAATGTTATATTTTTACAAATTTACAACCGATAGCGTAGTGATAAAAAGAACCAACATAAGAAAATTATGAAAAGGCATAGCACACTTATTTAAAATTTGATTATACATACTTGATCACATAAAAACCCATTCCCACAAAAGTGAGTTTTGAGCCTTTATTGAGCACACAAATTACATATCATTTGACTAAATGCTCATTTTTCGTTTCTTGTGTGAATAGCCGCTTGGTTCTTACGACTCTAGAACTTGCCATGACAATACATTCCCGGTCCTTATCAACTTAAACCCGAGTAAGTAAATGATAGAGGCATTAGGACTAACCCTTTTTATTTCTACACCATTATTTTTCTTTTTCTTTTACCACCTACCCAAAAATCCCCCTAGTTAGCCCCTTTGAGCCTAAACCTTTTTCGTTTCATCACCCAAACAAAAACCCTTTTACCCACCAAAACCTTTTTCATTTTTAACCCTTTATTTTAGTAACAAGTTCGGTTTTCCGTAAAAATAAATAAATAAATAAATAATTTTTGATAATGATGAAGCAAAAAGAAAATAAACAAACAAGTTAATCAAAAATAACTTAGTTTGAATAAAAGCTTCATCAAAATAAAAAGTTGCAAAAATACGAAAACCGACACTTGTTACGCTTTTAGCCTTTTTTCTAACCACTAACCCAACCACCTACCTTTAACCCTAGCCTAACCCTTAACCCGCAAAGTCCTCTTGATATCTACAAAGGTATAAAAGTTAAAAAGGAGGAGGATTGATTTCTTGGCAAGCCTATGGTAGGAATAAGTTCCATGCCGCTCTCGAGTGATTCACTAAAAATACACCTTCGGCCGAGTGTGAGTGATTTCCCCGCGAGGTATGTGAACTTGTATATAAATAGAATTTTAAAAAGGCATGTTATGCCCAAATAAGTAATTTCTTTTATGAAAAGTTCTAAATAAATCATTACGAATAGGAGTGTAAATAAATAAAAATAAAACCCAAAAAGATCTTGGAAATCCCGACACTCTACGACAAGCTCAAAACCTTCTCTTCTACCTATTCCATTTGGGAGTGTAAGCCACATATTAAAGAGTTTTGCTTGAGGACAAGCAAAAGTTCAAGTGTGGGGGTATTTGATGTGTGTAAAATGCAACATATAAATTACATCAAATGAGGTATAAAACTAACCCTTTTTTAGTACTAATATTGGAAAAAGAGTGTTTTTGTCTTCCTTTTGTATTTTCAGGATTAAATGAGCTCAAAAACGCAAAAGAAGCAAAAAGACAGCTAAATCCAACATAAATACAAGAAAAGGAATATTAGTGGACTGCCCGAACCCTCAACGGCACCTTCCAAAGCAAAATAAAGAAAACAGAAGGCTGAACACGCCCCGTGCTCAGCCAGCACGGGGCCGTGCCCAAGAAGCAGCAGAAAAGACAAACCTATAGAAGCTTCTATTGCCCATCACGGGGCCGTGCTCAGCGGACACGGGGGCGTGTCGAAAGTACAGCAGGCGCATTTATTGTAATTGCGAATTACAATTAATGAGGAGAGAGAGTGTCAGACGGACACGGGGCCGTGCCCAGCGGACACGGGGCCGTGTCCAGCTCTCTGTTCAGCCTATAAATAGGAGTGCTTGGATTCATTCCATCTCATCCCTTGGCACACCACCTCTCTCACACTTCATCCACCACCCACCACCATCACAACACCGTCATCCACCACCATCATCCATTGTCCATCATAGAGTGTGTGAGTCGTCTCGGGATCCAAGATTGATCGTAAGAGTTCTTGACAATCAAGGCCATGTTTGCCTAAGTCTCTTACATCACTTGGTGAAGACAAAGTGTCTAGTATAATACTTTTTATTTCTAATCTTTTGCACTTTTTATTTGGTTTTGTATTAATGACTTTAATAACTAGTTACTTATGTTGAAGGTGATCTTTCCTTATCGTTTGTCCGTGGTGTCTTGGCATTATTTTACTGTCTATATAAAATAAAAGATTTTCACCATTCATATCTCCACGGTCTATATGGAGATATGTTGGCTACCTGGTAGGGGGTTAAGGGAACGGTTTGGTAAAGGTCTTGCCATTGTTCAGCGTTTAGAGGTCCTGCAATGGACCTGGGTCAAATTTAGTAGGACCTCCTTCAATACTTCACGGTATTGGATGGCGGGGGTCCAAACTCTTTGACCCCCTCATAAGTTAACTACTATTAATACTATAACCCGGCTATTTAGGACTGTATCCCTGCTGACTCAGACTACTTAGCCGAGGGTAACGTCACCGCCAAAAGCGGGGCCTACCACAATACTGCATTAATAACTTAATTCATTATCTTCCAATAATCCACCCTTTTAGGATTGTATCCCTGCTGACTCAAACTACTGGGGTGAGGGTAACGTCGCCTTCAAAAGAGGGGCCTACTACAATAACTAAGATAATCTCTTAATTATGTGCAAAAGTGCGGAAATAATCAAAGGTTATACTAGATACGAGTCGGAACCAAGTGATTCATCTTGTCTATCTGTTTTTTATTTTTATTTTATTTTCAGCATTTTAGTTAGTTTTATTTTTCTTAGTTTAAAACATTTTTCTAAACTTTTATTTTGGTTAGACGTTGAGGATAAACCGGTACTAAAAGCTCTTGTGTCCTTGGACGACCTCGGTATCTTACCAACGCTATACTACACTCAACGATGGGTGCACTTGCCCATATGTGTGTTTAGTGTTAGTGAAATATCGTGTTTTATAAATTTAAAACTTGGCTAAAATAAGTGTTAAAAAGGGCTTAAAATATACACCTAATATATACGACACTTTCACGCACATCACCGATCGGATTACCATCCGACACTTAACCACTTTTTCACCGTTTTACGCGCCGTTCATCGCTTATGCTATCGTTAACTGTTCAGGCTAACATCTCAGCGCTCCCTTCAATCCAAGAGAGTGTTTACTTGTTAAGCCCGATCTGTGAGTATACTCGATCCCTTTTTGCTTTACGCACTTTTGGGTGTTACATACGTTACTTATTCTAAATCACAATCGACACACAACGCAAACACTATTTATACGTTAACCGTTATTGCATGCTACGTGTTATTCGATGAATGCTTGTATGTTATGTTAACACATGTGATTGTTTCCTGGCACCTTAGCAACGATAGTACTATAGTTTGGACTCAGCACATATCGTGGACAAGGGTTGTTAAGGGTTTTACTTCACATGTCCCAGTGGGGATATGTTGCGCCTTCTACAACTCGCAATCACATTTGTGCATATTTCTCTGTCGATAACCTACTTGCCTTCACTTTGTACATGTTACATGCTGGTTATGCGTAAACGATTTCAAACTCTATTATACTATTAAACTTGTATGCTCACATTTACACTATGTGTATTGACCTTTATTATAACGTATGTGGCAGGTGTTTGAGATGCTAGGATGTTGCTTGCTTTCTTGGAAACGAGTAGGAGAGTCTATAAACAAAGATAATTTATTTATTTAAATCTGAGTTGTCGGAACAATGTTTTGTTTGAGAATATCTATGTCTGTAATAATTGATTGCTTGATAAGTTATGGTATGGGACATAATATTAACTATCCGGTAATTTAGTTGTTATGGAATTTCTCTTGACAATCTGTTTCGCTCAGTGCCGCGCCCCGATGATTCCACCATCGGTTGGGGTGTGACAGGTATCCAGGTAGGGAATCAGGGTCCTTGTTTGTCTCACTTCTTCTTCGCCGACAATGCAGTTTTTATGGGGAATCAGTCAACGTCTAATGCTCGTAACCTTAAAAGGTTACTCTGGTGCTTTTACTTGGCATCCGGGTTGCGTGTAAATCTCTCGAAGAGTAGTGTTTTCGGCATTGGTGTGGGAGACTCCCAACTACAAGACATGGCTTCAATACTTCGATGTAGAGCGAGTAATCTTCCTTTCAAGCAAAGGTTGTCTAACCGGAAGGCGAATACAGTCTCATTGGGGGGGATCAAACTGATTAAATCAGTTTTGTACTCCTCCCTACATATATTTTTCTCTCTTTTATAGGGCGCCAGTACAAATCATCGACCAGCTGGAACGGATCAGAAGAGGCTTTTTATGGGAAGCAAGACAGGAGTAGTCGAAGATAAACTGGGTCGCTTGGCATAACGCTATGGCTCCAAAGGACCAAGGCGGGTTGGGGATTAGTTCGTTAAGAGAGGCGAACCTCGCCATGTTAGCAAAATGGTGGTGGAAGTTCAAATCGGAACGTAACTACTTATGGTGGAAGGTCATTTGGAGTGTACATCACGGGTCGCGGGCGTGGGATTTTATCCCGGTCAAATTGTCTATTGTAGGTCCATGGAAACATATAGCTAAAGTATCTCAAGATTTAGAGTCGTATGTCGTGGATATTGTGTCTTTATACAAATGTAAGCTGGGAAACGGAAAAAGTATTCACTTTTGGAGGGATAAGTGGCTGCTGGAGGACTCGTTGAACACAAAATTTCCGTTGTTGTATAACCTGGATCAGAATAAGAAGGCTACTGTGGCAGATAGAGTTTGTGAGGTGAATGGCATCATAACAACCACGTTTCAGTGGTCAAGAGAACTAAATTTAGTAGAAGAAGTAGAAGAACTGATACAATTTAAAGACCTCATGGAGGTGCTATGATATATTCAAATTGGCGAGGGGGAAGACATCTGGAATTGGTTGCTTGAAGGTTCCGGGGTGTACACCGTGGGAAGTCTTAGACACCAACTTCAATCTTGTATTTCGGTATCGATTACGTGTGGAACAAGTGGACGACCATTAAGGTGATTTTTTTTGCTGGAGAGTTATTATTAACAAGGTCCCAACCATGGATGCATTGGTAAGAAGAAATGTGCAGATTGATTCAGTTCGTTGTCGTTTTTGTAACTGTCAAGATGAATCTGTCGAGCATTTGTTCATAACATGCGATTTTGCTCAGTTGGTTTGGGACTTTGTGGCTAGCTGGACCAGGTGTCCGAGGTTCATTATCTTTGGGATTAAGGACCTTTTCTAAGCTTATAAACATGAAGTCAGTACTCGGAGATGAAAGATGACAGTCTACTCGGTTATCCAGATCGCGGTATGGTGCATACGGAAATGCTGTAACGACATGATATTTAATAACAAGAAGCTTAGGGGGTGTTTGTTTTTGCTTATTACATCTGCAAAAAGCTTATGTCTGCCCGCCTGCAGACATAAGGCCTTAAAGACCGTTTGTTTTTTTTTTTTTTCAAACAGATCTTAAATTAGCTTCAAACATCTTAAAAAAGAAGCTTTGAAACAAAGCTTCAAACATCTGCACATGTCTTCTTCTTCCCTTCTCACCTGCCACCGCCACCTCCGCCACCACCGCACCACCGTAGAGAGAGAGAGAGATCTGTGAGAGAGAGAGCTGTGAGAGAGAGAGCTGTGAGAGAGAGAGAGCAGTTTCTAGAGAGAGAGAGCAGTTTCTAGAGAGAGAGAGAGAGTTTCTGTGAGAGAGAGAGACCTGTGAGAAAGAGAGAGAGACCTGTGAGAGAGAGAGAGACCTGCGGTGGTGGTGGCGGAGGTGGTGCGGTGGTGGTGGTTGTAGAGAGAGAGAGTTTCTAGAGAGAGAGAGACCTGTGAGAAAGAGAGAGAGACCTGTGAGAGAGAGAGAGACCTGCGGTGGTGGTGGCGGAGGTGGTGGCGGAGGTGGTGCGGTGGTGGTGGTGGTTGTAGAGAGAGAGAGTTTCTAGAGAGAGAGAGCTGTTTCTAGAGAGAGAGAGAGAGAGAGCAGAGAGTGTGTTTTGTGGGTGAAGTTGTTTTTGAAGAAAAAAAAAACAAACCCTCTTCTCCTTGCAGACTGCAGACATTTGGGCCACATCTTCTCTTGCAGATGCCTGCAGATGTGGTTCGCAGACTACAGACATTTTACATCTGAAAAAACAAACAGCACCTTAATATCATTGTTGTGAAAGAACAAATAAGACATTTGGGGTATATCTGGATCCGGAATCGAGCAAAGGCACAAGTGATTACATGGGAACAGTGGTGCGAATTTGATTTGTCTTGTATGAGTTTGTAATATTTGTAATGGTGGCCTTTTTATTTTTTAGTTTTGTATGATGTTGTGAACTAACACGAGTTGTTAGTTATATTGATGAATAAAATTTTGTTTGTAGTTTTTAAAAAAAAATCACCACTTGTTACCTTTTTGGCTTTCCTTTTTTATGGATCCAGTTTATACACGTGCGTATCACATGTCCTTACACATAAAATCCGCCACTTCATTAACCAACCAATCAGAGCACTTCTTCACATCCCACTCGGATCCCCATCCTACGGTCATCAACCCCTCACCTTCCCACCAATCCAACGAACCAAAACACTCCATATGCAAAACCCACACCAATATATAAACACAAACCCAGCATTTACCAAAATCATCAAAACAAAAAAACTTACCAATCCACAATCAGCAATCATGTCAGGAAGAGGGAAAGGAGGAAAGGGGTTGGGAAAGGGAGGAGCAAAACGACACCGTAAAGTTCTCCGGGACAACATTCAGGGCATCACCAAACCGGCGATCCGACGGTTGGCGAGACGTGGGGGAGTGAAGCGTATAAGCGGACTTATATATGAGGAGACTCGTGGTGTTCTCAAGATCTTTCTAGAAAATGTTATTCGTGACGCCGTTACCTACACAGAGCATGCTCGCCGGAAAACTGTTACAGCTATGGATGTGGTTTATGCGTTGAAGCGTCAGGGACGCACTCTGTACGGTTTCGGTGGTTAGGGTTGGTTAGTAGGAGGGAAGTTGGATCTGGAGTGTTTGGTTATTGTTTTGTGATGTATGATAGTTAATGAAATGAAAAGTTAGATTTGGTTTCATGTTATTCGCAATTTATATTTTGGTTAATGCTGAGCCTTTTAGCATGAATTTGAGGTTCTGGAAATGAATATGATTATAGGTTTTGACCAACAGAAGTTTGGTAAAATTTTTGCTTGAATCGTTGAATTAGAGGTTTCATCGGTATTGCATTTGCTGCTTATGTTGAATTTCATTGAGGCATTTTGTCGAACATGTGGAGTGCATGATGATTCAATCAAATAGATTGACTAATGCTGGACAAAGTTGAATGTTAAGATTTGAAATTTTGTTGGTTGATTGTTATGTTTCTTGTCTAATTGATAACATAAAAAAAGAGTTATTTTACCCAAGAATGAAGTGGATTAATTAATCCACATGGAAATCTTAGTGGTGGTTGTGTATTGCTTTTGCTTTTGATGTTTGTATTTGTGTGCACTTGATTCTAACAGTGCAAGCAGGGAGGGGCCCATATGATTTTGGTTTAGATAACCTTTTGAATGTTTCATCTTTCCAAAACCAATGTGAAGGTTTTAATCCTAAAACAAAGTTGAAGGAAAGGATTAGTTTTAATTAAATTGTTTGATTTATCCGGTAGGATTAGGATTAGGATTAGTTTAATTAAATTGTTTGAATGTGTAGAAGAGGAATATGAGTTTGAGTAGGTTTAGGAAGTTATTTATTATAAATAGATAGTTGGGGACGCGGCGTCACGTGATGGCACCTCCACCATGCGTGGTTCCATCACACACACTGCCGCCGGTGGTTTTGAAAACGCGTCAAACTTAAAACACGTCATCTTTTTTCACGTGTTATATGTTTGAAAATTTTGAACGTTGTTGCTTGTTGACCCGTTGTTCTTGCCGAGCTCCATTGTTGCAACAACAAGACCCCCAATCACTATCAAGTAAAAAAGCTCCATTGTTGCTGATGTTTTGCGCGTCCACCGGAGATACTGTCGGGGTCGGAGCTTCGGCAACAACCTATTCTCATCATTCGGTGCCCAATATCAGGTATTCTTAGGTGATTATGGATCGATTTCACTGTGTTAGCGAAAGCCCCATATCAATTTAGGAGATTATTAGCTTATCTCCTTCAATTTTGTGTTAACTCGAACTAGGGTTCATGGTGATTATGTATGTGATTTTTTTTCCTTTTGAACGGTCATGTATATTTATTTGTGTTAATTTATATTTTAAAAATAAAAACAAACCATCACAAGTGATGAGCATTTCCACTAAAATTCATTTCTAGTGATGGAATAATGCTTGATAAGATGGCGGAACTTGATTGGAAGTTGTGAGTGATGAATGATGGGCGCTCCTACCCTCCTTAGGGTCCATGTACTTTTGTATAGTCAAGGTTTTATAATAAAAGTAAGAGTCGATCTTGGTTGAGATCAAATTTTGTGTTCGTGTTATTGGGCCTGATTGCCAACAAACCAATGTTCAACTACAACATCCAGAGTCGGGCACCCAATTGTCTTTCAGTAGCTAAGACTATCCATTATTACAACACAACCCAGCCTAACATTTTATTAAAAAACTAATTCCTTTCTCTTACACCTACGCAATCCAATCCAACCAAATTTAACTTTTTACTCTCATTCGCAACCCAACCTAAACTAATATTTTATTAAATAAATATGATTTATTACTATTGTTTATCATATAAAAAATAATAGAAATAATAATTTTATTTTGAAACTAATAAACTATTTATATTAAATATAAAAACAAGAAGTTAAAATATTAATATTTATTTTATACTAAAAATATATTTTTCTGAAACAACTCTATTTTTAATAAACTTCATATTTAGATGTTAAAAAAATACTGTGCATTTAATTTTGTTTTTAAGTTTAAATATTATAAGTTAATTGAGTATTTAAATTACTGGGAAAATTAGTAGTTAAGAAAAGAAAGTTCAAACTAGTGCACCAATTAAATTTAGACATAGGAATTATGTTGGGTTTAGGGCTGTAAACGAACCGAACGTTCAGCGAACAGTTCGTGAACTGTTCGGAGGGAAGTTCGTATATGTTTGTTCGATTAGCTTAACGAACGAACATGAAAAATTTTTTTTGCTCGGTTAGCTTAGCGAACGAACACGAACACAGGTTTTGTTCGTTCGACTGCGTTCGTGAACGTTCAGTAATATGTTCGTTTATGTTGTTCATGTTCGTTCGTTCGTGTTTGTTTGATTATATTAAAAATAATAAATAATAAATCTTTTATCTAAACATATTGAAAACTTGAAACCCTGTCTTTTTCTAGTTAGCTAAAATTTGGACACCGAAGACATTTTTTGGGATAATTATTTCTAGGTTAGTTAACCTTGATTTATCATTTAGTGGTGTAGAAGACTTCTTGTGTTTTGATTTACATTTGATGGTTGTATTTAACTATTTATATCAAATGTTTAAGGATAATAATTGTTTTTTTTTTTCGGCCCCGCTTGCGGTATGTGCATATAATGTATATCTGTGTGGGCGCTCAGGGGGCAAAAGTGAAAGTGCACTAATTCTAACGTTATTTTACTAATTTCGTGAAATATACATTAAAAGAGGTGGATGGTTAATCATGCATCATGTGGTGACGCTGATAGCCGAAAGACAGGGGGGGGGGTACATGCAGTAATCGGCATTTGTCTCAATTGTTGAATGTTATGTGCCTTATGTGTCACACCCCAACCGATGGCCGAAACATCGGGGCGCGACACTAGGCGAACCAGATTGCTTAAGAGAATCTATAACAACTATTAAATGGCAATATTTAAGAGGTTCATTGTCCCATACAAATAAACAAACATTCCACAAACAGTTATCACAGAGTCACATCTCTTAAACAAAATAAGTCCGACAACCTAGATTTCTATTAGGTGAGTTTCTAGACTGCCTATCTTGATTTCAGCATAACATTCCATCAACCTGTCACATACGTCAAAATAAAAGTCAATACATAATGTAAAGGTGAGTACACAAGTTTGCATAATAATAGTATGAAAAGCGTTTACACATAACCAACATGTAACACGTAACGGGCGAAGCATGTAACTACCAACAATGATACAACCTAACCATGAGACTGCGTTGTAGAGTATGCGCGACACATGTTCGCCGAAGCGAACACGTGAAGTAGAGTAATGTGATCCCTAGCAACCCCTGTCACACAGGTGTTGAGTCCAAACTATAGTACTATCGTTGCTAGAGGCGGTCTCGTATAACACTGCATAAGCATATTAACAAGCATTCAACAAATCACGTATAGCATGCGGGAGCGGTTAGCGTTTATAAAGTGTTTTGCGTTGTGTGTTGTGTTTTGATATAGAACGTATGTAACACCCAAAAGTGCGTTAAACGAAAATGGGTTCGAGTATACTCACAGTGTGTGTTTAGCTAGTAAACAAAATCTGTATTGGATTGAAGGGAGCGCGTTGAGTTAGCCTGTGCATGGAAACAGAAGCATAAGTCTTCTCAGGGCTGAATGGTTGTAAACAGAGTATCGAGTGGGGTAAAAGTGTTCGACAGTCTATCCGAACGGATGGTCATCCGGACGGATGGTCATCCGAACGGATGGCCATTCGAACAGAATGTGATTGTTTGCGAAACGTTAAAATTCGAAGTTTACTTAAAAGCGTTTAAACAATGGAGATTGTCAGGGACAGGTCGTCCGTACGGATGGTCATCCGGACGGATGACCATTCGGGCGGATGGTCTGTTTTTGAAGTTTTGTAAAAATTTTCTAAGTAAAAGTTTTAGGTTAACGGAGACGGTGTGACGACATGTCAAACAACAGAAAAATACCAAGTCCAGTTCATTCGGTAGGATGGGTCCCACCCATTCGGATGACGAGCTGTTCTTGATAAAGTTTCATGTTTGACCCGTAAATCGGTCTATCTCTCCAGTGGAAATCTGTTTTCCAGCCGACTCTCGACTAAGGAAGGAGTCGAGAGTCTGATTGAGTCCAGATTCCATCAATATGGTGTAAAAACCGAAGAAAAGTCGGAAACATATGAAAAAGTGTTGAAATCCTTCGTGATTAAGTTGAAAAGTGTGAAATCCTTTAGATCTAGAACCAATCTCGATTGAATGGTGCTTCCACAATAGTTTTCCTAAGCAAAACGAGTGGAATCCACCTTCAAGAGGTCCAAATCAGTGGTTTCCAAGAAAAAGTTAGTTAGTGTGTGTGATTTTGATGAAGGAGATGGAGTAGAAGTGATTAGAGAAGATTTGAGAGAAAGAGCTTACAAGATGGCCTTGAATCGCGACAGAGACTTGGGGAGCGGATGAGAGTGTCAAAGTCTCAAAATGGAGGTGTACGACGGTATTTATAGTGAGAGGGCGAGGTTTAAGTCGGTTGTGCGAGTGGCAGCGTCCGGGCGGATGGTCATCCGAGCGGACCGTCATCCGGACGGATGTCCATTCGGACGGCCGGGTTGCGTTTGTTAGTTTTCCAACTTTTGGTTCGTTTGTTAAGCGTTGCGTTGAGAACCACATAACATATAAACAAGTAATCACACAAATAACACACATAATATAATTAAATTCGTGTTTCGAGTCTGCGTTGAGTTGGCATTGCGATAACGTTTAGTCTAATAAGCGATGTGAAATGCGATAAAATGCGTTTAAGTGGTAAGCGTTATAAGTTGCGTTTAAATGTGATAATTGTGATTAAGTAAGCGTTGTAATAAACGTTTAAAAATGCGTTGTAAATATAGTTTAACCCATAGCGTTTAATCGAATCCCAAGAGTACAAGCGTTTACGAAAGAAATGACAGCGATAGGTAACGATCTGAAAAGTCGGGTTGTTACATTATGTCTAAGGCTTGATGCAAAACTACAATCGAGTCAGGGATCTCACTGGAAGCAGCCTCTCTATTCCTACGGGGTAGAGGTAAGGCTGTCTACATCTTACCCTCCTCAGACCTTACCTTAGCTTTGCTATTGGTGAGATTTACTGAGTATGATGATGATGATGATGAATGTTTTTTATTTTTTATTTTCAAGTTAAATGTATGTTTAGATTCATTGTTATTTGCTTGCGTTCGTTTGTGTTCGAACCAGTGTTCACGAACTGTTTGTGAACAATTGGATATCCTTAACGAACGAACACATACATAAACTTATGTTCGGTATGCGTTCGTGAACAGTTCGCGAACATGTTAATTTCCTTAACAAACGAACACGAACATGGTCTTGTTCGTGTTCGTGTTCGTTCGGTTCATTTACAGCCCTAGTTGGGTTGCAACTTAGGTTGCCATGGCAACCAGGTTGTGAACTTTTTCTAAAAATGAATTGATTTTTCTTTTTTATTAAATCCACATGACAATCAACCTAAAGAAATGATCACCATAGTGAGTAGTCTAATAAGGAGCGTCCAACCAAATTTTAGTAAGGACTGCCGAACCCAGATTTCCTCTTTACAAAACATATTTTTAATAATGGGAGTCATGGACGCTTGGCATTGTCTTTCCGAGCCTAAATGTATGTGCTACATAGCCAAACGTATATGATACGCTAATCTAGAGACAATTCAAGCGAGTTTCGTTCCTAAATAACATGTTCAATGGGTATCCCAGGATCAATGTCGTGCCACCTATCAATCTATCATAATATAATTATAAGCCGTGAAAGAGGCTTTTGGCCGGCTTATGGCCTTTTACGTGTCCAAAAAGATGGTTGATCCTATGCAGTGCCAGTGAATGATTCTGAGATGCCTTTCACAATATAATCGTCAAAATAGGATTCAGTAGCACACACATTTTAAGCACATGTATTCTAAGAGTCCTGCGAATGCATGTGCTTAAAATGTGTGTGCTACTGAACCGCAAAAAAGTAGTTCGACCTCACACGGTGCCTAGGAATCGATGGTGGGCCGCTTCTCATGATATTATAAGCTAAAATGTATGGTAAATATAATAATGTGGCGTGTGGTAAATGTTATGACTCCGACGAGAGATAAATATAATAATTATCCTATGTATAACAGTGTCCGGTGAATATAATACAACCAATCGTACAAGAATGTCAATGAATATAAGAAAACACAAACATTTGTAAAACACAATGTTACAAACCTGCTAATTCAAATTTTGATGGGCTGAATTTTAGGAGAGTCAAAGTCAAAAGGCTGAATTTAGCGGCTGAAGTTTAGGAAGTAACTCTTTTATTTTTCATTTAAGTATTTCATTTCATGTTCTAGTTGGGAATGTCTTGTTTATTTAGATTATCTAGTGTTTTTGTATTGGAGATTAGCCCCTCTCGAATCGGGCCAACTATCTTATTATTTCAATAAATCAGCATCTTGTTTTCGAGTATCTATCAATGGTTCCATTGCCGGGACACCTGATGGTGCAGAACCGGAGCAACCAGATTGGAGGCAGCGAGCTTTTTTTATGATTCAATCGCTGCGCAATTGGAGATCATTTCAGAAAAAATCGATTCCTTGTTATCTCTGAAGAATGATATTGCAGCGATCAGGGAAGCTTCGCTAGCAAGACAAACACAGTTAACCAAAGAACCCGAGGATGAGCTTCACTGACCACTCCCAGGTCCGGTCAAAGAGGAAGATCTTGATAGTATTGACGAAGATCGATTTGAGCACGTCTTGGGTGGTCAATTGAAGATCAACGACCATGTCTTGGGTGGTCAATTGAAGATCAACTACCATGTCTTGGGTGGTCAACAGAAGATTCGCGATGGTGTTTATGGAATCAGAGGCGATGTTCAATTGAAGGTAAGAGATGGCGTAGAGAAGAAATGGTTAACTAATCAGCCTAAGGCTGTCCATTCTTCTTATGATGGTGACTACAAGGTTTGGGTTAACGATCATGAAAAAGTTGCAATTCATAGGTGGAAGCAGAAAAAGAAACAACTGTTGACGGCCTTCAGGGAATTTGTTATTGACTGCAATCCCAGTTTCACCTTCTTTTCGACTTGAGGACAAGTCGATTTTTTTCGGGCCGGAAGTATTGTTACAAACCTGCTAATTCAAATCTTGATGGGCTGAATTTTAGAAGAGTCAAAGTCAAAAGGCTGAATTTAGGGGCTGAAGTTTAGGAAGTAACTCTTTTATTTTTCATTTAAGTATTTCGTTTCATGTTCTAGTTGGGAATGTCTTGTTTATTTGGATTATCTAGTGTTTTTGTATTGGAGATTAGTCCCTCTCGAATCGGGTCAACTATCTTATTATTTCAATAAATCAGCCTCTTGTTTTCGAGTATCTATCACACAACCGCCTATAGTGATAGTGATGTTATACCGTGCTACCCCTAAAAGTTGAAACTCTACAATGCCAGTTGGAGTTGCAAGTATTTAACTATTGCACTTCATCATCAATTGAATTTTTTTAAAACTTTATTTATTTCTCAAAAAAATAAAAAAATAAAATAAAAAAATACTGCATTTTGGATGAATTTCAATCCACTTGGCCCGTTTAGACCAGTTAGACAATTAAAAAATAAAAATAAATAAATATATAACTAAATAGGTGCAATCTGTCCATAAAAACAATTGCATAGAGACTAAAGTGTCAACAATAAACATGACCTTTAAAGTACAAAACACTTGTACAACACTAAAAATAAAGTTATATAGTTGCATGATCATTAGATCTATCTATAAATTCTAGCAATTTCATTTAATAATAGGTAAGTCAACAATCAAGATCCATATACACATATACATAAATAATATAACAATTTGAGTAAATTACAAAAATCGTCCTTTATGTATGTCACTTATTGCAAACTGTGTCCTTTGTCTTTAATAATTACAAAAAAACGTACTCGATGTTTGCAAACCCTTGCAAGTTATGTCCTTTAGCCCTAACTCAGTTAATTTTTGTGGTTAAATCTGACCAAATGGACCCCACATGAGGGTATTTTTGTGGTTAAATCTGAACAAATGGACCTCACACGAGAGTAAAATGACCAAAATACCCTCATGTGGGGTCCATTTGGTCATATTTAACCACAAAAAATTAACTGAGTTAGGGCTAAAGAACATAACTTGCAAGAGTTTGCAAACATAGAGTACGTTTTCTGTAATTATTGAAGACAAATGACACAATTTGCAATAAGTGACATACATAAAGGACGATTTTTGTAATTTACTCTAAAAATTTCAAGCAAGAGCTGAACCACACAAGCAGTTAGATAAAGCATAAGTACAAAAACTATAGTGACACTTCCAACATATAAGATAAGCCCCTTACATGCCCAATTTTGACTGGAAACTTGACCCGAGTGCACAAACTACTCTTTCTTTCCTTTGACAGTGGGCAGATTCAACAATAGCGCGTGCGACCAAACAGCATACTCATTCATTATACGGTTCAAAGATTGATTCAATATGTGTCCATTGGTTTATTGCAAATTAAAATCAAGGCCAGCATACAACTGTCATATGACATCTCAATGACCCACTTCAACAACATGGGTTCATCAAACTTCTGCTTCAAATTTATCCAGTCTAAACATTAAGCTGAGGCGCGAGGAGAGAGGCAAGAGCTTCACATACACGAGGCATGGCTTTGTGTACAACCAACCAAATAAGCTTGAAGTGCAATCAAAAGATGCATCTCTCTAATGTCTTTTACATATCAGCCTTTTTGTCAAGTAAACCATACATAATATCTTCATCCCTTTGGTTGTTTTTGCATATATGCCTCTGCACACCCTAACTTTGACCAACTTTGACCCGGACAGCCTCATGCATAAGACGCACTTTATAAAACCAAGTAACCTAACACCCATCTTTATGTTCAAACCAACTATAACCCGGGCCTTTTACCGCCTGTTTTTCAATCATTAACTCCCGAATATTCCTTACATCATCCCATCTTTCCATAGAAGAATACATGTTAGCTAAAAGCACATACGGTGCAGAATTACACGGATTTATACGAAAAAGCTCATCCGCCGCTCTTCTTGCTAAACTTACATTTAAATGCACTCTACAAGAACTAAGAAGCACCTCCCATAAAACCGGATCATTTAAGTACGGCATTTTATCTAAAATAGCCTCTATTTCAGTAAACCGACCCGCACGCCCCAACGAATCAATTATACAAGTGTAATGGTCTGAAAGTGGTTCCACACCATGTTCTTGTAACATCGAGTTAAATATCTTCATCCCATAGTCGATTAATCCAGAATGACTACAAGCAGTTAAAACCGCAATAAACGTTATAGCATCGGGTTTTACACCCGAAGAATTAACCATTTGTTCAAAAAGAGCAATGCCTTCATTTCCATGTCCGTTTTGTGCATATCCATGAATCATTTCGTTCCACGTAACGGTGTTTTTAACGGGCATTTTGTCGAAAAACGACCTTGCTTCATCCACATCTCCACATTTACAGTACATATCAATTAGAGCACTTCCAACTATAACATCATTTATAACTTCATCTTTTAAAGCGCGTGCGTGCATTTGTCTCCCTTGAGATATGGACGATAGTTTCGCGCAAGAACTTAGTACGGTAGCATACGAGAATTGGGTCGGAATCATATTGTTTTCCAACATGTTTTTGAATAACACGAAGGCTTCTTTATCAAGATTATTGAGTGATAATCCCGCTATCATTGCATTCCAACAAACTATATCATCTTGATCTTTAACTCTATCAAATATGGATTTTGCAACCTCTATCTTATTACATTTGGAATACATCCCAATAAGACCACTAGCAACATAAATATCATCATCGAAAAGATTCTTTACTGAGGCTGCATGAGCTTGTTTCCCACCCTCTAAAAGCCCCATAGAAGCACACGAGCTAAAAACAACAGCAAAAGTCGTTCGATCACCTTTGACGTTACAAAACTGCATATTTATAAAAAGCCGAATAGCGTCCTTATGTTTCCCGATCTGGGAATATCCCGAAAGCAAAGCATTCCAAGAACTTAAGCTTGGAGAACCCATTTTGTTAAAAATCTCACGCGCGGTGTCAATATCTCCCGATTTCAGACACGCGGTAAGCATGTTAATATATGTCACTTCATCGGGCTCAAACCCGAACCGTTGCATCTTTTGCATGAACTCTATTGCCTTCTTAATTTCGTATTTTTGACCGTACCCGCCAATCATAACGTTCCAAGAAACAACGCTAACGTCTACCAAATTATCAAATATCATTTCAACGCTATTCATATCCCCGCATTTTGCGTACATATCTAGCAATGAATTACTCAAGTGTAGATCTTTTTCTAGCCCAAGTCTAATCGTAAGCCCGTGAAGTTGTTGACCGTTTACGCTTGAACCCGATTCACTAATCCCGCTTCTAGCACATACACTGAGAATGCTAGACAACGATATCGCATCGATTCGTATCCCAGTCCTATGCATCAATCGAAACATGCCAAACGCCTCCTCAACCCGATCAGTATCCCCTAAAGCCCCCATTATCGCGGTAAACGAAACCTCATTAACCTCAGGCAAATCATCAAACACCTTAACTGCACTTTCAACACGCTCACACTTCGCATACATACTCAACAAAGCATTACCAACATACACATTCTTATCAAGCCCAATCTTACTAGCAAGCCCATGACACACACAACCATATTCCCAATCCGACAATGCCCCACAAGCGCTGAAAACACTCGCTAACGTATAATTACTCGGCAAGAAACCCGCTCGGGTCATTTCATAATACACATTCAACGATTTCTGTTCCAACCCACCACGAACTAACGCGCTGATCAAAGTGTTCCACGACACAGCATTTCGCTCGGGCATTTGCACAAACAGTTGGTGTGCTGAATCTATATCACCATTTTTGCAATGGGCACTTAACATTGCGTGCCATGAGAAGATGTTTCTGTTAGGCATTTTGTCGAACACTTGGCGTGCAGATGTTAAGTGGCCGCATTTGTGGTAGAGTTCGATCAAACGGTTTGATAGAAAGGTGTCTGAAAATAGGCCAGTACGGAGGATGTGTGCATGAATGAGTTTTCCATTTATGTGTGATTTTTTGTCGATGCAAAGCTGTAAGAAATTGGCTAACTGGGTGGTGGTGGTTCTGATTTCCATTGGGCAGGGCAGGGGGCAGTCTCAATATCGGTAATAAAAGTGTCAAAATCAGGGGTTGTTGTATTAGTAATAGTCAATAAGTCAACGGTTAGTTGGATTAGTTGTATGTTAGTTCAGTTAGTTTGAGTGTTTTGGGTATAAAAGACATACTTTGTGATAGTATAGGGTTATCAATCAAATGAAATAACAACTTTCCTTATCTTAAATTTGAAACCGCATCAGTCTCATTTAATTTTTATTAATTACTTGTATAATTATATATTAAATAAAATTATTTTATATATATGAGCTCGATATATGAAGCTCGAGCTCACGCTCGTGTACTAAACAAGCTTCAATTTAGGTTCAAGTAGGGGTGTTCAGTTTATGAAACGGGCTTAAAAAACTGGAAATTCAAATCGAATTCGCTTTTGAATATTTAAATTCAATAACCTAATATCAGATCAAGTACGAATTTATGATTTTCAATTTAAAATTTAATTTTAAATTCATGTTGGGCGCCCTAAAATATTAAAGAAAAAGATAATAAAATATAAAGAAAATAATATGGAGGTTATTATCCCTCAATTTGGTGTCACTTGACATCGAGTATTGTCACCTCATTCACACGCCAAGAGAGTAACCATAGCGACCATGATTAAAGACACGTAAAAGCCACACACCTAAAGTACTTGCTCGCCAATGTTTAAAGGGAGGATGACAATAGACTGTTTTTATGTTCCTTCCTTGAGTTGTGTTGCACCCACAAATTATCCACATGTGTCTCAATGATACAAAGATAACAAATAAAACCAAATCATATAAACTTGGTGATGGTGACCAGTCACCGGCATCTGTGATCTTTTTCTTTGTTCTGAAAAAAGGGTTTTTAGTAAAAACGTGATGATATGGGTAAAAAGTTGAAGTTATCTCTGAGCTACACGTGGATGATCCATGTAGAAGGCCAGAATACAAATACTATTCGTTCACCTCGTGAATTAATAGAAAGTAATTGTTACAAGAAACAAAAAAAAAAATCTATAAGGTAGACATGATAAGACGAAAAATTGCTTAATATATTCGACAAAAACTTAGGTTTAGCGCATTATTAAGTTTGCTTGAATTACAACTTGAAAGAGAAGCTTAAATGATCATGAACCTTTTAACGTTGTAAATACTAGATTGTAGCCAATCGCCGTGCGTTGCGGCGGCGGCGCATTAGTTGTTTATAGTTGACAGCTCGTTATGTGTTACGTTAACCATATGAAAACGCGTGTTTCAACGATCCGATCTAAAGCATTGCGGTTGCAAAAGAAACATTATCAAACCCGAGTTGGTTCATTTAGTGAACGTTCCATCTAACCACTACACCACTATTACCTTTAAAATTAAAAAAAATGTGTATTTATTTTGAGATATTAACATTTGACGTAAAAAAATGTCAAATTATAATATTTATATGATTCCCACATAAAAAAAATGAGGATTTAGTATTTCCTAAAATCAGTAGAAGAATAAAAAAGGAAGTTGAATGATGAAGCAAAGGTGGTGCATGGACAAATAAACGGATATCATAAAACCAAAAACTGCGATCCTTGTGATGCTTAATAAATAGGGTGTTTATGTCGATGTTTCTGATTTAAATGAGAAAATTAAAAATTTAGGGAAGTGAAGGGGGTTAGTTGTACATGTTTGAAAGCTTAGTCTTTTACTCTTTTACCAATGTTCTTTTACTTTACTTATCAACCACCAAAGCATATTGCATTTTGTCCTTTAACTTGCCAAACAGTAATAAGGAAAAATTACACTTTTCGTCCTTTATGTTTGTATCAGATTGCAATGGATAGCCTTTAACTTCAATAATTACAGTCACAGTCCTTTATTTATAAAACTTATTACACTTTACGTCCTTTAACACTAACCCAATTAAATTTATTAGTTAAGTCTGGTCATGTGCAAAGCACATGAGGTTAGTTTAGTCATTTTATGTTACCCAATCATTTAAAAGTATATATAAATAAAACCCTAACATTTTGTCATCCATCTTCTTCTCCACTTGACACCACCACCAACCCGTCTCTGTCTCTGTTCTCACGCAAACACCCCTCAGCTGCAAAAAGAAAAGAAGGAGGGTTTATATTTATTTTATTCAACAACTTAGACGAATAGGAAAAAAAAAGGTTTTAATTTGTACTATAAAAGATCATATGGCAGAATTAAAAAAGGGGGACTACTGCCACAGGAGATCGGACGAACAGGAAAAAAAGGGATAGATTGAAGGGTTGCAAAAGATTGAAGATCTAGCTTAGCGGTTCTCACGCAAACACCCCCTCAGCTGCAAAAATCATGGATCAACAGCTTGAACCTCCACCTGGAGATGATGAAGCAGATTGACGACGGGAATACCAAGAAGCCGACGACGATGAAGCAGATTCCGGCGATGATGAAGCACATTCCACCATCTTCGTGACTGATTGAGTATAGGTTTTTACAGAGTGAAATTGATGATTGATTTTAGGGGCTTTTCTGTGATGGAATTCGGTGGTGGTGGGACTTGGTGGTGGTGGTTTCCGGATACTACTGTGGTGGTGGAGGAGGTTGGTTGAAGAGAGAGAAAGTGGGAGAGAGATGGAGAGATAGGTTCGTTGATGTAAGCCCCTAGGGGCGTATTTGACAAAAAGTCGCAGCGGAAATTCGTACCATAAAATTTCTTTCATTACAAACCTCTTGACCTACTTGAAAGTTCGTTTTAATATGTATCTTTTACAAAAATAAAGTATAAGTCCTGTTTGCTAAAGCACATACTCTATGTTTCCCGTACAATCTATCTTGTGACTCGGTCTTCGATCTCTATTCTTCGTGATAACCGCCCGTGATTCGTACAACCTGCACTCACCACATACATTCATAACATTAGTACACCAAAACATAAACAAGGTTCAATCTCGTACACTTCCCATTTCGTTATCTTTCCCAACTTTAAGCATTTCATCTGTGTATCCATATCCTGGTGAGGCTTCAATAATGTACCTGCATTACTTTTCATCCTCAAGGCACACTATTAATAACGTAATACTCGACGTATCTAAATCATGCATACATACATTCTTACATGCATACATACACATCTACATACGTACATACCTTCCTATATCTCTACGTACATGTATACATTCATACATACCTTCATACATACCATATACACATCTACATACGCACATACATCACTACGTCATACATATATACATATACCCTTATGTACTCGTTCAAGATCTTACATACCTCCTATATATCCATACATTAATTACATGGTACTTAGACTTAGATTTATAGCCCATAGACGTCTAAGGAACGATCAAAATCATGTTTGGGAGGCCCGTCGTGGTCCACGAATGATAAACCGAAACCTACTATACCCAAATCAACTTAGATAACATTTTTCAGGTTTTTGAACATGGGGAGGCCGTCGGCGACGGCCCTAGGGGCGTCGGCGACAGCCCTTGCAAATACCCGTAGCCCAAAACTCCCGTAGACAGTCAAATAGCCCGTCAGCCAAAAACTGACTTTCCAGAGCCCGTCGGCGACGCCCTCTAGAAAATGCATTTTTCTGCAGCTTCGTTTCGTCGTCCGTACGCACTAAAACGCGCATAACTTTTGACCCGTTTACTCGTTTAACCTCCCGTTTCTTCCTACATGCTTGTAAATTCACATTCTATCATATGGACTTGAAATCCCATATCCGGATTAAGGAAATTATTAACTTATGAACTATCGACTTATTATTCATTTACGATTTGTTCGACCCGTTCATATTTTCATCAAACAGCACATTCGATTTAGCCCCAAAACTTACAAGAACATTATAACTATAAAACTTTTACATTATCCGTACTTCCACTCACCCGTTAACGTGCTTATGCCCAATCCTACCCGTTACCCGGTTATCATTCCGTAGACATTTCTTATTCTTCATTCCATTATAACATCAAGACCTCATTTTTGACCCATTACATCTACTTAGCGAAATCGTTGGTTTCATACAACCCATCCATTATTTGTCTCAACTATCATGCTTAATTAACTAGCACATAACTCTACGTAAACAACTAAGAAGTGATTACGGAATTCACTTACCTTATGCATCCGTTTTCGTGTCTGCTTCCTTTCCTCCTCTTGACCCGTTAGCCTTTCATGTTTGATTCCATTTCGACATGATTCCTATACTTTCATGTAATCGAAATCACATTCTTATTAGCATACACAAGTTTACATGTTGAAGATCATATCAATTGTATATTTCACATTTGACTTTCATTAGTCAATTATAACAAGCATAAGACATATACCCACTTTCACATCCTTTCAAACTCATATAATTCACTATGTCATTCCCTATAACGCGTATTGATGTAACATGTAACATACGACTTTCTAATATCCTACCTTTACAACAACAAGTCAATTTATGCTTCTTATGCGTAGTTGACCTTCAAAAGTCAACAGTTCATCATACAAACTTTTGGCTTATTCTCATGTATCCGTTACATCATTTATGCTATTTCAATGACACTATATACATTTCTTACTCACGATGCAAATATGCTTACAATCACATGATCACCTAGTGATATTAAACACAACGTACAAGTCCTTAATGCATAGTCTTGACCAAGACATACATTCAACCCGAATTCTTGTATAAGTTCCATCTAAAGCACATTCTTCAAGTTAGTATACTACTAATTACATCATTACCTCATCTCATTCATATATATCAAGCCATTTCATACAATCTCCCGTCTTAACTTCACTTAGACATTTCATCATACACTTGGCGTGCGTACTACTATCTAAGCATAATGTACAACTAATTAAAGCACATTCTTCCTAGTTTCATACATAATTCATCAAATCCTCCTACTAATAACATATATCATTCACACATAAACATTCAAACATATTATCATCATATTTCTTTCAATTCCTCTAGTAAGAATCCATCCTATCCATCATAATACATCAACAATCATGATTAATTAAACATGGATGATCATTCAAGTCATCATTCTTACCAAAACAAATGGGTTTCACCTCTAATCATCAATTTAGCCCAAACCATGTATAATCTTGGTTCTATATCATGACATTAACACCTACTCATACTCAATTTCATACCAATTCACGATTTACAACATAACCCATCACATTCAAAGTCATCAAACACCAAAATTCTACTTACCTTGTGTTCAAGAATGCATAGATGATCCAAAATTGAGACATGCATGGACTCAAGATCACATCTAGGGCTTGAATTTGCTAAATTTATGATGATTAGGGGTTTTCCCCCTTTTCTCCTTCCTGATCCACGCGACACACACACCTGAATGTGTGTGTGTTTGTGTTTTAACCCTAATTAACCATTCAAGTTCTATTTTTAACATGTTTGCCCCATAAGGATTCATTCCTTTATTATTTTTAGCTACCCCTTTTAACTAGGTTAAATAGCCTAGTTATTTATCTCATGTTATGTCCTATAGGAACATACGACAATATAAACATTCGGGTTTTGGGGTGTTACAGTTGAAGAGGTTGGTTGCCGGACACTACTGCAGCGACGATGCCGATGGCGTAACGATGGTGGCAGGTGGTGGTGAGTTTGGTTGGGGAAGAAGGGTTGAGAGTGAGAGAGATGAGATATCAGATCTGATATTGATATGTGTTATATATATATATATATATTTGTTTATTGTTTTTTATTAAACTATTTTTAATTTAATTTAATTGGTTAAAAGACTAAACTACCCTTATGTGATATGACTTAACTGAAAATTTTAATTGGGTTAGTGCTAAAGGACCTAGGGTGTAATGAGTTTTGCAAATAAAGGATTGTAACTGTAATTATTGAAGTTAAAGGCTATCCATTGCAATCTGATACAAACATAAAGGACGAAAAGTGTAATTTATCCCAATAATAATATATAAAAGAGTAAATTACGTTTTTAGCCCCTGTGGTTATATCAGTTTTACTATATTAGCCCAAAATAAGATTTTTTAACATCCGTGCCCCCATGGTCTCTCTAACTAACTATTTTGGCCCCTGAGTCTAACTCCATCTCTTACATTGGTTAATTATTTGTCACATGCAAATCACATGATGGGTATTTTTGTAATTTCTCCATCCCCTTTAAATCTAATTTCTATCATCTGCACATCATCATCCTCTAACCCAGATCTTTAACAAAACATCATCATCTTCAAGAACACATCATCTTCAAACCAAGATATTCAAG
This sequence comes from Helianthus tuberosus, assembly GCA_030545235.1. NCBI lineage: Eukaryota > Viridiplantae > Streptophyta > Magnoliopsida > Asterales > Asteraceae > Helianthus > Helianthus tuberosus. The sequence continues at coordinate 170,536,991 of CM060366.1, read as the reverse complement.
AACATGACCACATTCAATCATCATCTTCATCCCCTAACCAAAATCCACATTTCAGTTTCAGATCTTCATGAACAAGAACAAATAAAAAACAAAACCCAAATTCAAAAACATATTTTCTTCACAAATTAAATGCAATGATACAGAAAAGAAAACAAGACTACGATTATTTCTTACTAATATCAACCATCTGCATAAAAATACTAATAATATCAACCATCTACATCTGATTCTCATCATCTACAATACTTGCAAGCCTAAAAAAATTGCTATTTCTGGATCAATGGATGCAGTCAGATTAATACCAGACATATTAGAACCATAATTTTGAAAATCTTGAAACCTAGAATCACACTGTATACTACCCATTTCGTATCAAAATTAGCACCGCCGAGCGCCGCCGTGGGTTCAGGCAGAACCCTAGATGTACAGTAGTCATCTTCATCCCTGTAACGACCTGCAAATCAACAGCCACCATACACTCCTTTCACCTCCGATCACTGCAATTCTCAAACAACTTTATCACGATATCTTCATCCCTATAACGACCTGCACATCAACGGCCACCGTTGTGCACCACCGTGCGCCGCCACCTGCGGCTGCCATGGGTGGCTAGAAATCCACTGGTTTCATCTCTCTTTCTCTCAATCTCTCTGGTAACCACACACGCAAGTGTGTGTTATGTGTGGTGAAAATGGAGATAAGGTGTGTGTTATAGAAAAAAATAGGAAGTTGGGGCTAGGGTTTTGAGAAAGTGAAGAGGTAAAGGAAAGAGATGAAGATGATGATCTTTTGTTGAAGATCTGGGTTCTTTATAAAGTAATTAAAATGGGAGGGGAAATTACCAATTTACCCATCATGTGCATATAATGTGACTAATAATTAACCAGGGTTTGGATTGAGTTAGACTCAGAGGCCAAAATAGTTAGTTATAGAGACCATGGGGGCACATTTGTTAAAAAATCTTATTTTGGGCTAATATAGTAAAACTGATATAACCACAGGGGCCAAAAACGTAATTTACTCTATATAAAAAGAAGGTGGTGTTTTGTGTGTTTGTATCACCGACCTTTATATTTAAGAATATATAAATTAGGGATGAGCAAATACCGATACCGTCCCAATACCGTCCCGATCCCGACCAATACCGATCCCGAATTTTGTGTAAACTTGGTACCGATACCGGTACCGAAATACGTCGGTTCGGGACGGTATCGGTATTTTAAGGGTAAAAGTCGGTATTTTACCGATACCGAAAAATCACAAAAGTGGATACCGTTTCCGGTACCGAAAACGGATCGGGATCGGGATTTCGGGATCGGGACGGTATTTTATACCATTTGCTCATCCCTAATATAAATAAACTAAAGATTTGTGTAAATGTATTTAGAATAGAGTTACATAGAGGGTTATATATGACAACCATTTTACACATCACTGCCTAAGTATATACACATATGATCTAATTATGTGTTAGATGATTTAATGGGTTTATTACTCTAATAACACATGACTAAAAATTTTCGCCAAGAATTTGAATTTACTATTTTAATATTTTTGAAAAAAAAAGAGGTACAGAGTTCTTTTTTACAAAGTATAAGAACCTAATAGAGGCTTGAGCTTAATTAACAATAAAAATAAGTCTATACAAGCCAAGCCAAGCCAAGATGAAGCCAAGAAAACTAAGCCCAACCAAGCCTCAATCTTCCTGTCTCTTCACAAGCCAAGCTTCCAGTCGGCTCCGGCTCCAGCACCAGCTCAGCTGGCGCAAACACACCCTATCATGAAACTATCAAAAGATAAAAAAGAGGGTTAATACTTTTTAACATGTACAGTCATGTTTTTGGTTATCGTGTCTAATCAGTTTAATAAACGGGTCATGTTCGTGTTTAAGCCCAACGCTGATTAACCCTTTAATTAAAGGGGTCCACCCTTAAAAATTTAGGTTAATAATATTAATTTTATAAGGTCAACGCGTAACCCTGTTAAGTCCATTTATTACAACCCACCGACCCTTTGAGATATGTTTTAACCTGTTTATAACCTCATTTACAACCCGCCAACTTGTATAGAACCAGTTTGATCCGTTTAGATAAATGGGTTACAAGGGTCATTTAGATAAATGAGTTACACGGGTCATGTAGCTTGACACAAATATCTATACAGGTTGTATTCGGGTTCATTAATTCAACCCATCAACTTTACATGATCGTCACTGGACTATGAATCAGGGAATCAATTATTATATGCACATATGATAAACAACATTGATGTACAAATACCTGGAATGATTTTTGTATACATGAAGAAACAAGAATATCTTGTCAATGTCTAAAGCTTTCTGGAAGTGTTGATTCTGTAAAATACTCCTCTCTCACATCATCCGCCGAGCAAAACCGTACCTTTAAATGTTAAAAAGCATGAAAGGAAGGAGCAATAGTGCTAGTTACAGATGGCAATTATGCCCCATTTACTTGTAAAATGGGTTGATTTTACGTTACGCTCAATGTATAATGGGTCAAACCGGTTTATAAAAGGAAGCGGGCAAAAAGTCACCCAAAGCGTATTTTAATGCATAAAACCTATAAACTTTTTGACCCAAAACAATTACAATACTCAAGACAAAATGTGTACTGGTCAAGCGAACTTGGCCCGTTTAAATAATTACGGGTTTTGACCCGTTACCCAACCCACCCAGTTCGCTACTTCTACTAATTTGTATGGAAAGACGGTGTAAAATGTATACCAGAGAAGCATATGACTTTACTAAGGGCTTGGCAAGCTGCCAAATTGGCTGAAATACAAACGGAGCTTCGACAAATAGCACTTGCCCCAGCCGGCTCGGGTAATAATAATACAACACATCAAACTGCCAATATTCAAGAAAAACATTAGCTTTCAATATCCATAATTTTAATGCCAGGCATTCTGCTAGTCTCAGTTATAAGCCAAAAAAATAATAATAACTACAATAAATAAACTACTATCCGTTTATTTGTGAATAAGTTGATTTGGGTTATGTTTTATCTTTAGCGGGGTCATTCATAACTTACCAAAAATGTTAAGAATTTAAGATCTGAATTCTTCAAACTAAATCCGCGAAGATCAAATATTCCAAGTATCTCTTCTTTACCTTCTGGAAGTCTACTCAATGCCTTCTCTAGCAAGAAAACACATAACCTCTCATCCTCAGCCTGCTCAAACATCTGCCGCATATAATATAGTGTAAAATACATCACAATTAAGTTGACACGCACTCTTCATTCAATTTTTCTTTAATTTAAATAACTTTGATGAAGATTTTAGATTACTAAAATCCCATTTCTTTCTGGAAATTATAAAGTTTACCTCTGGGATATGCTTTGATGGATCTACTATTAATACTGGCCTGCCATTGACATCAAGAGAATCATGCAAATAAGACTTTCCGGTTGCAGCAACTTTTCTGACTGATTCTTCGGTTATTTCTGACACGCGAAAGTCTTGTCGCCATTTCTAAAAATATAATGCAGGTTAATGAAACTTTTTTTTTTTGAAAGAAAACGGGTTCATTTGGATTTTTTTATTATTTGATTTATGTCAAACGGGGCAAATGGGAAAGTGAAAATAAAACCTTTTTTTTTTTTAAAGGAAACGGGTCAAATAAGTAAGTTAAAATAAAACCTTTTTAACAAGGAAATGGGTCAGAAGGGGTTAAAGTCATTAAAAGTTTGTTTAAATGCCTAAACCCTCCTAAACATTATTGTAATAACATACCTTTTGTAATCACATTTAGCACATTAACAATTTAAGAAATTCAACAAAGATGGATAAATAGAGGTTTGTTGGTCTATCCAACCTTGACAACTGCCATGCCCGTTTTGACCCAAACCGTTTTGATATGTTAACCAGCCCGTCCATTTTGCCACATCTACAGACTATAACAAGAAAAATGAAGAGAGAAAATGTTGGTGGCAACACAAGCCTATATATGAAAGATTTACCCACAATTGCTTTGGTCAATTTTGAAATGGTCTTGTCTACTGAAAACCGCCGGTCTTTCAAAAACCAAAGAATCAATTCCTCATCATCTCTTCCGTTTTTTCCTGTAGGGAGACTGTAGTAATCTTTCTCAAGCTTCTCTTTAACCTTCATAACTAGCTGCAAAGTTAAAGAAAATCAATTCTGTTAGGTGCATGTGAAATGCAAATAAAATTGGTATAGCCCATTAGTGTGTAACGGCTAATGGGTATTTTAATATTTTATAGCCTATTATTATCCCACATGATAAGTTCCTAAATTTATTCCAATGGGCAGAACCAGTATCTACCCAACCCGTATCCATATGTTTAAGCCCGGTCCAGGAAGACACCATCATTATCCAAACTGAACCTAATAATTAGGAAGTTAAAAAACTGTTGAAACCGACCGAACAACCCAAACCGAGCTAAATCAGCCAGTTTAGGCCGGGTCTCTTTATGCCAACTGTTCTAGTTAAGTCACTGAATTTTTATCTCTCTAAAGTCACTAAATTTGCTGTTTTAATACTATGCGACTATTAGGTTACGGATTACCAATGATGATGTGTAAGGTTATTTTTTGAACGGCCAACAAAATCACTCCCAAGCACTCTCGGGGCACCCACTGGACCAAACGGAGTACTCCGAGAGTAACCCGAGTCCATCACCAATTCCGGGGAAAACCTGGTAACCCACCCGCCCGTAGGCACGACAGTGAAATTACCGGTAAAACCCGTTTGGCTCAAGGATCGAACCCAGGTTTCCCTGGGTCTCCTATCATTGCCCACCAGTGCCTCACTTTGCACCAAGTGGGAGTTCGAACCTACATCTCCCAAGAGAAATGCAAGCCTTCCACCACTTAATCTAGAGATCATTGGCGATGATGTGTTAGGTTTCATTAATTTTTTTTAATCTTTAGCAGTTATAAAAATATTTTTTAATCTTTAATATGTTGTGGAAGATATAATAATGAGATGAAATTTCAATTAAAAAAATAAAGATCACATTTTTATTCTGAAACTTATAAAATAATAAGCTTTAAGTTTAAAAATATATATATATTTTTAAAATTTAAATCATAAAATTATATATTTTTTAATGTGTAGACTGTAGAGTTAAGAAAAAAACACATTTTTTTTAATAAAATCGTATTTTGTTCATAAAGTTATATGTTTTACTTTTTATAAAATCAACCTAATATAAATAATAATGCGCACATAAGCATTATAAGAAAATTAGAAATAAGAGAAAAAATATAACTTGGCAAGTTTTAAATTTGAATGAAAGTTAATCCTCCACCTTAAAAAAAAAAAAAAAAAAAAGAGAAAAAAGTGGTATCCTGCACACCTGGTAATTACACACTATTAGAAATTTAGGCTGTGTTCCAGAGATCCACTTAACAGGGAGAGGGGAGGGAAAATGGGTTTTTTTTTGCCTGAAAATAGTCTTTCCATGGAGGGGAGGGATGGGGAGGGATTTTTAACTCGGGAACACACCCTTAAAGTTTAGTTACTTTAGAGACAAAAAAAAAAAAAAAATATTAAATGTCTTAATTGAAACAATTGCCAATCTTTACATTTATCTAACATTTTCCCTAATATTTATATAAGTCATAGACTCGTTTATTAAATGAGCTCTGATTTAGGCCTGCTTAATCTCGGTTCAATTCGAAAGCAGATCTCGAGTAGCTCACGAATCACACACCTCCCCAAAAGATTTCAACAATCTCAATCAAATTCAACAGCAAAGCAAAACAATCATAGATAAAGACACTAGTCAAACAATGCACAATCAAATCACAAAGTAATCGAAAACGAAAACCAAACAGAAATAGAATTACCTTGCGTGAGGTGTCGGTATCTGTTCCGGATGAGCAATTCCGAACGGAGAACTTGAGAAATGAACGGGAGGAAGATGAGATTTGAGGCTTCGCCGCCGTGGTTGATTGAGCGGCGGAACGGTGGTGGAAGGGGACAGGTGGCAACCGGAGGGACATTTTGATTTTGATTATTAATTAAGTTTTTGAAGAAAAGTATAGATAAGTGTTGCGTGGTGATAACTTGCTTGCTTGCTGGCGCCGCTTCACCAATACGACTATGGTGGCGTCACGCTACCAAATTTTATTATACATAGATAGATATTTCCCATATATTATTAAGCAAACTATCAATATTTTCGTCCGCTTTGCTGCGTGTCTTTAGTCATTATCTGTCTAATTCATTACAATACTTGTAATGGCACTCGGCATAACAATCGTTGCCAATTGGCGCGTGTTTTACATCGATTGAAAACAATAAAAATGAATACCTATATTGGTATTGTTCGGTCGGTATTGGTTTGTTACTACACCGGTATCGTACAAACACTCAATGTAACTTTGTGTTTAATGAATTTCATAGCGCCACGTCTAGAAAACTATAGAAAAGAATACGGTACCATTACCAATGTTGTTTGGTCAGTATATGTTCGGTTTGTGTTGATAAAAAAATAACTATATATGGCTTGTTCGAATAGAACTTTTATCGAATTGTACATAATAATAAAAAAAAACTATACCGATACGGTATGGTACTGATTTTGTTCAGACAACATCAGTAATATTAAAAAATTAAAGAAATTTCTTGAAGGTTAAAGTAAATATAATAGTAATCTATTATTTAATAATAAAGTTTGGGCTAAAATTTGTTCAGAATGTTTTTTCACTCTACCATTAATTCTTTTCTTTTCTTTAAGAGAAAGGCACCACGTGATAAACATGTTTCTTGTTTATTTGTATGACATGTCACTAAAATGTTCGATCTATGTTATTACATGTTTTAAGAATTAATTATATTTTTATGTCGATGGAAAATGCAGTCCTCCATATAAATATTACGTTACCTTTTAACATACATTCATTTTTTTACCTCTTAAAATACATTCATTTTTTTTCTGCAAAATGATATATACTAGAGGGATAACCCGCGCTACGCAGCGGGTTTTCTATCGGTATCAATTCAGTTAGTATGACACCGACACTTTATGTAACAACCGAAAGAGGAATTCGATTGGTATTGTTATGCCTTATTATGCTACCGATACTCACTATAGCAATCGAAAAAAGAAACCGAAAAACAAAGTCCTAATATGTCCAAAAATTGCATTCTAGAATAGCAAAGAAAAAAAGTATACATGTAAACCGACGTTTAACTCTTAAAATATGGCCCAACATTTCAATTACACAATACAAGAGGGGCATTCCAAATTGCATTTAACACGGATGTCAAAAGTTTATTCATTTGAGTATTTTGACTTTAGACACAATACAACAGAGGCATTCCAAATTGCATTTAATACGGATATCAAAAGTTTTATTTGAGTTTATTTTGACTTTAGAATTAGTGTTTTACTCCTTTTTCTTGAGACCTACAACTTTATCTCCTTCTTAGTTTCTCACCGCATTCTTATTTTCACCCAGATTGAACAAAAAACAAATTTCAATAGCCAACAATAGTTACCTAACCCCTTCTCTTACATTTAATTTTTTTCCCTCATCTTTCTCACACTGCCAGATGAGGTTTTGATGCTTGATCACTGCCTCATGCTAATCTTGAAAAAAAAGCAATGGTGGATCACCAACAGAAAAGTAGGATTTCCGATTCGATTTATCACAACCTATTGATTTTAAACTTAATTAGATTTTTAATTTCAACATTTCATGTATGTGAGAATGTAAGAGATGCTTAGATCTGCTGACATCCGGTAGGAATCAAAGCTTAGCCACTGCCTCACTCGCTCTCTTTCTCTCTCTACCTAACCCCACCATGGATACCGCCGTGAGTGTAACAGTGGAAGGAAGAGGATAGCAAAATCGAGTGAGGGGTGCGACGGCAGCGAGTGACTTCGACCAGAGTGACAGGGTCATTGAGGGCTCACGTGAAACGGTGGTTGTTGAAGCTGATGATTGGTGGGGTCTACAACGGTTGCATCCGGCTTCCGTGGATTACTATCTCCGCTTATCCACGCGGCGGGGTGTGGTGGGTTGGTGGTGAGAGAGTGGTATAGGATTCTTAGAATATAGAAAAAAAAAAAAAAAAAAGAAATGAGGGCAAGGGTAATATCATAATTTTGTAGCTTTGGACAAAGCATGTGAAACACTGTTCACCCCAATTGCTAAATGTTATAGAGATAATGATCGATCACTCTCTTCCAAATTGAAAACTTTAATTAGGCAGTTGAAATCGGAATCGCTTATTGTTAAGAACTGAAACCATTGCAAGGTATGGGGTCTTGTCCCACATTGGTTGTATAGGTAACTGAGATGGGGTTTATATACCAAATTGGTTCTCTGACACATCAGACCAGTCTTTTGAGTTGAGTTCTCTTGTTTAATATGTAACATTGGTATCAGAGCCAGATTCGAAGTGGTAGGCCCACAGAGTGGTGGCCTGGAAAAAGCCATCAACATTGGTATCCGAGCTAGATTTGGAGTGATGGCCTGGAAGGAGCCAACCGTGACTAACGAGGACGTTGGCCCCTAAGGAGGGTCGATTTTTATGGACTTGTCCTACATCAGTTGTATAGGCAACCAATGGGAGGTTTATATACCAAATGGGCCCGGGTTTACAAGAAGAAGACGGGTTTCAAAAAGACATCCAAACACAAATCATGTATTTATTTGTGTAAAAAAAATCAACTCCAACCGAACCCATTTATTTGGAGTGGTCAACAATATGGACACATAAGAATGCCTACAATTTATGTCGTAATTGTATTACAATCGTGTCCAGTCTAATGCAAGCCAGCCCTAGTTAGGGTGTAAAAGAGTTTAGCCGCTCACGAGGTACCTAATATTGGCTCGCTAAACGCTCGAACCAAGTCAAGTAAGTAATACATAGAAAAACAAGTTGAGCTCAAACTTGATAAACTACCTATGAGCCAAACTCAAGTTTAAAAAACATACATGATTCAAGCTCGAGCTCTCTTAGGTTAAACAAGGCAAGCTCAGGCTCGGCTCATTTGTACAATCCTACTGGTTTTCTCTAGCAGTTTTGCTAATTGTGTTAGGGCCGATAGAAATAATGCAATCAACTTCACAAACCCAAATTTTAGATACATAGGGTCATACCATCAGAAACTACAATTGAAATTGTCATGATAAACCATTTTACAATTTGCAAATTGGACTATGAAAACCATTTAACAAAGATCCGGATTGGAGTTTTACGACAATGCTTCAGCCATGATTGACCGATGCGTGATCTGTTGTTCATAAAGTTGCCTGAATATGCGGTATTTAGCATCGTGATACTTTTTCACTTTCGGGTCTTTTGATGGATGGATTACCTGTAATAACAAAATGGAAAAAATAATCCGACCCGTATAAAATGGCCCAACTCATGCTAAAATGACCCAACCCATGTCATTCATACACATACGGTCTGGAGCAGATGATATTGCCACCTGTAAATGATTTTATCAATGAAGATTACTACATACCTGACCAGCTGCATTGAGCGCCTTCATGGCGTCTCTGAGAGTAGGATATTTCTTTGCAGCAACAGCACCGAGAATCGCGGCGCCTAATAAAACGGACTCACTTTCACGAGGAAGAATTATAGGGCAACCTGCATCATCATGTGTCAGGAATAAATATTAAATTTTATTGGCCTCTGAGGGAGAGAGAGAGAGAGAGAGAGAGAGAGAGAGAGACCGATGATATCAGCATGCTCTTGAATAAACAATGCATTCTTTGAAAGCCCACCAGAAGCAAACAGTGTATCAATCTGTAAACACATAAAACATGTATTTGTGATAGTCAATGTTCAATTCTTCCCACAAAACTTGTAATGAAAGTATCATCAAATCAAAAAGTTTCTGGAGTATAAACACATGCTAAAAGCACACTTACTTTGTGTCCATGCTCGTTGCAATGTTCGATGATATGACGTGTACCATATGCAAGGCCTTGCAGAGTGGCAAAGTATTGAAGAGCCAACTGTCTTTCACTTGTATCAAGATTTAAACCGCAAACCATTCCTTTCACATTTGGGTCTGCAATTGGAGACCTAAGGAAAGATGTATGTAGAGTCGTCACAAGAATTAGACTTAAAAATGAAACGGGTTGAAAATAAAGTGCAACTTTAAAACATAATTACATAAACACTCCAAAATCATTTATTTAAAAATTAGATTATTACCGAAAGAATAATGAATATAACTTGTGATGATACTTGACTCACTAATTACTTATGAAAATAAAATTAAAAAAAAACATAAAAAAGGACAAAAGTGTTCTGGGTCAGCCTAGCTCACTCAGTTTGACATCGACCAAAAATTACCTTTTTGACCTATTACCCAATCCGCCTGACTAGGGCTGCAAACGAACTGAACGTTCAACGAACAATTCGTGAACCGTTCGGTGGGAAGTTTGTTTGTGTTCATTTAATAGATCAACGAACACGAACAAGAAATTTCGTTCATTTAACTACGAACACGGATAGAGGCCGTGTTCGTTCATTTATGTTCGATAGTTCATTAGTGTTTTTAGTTTTTAGAATTTGTTTAAATACTTCAAAATTCCAACAAATAAAATATTCAATAAGTATTAGTGCATTATATATTCCGTTCATAAACGCTTGTTTATGTTCATTTGTTTCAATTTGTGTTCATGAACTTTAGTTTGTCTTCATTTGTGTTCATGAACATTCGTTTGTGTTCGTTGCCTAAAATTAACAAGCGAACACGAACACATTCATTTTCATAACGAACGAACACGAAATATGTTCGGCTAGTGTTCATTAACAATTCGTGAACACATGTATTTTCTTAACAAACGAACACAAACAAGGTCTTGTTCGTGTTCGTTCGGTTCGTTTGCAGCCCTACGCCTGACCCATCCCATACTTGCCACCTCTAGACCATGTTTACCTGTTACCATGGAAATCAGGAAGGACATGAAGATCAGCGGTTAACGCAGCGATAAATGGAGTTCCCATGTCTTTCATCATTTGCGCTAGTAGATCGTTCAACATTTGAAACAGAGATATATCTGCAACATTTACATGAGTAGAGAGCCAAATAAAATAGCTTTTCTAATTAAAATTAAAAAAAAGGTAAAAAGCATAAAAAATGAAAAAATATACTGCTGAAAAAATAAATCTTACTTTGGGAAGCAGCACGGTTTGCAAGATGTGAAGAAGCCCCGTGATTATCAATTATATAATCTAAAAGAGCACCAGTAGCACTTTGGCCGCCTTCAGTTAGCCAAAACTCAGGAACCATAGCTAAACATATTAAAATGGAGGATGTTAAAAAGAAACACAACTTTTTACTAAGGGAAAATTTAACAAGAACAAGCAAAAAAAATAAGATAAATATTTCCAAGTTAATCCTAATATTTACAGCAAGACAGTGATTAGCAAAAGAAAAAATGGACATGATATAATGGAAGTATGCATGAAACGTGACATTATATTTAGATTTAGATGCAGGATATCTGATGCCTTTTTGTCACACCAAAGATACAGCCCTGATGGTGGTCTACACACTTTTAACACGGGTACAAAATGATATTAGCAAAATTATTCGGGGTGAATTGCATAAAAAAAGTAACCAACCTTAGTCAGATCCTATGCAGTTAATGGGGAAAAATATTGGTAATTTTAATATCATGCAGAATTTATATATATATCAATTTAACACTAACAATTCAGTTTACTCTCCTACCATTAACAAATTAAGCATTTGCAACTTGCAAGCACTAACAATTAACAATTAAGACTTAAAACACCAACATTTAACATTAAAAATTAAGACTTAAAACACTAATAGCAGCAAGAAGAAGAAAGACGAATGGTAGAACTAAGAAGAAAGGTATTGATATCGGGAAAATCAGTGATATGTCGGTCAGATATCGGTCAATACCGCTGATAATATCGGTACAATCAGACAATATTATTCTGACCAATATTTGACACCGATATTTTACATGGGGACCGATAACCGATATATCGGCGATATATCACTGATATTAACTGTATAGGTCAGATCTCTGTTTTGGGTAGCCAGTTTAATTTAACCCGAAAAACAAATCTACCCAGTCAATATCACCACAATTCGACGAGGTCATCAGCTCTGATTACCTTAAATTGCGATATTTAAAAGTTATCGCAAATGGAAGTTTTTGTAGCCTAATGCTTTTTTGGGATTCGACGAGGTAATCAGCTCTGATTACCTTAAATTGCGATATTTAAAAGTTATCGCAAATGGAAGTTTTTGTAGCCTAATGCTTTTTTGGGGTAGACTAGGTACTCAAAAGCTATCGCAAAAAACTATATCAGCTAATTATAGCAAACTCTTGTGTGAGGGGTGAAACGCGTACCAGACCAAAACGGTCCCCAGACACCTGGGATAAACAATTTGCTCCTCGAGACCGCCATATGACATGTGGAAGTTCCACAAACCAACACCATACGCCGGCATATAGCATCATCATCGTCAGATTCTGAAAAACAATACAATAATAAAAAACAAGACAACAAAATAATCATAATGCATCAACAGAAGATAGGAAACAAGGTAAAATAAAAAGTATAACCATTAGCTTCAGACTTGGGTACGCTTTCCATCACTCCAACGCCGCCAGCATGAGCGTCAATCAGTGACGTTCCTACTGGAGTCCCAGTTACAAGACCCAATTCCTGAAAAAACAAAATCTACTATTGAGTATAGTATATAAAGATGGCCATTAAGAATGGGTCAGAGAGGTCAAATGAGTCGAAAGTTGTCCACAGCATTTTTTATCTTTAGGGGTGCCAGTTTTGGGTTGCGTTTAACCCGAACACAGAACGGTTAATTAAATCATGTCCAGATTTTGGACCCTGAATCCAAACACGCTGTAACACGGGTAACACAAACTTAACCCCACACAACACGATAATCTAACTGAATCAAATGGGATATTGAGTCAACCTGAACACGGAAAATATATTTGAACAAAAATAAGCAAATTTCATACCCAAAAAATGAACAAAATCTTCAAACTATTATATATTAAAAAAATTAGTATTGAAATAATATTTTTTTTTTCGTATTTGATACACTAGTTGTATACACAGAACATTAATAATCATGCGCAAAGCCTTTTCGGAGTCAACCCAGCACGAAGCGTTTCAAACTCTTAGCAAAAGGTACCAGCCATGCAGTTAATGCGGTAAAATATCGGATATCGGTGAGGACCAATATTAGAGATATAGGTTATCGCGGTGGGATATCGGTAATTTTAATATCATGTAGAATTTTTACATGTAGCAATTTAACACTAACAATTCAGCATACTCTCCCACCATTAACAAATTAACCTTTTGCAACTTGCAAAACACTAACAATTGTAGCAAGTAGGAACTGATTAAGACTTAAAACACTAACAATTACTACCTCCGTCCCATTAAAAGTGTCCTATTTTGAATTTTCAAAGTCTTTATTTATAAACTTTGACTTTAATTATATATGTTTTGTGTTATATAAAACTTGATGAAAATTAACCCGATAAAAACACTTGTAAAACACACTCAAATCATATAACTTTCATAAGTATTATCTAACACAAACAAAATTATTTAAGGTCAAAGTTTATAAATAAAGACTTTGAAAATTCAAAATAGGACACTTTTAATGGGACGGAGGGAGTAACAATTAAGACTTAAAACACTAATAGCAGCAATAAGAAGAAAGACGAATGGTAGAACTAAGAAGAAAGACGAATGGTAGAACTAAGAAGAAAGGTACTGATATCGGGAATATATCAGTGATATATCAATATCACCGATAATATCGGTACCGATATTCTGACCGATATTTGACACCGATATTTTAGATGGGGACTAATAACCGATATATCACCGATATTAACTACATAGAGTACTAGTTTTGACCAGTTATCCAATCCCACCCGCCTATAAGAGTGGAAAAGCTTCTATACTATCATTCAAAGTCCTTAAAAGTCAAAACAAAAACGTTCTACATTCCCCCAATTAAAAGGTTTGTTGCCTTGATTAACTAATGAACCTCAATTGAACGCCAGTTGAAATCAATGTGAATTCTCCATTTCAAAATTTCTTGCCTTCGCAGCTTCGGATGTTAGACCAGAGCCCAGAGCATGACCAGGAAAAGCTACACTTCTTCCTGCACATCGAAATGAGAAAAAAAAAACGAGTGTTTAAATGCAGGCAAGAACTTAATTAAACAAAATTTAACATAATAATCAAATTTTATGATCAATGTAAACGTCAAGGGTATACAAAATAAATAAAAAAAGGAAAAAAATAACACCGAACGAAAAGCACCAATGCCACACAGCTGCCGGCGACAATTAACACCGGAAAAGCTCGTAAAAAAAATAAAAAAAATAAAAAATAACATCAAACAAAAAGCAGACGTAAAATCGTTGCGGCGTGTTAATGCGAAGAAATTAGACCAAAACGTAAAACATAGAAAAGAATAACTTAAGTCGATCTAGGACCGCGCGTTGCGATGAACCTGTCAAATGGGGAAAAATAGACGCGTTGTGACGGGCCTGTCAAACGGGAAAAAATAGACGAAAAACGTTAAAACCCACACGCACGTTGCGGCTTGTTAACTTGAAAAAATTAGAACGAAACGTAAAATTAAAAACTTGCCAAAGATGAGAAGTATGGGGAACCAAAGTTGAAAATAAAAAAGTGTTGGGGTAAAATTGCAAAAGATGAAAAGCTTTGTAAAGAAAAAAAAATCAAAGGGGTTAGAATGCAAAATATGAAAACTTTAGGGTTAGAAGTGAAAAAACAGTTTTAAAAAAAAAAAAAAAAACCCTATGCATGGGGCACAACACCATGAAGCACCAATAAGTTGCTAATTTATAGTATGGAATTCCTAAAATAATCAGATCTTCAAGCAATCAAACACCTGATTATCTTATTAGTACTATCTTCTACTCCCATTTTATTACAGCTGATTATCTTATCCTTATCCTGATTATTGAATATCCAAACCATAGTCACCTAATTCGCGGTTCGCTCCGGTTCGGGTACGCGGTTCGGGTTCGCGATTCGCTAGTGGGGACGAATTCGGTTCGGAGGGGGTAGGTTCATTTCGGTACGATTCGGTTCGGTATACCATTCCGTCCGGTTCGGTATACACAAATTAAAACAAAAAAATACTAATTTCACAAATCAAAGAAGCACATTTGTTAATTAAATAAGAAAAAAAATTTAAACAATTAAAAAACGTTTTAGGTTAAAGTTGAAAAAGGTAAAAATATTGAGGTCTAAGGATGAAATATGTAACCTAATAAAAAAGCTTTAGGTTAAAATTTATAATAACACAAAGATAAAGGATGAAATATGTAAATAAAAGAGGTTTTAGGTTAAAACAAATGGAAAGAAACGCAGCGTACAGCCTCCATCTCCATCTTCTCCTCCATTTTCACTAGGGTTCATCATCATCAAAGGTAAGGTTTATTTTTTCATCTTCTTCACCTTTCGCTGAATTGATGAACATGACGCGCTGAATTGAAGAACAAGATACGCGAATTGGCACCGTATTATACGCATACGAATTCCGTATGGTACGAAACGTACCAAAACGAAATTCGCATCTTTTTGAGCGAATTAGGTGACTATGATCCAAACACCCCTTAAAGGAATCCTATAACATAACTGGTTATAATGTTATATAATTTTCTTAATCATATCAAATATAAACATAAGCAACAGAAAATAGTTATGCCATTTTTAAATTCCATCTTGTTTTAGAAAGAGTAAAGTACACGGATGGTCTATGTGGTTTACCAAATTTTTGGATTTGGTCCCTAGCTTTCCAAAAGTACACATGGTCCCTATGGTTTGCACTTTGCACTTTGTAACACATTTAATCCCCAAGCAACATATCTAAAGGTTTTGCAGGTCCAAGTTAGGAACTAGATGCGTTACAAAGTGCAAACCACAGGGACCGTCCAAGTACTTTTGAAAAAAAGACAGGGACTAAATGTGTTACAAAGTGCAAACCACAAGGACCATCCGTGTACTTTTGGAAAGCTAGGGACCAAATCCAAAATTTTGGTAAACCACAAGGACCATTTATGTACTTTACTCTTTTAGAAATAAAGTACCTATTTTAGCATGATGTCCATCAACAAGGTCACGTAAACCGACCTCTTCCCAAAAGTCATCATCCCATCCACACGCTTCCATGTCTCGAGAGCTATTTTCATCAATATGCTGCATATGTGCATGACCTAGATACGTCCATTTGCATACTGTTGTGCACATACTGCGTGTATCATCTCCTGTTGCTCTATGAAAAGTATGGAAAAGAACGATAACATCTGAATACTTTGTCTATGTGAGACATATAGGGGTATTTTTGGAATTGGGAAGAAAAGAGAAATGCATTGTTTACTTGTATGACAACCAATCACTCAAGTCCATCCACCTCCAAGCCATTGACCAAGATTCTTGCAGATTTTCTTTCACCCACAAAAGCTACAATAGCAAGAATGCAATTCATAATCAAGTTTTAAAGTACACATATGGTCCCTGTGGTTTACCATAATTTTGGATTTGGTCCCTGACTTTCCAAAAGTACATTGATGGTCCATGTGGTTTGCACTTTGTAACGCATTTAGTCCCCAGCCAACAAATTTAAAGGTTTTAGCATGTCCAAGTTAGGGATTAAATGTGTTACAAAGTGCAAACCACAGGGACCATCCATGTACTTTCGGAAAAAGTTGGGGACTAAATGCATTACAATGTGCAAACCAAAGGGACCATCTGTGTACTTTTGGAAATCTAGGGAGCAAATAAAAAATTTTGGTAAACCACAGGGACCATCCGTGTCCTTTACTCCAATTTTTAATGTTTGGATAAAGAGATTTTGCATCTAATTATCTTATTATATAAGTGTTAGATAATCAGTTTTGGGTAGTAATTAGTTTCATACCTGCTTCAACGAAACAAATTAACAACGGATAAGATTATCATTTTACTCGTTTCGGATAATCAGTTTTGGATTACTATTTCTTTGAATCTGATGTATAAGGTGAACTATAAATCGACATTTAGCTACTTAATACCTTAGGTGGCTGCATTTCAGGAGAAATTGAACCACCGCAGTATTGTAGAACGGGTGAATTGAAGGAATTTATTCTTTCAGCTTGCTTTACGGCTCTATGATCCATCCATACTATTACATTTCTTCTTGTGTCACCACTCCAAGATACTGAAACAGGTTGACCTTCAGAATCCACAGCAACTTGCATAAAGAAACAAATCGATTGTTAAATCAAAGATCAAATCAGTAATGGTAAAGGTCGCAAAATGGGCGGGTTGAGCAACTGGTCAAAACGGGTAACTTCTTTGAATAGAAATGGGTTGGTCGGATTGACCCGACACACTTTTTGCAACAAAAAAAAAAAAAAAAAAACTAAATAAGATGGTAATTAGAGTGTAAAGTATTATTAGAAAAAAGTTGCATTACTCAGAAAATAATCTTAGTTTTTGAAGAAAATGCTTTAGGAGGTCTTATGTAAAATAAAAATAAAAAAACACTTCGAGCAACTCTTGAGGATGTTAGATGAATCAGGCCAAATATAAGATTAAAGATCAACTTGCAGAGGTGGCAAAATGTTGGGGTGGGAGGGGGGGGGGGGGGGGTGGCTAATGGGCCAGAACAAGTACTTTTTGGACAGGTTAAAATGGGTCGGTTGAACTGACCCACCACACTTTTTGCCATAGAAAACTATTTAATTAGCGAGTCAAACATGATTATAATGAGGTTATTTAAAAACTTTCTATTTTTTTAAATAAAATGATTAGGAAGTTTATGCATCAAAAGAATGACACATTTAGAGTTTACTAGTTTAGATGACTCTTGGTCCATTTGACCCGTATCCTTTTCAGCTAAATATTTACCTGTTTGACCCGTTAGAGATAAAACTTAACCTGAATCATACATAAGTAAATAGGTCGAAATTGCCACCATTGATAACTAACTTCACAGCTAATAGAATTAGAATAAACTAACCAAGAGAGCATGTAGCTGCAAAACCGACGCCAGTTACTTCTTCACCAGCAACATCAGAAAGGGATAAAGCTCTTTTAACAGCAGTGCAGATCGCAAGCCAGATATCAGTTGAAGATTGCTGAAATTGCAAAATTTTCAAAAAAAAAAAAAAAAGCATAAAGAGCACGTCAAAATGTAGTGACATGTCATCCAGACAAATAAAACCGTATCTGTTATTTTCCTTTTTTGCATAAAAGAGACGATCATTTCTTTACTTTCTTCTTTGCAATATATTATTAGATGAATCCTACTACATAAGTCAACAACCAAACCTAAACAGAACATGACATTTTCAACAAGTTTGTTTAACAATGTTAAATCAACATAAATCATTTCAAGGTTAATAAAATTAAGTACTTTTGAGACAGCCAATCAGGTCAGTGTCCACTTATTAAAGCGTCTTGTGATGATGTAATATCATTTTTAGCATTATAATCCAGAATATATATATATATATATATATATATATATATATATATATATTTTAAATTCAAGCCTCGTATATTGATGGCCTAAATTTCTACTGAAGAAACTGTTATCACCTCAACACAGTCACCTTCTTTCCAAATTTGTATCGGGCTGCTAGCAGAACCCAGAAGTTTCCCAGCCTCATCAAAAAGGCCTGCAACACACAGTAAATTATGAATACTGCAATACATAAAAAATATATCACTCGCTTGTGTTTGTTAGAAATAATATACTCCCTTTATCACCCAAAAAAATGCAAAACTTCCAATTTTGGATCATTTTAAAAGAATAAAATTTCCTTTTTGGTGAATTTTTAATCCTATTTTAATTTTCTCCCCATTAGCAAACACATCAATTAAATAACTTATTTTTTGGTCCACGATATTTTTTTGCCTTTTAAGAGGCATTTTAGATATTGGTCAATAGCCAAACATTTATACAGCGTATTGAACTAAACATTCACTTAATAGTGCATAGCAAAGAATATATTTGGGTAGTCTTCAAAGTTCAAACAGTTTTATTGTTTCATTAAGAATAACTTAATACCAACATACCAACATACCATCAGTCAATGTTTCTAATCCTGTAAATAAGATGTTTTATTCTTCTTGCGTATTTTCTTTTACACTGCATACTCATATTGTGGGCCCATTTTCCATTACAGGAGGATAGGGCGATATAGGACACACAGAATGTAAACAAGAAACATTATTAGCATATGGGCGGAGGCAATTTCAGAATTAAAGTGTTGGTGTATCAGTAGCATGTTTTAACACATGATGAACCCGATGATCACTGCAAGAGGTTAACACATGTCTAGTACAGTAGTACTTCAGCTATGCATACATACATGCACCTATAAATACACACACACATGCATGTATGTATATATTTTCAGCATCATACATATGGATGAAGGCAATTTCAGAATTAAAGTGTGGGTGTATCAGTAGGATGTTTGAACACATGCTGAACACGGTGATACTGCAAGATCCAAACACATGACCGGGATTTCAGCTATGCATACATTACATACACACCTATATGTATGTATATTTTCAGCATCATCCAATCCACCAATTCACATACTTAGCTACAAAATACTAAACCAACCATCAGAATTTTCAGCATAATCCTTCGAATTCACATCAATTTTGATACACAAACACACCTTAGTTGACTTCCAAATAACACGTCTTCCCCAATTTAACACCAAAAGTAAAATAATCACTAAAACTAAACCAGCAGGATCCTCATGCCTAATGTTTAAACTATGCATACGTTACATACACATATAGATACACATATGTATGTATGTATGTATGTATGTATGTACATTTTCACCATCACTATTCCACTAATCTCCATTCACAATACCTAAATACAAAATTCTTAATCAAATATCATAACCTCCAACGAAATCCTTGAAATTCGCATCAAATTTTGGTATACAAACTATACAAACACACCTTAGTTGACTTCCAAAGGCTAACAGTTATGTACATCTTCCCTAATTTAACACACGAAAACTGAAATAATTATCAAAACTAAACCAGCAGGATACTCTTATCACTCAATACTCATGTTCTATGCATACGCATATTCAAACGAAGCGCGCGAGTGCGTGCGTGTGTGTGTGTGTGTGAGAGAGAGAGAGAGAGAGGAGACCTGCGCGAGCGCTACCGGTGCCGACGTCGATACCTAGAAATATTGACCGACGGAGAGGAGGAGTGGCGGCGGTGGTGGTGGTCATGTTGGATGGGTGGTTGAGCAGCGGTGCGGCATCGGACCCAGCCTTTTGTAGACCACATCTAGGGCTGTAAATGAACCGAACGTTCAGCGAACAGTTCATGAACCGTTCGGCGGGAAGTTTGTTTATGTTCGTTCGATAAGCTTAACGAACGAACACGAACAAAAAATTTCGTTCGATAAGCTTAACGAACGAACACGAACAAAGGTCTCGTTCGTTCGACTGCGTTCGTGAACGTTCGGTAATATGTTCATTTATGTTCGTTCGTGTTCATTTATTTTTGTCCGTTCGTGTTCGGTTTTTTATGTTTATTTTTCTAAAAGGTTTTAATGTTTTATTAACTTTTTACTTTCCCCCATAAGTATTATTTCCCTCTCTTGTTCGTTCGTGTTCGGTTTTTAATTTTAATTTTCTAAAAGGTTTTAATGTTTTATTAACTTTTTACTTTACCTCATAAGTATTATTTCCCTCTCTTGTTGTTTACCTTTTCCACCTTTTTTACTTTCCCGGCTAATTCCTACATTTTAGTACACTAATTATATTAAAAAATTAGTAAAAACTAATAACCCATGTGGCCTTAACGGTGCCTTTTTTTAATTTTCAAAATTAATGTTCATTTGTGTCCGTTTGTATTCGTTTGCGTTCGTGGTTAGTGTTCACGAACTGTTCGCGAACAACCAAACTTCCTTAACGAACGAACACGAACACAAACTTCTGTTCGTCATGTGTTCGCGAACAGTTCACGAACATCCAAATTTCCTTAACGAACGAACACGAACATAGCCTTGTTCGTGTTCGTTCGGTTCGTTTACAGCCCTAACCACATCTTCTATACTTTCTTAACAACATTTTTTTTTATTAATTAAGTTCTACTTAGTTAATCTTTTACTAATTTTGTTTTTTTTTTTTGTATAAATGGAGACTTTTATATATATTGTTAGAGCAAATTACAAATCATGGGTTGGTAGACGGGCAACAAGTTGCGCCGCCACCCCCTTTTGAATTGCAAATCCTACTCGGCTAAACACATAACTATGGCCTACAGACACTGTCGCATGCGCAAGTGCTGCCTTTTGAACCCGCTTCAAGAAACCGGTCGCCACAGGGGCCAGACAACCAAAGGTATCGAACGCGAAAGGAAGGAAGGCATGTTGATTATCTATGCAGGCCTGCTCGTGCTTGGATATTTTCCCCGCCTCAGCCTTCCGCGTCGCTTGCCCTGAAACAAAACCACTGCCCCTGAAACCAGCAAGAGGCGACACCCCCGTGAGATCAATGCAAGCATGCTTACCCCCGGACCATCCAAAAACCAGCACATCGGCTGGTCGAAGGGAAGACCTCCCCTCCTTCGGGTCCGTTAGGAAATTAACCGGAGCCTCTTTTTTAGCAGCGATACCAGCTCGCTTGAGAACATCAAACAACACATCTCTAACCAGATCGTGTCTGTACTTGAAGCCAGGAAGCTCTTTGCAGTGAAGGGCATGTTCCCCGAAGCTATCAAGACACACCTTCCGACAAACAGGGCACGGTTCATCCTCAGGGTACAACGGTATCATCAAACGATATTTGAGGACAGACCGATATTCTACTGCCGACATACATTGCCCCAAGCCCTCGATCGGGATAACAGTAAGGAAATCTTGAGCGTGGGGGGCTCGTAAACAATCAAAAACAGCTTTTTGCCGAGGGGATAACCCGAAAACACCATTGATTTCCTTCACGGTTTTACCATAAAAAGCACTCGCCAAAATAGTTTGAGGTTCACGGGGGGCGGTGTCTTTATTAGCAAAACCGCCAAGGTCAACATCAGGAAGAACGGCTTGTAAACCATCCAACGCAGCCCTAAATTCCGAATCTAAATCACCCATACAACAAGCTTGCAGAATATGATCTTGAAGTTCCAAAGATTGCACTCTGGAGGCCACGAAGGCAAAAGACGAGACATCCCCCGCCGATAGTAATCCAAGCCCACCCTCCTTGATTGGCAAGGAAGCCAATCGCCATTGCAAGTCCCCAAAGAACGGCCCCCCGCCAACCACGATATCATCAATGGCTTGCCGAAGTCCTTCATCAAACAAAGTAACAGCCGCTCCAACATAAGAAGGTTGGCATGTGCGGAGACCAAAGATAAGCTTGGCAACTCCCATACACGAACGCAGTAAAAGGAGTTCACATTGTGGATTCTTAAGTTGCGGGAGTACCCTCATGATATCGACAGCCCGGGAGGCCCTCTTAACAGCCAATAAAAGGGGCTAATCACCAATTTTTTTAGTGAATAATACCACCCTTTTGTAACAAAACTAGGTTGGGATTCGCGTGTTATACGAAAAGAACAACTAAATGTAATGTTATATACTAAAAGTTATGCTTTTTAAAAATCAAGTGTAATACACATGTTAAATAAAATATAATATAACCTCTTAACACGTACTGATGAGAGCCCATAAATTCGGTAAGTGAGCCAAAGCCGAGGTTGCTCCTCCAAGGTATGTCCACAAACAGTCAAGACCAATAAAAGACTGGCCAATAAATTGATGATTCTCTTGTCCTTTGTAAAGAGGAGTTACAGTTCTGGTTAAGACAGAAGAGCATGTCTGAAGAGAGAATCACGTCAGAGCATTAATGACCTTGTTACTGTCGGCTGGATAGGGTACTCCGATGAGACGACTCAGCGAAAAGGGGCATGGGACGACCAGGTTCATTAAATGACATGATTTCCCATGTTTCCTTCGAAAAGACAGCTCGAAGATGATTCCTTTTGCCACATGCAGGAGGGTTTCTCCGGATAAAGAAAAATGGGATTAAAACGACCGGCAAAGTAGATGCAAGGGAATGGATTCATTCCAAAAGAGAGTTACACTATATTGAATGCTCCACAAACATTCTTCACATATTAAATTAGTCGGAATAAATTATCCCTATTTATTACATGAAACACTCCGTTACTCTCACACCGGAGGTTGGTCAGGGACACACCCACGAGTTCTCCATGACGAGGCTAACGGTGCTCATTTTGTAGGGTTTCTGGTGGTTGGAGGCACGTCGGAGTGATCCCCAGTCAGCAACCATGTCAAGCTATTGATTTTGGCATCTACATTGGCGCCATCCATCGGACTTTCTCCCTCGTAGAAGGTTCCATCGTAAGAACAATGTCATATTTGTGTCCACCCTTGACGGAAATGAATCACACCATGTCAAATTTTCCAAAACCACCCCATTTCTCTTATAAAAGTTAAGAGACACTACAGAAGTCAAAAGATAACCCTTTACCCCTTGCTCAAGCTACTAACTTCCAAAAGAAACCACAGAAGAGATGGATGATGCACACATGGAATACTTCTGAGTTCGCTTCAGCTCACAATGAAAAGCCGAGGGCTCAGCTAGAAAAACAGGATAGGGTCGAGAGGGTTAACATTTGTGTAACACCCCGTGTTTTCGTAAGTGAAAGTCAAAGTCAAGGTCAAAGTCAACGACCGATTTTCGCGCAACTTGACTTGTAGAAATGTCTTTATTTTATTTATATTATGTGGAGTAAGTGTTGTTAATTGCAATAATCGATGAGTATTAATCGTATTTCAATCGACCTACGGCTGTGAACTATAGGAAGTAACAATGCGATAAAGTTAATCAACTAACAATCAAGCTAAGTTAATCGAATCGACATCAATTCGCAACTCGAGCTACGTATTTTTACTTATCATTATACGTGTGTGTGTGCCTTACGTGTTAACTGTGCATGTTTATTTATGATATGTTGTGATAATCAAGCGAACTCAATCGAACTCGGAATCTAACTCTAATGCAATCGAACTCGAACTCGAATCACAAATCGAACCAGGATAGATAGTGGAAAAGAGATTACGCTAGATACGAAGTGGTTGAGACTGAAAGTAATTTGACTAGGAAACCCTATCGAATCGAGCCGCGCGCAATCATGATCGAAATATCGAAAATCGTCGCGCGAAACACTCAAAAGGTGCAACCGATCGATCAGGCTCCCAGCCGAACGGACTGCTGTCCGATCGGACTGGCTGTCCGATCGAGCTGCCAGCCGATCGGCCAGCCCTTTCCTCTTTTATCATCCTATAAATTCCCCTGTCATTGTCATTCTTTCCACTTTTGAAAACCTCTATTCGACCAGCACGCACAATTCCGGTAAGTTTTCGTCCTAAATCTTGTACTTTCTTGATCTATACACACTCCTACACCTTTCTATCTTTCAAATCTAAACTTTTAACCGTGAAATCATCAAGAATCAAGTGTTCTAGGATGATGTCATCATGGGTTCTTGAAGAACTTCATGTTTTGGCCTCAATCCACCAAGAATGACTTGGATCTAGCCGATTTCCACATAAACAAACAAGGATCTTTTATAGATCTGAACATATACATGGTGAAAATGATTGAAGGATGGATTTTCCCAACTTTCTTCAACTCTTTTCACTCGAACCAGTAGAAACGGAACCTGAGCCGATTAACAAATCACTTCAGTGGTTATACGGCTCAAGATATGGATTCTATCCACGAGGTTAATCGACTTAAGGTTAAATGTTAAACTTCGTTCCGAACAGACCACCGACCGGATTTGGGTGATTCCTGTCCGACCCGGGAAACCAAGTAAGAACGAGGCATCTATGGTTTTACTCGCTGTAAAAAATACCTCGATAAAACGACAAACAAACAGAACAACTAAAGTGTTAGACGCAAGGCTGATCAGGTCAGGATGCTAACCGATCGGACTGCTGCCCGAACGGACGACCAACCGATCGGATAGTCAGCCGATCGACTGGCCAGCCGATCGGCTAGCACATGGTCCCACACAATCAACTTGTTTTGAAGAATGGTGTTGAACGAGCTGTTGTTTGATCGAACTACTGTTCGATCGGATTACTCTTCGGATCATGAGATACTATGCTTCAATACTTAATCAATTTTCAACATGTTCAATGCACTAGAAGTGCCACCCGATCGAACTGCCATCCGATCAGGTGACGCCCTGTTGTCCGATCGAACAGCAGTTATGCTGCTCGATCGATCAACCATCCGATCCACTGAACAATACCTTGCAATTCATTAAAGTGGTTGACTATTGTTGACTTGCCAACCGATCGAACACCTGTCCGATTGAACACCGGTCCGATTCAAAGGCTAAACCTTGAAATTCTGTTGAATGCCTAACCGATCGGGCTGCCGGCCGATCGAACAGCCGTCTGATCAACCGACCTGAAAGGCAAAGGTACTTCAATGTTTTCAAAATGCTACAACGAAAACTTCAAAGGTCAAGCCATCATACACAAACACATCCTTCTCAAAGGAAGGAACAATCCACTCGTACAACCATCCGATCGGCCTACCGACTGACCGAACAGCAGACCGTACGGACTGTCAGGTGAACGGTCAGCCATCCGATCGACCAGCTGTCCGACTCCTCAATACTTGTTTCCTGTTTTACGTTTCACTTATCGTTATGCTACCGAATCTATTTGTAACACCTCGAAAATTCACGTCCTATAATGTGTAGACACGTGTCATA
Organism: Helianthus tuberosus; assembly: GCA_030545235.1. Taxonomy (NCBI): domain Eukaryota; kingdom Viridiplantae; phylum Streptophyta; class Magnoliopsida; order Asterales; family Asteraceae; genus Helianthus; species Helianthus tuberosus. Next base: position 170,511,166 of record CM060366.1, on the reverse strand, counting down.
TGTTTGAACGTGTGAAAGAATGTTATCGAAGGACTAAAGTTGACAAACATGGAAAGTATGTGAATATACGTGTTCGAAATGTCAACAGTGAATAAATATATTGTACATTAACCCTACATGATGCTCATACATTCAAACGAATAAATCATGGATCATACGAAGCTAAATATGAAAGAAAGTGAGAGATTACAAACTACAGGGGTTAAATGTGTCAACATGTTTAAATTATACCTCTGAGTGACCTTTTGACAAACCCGAAGCTTTGTAACTGTTAATTATGCTCACTAGAATTCACGATATAAATTTCATAAAGTTTCGTTATCGTATGAGAAAGTTATGATCAAATTCGTGTGCAAAGGGTTAAAGCGTCAACATTGAAAGTTAGGACTTTTCGGGTAACAATAAAGTTAACCGGGGACTTAACAAAGTGGGTATATGTTTTAAAGCCCTTATAAATCAATTTGGAGGGTTCAAGATGCAAGAAACAAAAGTCTAATCGAAGTTTGAAGAGCCAAGGATCAAAACGCAATAAATCTAAAAATTCAGATTCTGTGCAGAAGGGTGTCGCGCCACGCGAAGCCCCAGGGGGGGGGGGGGTCTTCGCGCCACGCTAGGGCCTATCTGATGCGAATTTTTGTTTCTTGTCTGCCCTTGTGCTTTCTACTCGACTTTTATCTGATTTTCCACGTAATGGGCGACCCCTAAATGCCTCCTAGAACCTTAGGGACATGTGTTGATGATTCGTGGTCCATGATAGCTTGAGTTGTCAACAATCTATGGTGATTAAGGCACTATAAAAGGCCATGAGTTGCAACCAAGTTCTTCACACCTTCATCTGCACTTTGGAGCATTTCTAGAGCACAAGACCTCTCCCAAGTGATCTCTGGTCATTCATAGGACTCTTGTAAGTTTGCTTAACCTTTCTTAATTAAGTTTTAGCTTAGTTATATCTTAAAAGTCAAATCGTCGTAATTAACGGTTGACTTTAAGATTAATCACTAATGGTCCAGTGATTAGTAGAATCAAAAGTAGTTATAAGTTGGTAATTATGTGGGTAATAAACCCTCAAAAGGGTTCCCCCTGATTCCCACTCTAACTAGGTCAAATGTCGGGTCAAACTTGTTAAGAAAAAGTCAACAGGATACTTAAATTCTAATTTATGCATGATTAGCAATGTAGAACACACACAACCTGTTTGATCATTAATATAACTTGGTAATTAGTGTAAGAACATGTCTAAACATGTTCAACCCGACAATTTACTGTTTAGACCCGGTTCGGAACCGAATGTCGCAAAGCTTTGACTTTTGCTTTGACTTCAGTTCTGACCCGTTTTGGTATGATTTAGAAATACTTAAGAGCTTCATTTGGACCAGGTTACATGCTAGTATAACCCTCTGCGATTATACACCATGGTTCATTAGTTAACCGATTAATACGCATGATTCCGTTAATTGCCCATATGTTGACCATTATGCCCTTTTCACCTTAAAACGTGATTTTTGAAAATGTAAAAGAGTAGAAACCTTAATTACTGATATATAAACTTGTATGCAAAGTTTGACATCAGTTTGAGGTGTAGATTGAGAGTTATGCTCATTAGCGTAATTAAGAAGCTTTATGTTAATTAAATAGCGTAATTAGCGTATAGTCTAGTTAAGCCTACTTTTTTATAACAAACTTAGTGCCCACTGATGTAATATATTATTTTGGGATTTTTGAAGATTTTTAATTAATTTTAGGCTGAGCATAACTTATAGTCGTAGGCTTAATCCGGTAATTGTCGGTTTTGCCCTTACGGGCCATAAAATGAGTTTTACATATCTAAATGACTCCAAACCTTTTTGCTACTGATTCTAAATGATAAATAAATTATTTTAAACCCTCTGGAATAATAAAAATATCAGATTTCTATATAGAACCCGGAAACGGCTTCTAATCGCCTAATTAAGCGTTTTTAACGCCTAGTATGTACTAGAACCATTTTAAACATACTAAGGGTGATACCTACTGATATTTGAGGTAAATTATAATATTTTAACAGTAAGCAAAGGTTGTTAAACTCAGACTTCAGTTTTGAGCTTTTCGGCTTATGTGAAATTACCAAAAAGCCCATACGGTGCATAGTTTGGTTATATTTGATAAATTTCACATATCTACTTTACCCTACTGTTATAACTTATCAAACTAGGTATTTTTGCTGATTATATCAGACCTGTAACTCAGGTTAATACTTAAACTCTTTTATAACCTTATAAATGACCAAACTACCCCTACGGGGCATAGTTTGTGTTTAAATTCATTCCGGGCATAATGAAAGACATCTTACTGATGTCACAACATAATTGATGCATATTAACTTAGGAAACCTGTATATGGCTCTCATGATTACCCATTACGCCTCTTACGCGTTCGGTTCGGCTTATGTAACTAGTTTACATAAATTAGCCGAAACGGGTCAAATCTTATCGGTTTTATCTCAAAATCCAGAGTGTGTATGAAATACCCATATTAAGCAAGTCTCCGAACTTGTCGGGTCTAAATCACATTCTATCCGGTCTTCGCTTTATAGTGCGTACGAACCGTATCATTGAAACTAACCGGTCTAAGCTAAGGCTTAATTAAGGACCCGTTAGAAATCTAATAGGTTATTATAAACCTTCGTTCCAGATTTGGAGCCCAGTAAAATTACTTGCATTTGCTATAATTGATTGATACTTTGCTCAGGTAAATACTCTTAACTTATTTTCCCTATACGGGCTTGGGATACGGTACTATAAAAGTACCATTTGGTCGGGTATGTAGTCATTTAAATCGGATTGTGATTAATGTATTTACATAACTCGCTTTGTTATGTATTATTTGATGTATGGCCCTTGGGGGTTAAATGACCATGTCGCGGATATCCTTGGCATCATTTTACGAAATGGCCACGACCTAAGCACGGGGTGTAGGCGTACACCTGACAGATGCATTATGTAAAAATTGGTAATCCACTAAAGGAATCAACCTTGTGGGCATTATACCTGTGGCGTGTCAGTTAACTTAAACCGGCTCTTCTAACCGGTGCTAATGGACGGCAAATAAGTAAATCTGTATACAAGATTATATACAAATAATTGTCCCAAGTTATAAAGATATTTTGTGCCGAAGTGCATTCAAATCAATTTACAAACTCTTTTCAAAATGAGTCAGTTGAGTTGTATTTACCAGTGTAAACTGACGTATTTTCCAAAAAGGCTAAGTGCAGGTACTAGACGAAATAGGCTGGCTACTCCAGGCATCATTACTCAAGTCTCGCAAGCTCTAGATGTCAAAGTCTGTTGAACGATAATTTCTTTTTATTTGATCCGCCTGTGGATCTTTTACTTTCCGTGTAATACTGGATATCACTTTATATTCGGATTGTAATATATTTACCTTTTGCTTCCGTTGTGCACTTATATATTGTGTTGTTTGACTATTATGTTGCCAACTACGTCACGATACTCCCCACCGGGCCCACCGGTGACACGTGGAAATCCGGGGTGTGACAGGTTGGTATCAGAGCCAACACTGAGTGAATTAAACACTAGTCTTTTGTGTTTAATCTCAGTTACACAGTTGCACATACTTGAGTCTAGACAAGAACATAGGACTAATCCAAATTCGTTTCATTGTCTTTTAATTACTTCCTTGTTATTTTTCTGATTAGCCCTTGCATGGGCAACTCATTTTCTTAAGAAGTCCCGTTTAGGGCAACCATATATTTGTTTAAAAATTTTAATGGAACGATTATATTTAAATTATCATTCCTATATTATAAGATCTACCATTATAATAAAATGGCAAAATCTAAAAGGACAAGACCTAGCCATATGTCACATTAAGACAGGGCCACGATGGTAGATCCACAATTAGATTCAGATCCTTGTTAACAGATTAATTAGGATTGATTTGCGTTAAATATTAAAAAGAATCTTAAAGGTAAAACCTAGTCTAAATGTCACTACAGACAAGGCCAAGATGGTAGAACCTATTCAAGAGATTCAAATCCTTATTAAACATCTGGAAGCATATTAACATGCTTGACAAAGTGTGATACGATAAAATCACATAGGTCATTTTTAATTGGGTTATTCTAAATTCCCTTATTTATATAATCATCCCTTATGGATGAAGTGCCCACGGGCTATAATTAACGTCCTCTGAGACTAAAGACAGTGGTAGCTTACGACTCCCTGTCAAGAAAAGGTAATGAACTTTGATTCAAACCTTAATGCCTCGATTCTCTGAAATCATGGCTTATAAATTAAACTTGTCTACGTGACTAGGCCTTTTGTGCTATTATTAACTTATAATTTAGGATTATGATAAAAATCCTGAACAATTTTTATATTTAACAAATTAACTAAAATGTGAATTAAAAGCATGGTTAATAAATCGTTTAAGAACGATAGTACTGTATGGGCTTCTAAATAAACCTTGCCCTTATTTTCTTTTTGTAGCAACTAAGACTACATGGCTGACTCTGACGAGATAAACAGTCATCCTTTGGAAAACCGCGATGATAATGATAGGATTAATATAACCAAAGGAGAGCTTCGTTCACTGATTGACACAGTTGTATCTAAAGCTGTAGAAGAACAATTTAAGGAGTATAGTGGGACGCATAGTCGAGCCTCATCTGTACCCCACTCTAAGTCTGTCCCTAAAACTCATTCAGAGCCTCATAACAAGCCGCCCTCTAAGAAAGAGGAGCCAAAGAAGGATGATGATCGACATTCATCAAATGAACACAGTGTTCCATCCAAGAAGATAGTGTTCGATAATGAACCACGTACCAAGTCTTGTACCTATAAGTACTTTGTTTCCTGTAAACCCCGAGATTTCACTGGGGAGAAAGGAGCAATAGATTGTATGACTTGGTTGGATGAAATGGACACGGTGGTGGACATCAGCGGTTGTGCTGAAAGGGATGTAGTAAAGTATGTATCCAATCGTTCAAAGGAGAGGCACTGGCATGGTGGAGGTCTCTCATTCAAGCTGCTGGGAAGATTCCGCTCTACAACATGTCATGGGAGCAGTTTGTTACCCTCATTATGGAAAACTACTGCCCTCAACATGAGCTCGAAAGAATTGAATCTGATTTCTTATCATTGGTGATGACAAATTTAGATTGTCAAGATTACCTCACCAGTTTTAATACCCTGTCCAGACTGGTTCCTTACCTAGTAACACCAGAGCCCAAGCGAATTGCTCACTTCATTGGGGGTTTAGCCCCAGAAATCAAAGCCAGTGTTAAGGCTTCAAGACCTGCTACATTTAGGTCATCAGCTGATCTCTCTTTGTCCCTTACTTTAGATGCGATCAGGTTGAGATCGCTAAAGAAATCTGAAGAAAGTAAGAGGAAGCGTGAGGATGATAACTCACGAGGGTCAGAGAAGAAGCACAAGGGAAACATTGATTCTAAGAAGTTTGGGTCTGGAAGGAACAGTCAACGAACAGAGGAAAAGCCAAGGTGCACGACTTGCAAGAAACGCCACATTGGAAAGTGCAGACTTGAGTCTAATTCTAAGTCAGGAGCACCTGCGTGTGGGATATGCAAGTCTGGAGAGCACAAGTCAATAGAGTGCAAGAAGATAAAAGACGCAACATGCTACAATTGTAATGAGAAAGGGCACATTAAGACCAACTGCCCTAAGTATGCCAAGAAGCCTGAAGAGGTCAAGAAGACCAATGCAAGGGTCTTTCGAATGGATGCCAAAGAAGCAATTCTAGACGACAACGTAATCACAGGTACTTTCCTTGTAAATGATTCCTATGCAAGAGTACTCTTTGATTCAGGCGCTGATAAGTCTTTCGTAAATCATAAATTTTGCAAATTGCCGAATTTACCTGTCAAAACCTTGAGTATAAATTATGAGGTAGAGTTAGCAGATGGCACCATAGAAACCGTCTCCACTGTGTTAGATGGATGTGTTCCTCTATCTCTACTTCCCTTTAAATTGGCCGGTTTTGATATAGTATTGGGTATGGACTGGTTATCTCATAACCAGGCCCAAATTGTCTGTAACAAAAGGCAAGTGGTGATAAAAACTCCGTCTGGTGAATCACTTACCATTCGAGGAGATACCCAGTATGGACTGCCTGAGCAAGTGACTATGCTCAAGGCTTCAAAGTGTTTAAAAAGGGGCCGTGTCATCTACATGGCACAAGTGATTATTGATGAGCCTAAACCAAAGATAGAAGACATCCCCGTCATTTCTGAATACCCAGAAGTTTTTCCTGAAGATCTACCTGGCTTACCAACAGATAGGCAAGAGGAATTCAGAATTGATATCATCCCTGGAGCAGCACCAGTTGCTAGAGCACCCTATAGGTTGGCACCAACGGAGATGAAGGAATTGAGAACTCAACTGGATGAATTGCTAGCTAAAGGTTTCATAAAACCTAGTTCGTCTCCTTGGGGAGCACCTGTCCTGTTTGTTAAGAAGAAGGATGGATCGATGCGTCTGTGCATCGATTATCGTGAGCTTAATAAAGTCACGATAAAGAATAGGTATCCATTGCCCAGAATCGACGATCTGTTCGATCAACTACAAGGGGCAAGTTATTTCTCGAAGATTGACTTAAGGTCAGGCTACCATCAACTGAAGGTTAGAGATGAAAACGTACACAAAACTGCATTGAGGACTCGTTATGGTCATTACGAGTTCCTAGTGATGCCTTTTGGGCTCACTAATGCACCTGCCGCGTTCATGGATCTCATGAATCGCGTTTGCAAGCCTTACTTAGATAAATTCGTCATCGTTTTCATCGATGACATTCTGATCTACTCGAAGAACCAAGCTGACCATGGGAAACACCTTCGCTGTATTCTCAAGCTTCTACATCAGGAGAAACTCTATGCCAAATTCTCTAAATGTGAATTTTGGCTTCGAGAAGTCCAATTCCTTGGACATGTGGTCAGTGAGCGTGGTATCCAAGTGGATCCCGCTAAGGTTGAAGCAGTTATGAACTGGCAAGAGCCAAAGACGCCTACAGAGATTCGTAGCTTCCTGGGATTGGCAGGATATTACAGGCGTTTCATTGAAAAATTTTCAAGGATTGCTGCACCCCTAACTTCCTTGACTAAGAAGAAAGTAAAGTTCGTTTGGGGCCCTAAGCAGCAAGAGTCCTTTGATATCCTTAAGCAGAAGTTGAGCAACGCTCCTGTGTTGACGTTACCTGATGGAATCGAAGAATTCGTAGTTTACTGCGATGCATCACACACTGGCATGGGGTGTGTGCTTATGCAGAAAGGCAAGGTTATTGCCTATGCTTCAAGACAGTTAAAGGTGCACGAAAAGAATTACACCACCCATGACTTGTAGTTGGGTGCCGTTGTATTCGCACTAAAACTGTGGAGGCATTACTTGTATGGTATCAAGTGTGTGATCTATTCTGATCACAATAGCCACCAACATCTGTTTAATCAGAAGGATTTAAACATGAGGCAACGCCGTTGGATGGAAACTCTAAATGATTATGATTGTGAAATCAGATACCATCCCGGTAAGGCGAATGTAGTCGCTGATGCCTTGAGTCGAAAGGAAAGGGTGAAACCCATCCGAATCAATGCCAAGCGCATGGAGATAAAGAACAGTTTGACTGAAAGGTTGTTAGCTGCACAGAAGGAAGTTGTGTTGGAAGCTAACTATCTTAATGAAATGCTAGGAGTAACTGAGGAGCAGTTATCTCTTGGCAAAGACGGAATTCTGAGATTGAATGGACGAATATGGGTTCCAATTTATGGAGGACTTCGAGAGGTTATTCTTCAGGAAGCCCATAGTTCTAAATATTCCGTTCATCCTGGAACTGATAAAATGTACCAGGATCTAAGGGCAAATTATTGGTGGATAGGCTTGAAAAAGTCTGTAGCTGCCTATGTAGCTAAGTGCTTGACTTGTGCGCAAGTCAAAGCAGAACATCAAAAGCCGCCAGGCTTGCTACAACAGCCTGAACTTCCTACGTGGAAGTGGGAAATGGTAACTATGGATTTTATCACCAAGTTACCTAAAACAAGGAAAGGAAATGATACAATATGGGTTATAGTTGATAGACTGACTAAGTCAGCACATTTCTTACCCATCAAGGAGACTTATAGCTCCGACATGTTAGCCCAGTTATACGTTGATAAGATTGTAGCCTTACATGGCATACCTGTGTCTATTATCTCTGACCGAGATACTAGATACACGTCACATTTTTGGAAAAGCTTCCAACAATCTTTGGGCACGCGTTTGAATTTTAGTACGGCTAACCATCCTCAGACAGACGGTCAGAGTGAGCGTACTATTCAAACTTTGGAAGACATGCTACGTGCATGTGTGATCGATTTGGGTGGTAGTTGGGATAACCACCTACCCTTGATTGAATTCTCCTACAACAATAGCTACCACACCAGCATAAAGGCTGCACCTTTTGAGGCCTTATATGGTAGAAAGTGTAGAACGCCCGTTTGTTGGGCGGAAGTTGGAGATGTCCAATTATCAGGACCGGAGATAGTGTTCGAAACGACGGACAAGATTGTCCAGATTCGTGACCGTCTCAAAGTTGCCCGAGATAGGCAGAAGAGTTACGCAGATCCAAAGCGTAAAGCTTTTCACTTCGAAGTAGGTGACAAAGTGTTGCTTAAAGTGTCACCCTGGAAGGGAGTGATGCGATTTGGTAAGAAAGGCAAGCTAAGTCCGAGATACATAGGACCTTTCGAGGTTATCGAATGTGTCGGGTCAGTGGCCTATAAGTTAAACTTACCTGAAGAGCTCAGTGGAATTCACAATGTGTTCCACATCTGCAATCTGAAGAAGTGCTTCGCTGATGAATCACTGGTGATACCACACACAGATGTGCATAAAGATGAGAGCTTAAAATTTGTGGAAAAACCATTGTCGATTGAAGATCGACAGGTTAAAAAGCTTCGAAGGAAGCATGTGCCTATTGTAAAGGTCAAATGGGATGCCCGTAGAGGACCCGAATATACGTGGGAGGTTGAATCCACGATGAAAGAAAAGTACCCTTATTTATTTCAGTAAATCTCGGGTCGAGATTTATTTTAAGGGGGTGAGGATGTAACACCTTGAAAATTCACGTCCTATAATGTGTAGACACGTGTCATATGTTTGAACGTGTGAAAGAATGTTATAGAAGGACTAAAGTTGACAAACATGGAAAGTATGTGAATATACGTGTTCGAAATGTCAACAGTGAATAAATATATTGTACATTAACCCTACATGATGCTCATACATTCAAACGAATAAATCATGGATCATACGAAGCTAAATATGAAAGAAAGTGAGAGATTACAAACTACAGGGGTTAAATGTGTCAACATGTTTAAATTATACCTCTGAGTGACCTTTTGACAAACCCGAAGCTTTGTAACTGTTAATTATGCTCACTAGAATTCACGATATAAATTTCATAAAGTTTCGTTATCGTATGAGAAAGTTATGATCAAATTCGTGTGCAAAGGGTTAAAGCGTCAACATTGAAAGTTAGGACTTTTCGGGTAACAATAAAGTTAACCGGGGACTTAACAAAGTGGGTATATGTTTTAAAGCCCTTATAAATCAATTTGGAGGGTTCAAGATGCAAGAAACAAAAGTCTAATCGAAGTTTGAAGAGCCAAGGATCAAAACGCAATAAATCTAAAAATTCAGATTCTGTGCAGAAGGGTGTCGCGCCACGCGAAGCCCCAGGGGGGGGGGGGGTCTTCGCGCCACGCTAGGGCCTATCTGATGCGAATTTTTGTTTCTTGTCTGCCCTTGTGCTTTCTACTCGACTTTTATCTGATTTTCCACATAATGGGCGACCCCTAAATGCCTCCTAGAACCTTAGGGACATGTGTTGATGATTCATGGTCCATGATAGCTTGAGTTGTCAACAATCTATGGTGATTAAGGCACTATAAAAGGCCATGAGTTGCAACCAAGTTCTTCACACCTTCATCTGCACTTTGGAGCATTTCTAGAGCACAAGACCTCTCCCAAGTGATCTCTGGTCATTCATAGGACTCTTGTAAGTTTGCTTAACCTTTCTTAATTAAGTTTTAGCTTAGTTATAGCTTAAAAGTCAAATCGTCGTAATTAACGGTTGACTTTAAGATTAATCACTAATGGTCCAGTGATTAGTCGAATCAAAAGTAGTTATAAGTTGGTAATTATGTGGGTAATAAACCCTCAAAAGGGTTCCCCCTGATTCCCACTCTAGCTAGGTCAAATGTCGGGTCAAACTTGTTAAGAAAAAGTCAACAGGATACTTAAATTCTAATTTATGCATGATTAGCAATGTAGAACACACACAACCTGTTTGATCATTAATATAACTTGGTAATTAGTGTAAGAACATGTCTAAACATGTTCAACCCGACAATTTACTGTTTAGACCCGGTTCGGAACCGAATGTCGCAAAGCTTTGACTTTTGCTTTGACTTCAGTTCTGACCCGTTTTGGTATGATTTAGAAATACTTAAGAGCTTCATTTGGACCAGGTTACATGCTAGTATAACCCTCTGCGATTATACACCATGGTTCATTAGTTAACCGATTAATACGCATGATTCCGTTAATTGCCCATATGTTGACCATTATGCCCTTTTCACCTTAAAACGTGATTTTTGAAAATGTAAAAGAGTAGAAACCTTAATTACTGATATATAAACTTGTATGCAAAGTTTGACATCAGTTTGAGGTGTAGATTGAGAGTTATGCTCATTAGCGTAATTAAGAAGCTTTATGTTAATTAAATGGCGTAATTAGCGTATAGTCTAGTTAAGCCTACTTTTTGATATCAAACTTAGTGCCCACTGATGTAATATATTATTTTGGGATTTTTTAAGATTTTTAATTAATTTTAGGCTGAGCATAACTTATAGTCGTAGGCTTAATCCGGTAATTGTCGGTTTTGCCCTTACGGGCCATAAAATGAGTTTTACATATCTAAACGACTCCAAACCTTTTTGCTACTGATTCTAAATGATAAATAAATTATTTTATACCCTCTGGAATAATAAAAATATCAGATTTCTATATAGAACCCGGAAACGGCTTCTAATCGCCTAATTAAGCGTTTTTAACGCCTAGTATATACTAGAACCATTTTAAACATACTAAGGGTGATACCTACTGATATTTGAGGTAAATTATAACATTTTAACAGTAAGCAAAGGTTGTTAAACTCAGACTTCAGTTTTGAGCTTTTCGGCTTATGTGAAATTACCAAAAAGCCACAACGGTGCATAGTTTGGTTATATTTGATAAATTTCACATATCTACTTTACCCTACTGTTATAACTTATCAAACTAGGTATTTTTGCTGATTATATCAGACCTGTAACTCAGGTTAATACTTAAACTCTTTTATAACCTTATAAATGACCAAAACTCTCACCAAAGTCTCGATGTACTCCAACGACCTGAAGTCACGATATGACCAACAGGATGCGTGCCAAGTGCCCAAGAATCGAGGCGAAGGCACAGTCCTGAAGGTTAAATGTGCACAACGGATCCCTGTGATAGTCGAACCACTTTGGTTAGTCGAAGTCTACTAGCCGCAGATAATCTATTTCTCAAGTTTCATGTGTTTCAATTTTGAGTCCGCAACTGCTGACTCTGAGGTTTCGCCGATTTTATGTGCTTATTTATGTGCTTTCATGTTTATGTGTTTAAACTTTGGGATTTACTCGATTTTTGTTTCCACTTCGATCGACACACACGACTCGCACTGCATCTTGTGATTTTGTGCTTTTTTTGACTCCAAACGATTGCGTGACGACACGTTCGACGTGCAAAATCCGTGAACGTACGTGACCGAACACACCAGGCGTACAATTTACCGTGATTCTTATTGATCACCTTTTGCCACATTCTCTCTCTAGCTTCTTTCTCCAGACCTAGGTTTCTGTTTTCTAACTGCCTCTAGTGACTAGATGCGTATGTGTTTCCTTGTTTCTTTGCTCTACGTGATTAGGAAATTGTGTGATTATGTGTTCTACGTGATTACGTGATTTGTGCTCTAAGTGTTTATGTGGTTACGTGATTAAGTGATTCTGTGACTTGCGTAGTTATAAGTTTATGTGTTTACACAGTACGTGTTACTGAGCTTTAGTAAGTAGTAGACGTGTGAGGTGAGATTCCAATACAATGTGATGAGTCCTGTGACGATGTCTGTTGCAGACCATGTCGTCTGGATCCCGTCATGCACTCTCTCGTCAGGAAAAGAGGGACAAACGCCTTGCTTCCATTATCGCTAAAAGTGTGGCAAAGGCCGTGAGTGATGTTTATGAGAATGCCAGCAAATCATCCGAGGAATCGAGAACCGAAGCTCCTAAAACTGCTGCAAGACCTTTCAGTTTCAAGCAATTCAAGTCTTGTGGGCCAAAAGAATTAACTGGCGAAGGAGGTCCCACTGCACTGTTTCACTGGTTTGACTCTATTGAGGTTACTCTGCGTCAAAGTGGTTGCCCTGATGACCTTCGAACTCTGAATGCTACCGGCGTTTTCCAGTCCCAAGCACTAGACTGGTGGACGGCCGAGAGGAACAAGCGAGGGAACGATGTAGCCTACGGTCTGTCATGGGACGAGCTCAAGGAAGTTATGCTAGAGGAATTCTGCCCTCCTCACGAACGTCAAAAGCTAGAAGATGAATTTTGGCTCATCCAGCAAAAGGATGGTGACAATGCTGGTCTTACTGCTCGTTTTAAACAGCTCAGCATTATCTATCCCGATCAAGTCAAGACTCCCGACATGACGATCAAGAAGTACATCCGGGCCCTGCCCAACTGCGTTGCTGATTTCGTGCAAGCGGCTAAGACTACGACGATCGAGGAAACTTATCTACTGGCCGCTGAAATCAACGACAAGCGGGTTAAGGCTGGTGTCTGGGATAAGACTTCGAAGCATCTGCATCAAGCTACTGCTACCGCACCCACTGCTGAACCCACCTCGTTAGGCAACAAGAGGAAGAACAAGAGAAAGAACAGCTCCAACAACAAGAACTGTGCGATCACTGGTGCACCAGTTCAAGCCGTACCTGCTCAACAGCGTCAAGTAGCGGCGCCTGTGGCCAATGCACCGCCTGCAAAGCGTGCATACACTGGACCACATCCGCTCTGCCCTACTTGCACCTACCACCACCCGACTGCTATTCAATGCCGTTTTTGTGCTCATTGCAATGTGTACGACCATTTCACTGCCAACTGCCGTATTCGTCAAGCTCCTGCCAATCAAGCTCTACTCACTGCCCCACAGGGTCAACAAGCTCCTCCGGCACCCGCAGTCAAAGCCAGAGCCTGCTTCGCATGTGGCGACCCGAACCATTTCGCCAACATGTGCCCGAACAGGGCTGTGAAACAAGAGCCTCAGCAACAGCAGCCACAACAGCAACAACAACAGTAGCAGCAACAACAGGCCGCACGCGCCAGAACTTTCAACCTCAACGTGCGTCAAGCCCAGGCCGACAACAACGTGGTCAATGGTACGTTACTTGTGAATGGTATTTATGCTTCATGTTTGTTTGATACCGGAGCCGATAATTGTTTTGTGTCACTCGAATTTGAGAAACTCCTTAGTCGTAAACGTTCCCAACTCTCCTCGATATTCGATATGGAAGTCGCTATCGGAAGAACCGTCACTATCAATTCTGTTCTCCGTGATTGTACTCTTGAGCTCAACAATCACATCTTTTCGATCGACCTTATTTCGATGCAACTCGGAAGCTTTGACGTCATAATAGGCATGGACTTTCTTCGAGAAAACCATGCTGAAGTTGTATGCTTCGACAAGATGATTCGATTCTCACTCGCGAATGGTGACTTATTGTGTGTATATGGCGATACTACCTCAAAGGGGCTCAAGCTTATGTCATGTATCTAAGCCAACAAGTATCTCCGTAAGGAATACAGGGCTTTCTTGGCTAACATTGTAGTAGCAGAGAAGGAAAAGAAAGAGAAGAAGGAAGTGAAAGACGTTCCTGTGGTTCGAGAATTTCCTAATGTCTTTCCAGAGGATCTTCCCGGACTACCGCCAAGTCGTGATATCGACTTTCGTATCGACCTCATTCCTGGAGCCAACCCTATTGCCAAAGCTCCTTATCATCTTGCACCATCCGAAATGCGCGAACTCTCAACCCAACTCCAGGAACTACTTGAGAAAGGCTTCATTCGCCCGAGCACCTCTCCTTAGGGCGTGCCAGTCCTCTTCATCAAAAAAAGGACGGGTCGTTCAGGATGTGCATCGACTATCGGGAATTGAATAAGTTAACAATCAAGAACCGCTATCCCCTACCTCGCATCGACGATTTGTTTGATCAACTACAAGGCGCTACGTGTTTTTCGAAGATCGATCTACGTTCAGGATATCACCAGCAGCGTATACAAGAAGAGGATATACCCAAAACCGCATTTCGTACTCGATACGGCCATTACGGATTCGTTGTCATGCCTTTTGGTTTAACCAACGCACCAGCAGTCTTCATGGATCTGATGAATCGCATGTGTAAACCATATCTCGACCGTTTCGTCATCGTATTTATCGACGACGTCTTGATCTATTCCAAATCGAAGGCCGAACACGCGCAACATCTACGTTTGGTCCTCGAGCTACTCCAGGGGAACCAACTCTATGCCAAGTTCTCCAAGTGTGAATTTTGGTTAAAGGAAGTCCAGTTTCTGGGTCACATTGTTAATAGTCAAGGCATCCACGTCGACCCCGCGAAGATTGAAGCTGTCAAGAGCTGGGTTACACCTAAGAACCCGTCTGAAGTCCGCTCCTTTCTCGGACTAGCGGGCTATTATCGACAATTTATCGAAGGGTTCTCGAAGATCGCTGTGCCGCTTACCTCTCTTACGCATAAGGACCAGTCTTTTGTCTGGGGAACCAAACAAGAGTCTGCCTTTCAAACCCTCAGACACATGCTTTGCAATGCTCCTATTCTCACATTGCCCGACGGAAACAATGATTTCATTGTCTACTGTGATGCTTCCAACCATGGTCTTAGCTGTGTTCTCATGCAACGGGACAAGGTCATAGCTTACGCATCTCGTCAGCTCAAAATCCACGAGAAGAACTATACAACCCATGATCTCGAGCTAGGCGCAGTCGTTTTTGCGTTAAAGATTTGGCGACACTACCTATATGGTACCAAGTGTACGATCTTCACCGATCATAGGAGCCTGCAACATATCTTTAATCAGAAGGAACTGAATATGCATTAACGCCGATGGGTAGAACTTCTCAACGATTACGACTGTGAGATTCGTTATCACCCAAGCAATGCAAATGTTGTTTCCGACGCACTTAGCAGACGGAGCTATCTGCTTAGCACTCGTAATATTCAAGCCCAGCATAATCTCGAAACTCTCATCCGCGACGCTCAACATGCTTGTTTTAATGAACGCACCCTGAAGAAAGAAAGAATCTACCACGATGGAGCCCGGCTTGTGAGCAAATCAAATGGGATATTCCACTTTTTAGACCGAATTTGGATTCCTAAGCGAACCAACCTGCGACAGATTCTGATGGACGAAGCCTACAAATCTCGGTACTCTATTCACCCCGGTGCCGACAAAATGTACCAGGATCTCCGTTATAGGTACTGGTGGCCGGGTATGAAAAGGGATATCGCTCTCTATGTCGGGAAATACCTAACTTGTGCTAGAGTCAAGGCTGAACATCAAAGACCCTCTGGCTTACTCGAACAACCACCAATTCCTATGTGGAAGTGGGAGAGCATAGCTATGGATTTCGTAACCAAGCTTCCACCCATGTCATCAGGTCACGACAGCATATGGGTTGTGGTCGACCGTTTGACTAAATCAGCTCACTTTCTGCCCATACGAGAAGACTACAAGGTAGAACGATTAGCCCGAATCTACACCGACGAGATCATTTGTAATCATGGGATGCCTCGTGACATCATCTCTGATCGTGATGCTCGGTTTACTTCACGATTGTGGGAAACGTTTCAAACGGCACTCGGTACAACGCTTAATCTAAGTACTGCTTTCCACCCACAAACCGACGGTCAGACTGAAAGAACGATTCGTACTCTTGAAGACATGCTTCGATCGTGTGTTTTAGACTTCGGTGGTAATTGGGATAAATACCTGCCATTGGTCGAATTCTCGTATAATAACAGCTATCATTCTAGCATCGAGATGGAACCTTTCGAGGCATTATACGGAAGAAGATGTCGGTCGCCTATTGTGTGGCACGAGATCGGTCATTCACAACTAACCGGTCCTGATCTATTACAAGAAACGACAGACAAAATTTTCCAAATCCGAGACAACCTGGTGAAAGGGATCGACAGAAAGTTTACGCCGATAAAAAGCGCAAGCCCCGTGAATTTGGCGTTGGTGACTACGTACTCCTAAAGGTATCACCTTGGAAGGGTGTGGTCCGATTCGGCAAGAAAGGGAAACTCGCGCCTCGATATGTTGGACCTTTTAAGATTCTGGAAAGGATTAGAAAAGTCGCCTACAGACTCGAACTACCGGAGGAACTTAGCAACGTCCACCCGACTTTCCACGTGTCAAACCTCCGAAAGTGCATCGCCGACCATGACTTACATGTCTCTCTAGACGATCTACAAGTGAATGAAACATTACACTTCGTGGAAAAGCCTGTCGAAATCATGGATCGCCAAACCAAGCAGCTCAGGCGCTCACGCATTCCCATTGTGAAGGTCCGATGGGAAGGCAAACGAGGCGCAGAGTTCACTTGGGAACTCGAAAGCGACATGAAGGCAAAGTACCCGCAGTTGTTCCAGGAGAAAGTCTAGATAGAGAAAGTCCTCATGTGATTAATAGCGGTTGTAGCAGCTTCCATCTTAATTTCGGGACGAAATTCCCTAAACAAGGGGAGGCTGAAACACCCCGTGTTTTCGTAAGTGAAAGTCAAAGTCAAGGTCAAAGTCAACGACCGATTTTCGCGTAACTTGACTTGTAGAAACGTCTTTATTTTATTTATATTATGTGGAGTAAGTGTTGTTAATTACAATAATCGATGAGTATTAATCGTATTTCAATCGACCTACGACTGTGAACTATAGGAAGTAATAATGCGATAAAGTTAATCAACTAACAATCAAGCTAAGTTAATCGAATCGACATCAATTCGCAACTCGAGCTACGTATTTTTACTTATCATTATACGTGTGTGTGTGCCTTACGTGTTAACTGTGCATGTTTATTTATGATATGTTGTGATAATCAAGCGAACTCAATCGAACTCGAAATCTAACTCTAATGCAATCGAACTCGAACTCGAATCACAAATCGAACCAGGATAGATAGTGGAAAAGAGATTACGCTAGATACGAAGTGGTTGAGACTGAAAGTAATTTGACTAGGAAACCCTATCGAATCGAGCCGCACGCAATCATGATCGAAATATCGAAAATCGTCGCGCGAAACACTCAAAAGGTGCAACCGATCGATCAGGCTCCCAGCCGATCGAACGGCCAGCCGAACGGACTGCTGTCCGATCGGACAGGCTGTCCGATCGAGCTGCCAGCCGAACGGCTAGCCCTTTCCTCTTTTGTCATCCTATAAATACCCCTGTCATTGTCATTCTTTCCACTTTTGGAAACCTCTATTCGACCAGCACGCACAACTCGCCTTTCCTCAGATTTCTCTCGATTCCGGTAAGTTTTCGTCCAAAATCTTGTACTTTCTTGATCTATACACACTCCTACACCTTTCTATCTTTCAAATCTAAACTTTTAACCGTGAAATCATCAAGAATCAAGTGTTCTAGGATGATGTCATCATGGGTTCTTGAAGAACTTCATGTTTTGGCCTCAATCCACCAAGAATGACTTGGATCTAGCCGATTTCCACATAAACAAACAAGGATCTTTTATAGATCTGAACATATACATGGTGAAAAGGATTGAAGGATGGATTTTCCCAACTTTCTTCAACTCTTTTCACTCGAACCAGTAGAAACGGAACCTGAGCCGGTTTACAAATCACTTCATTGGTTATACGGCTCAAGATCTGGATTCTATCCACGAGGTTAACCGACTCCGGGTTAAATGTTAAACTTCGTTCCGAACAGACCACCGACCGGATTTGGGTGATTCCTGTCCGACCCGGGAAACCAAGTAAGAACGAGGCATCTATGGTTTTACTCGCTGTCAAAAATACCTTGATAAAACGACAAACAAACAGAACAACCAAAGTGTTAGACGCAAGGCTGATCAGGTTAGGATGCTAACCGATCGGACTGCTATCCGAACGGACGGCCAACCGATCGGATAGTCAGCCAATCGACTGGCCAGCCAATCGGCTCGCACATGGTCCCACACAATCAACTTGTTTTGAAGAATGGTGTTGAACGAGCTGTTGTTCGATCGAACTACTGTTCGATCGGATTACTCTTCGGATCATGAGATACTATGCTTCAATACTTAATCAATTTTCAACATGTTCAATGCACTAGAAGTGCCACCCGATCGAACTGCCATCCGATCAGGTGACGCCCTGTTGTCCGATCGAACAGCAGTTATGCTGCTCGATCGATCAACCATTCGATCCACTGAACAATACCTTGCAATTCATTAAAGTGGTTGACTATTGTTGACTTGCCAACCGATCGAACACATGTCCGATCGAACACCGGTCCGATTCAAAGGGTAAACCTTGAAATTCTGTTGAATGCCTAACCGATCGGGCTGCCGACCGATCGAACAGCCGTCCGATCGACCGACCTGAAAGGCAAAGGTACTTCAATGTTTTCAAAATGCTACAATGAAAACTTCAAAGGTCAAGCCATCATACACAAACACATCCTTCTCAAAGGAAGGAACAATCCACTCGTACAGCCATCCGATCGGCCTACCGACCGACCGAACTGCAGACCGTACGGACTGTCAGCCGAACGGTCAGCCGTCCGATCGAACTACCGTCCGATCGACCAGCTGTCCGACTCCTCAATACTTGTTTCCTGTTTTACGTTTCACTTATCGTTATGTTACCGAATCTATTCAGGCTAACCGTATTCGCTAAGCGCTCCCTTCAATCCATAAATCACTGTGAGTATACTCGATCCCTTTTCGCTTTTAGCACTTTTGGGTGTTACATACGTTACGACTATTCAAACTACAATTATCACACTACTCAAACTATTTGGACGCTAACCGTTAATGCATGTTATACGTGGCTCATGAATGCTTGGTTGTTATGTTTACACATGGAATGCGGTCTACCTGCCTTAGCAAGGATAGTACTATAGTTTGGACTCAGCACCCGTTCACACGGGGGTTGTTAAGGATCTTTTACTTGCATGGATTACGGTGGTAATCATGCATTGCGAACTGCCTCGGGTAGTCAACCCGCAGTCATTGGTATCGATGGATCTATGTCGATAACTAACGTGCTTCATTTCACTATGTGTACGTGCTGGTTATGCGTAAACGAATTCGAACTCTATATGCTATTATCAAACTTGTATGCTCACCTTTACATTTTATGTATTGACTTTATTTTAACGTATGTGATAGGTGCTTAGGAAGTTTACATGCTTAGCATGCTGTGAACTTGAGGCTAGGAAAGGTCTAGGATGCTCTCTGCGCTGTGATGAAATCGAAGCTAGGGAATGGGGTCCTAGAAACCAATAAATAAACTATTTCTGTTTGAATCTGAGTTGTCGGAACAGGATATTTGTCTTGATGTTTATCTGTAATAATTTGTTTACTATTTGAGACATGGTATGGGACATGTTAACTTAAATTAAATGGTAATGATAGTTGTTATGGAAACTTCTGGACAATCTGTTTCGCTCAGTGCCATGCCCCGATGATTCCGCCATCGGTTGGGGTGTGACAATTTGGATCCGCTTCCCTAGGATGAGGTTCTTCCACTCAAACTAACGAAAGAGCATAAAAAAAGAAAGATCCAACTATCGATCCGGTAACATTGTAGGCTATGATGAACCAACTCACACCGGACCAGAAGACTTCATTGTTGGAGACAATAAGAAGCCGAAGCCTTCAGAAGACGCTAACCTGAAAGACTCAAAGGTCGATGATGCCCTTACGTGGCCATACCGGCCCAGAGACCTTGCCGAGGTGTCCAAGTTTTCTAAACACATAGTCGAGGCCCCCTTCCACCCAAGCTGGAGATTCCTTCAAGTGAGGATAGATATGATGGCACCAATGTCACACCCCCAACCGATAGGAGAAACATCCGAATGAGACAAAAACATGATTGCTCGAAACATCATAACTTGCTATTTGTGACAATAATTAAATAATTCGAATTTCATTCATACTAAAATGGAAAGTACATCGTTTTAGAAAGAAAAGTACAACATGATGCATATAAGTGAAACAACATGAAGCAAAACATTAATTAAAGTTTTAGGTGTGTATCTAGTGCACCCTAAGTATCGTTTCTTCAATCGTCATCAACTAGTTTACTGCAACATGTATTATACTATCCTCATTATACTCCTCCAATAATAGTTGCATCTCCACATTAAAACACTGGATCTGATACTGTAGAACCAAACACATCCTGAACTTCAGTCTGCAGCAGCTGCAAACCAAATATTTGGGACTGAATTACCCCTGCCCTATGATTTACCAACTTATACATCTTCTCAGCAGAACACAAACTTATGCCATTTGTTTCAGTTCCCTTGAGTGTATATGTCTTCCCTTGCACCTTGAATTGCATAGTCATATTAGCAAAATTCCAATTGATATCTCCCAATGTTGTTAACCACTGTACCCCCAGGACCATGTCATAATTTTCAAGTGGTAACACAAAAACTTCTGCATTAAACCACACTCCTTGCATCATCCACTTAAAGTGGCTACACTATTGGCCACACTCCAATTGGTTACCATTGGCAACAGTAACTTTCATAAGCTTCACAGGTTGTAAGGAACACTGTAGTTTACTTATCAACTTTGTATCAATGAAATTATGAGTAGATCCAGAATCCACCAATATATTCAGTTTCCTAGTTCCCATTGACCCATTATTCTTCATAGTTGAATAGGATGGTAAACCGGTGATAGCATGTATAGAAATTTGAGGTTCAGCCTCCTGCACCCGTTCCTCCTCAATCACCAATTGCTCATGATCTACCACATCCTCTTCATCAACCAACTTTATATTGAATAACTGTTTGTTTCTACAGTTATGAGCAGGAGTAAACTTTTCTTTGCACCAAAAACACTCACCTTTTCTCTCTTCTCAGCCATTTCCTTAGTAGTTAGTCTTCTTGTGGTTTTGACAGGTTGAGCATTAAGAGGTGTTGGTAATAAAGGTGGGTGTTAGCATTCATGGTAGGAGGTGATTTTAACCCATTATTGAACTTATTAGCATTGTGAGAATTATATGCATATTTCTTTTGACCAGAGTTTCCAAACAGTGTATTATACACACCTTCTTGCCGTTTGGCTACTGCATAAGCCTCTCTTAGTGTTTTTGGTTTGAAGGCTTTTACTAGGCACCTTATTTCCTGTTTAATACCCCCCACAAACAAACTCACAGCATATTCTTCACAAACCACAACTTTGTTCAAATAAGAATCAAAAGAGTCACAATATTCTTGAAGAGAACCTGTTTGATGCAAATTCTTAAGTTCTTCCATAGCATCTTCCAACAAGGTCACTGAAAATCTTGTAATAGCTGACCTGCTGTATTCATCCCATCCCACATCATCTATAGTTCTTCCACTACTCCTCAAGAATCCTTGATGCCACTGTAAAGCTCTAAGCTAATCATTGCAACCCTAACCTTTGCTTCTTCAGGGGTCTTATCCATTTCAAATAAGTGGTTGCATTTATACACCCATCCTGCTACATCCTCACCCCCAAATTTAGGAAAATCTATCCTTCCAAACCTAGCAATTCTCTAATCATGATTCCTACTCGGAACAAGAGGTCCCTTGTCATTATTCTCCATTGCTGAAACTTATCCAAGACTGCCAGAATCTGCAATTGCAACTGCACTACAACTGCTTTGTTTTCTTCAACACTACTTGCCATCAGTTGAACATTTTCAGAAATTAATTGCGAATTTGATTGAAGATCTTGCACACTGATCTCCATTTTACCAATTGGGAACATATTATCTTTAATGGATTTCTCCATCTCTTGTTTCCTGATAACAATTGTTATCTTGATTGTGAATTGACCGAACGAAGATCAATTACAGAAGTTGAAATGAATTGGGATGGAATTGAATCGAACAAGTGATTAATTCCGAATTTGAAATGAATATGAATGAAATTGAATCGAACAACTGACCAATTCCAATGAATCGAAATGAAAACGTTGTTTGAACGATCACCTGGATTAAATTTAAATGAATTAGGGTTTGAATCACGAGTTGTCCGAAGATCGAACTACTCTGATGTAACACCTCGAAAATTCGTGTTCAATGATATAACGACACGTGTCATGTAAGACAAAAAGTATTATAAACCCAGATATGATTAAAGATGTACGAAGGGAATTAAAAGTGTTGTCATGTTAATTTTTACACCTCTGAACGACCTTATTATGAATCCCAAGACTAATAAACATCTGGTATATATTCAAATTCGGGGAATCATAGCAACAAACTGATTCATAATTGAAATGGTGGACTCCTACGAAGAAAATGCACGGTAAACCTTCTTGTTCGGCACTTTCAAATAGGATTCAATGAAACAATTCAAAATGGTAGGGTATGTAACTGTTCAAGGCCATTTTGGGAGGTCCCTAACTGATAATTGGGGTCCCAAAGTCGGAATATGAGGTTGCCCTTTTAAAACACCAAAGAACAACATATTTTTGTGCCTGATGTCAAGCTTACGGACCTCAACATTGGTGAGCTTGAGGTCCGTAAGGTAGCGCCCAGCGACAGAAACCGGCTGTTGCCTGTTTTAAGCGCAACTTTCGACCTTTAAACGATTTTCCACATCTCCCTTGGCCCCTAAACAACCCCTAAACATCTAGGACACCTGTGGGAATGTTGTGGTCAGTGCTAGACTTAGATGTCAACACATTGTGGTGCCTTGATCACTATATAAAGCTCCAATGTGCAAACACTTTGATCATTCCTTCCTCAAACATCTTCTGATCAATTGTGGAGCACAAGAGCACTCTCCAGGCCTTCCTAATCAACCATTAGACACTTGTAAGTTTGCTAATCCTTCTTTAATAATGTTTGGCTTAGTTATTTAGCTAAAAGTCAAACCATCGTAATTACTGTTTGACTTCGAGATTAATTAATAATGGCTCAGTCAAATCTCAAATTAAAAATTACCTCTAAGTAGGTAATTATGTGGGTAATAAACCCTCAAAAGGGTTCCCCCTGATTCCCACTCTAACTAGGTCAAATATCGGGTCAAACTTGTATTTAAAAAGTCAACAGAATTTGTAAATTACAATTTATGCATAATTAGCAATGTAGAACACATACAACCTGTTTGATCATTAATATAACTTGGTAATTAGTGTAAGGACATGTCTAAACATGTTCAACCCGACAATTTCCTGTTTAGACCCGGTTCGGAACCGAAAGTCGCATAGTTTGACTTATACTTTGACTTTCAGTTCTGACCCGTTATGGTATGTTTTAGAAATACCTTAGAGCTTCATTTGGACCAGGTTACATGCTAGTATAAACCTCTGTGATTATACACCTCGGATCATTAGTTATCCAATTAATACGCATGATTCCGTTAATTGCTCATATGTTGACCATTATGCCCTTTTCACCTTAAAACGTGATTTTTGGAAATGTAAAAGATTAGAAACCTTAATTACTGATATATAAACTTGCATACAAAATTTGACATCAGTTTGAGGTGTAGGTTAAGAGTTATGCTCGTTAGCGTAAAATTAAAGCTTTATGTTAATTAAACGGCGTATTTAGCGTATAGCCTACTTAAACATACTATTTGATATCAAACTTATTACCCACTGATGCAATATATTATTTTGGGATTTTTGAAGATTTTTAATTAATTTTAGGCCGAACATAACTCATAGTCGTAGGCTTAATCCGGTAATTGTCGGTTTTGCCCTTACGGGCCATAAAATGAGTTTCACATAGCTAAACGACTCCAAACCTTTTGCTACTGAACACATATGATAAATAAATTATTTTTAGCCTTCTGGAAATGTAAAAATATCAGATTTATGTATCAAACCCGGAAATGGCCTCTAATCGCCTTTTTAAGCGTTTTTAACGCATAGTATGTACTAAAACTATTTTTAAACATACAAGGGTGATACCTACTGATATTTGAGGCAAATCATAATATTTTAACAGTAAGCAAAGGTTGTTAAACTCAGACTTCAGTTTTGAGCTTTTCGGCTTATGTGAAATTACCAAAATGCCCCTACGGTGCATAGTTTGGTTAAAATTGATAAGTTTCACATATATACAATAACCTACTGATATAACTTAGAAAATTGAGTATATTTGCTGATTACATCAGACCTGTAACTCAGGATACTAATTAAACTCTTTTATAACCTTTTAAATGACCAAACTACCCCTACGGGGCATAGTTTGTGTTTAAATTCATTTCGGGCATAATAAATGATATCTTACTGATGTCACAACATATTTGGAGCATATTAACTTAGGAAACCTGTAAATGACTCTCATTATTAACCGTTACGCTTATTATGCGTTCGGTTCGGTTTATGTAACTAGTTTACATAAACTAGCCTAAACGGGTCAAACCTTATCGGTTTTATCTCAAAATCCAGAATGTGTATGAAATACCCATATTAAACAAGTCTCTGAACTTGTCGGGTCTAAATCACATTCTATCCGGTCTTCGCTTAATCGTGCGTACAAACCATATCTTTGAAACTAACCGGTCTAAGCTTAAGCTTAACTAAAGACCCGTTAGAATTCTAATAGGTTATTATAAACCTTCGTTCCAGATTAGGAGAACCAGTAAAAGCTACTTGCAATTTGCTTATTGTGATTTATACATTGCTCAGGTAAATACTTTTAACTTATTTTCCCTATACGGGCTTGGGTTACGGTATATAATATACCGCTTGATCGGGCATCAAATCTTCCATCGTTGGGTGGTTAATTGAATAATTTGATCGGCTCGTTTAAACAGTCTTGTTACTTAAAGCCTTTGGGGGGTTAATGACCATGTCCCGGATATCCTTGGCATCATTTTACGAAATGGCCACGACTTAAGCGCGGGGTGTAGGCGTACACCCGTCAGTGCACAAAAGTATATTGTGGTGTATCTATTGATCTTTAACCCGGACAAGATCCGGGCTACTGAACGCACAAGGAACATGTAATTCGTTCACAAGATTATAATATTAAATAATTCTCCCAAGTTAAATAAAATGTTTATGCCACGTGCATCCAAACCAATTTTCAATCATTTTCCAAAATGAGTCAGTTGATTGTATTTACCAGTGTAAACTGATGTATTTTCCCAAAAATATTAAATGCAGGTACTAAGCGTAATTGGCTGGGATTTCTCCTTAGCATCACTAGAAGTCTCGCAAGCTTAAGATGCCTGAAGTCTGTTGAACTATAAATTCTATTTTATTTTCAATCCATCTGTGGATAAACTTCCGAATATTGTGACATTTGATTTTACAATATTAAATTCGGTTGTATCATATTTTTAATTTGCTTCCGCTGTGCATATTGATTATTGTGTTGTTTGACTATTATGTTGCCAACCACGTCACGATACTCCCCCACCGGGCCCACCGGTGACACGTGGAAATCGGGGTGTGACAGGTTGGTATCAGAGCCAACACTGAGTGAATTAAACACTAGCCTTTTGTGTTTAATCTCAGTTACACAATTGCACATATCTAAACTTTCGAGTCTAGACAAATAACATAGGACAAATTCTACCTTGTTTGGTTTTTGTTTTGTCCTTTAATTTATATATATTCTTGTCGTTATCTCATATTGTATTGACAGGATTGACAAAATGCCGCCAAGGTTCTTCAGGAGAAGAGGACGCGGAAAGGGGCCAATCACCGCCCCCAATGACAACGAGGCAGGACCATCGAATGTGCGAGCTCCTTCACCCACAGAGAGTGACGATCCCCGGCAAAACCGGAGGAACCTCTTTGAACCGGCTAGACGGTCGGTCTCACACAGCTCCACACCTCCTGTCCAAAACCCTTATGGGCCACAACCAGAGTACGAGCCCAACAACCCGCAACCTTCCTACATATCGTTGCAGCGATCTTTATCGCATAATTCTTTTGGTGACCCTACACCAGTTTTTAGGGGCCGGTTTAACCCGGCAAACTACATAGCAGAACCAGTGGGTTTTAACCCATTGGGGCCGGAAGATCATTTCTCGGGAGATCACGCGGACGATATGGACGAGGATACGGACCCCGTCGAACCTGCCAGTGGTACACCAAACCACCCGATAGAGATCTCCGACGGATCTTCTTTCCACGGATCACCCTATGTTGGTCCAAATAGCTTTCAAGCTATGTTTACAAGGCACGAATGGTACTATACACCTCCTCGCCATTCACCGCCCCAGCAGCAGCAACAGCAACAACAGGATCCCTCTGTGGATTCAAGATTTGTGGCAGTCACGCCACCGCCTCCACCGCCACCAGTTCAACCGGAACCTCCACAACCGCCAAGGCGTAGGAGATCCGGAGCGCGTATGTCTGCGCGAGCAGGATACTTTCATTTCAGCTCTCCTCGCCAGTCCAGTGGCAGCCACTATCCGCCACATCAGGAGGACCCACAAATGGGTGGACCTTCTAACCCAGCTGTACCACAGCCACCGCCGATGGGTTTTGATAACCCAATTCCAACATACACGGGCTCCATGGCGTATAACCCGTTTGAACCGCCGACTCACCACAACTATGGTTACGCAGAGGCCGACCCCTACATGGTAGCGGCTAACTACAACACCCAAGGACCCTATGGAGATCCATGGGGAGTAGGGTACCCAACACATGGGTACCAAATACCTCCAAGACCTATTATCAGGCAACAATCGCAACCACCAAGGTTCTCTCCACCAGAGCGGGAAGAAATACTGCAAAGGTTGGACCATGTAGAGCGAGAGTTTCACAAGGAACGAAGGGAGCGACAAACTTTCTTCCAAGGATTAACGAGCCTAATTAAAGGGAAGAGTAAGAAGGACCACTGAATCCTTCTATTTGTTGTTTAGCCCCTGCGTGGGCCAGTCTTGTTTGTTTTGACCCCTGCGTGGGTCTATCTTTCTGTAAACCCCTACGTGGGTATGTTATTTGTTTAAGCCCCTGCGTGGGTATGTATGTTATTAAGCCCCTGTGTGGGTATGTGTGTTATTAAGCCCCTGCGTGGGTAAGTACTTGTTTAAACCCCTGCGTGGGTAAGTTGTTTGTTGAAAAGTCCCGTTTAGGGCAACATGTAATCTTTTGAAAATTAATGGAATGTTATGTTTATAAATTTCATCTTGCTATTATATGCATAAATATTATATATGAAATAAATAAATCAAAATCATTCCTTTTAATAATAACCTGCCTATTTAAATATTGAATAAGAATCTTAAGAGTGAAACCTAGCCTGAGTGTCCTTATAAAGACCTGGCCATAATGGTAAGACCTGTTTAAAAGATTCAAATCCCTGTTAACATCTGTAAACATGTTAACACTCCTGACAGACGTGATTCATTTAAAATCACACACGTCATTATTATATAAGGATCTTTTCAAAGATTCCAAACCCAACTAAATGATCTCCGAATCATGGGTTAAATCATCAATTAAGATGATCATATTTTTACCATACGTGGTAATATAGTTCCTACGGGCCCTGCTCATTTCCATATGAGCCAAAAGACGTGGTAGTGATGACTCCCTGTCAGATAAAGGTAATGAACTAGGTTCAAACCTTCATGCCTGGATTCTCAGAAATCGTGGCTAATATCATCCTATAAGATGATCATATTATAAACATCCCTTAGAAGGGAAGTGCCTACGGGCTATAGTTAATGTCCTTGTGACTAGGCCTGTTGTGCCAATATACCTTAAAGGCCTTGATTCTCTGAAATCATAGCTTATAATTTAAATTGTCCATGTGACTAAGCCTTATGTGCTAATATATATTGTTATTGTTTAAAATTAGGATAAAATTTTAATTGAAATCCTAATTGAATACGATTAATAAATTAACCAAATATGGTCTCTGTTTACCATGGTTAATGAATTACCCTAAGGGGCAATTCCATAATAAACTCCCAAATAAACTATTGTCCTTGTTTTCTGTAACAGTTCAATTAAAATGGCTAACTCAGACGAGATAAATAGTCATCCAGTGGAGAACATTGATAACGCCCGGATAAATCTAACGGGTGTTGAATTAAAAGCGTTGGCCGACGACGCAGTTACAAAGGCATTGGAAAGGCAGTACGAAGAGTATAGTGGGACTTGTAGTAGGACCCTATCTACACAGCATTCAAAGCCACCGTCCAAGAAGGACGAACCGAAGAAAGATGATGATCGGCACTCCTCGAACCACCACAGTGCTCCATCTCAGCAGGTTGTACTAAACCAAGGACCCCGTGACAAGGGTTGCTCATATAAATATTTTGTTTCCTGCAAACCCCGGGATTTCACTGGGGAGAAAGGAGCCATCGACTGTATGACGTGGCTGGACGAGATGGACACAGTTGTGGATATCAGTGGATGCGCTGAGAGGGATATAGTCAAGTTTGTGTCACAGTCTTTTAAGGGTGAAGCTTTAGCATGGTGGAGATCACTGATTCAAGCCACCGGGAAAATCCCATTATACAACATGTCTTGGGATCAATTTGTTGCCCTTATCAGGGAAAATTACTGCCCTCAGCATGAGGTGGAGAAGATAGAATCTGATTTTCTATCATTGGTGATGACAAACCTTGACTGTCAAGCTTACCTAACGAGCTTCAACACGATGTCCCGGTTGGTTCCTTATCTAGTGACCCCGGAACCAAAAAGGATAGCTCGTTTTATCGGTGGTTTAGCCCCGGAAATCAAGGCAAGCGTGAAGGCTTCTCTGATGGAGAGTGTAAAACATGGGTGTTTAAGTGTTGATTTTACGTGGTTTAGATTGTTTTACGTGATTATATGCGTGGAATATGTTTATTGCGAGTGTTTGTACTTTTGTAGGTAAAACGCGTAATTTGATAAAATTACGGAGTTTAAAAAGAAACAGGGGCTTGTGACATGGGACCTACGGTTGACAAACAATAATATGGAGAAGGGGTGCACGTGTGGTCAAGTGTTAGTGGATGGAGAAGGGGTGCACGTGTGGTCAAGTGTTAGTGGATCGAACTTTAAACTAGAAGGAGCTTAGTTTTTGACCAGGAACCTTAGAAAGAGTGAGAATAGATGATTTTGTGAATGAGCAAGGAAATGAGGCAACATGAGGGTGCTATTTATAGTTGAGGAGGGTGTTCAAGGATCAAGCCAGGTGTTAGGGAAGTCCAGAGATGATTACAAGTGTCCTAGCTGATTGCTAAAACCATCAAAGAGCTCAATGTTTCGAGTTATGAGTGTATATGGTGGTATAAGTGACAAACCTGCAGTTGTCCAAAACATTCTGCCCAGATACAGGCTTTACGGACCGTAAGCATGAACCTCATACAGTCCGTAACCGCTTGAAACATTCTGCCCAGATACAACCTTTACGGACCGTAAGCATGAATCTCATACGGTTACGGACCGTAAGCATGAATCTCATACGGTCCGTAACCGCTTGATCAGCGAACCAAATTTTGAAAAATTACATATTTGGTCCCTCAACTTTTATAATCTCAATTAGGGTCTTGTAGCTTGTAAAGTACCATTTCTAACTGATGTCGGGCATACACGGGAGTGTGAATAAATATTCTAAGGCTCCCGGTTCGTTGGTAGACCACTCGGAGATACTAGTTTCTCTCGTTGACGCTTTTAACCCTTCTTGTCGAAACCTTGCACATTATATCGTGTAACGATACAAAAACCTTTCATAATCAATATCAAGCATTTCCGAGAGAATGATTTAACATTATGAAGCCCCGGGTTTGATAAAAGTTCACTCAGAGGCATAAGTTTAGCATGTTGACACTTTTAGTCCCTACGCATACATATTTTCTTTGATTGTCAACTTTAGTCCTTCAAGATTAATCTTTTACACGTTTAAGGGTTTAAGACATATGTCTCCACATAACTGGACACGATTTTACGAGGTGTTACATGAATCTAGTGATATAACATAAACAAGTCATTAATTAGTCTTTATATGGTCATACACTGTAGTTTAATCATTTAAACGTGTTAAAACTCAAAACGGTAACATCAATTTTCAAACTAAATCTGAACCCCAAACTATGGGAATCATAACTTGTTGATGACGAAACTATTTTTAAAGCTTCTTGATTTTAAGATGTACTAAGGGTGGAGGGAGTCGTTCAATCACTTTAGGGTGTTTGAGTTATTCTCTAGCCAATAATATCATGCCATGTTAACTCCCCATTCCACTCCTCATTTTGCATTCCATCACTGACAATGGTCAATCACTATTAGGGTGTTTGAGTTATATATATATTTTTTTTCTAGAAATTATATTCCACAATCAATCCCACTCAAACAATCGGTGACTACTCATCGCACAACACCCTCACCGCTCACCGATTTGGAGCCGGCTATTATTCACCGATCGATGAATACCATTCCCCGAATGGATCATCGCTATGACTCCGTCCCCCTAATATGTGTCAAGAATTCTGATACTAAATTTTGTAATTTTTCAATAATTCTAAGTCAGTATTTTTGAATTTATAAAAACATGTGTCAGGACTTTTTCGTATCAGAATCTATAGGGTATCTTAGGAGGGTCATAACTCACAAAATACTAGTTCAAATAGCATAAAATTTATATGCAAGGCAATACTATGTGTCAGAACTGGAATGACATAATTTGAATAAAATTAGAATTTTTAATGAATTTTGGGAATGACATAATTTGAATAAAATTAGATTTTTTAATGATTTTTGGTGTAAACTGTCACGAGAAGAACACTGCTACTACCTTTCAATGTTGTATGATTTTTCTTAATTTTCTACAAACTTTTACAATAAAATAGAAATAGTTTTGATTATCAGAACCCGTAGAAACATTCTACAAAAATTTCATAATTTACATTGTCAATTTGTTATTTTAATAAAATCCCTGAAAAGACCTCAAAATCTGACTTGAAACTCATATTCTAAAACTTGTTAAAACTTAACACCAATGGACTCATTTGACCTTAATACCTCATAGTGAG
The DNA here is from genome assembly GCA_030545235.1 of Helianthus tuberosus. Lineage (NCBI taxonomy): Eukaryota > Viridiplantae > Streptophyta > Magnoliopsida > Asterales > Asteraceae > Helianthus > Helianthus tuberosus. The sequence continues at coordinate 170,479,877 of CM060366.1, read as the reverse complement.
GTCAAAACCATAATTTAAATTTAATAAACAATAGCCAAACATGTTTAACTATTTCTAAGGGGAGTGGGGGTGGTCACTAGTGATGAAATTCCATCACTCACAAACATCCAATCATGTTCCGTCATGTCAGCAACCATTTTTCCATCACTCACAACCTTTTTTAGTGGCAATGGTCATCACTCACCACCACACCCAACAATTCTCCCCAACCAACAATTCCTCTCACAAAATAACATCATCACACGTTGAAAAAATCACGCGTTAAAGAAGTTCCCAATCATCACGCGTTATAAAATGAGGTGGCGTTGGAATTTGTTTGTTTATAACGCGTTATACTTGGCTATCACGGTGCTATAACGCACCGCCCCCTCTCCTCTAACATGTAAACTCATAATTCAACCAATCAACATTTACCAAACAACTTCAATTACCACAAATGCTTATCTGTCATTTAAACATAGTCGTTACACATGACATGTGTGTTGTACCCTTCGTGTAGGATGAACTTTCATTAACATTAGCAAACTTTTGTGTGGACTTTAGCAATGCATCAGGTGATAACATATCCCCTCTTCTATTTATTTAGCTTCTTGGGGTGGAACATGTACAAACCTACAGTGGCGGAGCTAGACTTTAACACCAGGGGTATCCCAAAAAAAAATTACGGTGTATTCATATAAAATCCTTTATAGGGGTATCCTCGTATTTTTTTAGGGGTATCCTTTATATAAAATCAAAAAAAAAAAAAAACAAAAAATTCACACTGCGAAACACTGCGAACACGACTTTGAGCCGTAGCCCGTGCTACGGCTGCCACAATGTTGTCTCCGCCCCTGCAAACCTAAATCATATTCTCTAATACAATTCTTCAATAAATAATGATTTCATAAATGCAACATTATTTTAAACAAGTCACTAAGATTTCATCATTGGACACCCGGTGGGGGTGTGCCACGGTATTCTTTTGTGTCACAAGTATTATTTTGTTCCATCTTTATCATACATCATAAGACACTAGGTGGGGGTGTGCCTCAAGCTATCACATCATAGGACACCTGGTTGGGGTGAGCCTCAAGCTATCATATCATTAGGGTTGATTGTGAGTATTCTTTACAGAATCATTAACTCGTAAGAGACAACGGTTAGTACATTATGAGCCTGTAAGAGTGAAACCCACATACATCATCGGACATCTGGTGGGGGTGTGCCTCAAGCTATCGTATCATTAGGTTTGTTTGTGATGATCATAAGTCTTGTGATTGTTTTTATAATGTGTTTTATGAATAACTGTTATGAATTGTATAAACGTATTTTGTCATACTTATTATAAACCTATACTCTCACCAACTATTTTGAGTTGATAGATTCTCTACATGTTTTAGGTAATCATGCTTAAAGACACAAGAGAAGATCACATAGGATGACCTAGAAATCATATAATCAAGACTATAGTTTAATTTGTTTTGATTTTGTTGGATGAATGTTTCCTTTGTTTTCTTTTCAAAACATTGTAATCACTATGGGTATTTTTTAATAGTATTTTTCTTTATTGCCAGTGGCGGATCCAGGAATTTTTCCATTGGGATGCGGAACATTTTTAAAAATTTTAGGCTCCAAGGTATATAAGTAAAAAATCGGTTCGTATCGGGTCGGCTCATGTAAAACAAAAGAACATTGAACTAAATTTATATAATCATCAAAAATATGTCAAACCTTGTTACAAACATAATTAAAACGTCACCCTACGGGTTTTCATTTTTTGAAATCCATCCAAAACATGGCTCCATAACATATTACATAATATATCAACTATTCAAGCCCTAGAAATCATAATGTAAATAACCCTAAAAATCATCTAAACAACATATACACCATAAAAAAGAAAAGGAAAATTGGTAATTAATAAACAAACATTTGCCCCATTGGTAATTAATAATCCTACCTACAGAATTGGTAATTAATAATCCTACGTTTCAATATGTTGGTACTCAATAGACCTCCGTTAGTTTTTTTTAACTGAAGTTAGTTTTTAAGTTTTATTTGTTACACAAACAGTCCCTGTAGTTATAATTTACTAGTTTTAAGTTTTATTTATTACACAAACAGTCCCTGTAGTTATAAAAAAAATCATAAAAATCCTAAAAAATAAAAAAAAATCAAAAAAATCATAAAAATTCTAAAAAAATAAAAAAAATTCTAAAAAAATCAAAAAAATTCAAAAAAATCATAAAAATTCAAAAAAAAAAATCAAAACAATCATAAAAAATCATAAAAAGTCATAAAAATTCAAAAAATTCAAAAAAAGCAAACGTTTCGACCCGGACCGTTTCGACCCGTACCGTTTCGACGCGTACCGTTTCGACCCGGACCGTTTTCGACCCGGACCGTTTCGACCCGGACCGTTTCGACCCGTACCGTTTCGACGCGTACCGTTTCGACCCGTACCGTTTCCACACGTACCGTTTCGACCCGTACCGTTTCGACCCGTACCGTTTCGACCCGGACCGTTTTCGACCCGTACCGTTTCAAAAACAGTGGTGGTGGTGGTGGCGGTGCTGTGGTGGTGGCGGTGGTGGTGGAGGTGGTGGCGGTGGTGTGGTGGTGGCGGTGGTAGTGGCGGTGCTGTGGTGGTGGTGTTGTGGTGGCGGTGGTGGCGGCGGTGCGGTGGTGGCGGTGGTGGCGGTGCTGTGGTGGCGGTGGTGGTGGTGGCGGTGGTGGTGGCGGCGGTGCGGTGGTGGTGGTGGTGGTGGCGGCGGTGCGGTGGTGGTGGTGGTGGCGGTGGTGGTGGTGGCGGCGGTGGTGGTGGCGGCGGTGCGGTGGTGGTGGTGGCGGTGGTACGGTTCGAAACGGTTCGCGTCGAAACCTTTGCTTTTTTTGAATTTTTTGAATTTTTATGAATTTTTATGATTTTTTATGATTTTTTTGATTTTTTTGAATTTTTATGATTTTTTTGAATTTTTTTGATTTTTTTAGAATTTTTTTGATTTTTTTAGAATTTTTATGATTTTTTTGAATTTTTTAGATTTTTTTTTATTTTTATGATTTTTTTTATAACTACAGGGACTGTTTGTGTAATAAATAAAACTTAAAACTAGTAAATTATAACTACAGGGACTGTTTGTGTAACAAATAAAACTTAAAAACTAACTTCAGTTAAAAAAAACTAACGGAGGTCTATTGAGTACCAACATATTGAAACGTAGGATTATTAATTACCAATTATGTAGGTAGGATTATTAATTAACAATGGGGCAAAGGTTGGTTTATTAATTACCAATTTTCCAAAAGAAAAAGCCAAACATTCTTCACTAACAAATATAACTCACCAGATCTACTGTGTGGTGTATGCGGCTATAAAAAAGGCAAAATATCATCTCTAACAAAAGATAACCCACCATATAATATAATGAAAAACAAAACGAAGCACATGTCTACTGTCATGGTTAGTATGCGGCTAATATCAACAAAAAAATCAACCAAAATTCATCAAAAATAACAAAGAAATTTACCCGTGTTCGATCGGCGGTGGTATGCGATTACGGTGGTATGTGGCTGCTGACTGTTCACTGTTGTCGCTGATGTTCTGATCGCTGGCGTGCAGGGAGGATAGAGAGAGCGGAAGAGAATATGTAAGGGTTTTGGGCTTGTTTATTTTATTTTAGTTTGAAATATTGTTGATTTGTTGGGTTTGTTTATTGGGCTAAGACTTAGTAGTGGGTTAGTTAAAGGTATTGGGTATTTGGGTTTAGTTATTTAGGTATTAAAAGTTATATAATTTAGGTAGTATTTTAAAAAAAATAAGAGTTTACTAAAAAAATTTAAAATATAAATTGATAACACTTTTTACCTAAGGGGTGCAGACGAAAAATATCAAGAGGTGTGGACGGAAAATTCCAAGGGGTGCGGACGAAAAATTCCAAGGGGTGCGAACGGGATTTTCGACGGAACTTAGCACTAAATTTTTTTTACTAGGAGTGCGCCCGCCCACCTTGGCTTTGTCTTAAGTCCGCCCCTGTTTATTGCATTGGTCTCTCCCCAACATGAAGTCACCATTATGGTTTCCGCGCACAGTGAGGGTGAGACAACATTGTTGTCTTTTAGTTAGCTAAGGAGACCAGCAATTTGTCTTGTCTCGGGGAGAATCTTACTTTGTCTTGACTTGAGGATTAGGCACGGGGCATGCCTTGCAGGCATGACCCGTGTCTTGAGTTGCAGGTTGACATATTCTTGATTTTCTTAGTTTTTTCGCTTGTTTTGTCATTTTGCGGCCCGATTGTCTTGAAAATCAAAAGTAAGCAAATTAAAAAAAACTAATTTACTAATATTGTCAAGAAAACAATCTTAAAATGGGGTTTACATGATCCGAAAAATATGTATAATTATGTGCACATCACTGTGCCACCCTTAATAGGTGACACTGGAACCGATCTATCCGAACCCCCTTTGTTAGCGATTACCTTGCATTGGACCTATGATTTCAGTGAGAAGAGAAACCATGGCTTCACATGTTATCAATCGAAGAGCGAATATCAACCAAAAGAGTTTAGGGTGGGCGTAGTTGGGGTTAAACATACCAATGGCTTGACAATGCTAAAAAATGGCTACAATTTAGGGGAAAATCTTTAGTGACAGAATCGGATCTCTAAGTGATGGAGTTCAATCGAAGAGCGACGAAAGAGTTTAGGGTGGACGTACTTGGGGTTAAACATACCAATGGCTTGACAACACTAAAAAATGGATACGACTTAGGGAAAATCTTTAGTGACGGAATCGGATTCCAGGAGGTTGCACATATTTCGGCGCGACGAGTCGATACTTGCTTAAAATTACGAGATTCTTAGGTTTTTAGTCAGGTCTTACTGTGTGGAAAGTTGCTTTTAATTCGGTAAGAATTATGATTCACCGTGTGTTAGGCTACACGGTATGGGTGACGGAGGGATGGACGGCGACGGGGGTGGCGGCACGGGGGTGACGGAGCGGCGCGAGAAGAAAGAGGGGGGCCCACATGTTTTGCTCCGTCCTGAACGGCCAAAGTCCGACGGAGAGGACGATGACTGGACGGCGACGGACCGGGCGGCACGGTGTTCCGCCCGTCGCCGACCCACGACGAACCGGGGCTGAACCCCATACCGTGTAGCCTTAAAGTTTGACTTTTCAAGGTTGACTATCACAAAATGTTGCATTATATTCGTGGGAATCAAGAAGCTGCTGATACCAGTTCACTTTTTTTTTATTTTTTTTATTTTGAATCTAGTGCATTGAGGGAATGGTAATGCCATGTCATTGAGGGGTCAAAATGAGAATTTCGCATGGGTCAAAACTGATAGAATAACTGTAACTCTAAAAGATAGAATAATATGGAGATTATCTCCAACAAATAAGGTTACAACTAGCATTCACCGTATTGTTGGGCTGTCTCCCTCCTAATTATATTCTTTCTAATAAGGTTACAACTAGCATTCACCCCTATGCTATTGGTAATCTGTGAGCATGATCATAATCGCAGGACATTTGAATCTTTTCTTGCTTGAACTCATCAAGCTGCTTGTAGAGTTTCTCCAGCATTTGCAAGCAAACCCAATGGGATGTGCAGGGCCCACACATCATGTAAATCACATTTCCCAAGGGACGCATGTAAATCCCATCTTCCCGAAGCTTTAAAAGTAGAGACATTCCAGATAGTGATGCATACCTACATATACGAGAATCAAAATGCAACACGTCAAACAGGTCGAAAGTCAACCAAAATGTATTTCCATAGTAAAACCTCCCAAATCATTTTATTACAAAAAAAAAAAAAAAAAATACAGTAAAATGTCATTCCGTCCCTGAGGTTTGGCCAGTCTTGTCATTTTCATCCTGCTGTTAACCTCATCCATTTTTCTCCGTTAAGAGGTATTTCCGTCTTTTTTGCCAACTTAAAGGGCAATTTGGTCCTTTTCACTTCATGTAAAAAGACCAAATACCCCTGAAAAAGACCGAATTGCTCTTAAAGTTAACAAAAAAGACAGAAATAACCTTGACTTAACAAAGAAAAAATGGACGGAGTTAACGAGCCGGATGGAAATGACAAGATTTCAAACCTTTTGGATCCAGATGCAGAGAAACAAACCTTTAGACGAAAGTCGCAAAACTGGCCAAACCTCAGGGACGTAAATGGCATTTTACTCAAAAAATTATTAACATTCTTTGAAGGATGTAAAGGTAAAAAATGCACACACCCGGCATCATTGTCTTCTACTTTAAGCTCCAAAGCAAAGAGAGTTCCCAGTGAAACCACTCTTTGAACTGCAGGATGAAATGAGATCTTCCGAACTAGCTCTGCATCCCATAACTGCAATGGTATTAAATCCAAAAAGATATATATTATGTTAACACGTGACAAAATTCCAATCCAAGTATAAACGGGTCAATCTGGGTTATGTTTACAGTTATATCTAACAAGTCAAGGAAGTTGAGCTAGAAACATTTTACTATAAAGAAAACATGTCAAATGAGTCGAGTGAATCACACGAGCTGAAGGTAATCCGAAACGTATTCAATGTGTAAAACCGTGTATATCACCTTAACAAAATAATTATTTATAACTTTCCTTTGTAAAAAAAAATTGTTCACGAGTACCTCTCTCAAAAGATTTTGTCCCGGAACAAGATTAGGATTGGTTTGAGAATCTTTAAACCACTTGATGGAATTACAAGCGGTCGCACACCCGACAGCATGTGCGGAGTAAGAGTGGCCGTGAAGAAGGGCGTTTAACTGTCACAAGAAAAACAAAACAAATTAACATTCTTTAGAAAAAACAACACGCATTATATGTGGGAAAATAAGATCATTACTCACCTTTGAATCTCCAACAAATGATTCAAAAACATCATTTGTCGCTAATGAAGCAGCCAATGGTATCATGCCACCTGTCATTAACTTTGCGAAACAGGCTATATCGGGTTGGCAGAAAAGTAACTCTGCTGCAGACTGTAAAGAGAACAGTCAATTATTGTCAAGCTTGGTACGAGCAAAGAAATAAAAAAGCTGAAAACAGGTTTAAATGAATTAAAAAAAATTTATGTGTCAAATTAAAACAAAATTAGTTAAAAGTGAATCAGGTCGAAGGGGTTGAAGGCAGTCCAAAGTGTATTTTTTATTCATAAAACCACCTAAATCGTTTTATTAAAAAAAAGTGATATTTAATAAAACAGTTCTTTTAATCATATTTAACTAACATGCTAAATTTTAAAAGATACTAAAACCCAAAGTGTTTCGGGTCGACCCAACTCGGCACAAACTGCACATATAGTGCACACTCTGACCCGAAACTGTTTTGACCCATTACTGTGACCCGCCCCATCTTGCCAACTCGGTGTACGCGTGTGCATGTGCTGGGCCCACTAATGTATAATCAACAAACCTCAACTCCCAAGCGCCAATAGCCTGTAAAAACTTCATCAAAAATAACCGGGATTTTTCTATTTTTGCATTCTTTTACAAGTATGCGCTGGAACAGCGGGTCAACCATCAGCATCCCACCAGCCCCTTGTATCACTATGAAAATACAAAAAAAAGTACTCAGAATTTTTCACAGCAACAAGATTTTCTTTTGTCATTTTAACTATTATATATACTATAAATATAAATATGTTATTTTGTCACATCAAAACCAACTTTGGCCCCTTGATTTTGGCATTAACCAACTTTTGCCCGTCAACTTTGATAATGTCATGTTTAGCCCCTCAACTTTGGTAATGATATTTTGGCCCCTTAACTAAACAGCATTCTGTTAAAAAAAACTAAAACAACTTTAGCCACTCAAATTTAATAATAAACAACTTTAGCCCCTCAACTTTAATAATGGCATGTTTGGCCCCTTAACTACATCAAACAACTTTAACCCCTCAATTTTTATAATAAACAACTTTAGCCCATCAACTTTAATAATGACATGTTTAGCCCCTTAACTACATCAAACAAGTTTAGCCCCTCAATTTTAATAATAAACAACTTTAGTCCCTCAATTTTAATAATAAACAACTTTAGCCCCTCAATGTTAATAATGACATGTTTAGCCCCTCAATGTTAATAAGGACATGTTTAGCCCCTTAACTAAAACATTAAACTTTGATTATTAACATATTGCATATTCAAATTTTTTTTGAACGGCAATTCACTTTATATATAGATACAAAGAGCCAGCAAGGGGCTGAAAAAACGAATACAAAGTTCTGAATTGCATGTTCAATTTGGTAGTATGACTTTGATTATTCAATATTACATAATCAATTTCAAATCACAACACTTACCTGGTTCTATAATTAATGCACCAGCATAAGAACATTTTCTTGATCCTGAACTCGGCAGCAATTCTTGCGATATATACGTTGAATAAATGGAAGCAAGTTTTGAATCATCTCTGCTTCTATTAAAAACTTGGTCACGGGAGTTAAATGCTGTTGAAAAGGAAATAAACTATTAAACAACTTCAAAAATATATAAAGATGGTTACAAGAGTCATAAGTGTTTCACTTACACGTATCTTCCAAAATCACATCTTCATAATGCATCTTTTTAGGAACGGCAATTTTCCAAACGCCGTCACACATGGAAACAAAAGGCGGGTCCAGAAAAACGCCTCTTCCAGTGTACCTGCAAAATTTAATTTATAAAGATCTTTGACGCAGCCTGTTGAAAACATATTGTCACCCTTTATAATACCACGTAAATTAACTTAAGAGTCCAAATATAAACATTGATAAAATGCCAACGCAACATCAGTTTGACTGAACAATGAACATGGTGTATGTTAATCAGATAAGAACTTGCAAAAAAACGACTTACAAAAAAGTTCCGACAAAGAAAAAAGGTTAACTTACCATGGTTGCTGGAGAAAACCAGTGTAGGGTGATGGGGCCTGCGCATCCATAGCACCCAATGTATCTCCATGATAAGATCCATTAAGTGCTACCACCTGAAGGATAGTGAAAGCAGTTTAATAATAAGTTTAGTTACTTAACAAAAACAAGCTTATGAGGAAGTTTTATGGTCCATTTTTGTACGAAATATTAGAATAATAATGGAGTAAGCAACTATTACATTCATACTTGTACGAAATATTAGAATAATAATGGAGTAAGCAACGGTTACATTCATACCTATGTAGTTAATGCGATAAAAAATTGGATATCGGTCAAGGACCTATATTTGAGATATTGGTAATCGCGGTGGGATATGGGTAATTTTAATATCATGCTGAATTTATATATATAGCAATTTAACACCAACAATTCAGTATACTCTCCTAGCATTAACAAATTAACCTTTTGCAACTTGCAAAACACTAACAATTGTAGCAAATAGGAACGGATTAAGACTTAAAACACTAGCATTTAACACTAACAATTAACAATTAAGACTTAAAAACAACAATAGCAGCAATAAGAAGAAAGACGAATGGTAAAACTAAGAAGAAAGGTATTGATATCGGGAAAATCGGGTGATATATCGGTCAACATCGCCGATAATATCGGTACCGATGTTTTGCATCGATATCTCACAAGGGGACCAATAACCGATATATCGATCGGCGATATTAACTGCTTAGGAAACTACCCTACTAAAAAAGCAGAGATACCTTGAGCTCGATATTGCTTTCATCGGTGTTATAGTGGGGAAGATCCATAAGCAATTTATTGTCAGCCAAGAATTTCCTAAATGCCATCTTTAAAGCAATTTCAATTGCTGTTGATCCGTTGTCCGAAAAAAATACACGAGAAGCCCACCCTGCAAAAACAAAATGTAAAATCTCCAAGTAAGTAACAAAAACTATTAGTGAAATTACATGACCTTTTAATCGAATTTGACACACTAAATCTTCATACAAATAAAATGCTTCAGATAAAAAAAAGAGTTTTGGTTGTTTATAAAACTAACCTTTTCCTACACCTTGAAGCAGAAGCTCAGCACACTGGAGTGCTGGCTCGTAAACATTCTCGGGAAACATTACATGGCCATATCTAGCAGCAGTATAACCCATTTCCCGTGCCAGATTAATCTGAACCCACCTAAACAAGTAAGCACCATTAAGAACAACTTACAGAGTCGCACAAACCGAGTAAATATACTTATATAGAAATCACGTAAAAGAAATACTGCTAAACTACGAAATCCTTGTATTTTAGGATATAATTATGAACAGATATATTAATACACACACACACACACATATAGGATCTGGTTCATATGAGAGCTCCTCCGAGTTGCGAGAAACCGCGAGAACTCCGGGGGAAATCCTACTTCCTGTGCGTGTTTTTCAACCAAACTTTGCACAAACGTAATGAACATCTAACTAAGACATCTGTGAAAAAAAAATCGTCGAGCAGGCATTTATTTGACATGTAAGTTTGTCTTGCACCGATGTAAATTTGTTTTACAAAACTGATGACATCACCAGTTTGGTAGTTTGAGAACGTTACATTTGTGTAAATTTGTTTTACACTGATGTAAGATTTCGTATACGAAATTTTTTTTTTTGAAAAAGATATAAAATTTTAAAAATTTTCGTCAATTTTTTTTAAATCCATTTATGAAAAAGTTCTCGCAACTCGGGGGAGTTCTCATTTTAACCTATCCCCCGTCAATTTTTTTTAAATCCATTTTTGAACATAGATACAAGATTCGAGCTCAAGCTAAAACATTTAAATAACTTTAACAGGTGTACAAAATATTGAATGTATATATATATATAGGGTAAGGTTCATGCGAGAAGCACCTTTATTGCGAGAACCGCAAGACCCCCCCCCCCCCCAAAAAAAAAAAAAAAAAAAAACCAAAAAGCAGCGATTTTTTGATAAAAAATATTAAAAAAAAAACTTTTTTGTGTGTTTTTTAGCTATTTTTGGTTGTGTTCACATTGGTTCTCGCGGTTCTCGCAATAAAGGGTGGTTCCTAACGGATCCTTCTCCTATATATATATATATATATATATATATATATTTAAAAGTAGCTCCATTACTGATAAGAATTATCTACCAAAGATTAATGATGAAAAGATCAACGATACACAAAATCAGAATGACCTGTAAAGCAGCATTAGGGCCCTGAGTCCACCAGCTTGCACAAGCATCAAACATTTGAGTAATATAATCATGATCCTTCACCTGTACCAAATAAGATAGATCCACCACCACTTTTTGTTATTTTTAAATCTCATGAACAAGTGATGTATTGAATACAAATATAAGACAGAACCAGTGAGAAGAAAACCTTATGAACTGCAAAGTTTTCCCCGCACCGAGAATCAATAACCGTGACCTTTTCTTGTGGTACAAGTTTGTGTTGAGTAAAGGGCCACCAAAAGATTTCTTGAGCCTTTTTTGGCATTTCATGTAATCTATACATTTGTTTTTCATATGATGATAGCATTATCCCCTTCAATGAGTCAAATACGCTCTGTGATTCATCATACCACTCCATCAGGTTGTCCAAAGGATCTTTTGGGATAGATGGAAGAACAAGAACCGGGACCCTTACAAATTCAAAATAAATTTCTATGTACGTTCAACGATCAATAACATAAGTTACACATAGCAAGGAGTATGAAATCGACATAACAAGATCATACCTGTTTCTTAAATAAGACAACAATGGTACTTCATTTTCAAGGCCATGATCTTCCAGCACAATAGCAACGACATCATAACCTCGTATTGTCAAACTTTCATACGCTGAAATTGTCCCGGAAATACCCCCTAATTTTCCATCACCCACAAGGATAGAAGGTAACCGAAATGGCCTACAAACATGTTATATGATGTTCAAGTTAATTATATCGAACCGCATAAGTAACTATAAAGAAATTAGGCCCATAAATAGTGATTTACTTAAGCCATGCAATCTTCAAAAAAAAAAAAAAAAATTAGAAATAACTAGCTTTGTATGTGCTGCAAAAGTGATAATTTTGATCTGAAGTTGCAATAAATTGTTTTACACGATGAATCTCTGATTTTTTTTACACCCAATATAACTAGGTATCTTTGAACTCAATAAATTTATTATTTAATTTTCATTATTGAATATTACACTCCCTATGATCAGAGACAAATTAACTTATACTATATGTCACTACATAAAAACTTGAAATTTGGATAGTAACCGAGTCGGGCCGATGGTTTTAAAAAACGGTTGAGGCGTGAGCCTTGAGGCGAAATGCTAAAGAAACAATTCTGAGGCACGCCTCAGAAGGTTTATACTGTATGTGCGCCTCAGAGGGGCTGAGGCGCTAAAAAGGCCGCGCCCAAGGGGTTTTTGATATTTTTGACTTTTTGTGCCAATTTCAAGCAATTTATGTCTTTTTTTATGTGTGCTTCTAATGACTTTGATGAATTTGACAACGAAAGTAGTTAGTATTATTATTTTTATAAGAAATATAATTTATATATAAATAAAAAATATATGTATTAAAATTTGGGTTTTATATATACTAAAATTTGTGTTTTAATTTAAACGGGCCGACTAGCGAGCAAGTTTGCCTTGGCTCAGGCTCAGCTGGGCTCATTTACAGCCGAGTTGATATCAAGCAAGACTCGACCGCGAACTTTTCAAACAGCCCTACTTAAATTACAGGATAAATAAACCAACTACGGACACTCACCGATACAAATCACATTGAAGAGAACCTGAAGATCCCGGACTAGCAACACCACCAGCCGTCTCAACCAAGCTCAAAACACTACCTTGTCCCTCGCTTCCCACCCCAATCTCCAAACACTTTTTCAACAAAACCAACACCTCCTCATCCCCAACAAGTGCCCCTTCTCTCTCACTAGCCAAATGCGGCGAAATCGCCTCGTTCCACGCGTAAATCGTCTTACAAATCAACTCACTCCCCACCCCCTCCCCAACCTTCCTCTCTTCACAAAACCCAAATTCCCCAAATCCATTCCTACTATCACTAAAATTATCACCAATTTTCACTTTTGCAGCGGGAATTGAGACATTTAGGGTTTGGTTCGAAGCTGTTAGGGTAAAATTAGGGTTTCTACGGTGGAGAATTTGGGGAATTTTACGGTAAACGAAGGCGGCGTCGGAATCGAGAGGGTAACCGGTTTGGAGTGGTTTTATATAGACTAGTGTTGACGGTGGTGATGCGACGGAGGCGGCGGCGATGCCAGCGGAAACTAGGGTTTTGCCGAGACCGGTGTTGGCAGACCAGATGGTGTAGATAGGGTGGGAGAGAGTGTGGGAGAGTGTTGAGAGGTGGCGGTGGTGGTGGCGGCGGCGGAGGAAGTGGCGGGAGAGAGTGAAGAGGAGAGGGGGGTGGAACATTGTTGGCGTGGTAGGTTAACGGCTATGAATTTGAAACTGTATTTTGGGCCTTTTATTATCTTCCGGTATTGAGAATTAAAAACTAGGGATGAGCACGGTATCTGTTCGGTACCAAACCGATATCAGTATCAGTATTGAATACACCGGTTCGGTACCGGTATCGAATACACCGATTCGATACCGGTACTTACCTGTGTTTTGCCCGTAAATACCGGTACCGAAAAAACAGGGAAAATAGAAACCGGTACCGGTATCGAATACGGTTCGATACCGGTACCCGGTACCAAATAGTCACCCCATTTAAAACATTAAAGTTGGATACCGGTATCAATCCTTAAAAACATTAAAATTGGGTATTGATATAAAAAATATTTTGTATAGTACGGTACAGTATTTAAAGGTAAAAATCGGTAAAATATTAGTGTTGTATCATACCGAAAATACCAATTGGTACCGAAATTTTTTTGATACGCAAATGTACCGGTAGTTCTCGATACAAATACCGAAATGTTCATTCCTACTTTTTTATAATGTGTTAATTTATTTTTTAATTCTTTTTTATTTTAATTAAGAAAAATAAATAAAATATTATCGGCTGGGTTTATTAATACTTTAATAATAGTGGTATATTCATTATTCAATACTAGCCGGAACCCGCGCGATGCGGCGGTAACAATTTAAAACGCGGTTTACAATAGGATGCTCGTTTACCGTTATTTTATCAGTCGTCTCGTGATATATTGTATAGTAGTTATGTTAGTTTTTTTATTCGTGACATGTTGGTACTCGTTTTTCTATTAGTTTATCAATTGTTTGGTGATATACTTTTGTTAATTTTTTAGTTGTAGCTCGACATTGATCTATCTATGCCTTGGATGTTTTTGGAATTTTTGAAGTGAATACGAAGAAAATTTAAGGTTCTTAGATACGTTTAGCTAATCTAATTTAAAAGAACATAAGGAACAAACATCAAAGAACATACTAAATAAGAAAGATTTTAGTATCCAGGTTTGCTACATTAAAAAAACTATTAAACTAAAAGCTTTAATAGATTAAAAAAATTGTGCTCCAGAAATCATTCTCAATTTAAGAACTTGTATCTTGAAAACATTTGCTGAAAAAACTCTATATGGTCTTTTTGACAAAAAAAAAAGTTGGTTCCATACAAATATATAAATATCACCGATTCATAAAGAAGACTTCGATGGCACGCATATGATAACTCATGCTTTCCAACTAAATTACGTTTTTGACCCCTGTGGTTATATCACTTTTACTATTTTAGCCAAAAAACGTTTTTTTTATTATCTGAGCCCCCAACGTCCTTTTATTTAACTATTTTGGCCCCTGCTTCTAACTCTATCCATTTTAATAGTTAAAAAGCTGTCACGTGCCCCTCACATGAGGGGTGGTGTGCGTTAGGTGTAATATATTTTATTGATATTTTAAGCCCATTTTACATATTAATCAAGTTTTAAATTTATAAAACACAATATTCTACTAACACTAAACACACACTTGGGCAAGTGCACCCATCGTGAGCGTAATATAGCGTTGGTAAGATACCGAGGTCGTCCAAGGACACAAAAGCTTTTAGTACCGATTTATCCTCAACGTCTAATCAATATAAATTTTTTTGAGAAAATGTTTTTAAACATGAAAATAAAAACTAAAAATGCATAAAATGAAATAAAAACAGACAGACAAGATAAATCACTTGGATCCGACTCGCCTTTTAAGTACCCTTTGATGATTTTTGCACTCTCGAACTTTTTAAGAGATTATCTTAATTATAATAGTAGGCCCCTCTTTTGAAGGTAACGTTACCCTCAACCCAGTGACTTGAGTCAGCAAGGATACAATCCCAAAGGGTCGGAATATTGAAAGATAATTAATTAAGTTATTAATTCAAAAAATGGTAGGCCCCTTTTTTGAAGTTGACGTTACCCTCGGCTTAGTGGTTTGAGTCAGCAGGGATACAATCCCAAGTAGCCGGTTTAGTGTGTTAATAGTAGTTTACATATGAGGGGATCAAGCCATTCGCACCCTCGTCATCCATACCAGTGGGCACGCCCCCGTGTCCAGCGGACACGCCCCCGTGGCCAGCCCTCTTCATTAAATGTGTTTGTCAGCTGATGGCTCCACACGACCCGTGTTCAGCTGGCACGACCCCGTGGGCAGAAGCGTATCTGTACAACCAAGATTTTGCAAAATTCTGCGTATCTTAACGTTGATCACGCCCCGTGCTGAGCTGGGCACGCCCTCGTGGTGGGCGTAGAAGCTTCCACAGCTTTGTCTTTTCTGCAGGTGGCTGACCACACCCCGGTGTCTAGTGGCACGGCCCGTGATCAGTCTTCTGTTTCTTATTTTTGCCTTTGGGGATGCTACCGAGGGGTTGGGCGTGTCACGTTTATTCCTTTTCTTTGTATTTATGTTGGTTTTGGCTGCGTATTTGTTCATTTTGCTTGTTTAAGCTCATTTGGTCCTGTAAATTCAAAAGGAAGACAAAAACACGTTTTTTTCCAACATTAGTACTAAAAAAGGGTTAGTTTTATGCCTCATTTGATGTAATTTATATGTTACATTTTGCACACATCAAATACCCCCACACTTGAATCTTTGCTTGTCCTCAAGCAAAACTCTTTAATATGTGGCTTACACACCCAAACGGAATAGGTAGAAGAGAAGTTTTTGGACTTATCTTGAGTGTCGAGAATCCAAGATCTTTATTGGGTTTTATTTTTATTTATTTACAATCCTATTTGTTATGATTTATTAGAACACTTTATAAGAAAAATTACTTATTTGGGCACAACATGCCTCTTTAAAATTTCATTTATATGCAAGTTCACACATCTCACGGGGGATCACTCAACACTCGGCCGAAGATGTATTTTTGTGAAACGCTCGAGACCGGCATGGAACTTATTTCTACCATATGCTTGCCAAGCAATCAAACTTCCTCCTTTTTAACTATAAACCTTCGTAAATATCAAGAGGACTTTGGGAAAAAGGGTTAGGCTTGGGCTAAGGGTAGGTGGTTTTGGTTAGTGGTTAGTGGTTAGTGAAAAATTGCTAAAAGCGTAAAAAGTGTCGGTCGTCGTAAAACTTTTTGTTTTTGTGACTTTTATTCAAACTAAGTATATTCAAACAAAGTTTGTTTGAGGAACTTGTTTGTTTATTACAACACTTTCATTTTTTTTATAAGAGACGTCACAAGATAACCAAGCTTTTTACTAAAACAAAGGGTTTGAAAAGAAAAAGGGTTTTGGTGGTGAAATGGTGTTTGTTTTGTGGTTTTGAAATAAAAAGGTTTAGGCTCAAAAGGGGTTAACTAGGGGGATTTTTTTTTGGTAGGTGATAAAAGGATTGAAAAATAATGGTGTTGAAAGGAAAATGGGTTAGTCCTAATGCCTCCATCATTTACTTACTTGGGTTTAAGTTGGTAAGGACCGGAAATGTATTGTCGTGGCAAGTTCTAGAGTCGTAAGAACCAAGCGGCTATTCACACAAGAAACGAAAAATAAGTATTTAATTTAAAGATATATGCTTGTATGCTCAATAAAGGCTCAAAACTCACTTGTTGTACGAATGGGTTTATAATGTGATCAAGTATATATAATCAAATTTTAACTAGAATTGTCATGCCTTTTCAAAATTTTCTTATTTGGTTTTTTTTTATCACGACGCTATCGGTTGTAAATTCATAAAAATATAACATTTTTAGAACTTGTTATTCCCAAATTAAACCAAGACAAGTAAAAAAATGAAAATTTTCGAATTTTTTTTGGGGTGATTAGCGGTTCCAATAGAGTTTTGTGTAAGGCTTGTTATTAGGACTTGCAAAATTAAAGGTTTTAGCATCCCCCCACTTAAATTACACATTGTCCTCAATGTGTCTCAAAAATAAGTTTTTAGGTTGATTTAATGTGGAAAAATGTGTTGGAAAACAAAATTCTATGTTACTCAGCGTCTGGCCACGACCCCGTGTTGGTCCGGCACGACCCGGTGGTCAGATTGCCAATAACAGAATGTAACAGAAGGCTGGACACGGGGCGTGTTCAGCGAGCACGGCCCCGTGTCTAGTTACCTGAACTGGGAAAATTTCTGCAGAGCCTGGGCACGGGGCGTGTTGGGCTGAGCACGGCCCCGTGCTGAACTTGCTGTAATGCTGGAAAATTGTCGGTATGCTCTGTTTTCGTGCATGGGGTGTGGTTTTAACGTTCCCTTGGTAACCTCCACCGCTTTTGTGTTTCATTCATTACAACATCATCCAAACACCATTCAATAATTTAAACCATCAATCATTAAAAAGTGCCAAGTACATAGATCCTAAAAATTAAAAAGTACAAACTAAAAAGTAAGATAGATAAGTAGGTCCTAGAATGCAAGAAATTTTAAACCACAAAGAAGTTCTATCCTAGATGATTTTATAATAAGAGTAACAAAATCCCAAAAAATGAATCTTTCGGTTGAATAAGGCTTTTAGAACTTCTTCCCGGAGAGTGCTCCCCACATATCGTTGAGCCATTCCTCCATCTCCCGAGGGAGAAGGAAGACGGGCTCATTATCCGCTTCATGTGGAGGAGGTGCGACCTCAACCGGAACCTCTTGTAAGGCGTCTAGAGGAGGCTCCGGGGGAATGTCGTCCCAACCGGTGGGATTAACAACTTCTTGTGCCAAATTCCAATCTTCTTGTGGGAAGATTGGTTCCATAGGTGGCATCGCAAGAATATTCAACCTTTGTTGCAAAAGGTTGATCTCTTGGAAACTACTCTCTAGCCCCACCGTTAGATAGTTGATACGGTCAATTAGAACCTCTTCCACGGATGTCATCTCATCGAGTGCTTCTCTTAGCGCCATTACGTAACGCACAAGGGTTGCTTCTATCGATGGCCTCCTTTCTCTGCGACTGTTTCTCGAGTGAGCAGAAGATGTTCCGCTGTTCTGGCTCGACATTCTAAGAAAACAAGTCGAAAAGTTATAAATAATGAAACAGTAACTCCGGCCACGACCCCGTGTTCTTTGGGCATGGCCCGTGGCCACCATTCTGCAGATTTTTGAAACAAGAAATCTTAGTGCTTTAAATTATTTTTCTAACTTTTGAGACACTTCTGAGCATAAATAACTTAAAACAGTGTTATAATGCTTATTTTTAATAAGATTCATTGGTTAAAAACCTAGCAAATATCACAATAAAGCTTGAAATCATTAAAGTTTCAAGCTTTAATGGAGGGTTGAGGAGTTTTTTTGAAAAAGAAGTCAAGAGACAAAAGTGGTAAAGACAAGATGGTTGTTGAGAACCTTCTTTGAAATATACCTTGTTAGGTATATATGAAGATGCCACCAGATCTTGGTCTTTGGAGTGGGTCTAAATGTGCAGGAATCTGATGTCTATCGTTAAGGACATGCAAAAACCAACTAAACTATGTAGATAGGATAAGTCGGGTATCGAACCAGAGGAGGATTGTGGAAAGTGTGTAATGTTAAGTATTTATTAACAACTATAAAAAAATAAACTGATGATTGTTTGATTTGTGGATTAACTAAAAATTACAAACTAAATGTGAGATTTAAATCAATAGAAAGAACAATGGTTCCTCCAGATTTCAGGTTTTATAGCTAGATTCAATTATGTGTTTAATCGAAACACTCACATAGACATAAGTGTTTAACCTAATTCATCAATTGTGATAACCAACGACTAAGTACTCCGGTCAATACATAACGGGAGGTTATCGAATGATTATCAGTTACAATTACCAACCCTAATCCCATAGCAAATATATCCCAATTACTAGAACTCTCGGGAACTGAATGATCAAAGATTAAAGTTAAATAAAATGCAACCGGTTACAATTGATTAATCAAATCAAAGGTGAAAAGCATCGAATGCTTAGATCACCGAGTTATACGATTGTCACAAACACATAAAATCAATTAACTTACAAAAACCCTCCATCAAGAGGAAACCACTAAAGAGACTAGCCGCTCATATGGGTTGACTGATCTTCGTAGGCATGAACCATGGTTGAAAACCCTCTATGCGACGGCTGTTTCCTCCTCTCCTGTTGATCTCGTTGTTGTTGACTTCTAATCCCTTAAGAAGTCCGCCGCCCAAAAACAAGTCCACATAATATCTCTCGGCCCACTCCAATAAAGTTTTCTCCTCTTGTTCACGTGTGATGTTGGCCCAATCAGAATAATCCACAAGTCTCCTCATAGGCCCATGTCAGCCGCCAAATCCAAGACCACCCACTATCAATGTTGATATTTGTGTTGTTGACTTTCGATCACCTTTTCTTGTCTGCGTGTGATATATGATGATGATTATTGAATTGTTGACTTTCGTGAACAAAGCCTCTCACCAAGGTTGCATGAGATGATGATAATATCATATAATGATGATGATGTGATTTCTCTTCATTGATGTTGATGCCACCACATTCACGTGATTTCTAAAATGTTGTGATGTGATATTTGTGAAAACCAAAACAACCTCCCACCAAGTCACGTGTATTAGGTTTTTTTATCCATCTTTAATTCTTTTCCCCACAAATAAATCATGTGCACAGCCCAAAGAGAACCGTAGCTTACGTTTTTGAACCGTAAGATACGGTCTACGGCTTCTGTTTCTTTTTTATCTTTCATATCCTAGGTGAACACGTGAATCATGCAGCCATCATACACCAAATATATGACTTTCATCAATTTCCGATTTCACCCCCCTAACTTCATAACTCTTCGTTCCTTCAACATTTCAGCCACAATCAACTTCCATTTAATCATTGCAAGGCCCTCGAACTTTGTTATATCACATTTCTTGAATCTCTGAACTCTAACTTGACCCGAATCGACGCACGATTAGCATGAATCACTTTGTTCATCATCCTTAAACGCTCTAACTTTGCAAGTTTAAGTGATTTACCTGTAAAACCACGAACACTCGTAGTTAACATATTCAAGGCACATTATTACTTAAAATATAAGAAAACACATATTATAACACACATTAGCACACCGGTTTCACACACTCCATCACATCCCCACACTTAACCTTGATTGTCCTCAAGCAACCATTACAAGCATTACTCACCTAATTAACAAATCACCATTAAATCCCTTACCGAATTAGCAATTTAAGGTCCCAAGTCATACCCGTCCCATAGACTGACACAATCGAGATTGACGATCTGACAGATAAATAATACGCATTTAAAACAGCTTAAGACTTGCCTAACTAAAACTAACATGCTTATATTACTACACACATGCCACACGCCCCTCACAATGATCACTCCTCTCGGTTTAATCAAGACTAGCGTGTAATGTGCTAGTATATGTTTCGCTCAAAACCAAATATGCTACTTTGTAGTCATAAGCTTGTATAGCAATCATACCTCCACTGTATCAAATAACGTAAGCACGTATCAAAAGGACTTTTGGGTTTTGGGTTAAGGGTAAAGGTAGGGAAATATTTTTGGCTTTTTTTCTGTTTATATGGCGAACACAAACGAACATACCAAACCATGACAACTTTATTCACAATAACTACTAACACTTTGGGTGATTTTCACTAACACGAACATAATAATAATTTTTATTTTTGTTTTTCTTTTTTTTCTCTCTTTTTTCTTTTTTTTTTCTTTCTTCTCATTTCATTTTTTTTCTTTTTTTTATAACATACTAACACAGATGTCATTCATGGTTGGAAATCAAACGGGTCAAACGAGGTGTAACAAACGAAAGGTGAAAGGCTCAACATGGTTAACTAAGGTGGGTGGATAAACAATCAACAAATAACACAATGGAAGGGATCCTAATGCCTTTATCATCTATGTGCGTACGCTAAACCACAGTCTCGGCACGTATCAAACCACACAAGTTCTAACAAAAAGCAACATATGGCCTACACTCAACAATTGAACATTTATTGCAATTCAACTAACAATCTAGTAGGCTCAAATCTCTCACCGAATAAAAGGAATATAGGTTGCCGACACGTAGCATGTGTAATTCCTAAAGCTTGTTACCCCTAGTTAGGCATCTCTTCTCAACTATTTTCTAAACTTGTCAGAAATACTCTCATGAAACTTAAAGGGACAACCATGACTAGGGATCTAAGTTAGTTTAATATCAGTAGGAACCCTTTAGCGATTGAAAATGTTGGTTTTCATGTAGTTCAAGCATACTTGAGAAACAAAAAATTTTCAAAATTTTTCAATTTTTAGCACAATTTCAACCCTTTCAAGCATTTAGCATCAACAATCTTACCAACCCTCTCTCGAGTTACCACATCCCCACACTTGGGATACATTGTCCCCAATGTATGGTGCAATTTATACTCTAAACTCGAGAGATACCACCCGCAAACCATGAACGGCTAATAACTAATTGACTCGACTCACAAACAAAAACCACTCCTAACACAAAAATTTCACACCACCAAATACACGAAAACAAATAAAACACAAGATAGATAGACACATGCACCTGATCAGAAAACAAGTAAGTGTCTGTGGCGGTGTAACTGCTGCGGTCTAACCGGAACATACGCCCCTCATAGATTCTTTGAGATCTCGCCAGGGATGTTGCCTAACATCCCCACACTTGATTCATTGCATCCGTGAAGATGGAACTTAGAAACCTGTCAAAACACAAACACACCAAAACGAAACGAAACGAAACGAAACCAAAATACAATACAATACTCTACATCCTCGAGCTGCCTCCCGAGAGCGCTAAGTTTAAAGGTCTTCAGCCAGACCGTACCTGATATGCGCTACGATGGTCTTAATGCACACTTACCCAAAACATTTCCAACGAATGCCTGGAAATTTACATGCCATCTCCATAAGCTTGTCAGTATAATTGGCATGTTTAGAAAGCATATGCGGGTTTCGCTGATCCACTTCACGAGATATACACCGATGTCTTGTAGCTTCACCCTTCTCATCTTCTTCCTTGAACCTTCTTCCCCACACTTATTAATTTGAATGATTGATATGGGGAGAGGTTCGGTACACACATTCATCTCATCAGACTGCTCTGCCTCCTCATCCTCACACACCATCTGATCTACCAGTGACTCTTCATCAGATAAAGGTTTCATTGGTGTGGTATTATCCTCCACAACCTCCTCCTCCTCCATGTGAGAATAATCTCTAATATTAACAGGTAATGGTGAGAGACGCTCTTCTATTTCTATCTTTATTTTTAACTTTTGACACTTGGAAACTAGGCAGCTGATTCGATCTTCATCGGAAAGGTTGGGTGCTAATAAATACTGCTCGAGTTTGGACAAACTCGCTTCCAACATAGCAAGCTTTTTCTCCTCCTCGGTCTGATAAGCATACACACCCTCGGGCTTAGAATATTTCTCGGGATGATACTGTCGGTATCCCTGATACGGTGTTGAGATGTACGCATCCATCATTTTTTTATTCCAATACTCTGGATTTTCCAAATATACCGCGCACTCATCTTCATAAACAGAAGTATGATTACGACCGCAACAGAAACATTGTCCATCCATCCTTGGTTCATAATAAGCATCCTCGTCCCGATCCCATCCGTCAGAGTAATAACCATCCTCCACTGTTGTACCAGAATCATAGAAATATAGTGGAGGGGAAGGATTATCATAGCAAGGCATCGGTGGTTCTTCCAATTTCGCTCTTTCCCGTCTAAATCGGGCCTCGCGGCAACCGATACACGGGTGAAGTGGTTTCCCGCACAAAATGCATGTAGAAGAGCCGCAAAATATAGTAAGATCTGTCATCCTGCACAAACACAGCTCAACTACCCATGTAAATCACGAACAAATAAAATAACAAAATAAAAACAAAAATTCTTTTAGGGTTTTTTTTTTTTTTTTTTAACTAAAACTTAACACTAAACACTTTGCGCATGCCTCCCCGGCAACGGCGCCATTTTGATGTCTGTCGTTAAGGACATGCAAAAACCAACTAAACTATGTAGATAGGATAAGTCGGGTATCGAACCAGAGGAGGATTGTGGAAAGTGTGTAATGTTAAGTATTTATTAACAACTATAAAAAAATAAACTGATGATTGTTTGATTTGTGGATTAACTAAAAATTACAAACTAAATGTGAGATTTAAATCAATAGAAAGAACAATGGTTCCTCCAGATTTCAGGTTTTATAGCTAGATTCAATTATGTGTTTAATCGAAACACTCACATAGACATAAGTGTTTAACCTAATTCATCAATTGTGATAACCAACGACTAAGTACTCTGGTCAATACATAACGGGAGGTTATCGAATGATTATCAGTTACAATTACCAACCCTAATCCCATAGCAAATATATCCCAATTACTAGAACTCTCGGGAACTGAATGATCAAAGATTAAAGTTAAATAAAATGCAACCGGTTACAATTGATTAATCAAATCAAAGGTGAAAAGCATCGAATGCTTAGATCACCGAGTTATACGATTGTCACAAACACATAAAATCAATTAACTTACAAAAACCCTCCATCAAGAGGAAACCACTAAAGAGACTAGCCGCTCATATGGGTTGACTGATCTTCGTAGGCATGAACCATGGTTGAAAACCCTCTATGCGACGGCTGTTTCCTCCTCTCCTGTTGATCTCGTTGTTGTTGACTTCTAATCCCTTAAGAAGTCCGCCGCCCAAAAACAAGTCCACATAATATCTCTCGGCCCACTCCAATAAAGTTTTCTCCTCTTGTTCACGTGTGATGTTGGCCCAATCAGAATAATCCACAAGTCTCCTCATAGGCCCATGTCAGCCGCCAAATCCAAGACCACCCACTATCAATGTTGATATTTGTGCTGTTGACTTTCGATCACCTTTTCTTGTCTGCGTGTGATATATGATGATGATTATTGAATTGTTGACTTTCGTGAACAAAGCCTCTCACCAAGGTTGCATGAGATGATGATAATATCATATAATGATGATGATGTGATTTCTCTTCATTGATGTTGATGCCACCACATTCACGTGATTTCTAAAATGTTGTGATGTGATATTTGTGAAAACCAAAATAACCTCCCACCAAGTCACGTGTATTAGGTTTTTTTATCCATCTTTAATTCTTTTCCCCATAAATAAATCATGTGCACAGCCCAAAGAGAACCGTAGCTTACGTTTTTGAACCGTAAGATACGGTCTACGGCTTCTGTTTCTTTTTTATCTTTCATATCCTAGGTGAACACGTGAATCATGCAGCCATCATACACCAAATATATGACTTTCATCAATTTCCGATTTCACCCCCCTAACTTCATAACTCTTCGTTCCTTCAACATTTCAGCCACAATCAACTTCCATTTAATCATTGCAAGGCCCTCGAACTTTGTTATATCACATTTCTTGAATCTCTGAACTCTAACTTGACCCGAATCGACGCACGATTAGCATGAATCACTTTGTTCATCATCCTTAAACGCTCTAACTTTGCAAGTTTAAGTGATTTACCTGTAAAACCACGAACACTCGTAGTTAACATATTCAAGGCACATTATTACTTAAAATATAAGAAAACACATATTATAACACACATTAGCACACCGGTTTCACACACTCCATCAGAATCATACTGATTTTATAGAAAACGACAGCACGCTGACCACGGCCCCGTGTCGGCTGGGCACGGCCCCGTGGTCAGTCATGACTCTGACACATTTTGTCCGTATTCTGGATATGGGGCGTGCTAGCCTGGACACGACCCCGTGGTCAAATTTTAGGTAGGCACAGGGCGTGTTGACCTGGACACGTCCCCGTGGCTAGAGGGTTTTATGAAGTTTTGTCTTATTTTGAGGAATTCATCCGGATCGGGCGGTTCCTTACTGGAGGGAACAACACCGAAATGCCTAAGGTACCTTAATTGCTCTTGATTTAAACAAGAACGCAAGAGGTTATTGGAAAGGGTAAAACCTAAGCTAAATACCGGTGGGCGAAACCAACCTTTATTCCCCTTATTCGGGCTCTCGTTAAAGAAGGTGTCTGTCGAATCGCTCAGATCTATGATCGCATCGGCGGAGACCGATGGAGAGTCCTTCACTGCACAACCGACACAGGGACGACTATCGCTCATATCCTTACAAGAGTTAGAGGTGCTTTTAATATTCGGAGAATCCGAATGTGACCCCAATAATTCTCCTTGATTATTGTCTTGTAATGAACAACTTGTTTCCATCTCAAGCTCTTTTAATATTCGGAGAATTAATTCTTCGAGTTGACATAATTCTTCGGAAATTATGTCATCTAAAAGAAATAGTTGAGGGCATTCGGGGGAGAGATAGGGATCGTTTTTACTTTCGCCCATCTTAAGGTTACAAGGAAACGATGAGCCTAAATAGTGGGGAGTGTAATTTAGAAAATAACATTCTAAATATTTATGAGATCCACCACATATTTGACACCATTCACCATAAGAGGAGCGAAAGTAAAAATAATCAATATCACTCATAGTTTTGTCAGAAATTACCAACCTTCAGGATCTTACGGTTCTGTTTTCAACAGCTGAAGGGCGGGTACGGGGGCGTGTTCAGTGGGCACGACCCCATGCTCAGCTACTTTCTGACTTAAAACAGGATTGCCAGTAACAAAGATTCGGCATGGGGGCGTGTTCAGTGGGCACAACCCCGTGCTGAAGTCTGCAGAAACTGAAAAATTAAGAAAAAAAATCCTAAAAAATAGAAAAATAAGTAAAAATAATTAGGCCATTGATTCCTAACTTTCTTAAAATCCTTGTGTCCCCGGTAATGGCGCCAAAAACTTGGTCTGCGTTAGGTGTAATATGTTTTTATTGATATTTTAAGCCCAATTTACACATTAATCAAGTTTTAAATTTATAAAACACGATATTCTACTAACACTAAACACACACTTGGGCAAGTGCACCCACCGTGAGCGTAGTATAGCGTTGGTAAGGTACCGAGGTCGTCTAAGGACACAAGAGCTTTTAGTACCGGTTTATCCTCAACATCTAATCAATATGAAATTTTATGAGAAAAGGTTTTTAAACATGAAAATAAAAACTAAAAATGCAGAAATAAAAAGAAATAAAAACAGATAGACAAGATGAATCACTTGGATCCAACTCGCCTTTTAAGTACCCTTTGATGATTTTTGCACTTTCGGACTTTTTAAGAGATTATCTTAGTTATAGTAGTAGGCTCCTCTTTTGAAGGTGACGTTACCCTCAACCCAGTGGCTTGAGTCAGCAAGAATACAATCCCAAAGGGTCGGAATATTGAAAGATAATTAATTAAGTTATTAATGCGAAAAGTGGTAGGCCCCTCTTTTGAAGGTGACGTTACCCTCGGCTTAGTGGTTTGAGTCAGCAGGGATATAATCCCAAGTAGCCAGTTTAATGTATTAATCGTAGTTTACATATGAGGGGATCAAGCCATTCGCACCCCCGCCATCCAATACCAGTGGGTATTGAAGGAGGTCCTAGTAAGCTTGACCCAGGTCCTTGCAGGATCTATACACTGAACGAGGCAAGAACCTTACTAAACCATTCTCTTAACCCCCGACCAGGTAGCCAACATATCTCTATATAGACCGTAGAGATATGAATGATGTAAATCTTTTACTTTATATAGACAGTAAAGTAATGCCAAGACATCATGGATAAATGATAAAGAAAATTCACCTTCAACATAAGAAACTAGTTATTAAAGTCATTAATACAAAACAAAGTAAAAAGTACCAAAAAATTAAAAATCAAAAGTAATACATAAAAGGCTTGTCTTCACCAAGTGTTGTAAGAGGCTTAGCCAAACGTGACCTTTGATTGGCAAGAACTCTTACGATCAATCTTGGATCCCAAGACTACTACACATACTCTAAGGTGGACGATGGTGGTGGATGATGGATGATGGTGGTGGATGTGGGTGTTGTAGTGGTGGCAAAGTGGGAGAGTAGTGGTTTGCCAAGGGATGCCTTTGAAGTGAGCCAAGCCCCCTATTTATAGCCTGAACAGAACCCCGGCCACGGCCCCGTATCCAGCCCTTTCTCTTCCTTCATTAAATGTGTTTGTCAGCAGATGGCTCCACACGGCCCGTGTTCAGCGGTCACGGCCCCGTGGGCAGAAGCGTATCTGTAATACCAAGATTTTGCAAGATTCTGCGTATCTTAGCGTTGACCATGCTCCGTGCTGAGCTGGGCACGCCCCGTAGTGGGTGTAGAAGCTTTCACAACTTTGTCTTTTCTGCAGGTGGCTGACCACGCCCCTGTGTCCAGTGGGCACGGCCCGTGGCCAGTCTTCTGTTTCTTGTTTTTGCCTTTGGGGATGCTACCGAGGGGTCGGGCATGTCACGTTTATTCCTTTTCTTTGTATTTATGTTGGTTTTGGCTGCATATTTGTTCCTTTTGCTTGTTTAAGCTCATTTGGTCCTGTAAATTCAAAAGGAAGACAAAACACGCTTTTCCAACATTAGTACTAAAAAAGGGTTAGTTTTATGTGACATCTGTGCTTGTGTAATCATTGTACAAACTCCGAACAATTCAAATATCAATAAAAAATGTGTTTTGGATTCCAATAATTGTTTATTTATGTTTGACATTTTGCACATTTTGATTTTTGATCGATTTTAAACTCTGTATCGCTTTCTGGAAAGTTATACGCAAACTGATGCGTAAACGCAATCAGTTTCACGCGACAAACACTCCAGGATAGTGACATGATATTAACATACATTAAATAACCTTTACATAACTTATAAATAAGTTTTAAAGGGTTTGGTATGGCAAAAACAAGTTTATTCGCTCACAGGGACTATTTGCGTCAAACTGCAAAAGTCTGTCGTTTCGTATGGCAACGTACATTCCGGAACATGATCATAAGCTAAACATACCATAAATAACCTTAACATAGCTTAGAAATAAGCTTTGAGGGGTTCGGTGTGCAAAAAAATGCGCTTATTTGATCACATGGACTAAAAGCGTCAAAAACTTCGTAAGTTTGCATTTACGCGCATATCTTACGTTCTGACCACATCCAGACATCCAAAAATTTTTGTAATCATTAAAATATTTTATTTTAGTGATGGGAATGCAAAAATACCATTCGTCGCTTAATTTGGATCGTTTTCGCGTCCGTTTGAGTTTCGTCGTAATTAACCAAATAACACGATTGTATGAGCAAACGAACCGACATCCGTGATATTTCCAAGAATATTTCTAGTCCCCTATGCTTTAACATCCTTGTAAAGCCTTAAAATTGGGTTAACGGTGCTTAAACGCGTCGAAAAACAAGTTTAGAGGCTGTAGGGACCATTTCTGACATTTCTGAGATTTTGGCCTCTGGCGGGGTGCGAGAGACATGGCCTATAGTCTGTCGCGAGGCGCCAGAGACATCAGAGTCAGCAAATAGCTGGTTATCAGCTACCAGCTTGTTTCTTAGGGACTTTTATGCAATTTTCTTTGTGGGGGCATCAAGTTAACACCTTTCCAAGTAATTTTAGCTGGCCATAACACTTGTATGGTCAAGATTCAATGCTTGGGGACTACACAAACACATGTAATGATCTCATAACACCTCCACAACTATAAATACCCTTCCATTTCACTTTGTTCATTGTTCATTTCCATCTTTTGGACTCTAAGTGGAGGCAACCATCATTGGAAGCCACCTACCTGAGTTCTAGTTCATATTTTCCAGCCTTTAAACACCTTGTAAGTGTTCTTTCATGGCTTAGTCTTTATTTTCAGCCATATAAAGCTGAAAGTTAAACAAGTTTGACTTTCGGTTTTGACCATCAATTGGTCAAATCAAAGTTCAATTGAACTTTGCAACGTGATTGTAATCACGATGGTTATAATCCTTAGCGGTTATACCTACTGATTACCACGTTAACTAGGCGTAGTGACGAGTCAAAGTTTCGGTCAAAATGCATATTTATGCGCATTTTGCGACGGAACTATTTTCGGGTATCAAAACCCTTTGTTTTGATACCAAATCAGTTTTCTAACTTAGTTAAACATGTTTTAACATGTTTAACTCGTCACTACTAGTTTTAGTGCTTGTTTAGGGTCGTATGTCAAGCGGTCTCGACAACCGCTTAGACTTTTGAACCCGACCTGTTTGGTCGATCATTAGGATCCGACCAAACATATTTAGTGATCATAGTTGTATAGGGAATAATCTACTGAGGTTATACCTTATGATCACTTAGGTTGGTTAGTTATTCATTAAGTCATTTATATGCCCATTGAAAATGACCAAAATGCCCTTTTTAAGCATAAATTCAAATTTAGCATATGTGATCAAGTTTTTTACATCTAAACTGATTTAGTAACCTTTTTAAACATAATTGGGCATGTAATACTTAACATAGGACATAGATAACCATCCGACCTTAGTTTTACGCAAACAACGCGTTAAAGTAGCCTAAACTACCTTAACGAGTCGAAACAGGTCAAAAGCACTTAGGTTAAGTTTCTAATCAGAATGTTAGGTCTATTAAATCATACCATATGAGTTCCAATACTCATTTGATTTATAGAACCTCATTCTATCCTATCTCCCGATTTAGGATCCGATTATTAACAGTAGTTACCTATATTAGGTGCCGTTTGATTTCCGTGATCCTTGAAGCTTTATTTGGTCTTTATTTCAAGACTAATAAGCAATCCCAAGTGAGTATATATGTTAGTGCACTATGTCTATTGACTTCGTCTTGTATCATGTAATAGGATTATCAGTGCATAAGATGATTTAGCTTGAAAGTGTCACATGTCATTTCAAGGGAAATCATGATTTAGCTTGAAAGTAACATGTGTCATTTCAAGCTAAATCAACACACTATATATAGGTTTCAAGCTAAATCATGATTGAGCTTGAAGAAGACTTTTGCACATTTGACTTTTGGAGAGCTCTAGTTCTAGAGAGAGAAACTAGAGAGAGAAAGTCTCTAAGTGATTCAAGTGATTGTACAATTTCAGATCTTATATAGAATCACGTTTATATTACATCTTGTGTGTTTTGTTCTCGATTGTTCACGGATTCCGCACGTCGAACATTCGATTCGCAATCGTATCGGAGTCAAACCGGTCCTACAAGTGGTATCAGAGCAGGAGCTCGATTGCGTTGATCAAACAACAAGATTCGTACCAGATTACAGTGTTTTCAGATCTGAATTGCATCATTTCTTCTTCATCTACTCATTCTTTCACGTTTTTTACGGTTTCTTGACAAATTGAACGGGATTTAACGGTCCGAATCGGCTGATTTTCTAGTATGTTGTGCGAAAATAGTTGATAAACAATCCTACCAAGTTTCAGATTCAAATTCGTTGTCGTTTAGGAGAATTTCAAGTTTTTCTGTCCGATTTCGTAACATACAGCTTGATTTCGCTTGAACATGATGATTTGGACTTGATTTCGCTTGAGATAACTGATCAGATTTCGCTTGAAACAGTAATATCGGATTTCGCTTGAAAGTTGTTAAGAGCTGATTTCGCTTCAGAACTGATTACTTGGGATTTCGCTTGAACAGAATAGTACTGATTTCGCTTCAAGTAGTTAACAGTTGATTTCGCTTCAAGAGACCAATAGTTGATTTCGCTTGAAAGCTGTTGACTGATTGATTTCGCTTGAAGTTGTTGGTCAAGAGATTTCGCTTGAAGTCTGACTTTGATTCAATTTGGGTTTTCGCTTGAGTTCGCTATTTCGCTTGAAAAGTGAAATTTTGTGTCGAGATTATTTCACGTCAACAGTGTATCAGTCTGTTTCAGGATATTATTGTGTATACTGATTGTTTGTTTGTTTGTTTGTTTGCAGGTGATTCGAGGTGATTTACAAGGCACAAATACCAAGAATTCAAAATGTTTGATGAACTGGAAAACACTAAATTTGAAAGAATAAACAATTGGACTTGTTGTTCTTCTTTTGAGAAAAAGGAGGTTTTAGTTGAAAGATTTGAATATTTCATGTGTCAAAAGGATGAAACGTTGGATGAGTTGGAAATACGGTTTAAAAATTTAATGGACAGTTTGAGAAACAAGAATATTAGAATATCAAATGATGAACAGATATCGAAATTGGCAAATGCATTACCTGCTAAATGGGATAAATTCTTGGTTAAGCTAAAAAGGGAAGATTTTTTTCAAGAACTTTATCCAAAACAGTTTTTTAATGAGGTTAATGGAGAATTTCGTAAAGAATATAAGAAAAAGAAGGAATTTTTGACCGAAATGGAAAAGAATTTACCAAAATTGGAATTGGATGTAATTACTGAAATTGATAATAGAATTCGTGTGTGTCTTGAAACAAAGAGTATTCTTAAATATGATATTAAAAGGAAATGTTATATTGATGAAAGTATGAATCCTTTTGATTTCGTTAAACTCTTTTGTGCAGGAACATATATGATGGAAACAAAGAAAGAAGCTGATGTTGAAAAGATGAATGAAAAGTGCTCAAAATGTGATAAACTTGGAGCAGACAATGCCAAATTCTTGAGTGATGTGGAGAATTTGACATTGGAAAACAAAGCTTTGAAAGATGGGAAGAAAGTTTATGATGAACAGATTCTGGATTTGCGCTTGAACTGCGAAAAATTGAGATCTGAAAATGACAAACTTTTGAAGAATGTTGAGAGTTTGTCATTAGAAAATAAAAATTTTAAACAATTAGAAAATGATTTCAAAAGTCAGATAAAGATTTTAGAAGATGAGAGAGATATTTTTGGTAAAAATAATCTCGAAAAACAATGTGCGATAAATTCTCATCTTGATAAAATCATTCGACTTGAGCATGAAGCCGAAGGTAATAGAAAGAAAATTTCTGATTTAGAAAACAAGTTGAAAAGTTTTGTGACTTCTGCATCATATGTGTGTTCAAAACCAATCAATGTTGTTCCAATAAGTGACAATGTCACAAATTTTGACAAAGTTAAAGTCAAAATTGAAGATTGTGATGAAATATCTGATGATGAAAAAGAAAAGAAAAGAAAAATATTTTTAGATTTACAAGAAAAATTTAAAAATACTGTTTTGCAATCTACTGAAACGGGTGAATGTTCTAAACAAAAACCTGTTAAGAAGAGTGTAGAACAGAAACAAAAAGTTAAAAATTTGAAAAATTCTAAAATTGAAAATAAAAGCTCATCAGATAAATTATCCAATCATTATAAAAAATCACAAAAATTTGTAAATGAAAACTCACAAAGTGTTGGTAATAAGTGGTGCAGGTTTGACCACAGTGCTCAAAAGACAAATCCAGCATTGAAGAGGAGAAATGATTATTACCAAGCCAAACAATGTTATGATTTGAAGGTTTGGACTGACAGAAGTAGATGGTATGATAACAGAGTGTGCTATACCTGTGGTATTAGAGGACACATTGCTGTTAACTGCCAGAATTGGAATTATGAAACAAGAAGATGCTATAACTGCCAGATCAAAGGTCACATTGCTAGAGATTGCTCAAAGAGATCGATGGGAAGATCAAGGGTTGAATCTCAGAGAACGATAAAGAAACCAGTCACTGTCAAGCCCAAAGAACAGAAAGTGGAAGATAAGAAAGTAAAGCTTTCACAGGGACAGAGAGACAGACCGAGGAAAAAGAGGAAGAAGGCGAGAGAGTATTTGGAGAAGATTTTGTCTTCGGGTTCACCGGTTGGTTCGAATAAAAGTTCTGATGAATTGATTCACTCGACGGCAAAGTCAAGCAAATCGAATTCTTCAGATGCAAATCTGAGGACAAACAAGAAGAAAAAGAAAGTTATTGGCGATGAATCTGGCTTATCCAAGTCAGACAAGCCAAGTTCGGGCAATGAATCTGATTCCACAAAATCAGAGGAGCCACAAGTTGAGGTAAAGAAGGAAGAGACAGTTCCATTAATGAATGATGAGAATTTTCCACCATTACGAGCCGCAAACCTAAAATCAAAAGGTGTTGATGCTGGAAAAATGTTTAATAGCAATGTTAAACATATTTTTAGCAAAATGGTTGATGGTAAGGAAAAAGGAGTGAAAGAGTTTTATGAAGAAAAGAGAAATGTTCAAAACACACCCAAGACTGGTCAGGCTTGGGTACATAAATCTGTTGGTTGAATTCCTGACATGCCGGAGCTTCCAGGTTGGTAAGAGTGAAGCAGGTATCGGCATCATTCTTGAGAAATTCACAGCATGGTAACTGTGATATTTCGTCTTACATGTGGTAAATCAGGGACATTAAGTTGTACTTGATTTTCTACAAGTGATAGTGGTGTTTGTCCTAATAATGTTAAATTTTCAAAATGGTTAAAAGAGAACAAGGTTATGTGAAGACCCCGAACCTATAAGTGATGGGTAAACAAACTAATTTTTCCGGAAAAACCATTCTGATTAAAACAAACTTAAGTGTTTTGAAATCATTATGGGAAAATAGTTTGTTGTAAGGGGGAGTTTTGATTGAATACGCCGAAACCCTCACGGCTGAACAAACATGATTACTTTCACCAGATTGAAAAACGGTTTTCAAACTGTAAAAATCAATGTGTTGTATATCATGGGGGTATGTTATATTTTCTGCTAAAAGTGTTATATTTTCTGCAAAATAGAGCATGAGATGCAGAAAATGGATGGCGAGACAAAGCTATCAGTGTTGGTTGTCAAATTTTCTTTAAATGGTTTTGCATTTTAGGGGGAGTAATATTGTTAGAAAATACAAAAACATTGAAAATTTGAAAAAGTCAAAAACATGATAAAATTAAAAATTTTGAGTTTTTGCGTAAAAAGAGGAAATGATAGTACATCAGTAGACGGTTACAGTACGCTAAAGAATTGGAAAGTTTAAATGTGTTAAACGATCTCACCGTGGATGTGTCGGTAGGTTTTTATACATTTAGTAAACTTTTTCGGGATATAAACCTAAATTCAAACTTGCTTATTTTGTGGGGAACACTACTTGGATATATAGGTAACCCCTGAAATCTCGTTTGAAAGGTCTCATAATCTGATATACTAGGTCTTTATACTCAATGATGTCTGGGGTATTATTCCGGGACTTCTGCTGAATGGAAGTTCTGACCTAGTCCTTGGATAATACTTTCTCCAAATGCTTGAAACATAGCATTAAACCCTCAGCATGCTGATGAAACAATAAAATTGATAGTCGCTGCTGTTGTAAGCAAAAAGATCCTCTAAAGGGGACATACCGTAAAGTCGAAGCTGATATCTCTCTGCGTATACGGAAGTATCGACCTGAGATCCCTCGGCCCTCGCATACCTAATTTATGTACAGATATCATTGTAGTATACTCACCTGTAAGACTGATTATTGGGATTCTGGATACGGGAGTATATTCAAGAGGTGGGACACATGAATGAGTTTAAGTTCCTAAAATATCTAATTCGTATCCTGAATCAGTTGAAATTTGTGTGAAAATTTAAGTGGATCAGTATATCGACAATCTAAGTGAATTGTTTAATGCATAATGTGATTTTAAGCTCAACGGTACTTGTGACTTGTCGGTAACTGATATGATCCTCTAACGCATACTCAAACAAAAATATTGTCTGTAAATATGTTTGTACATATTTCGTTATTGTTTTATATTTTCAGAAAATACAAAAAGATTTTGATTCTGCTTTATTTTCGACAATCGATGTCTGAGTGCTGAGTTTCAAAATCTAAGTAAGCTGATTGTGTTTCTGAAAATAAAACAAGTTCATTAAATTGAAACTTGAATTAAAATCAAAAATTTTAAAAACAGTTTGTGATATCTCCAAGGTCATTAGCTTGAACTTGGATGATTAACTGTGAGGGAGTTGGATTCTTTAATACTGCTAAATCTATACTGTTTGTTGATAGGGGGAGTGGATTAGAGAGATTGATTGAAAATTCAAAATGCTGTTACTCATAAATGTTTGAGAAATTGCAGATGATAGTCCAGACTACGATCCCGGAAGCAAAGTCTAAGGGGGAGTCTGAAGACAAGTTTGAAACAAAGAAAAGCTTGTAGATGGAAAGCTAGGTGTCGATCCCAAAGCACGAAAACTTGATGAAAGTGATAGAAGAAGAGAGTGATGGATGCGTACAATGTTACAATCTAAGTGAGGATACAGAATGATCAAGACTGAAGAAGGTGTCCTAACAGAGAATAGTCACTGAAGACTTCGTCAATATCCAAGGGGGAGTCTGTTAGTGCACTATGTCTATTGACTTCGTCTTGTATCATGTAATAGGATTATCAGTGCATAAGATGATTTAGCTTGAAAGTGTCACATGTCATTTCAAGGGAAATCATGATTTAGCTTGAAAGTGTCACATGTCATTTCAAGGGAAATCATGATTTAGCTTGAAAGTAACATGTGTCATTTCAAGCTAAATCAACACACTATATATAGGTTTCAAGCTAAATCATGATTGAGCTTGAAGAAGACTTTTGCACATTTGACTTTTGGAGAGCTCTAGTTCTAGAGAGAGAAACTAGAGAGAGAAAGTCTCTAAGTGATTCAAGTGATTGTACAATTTCAGATCTTATATAGAATCACGTTTATATTACATCTTGTGTGTTTTGTTCTCGATTGTTCACGGATTCCGCACGTCGAACATTCGTTTATATTAAATCTAATAGTGAAGGTTTCCCTTGAAATGGTCATGACATTTTCAAGCTAAACCTCATCACTATAAATAGAGTTCAAGCTAAATCATTTGAAGACTTTTGCACATTTGAGATTTGAAGAGCTCTAGTTCTAGAGAGAGAAACTAGAGAGAGAAAGTCTCTAAGTGAGTCAAGGTTCTTTGTACGTTTTAGATCTATTAATAGAATCACGTTTATATTACGTCTTGTGTGTTTCGGTCGCGTTCGTGTACGGATTCCGCACGTTTTGATATCAAAACCCTTTGTTTTGATACCAAATCAGTTTTCTAACTTAGTTAAACATGTTTTAACATGTTTAACTCGTCACTACTAGTTTTAGTGCTTGTTTAGGGTCATAAGTCAAGCGGTCTCGACAACCGCTTAGACTTTTGAACCCGACCTGTTTGGTCGATCATTAGGATCCGACCAAACATATTTAGTGATCATAGTTGTATAGGGAATAATCTACTGAGGTTATACCTTATGATCACTTAGGTTGGTTAGTTATTCATTAAGTCATTTATATGCCCATTGAAAATGACCAAAATGCCCTTTTTAAGCATAAATTCAAATTTAGCATATGTGATCAAGTTTTTTACATCTAAACTGATTTAGTAACCTTTTTAAACATAATTGGGCATGTAATACTTAACATAGGACATAGATAACCATCCGACCTTAGTTTTACGCAAACAACGCGTTAAAGTAGCCTAAACTACCTTAACGAGTCGAAACAGGTCAAAAGCACTTAGGTTAAGTTTCTAATCAGAATGTTAGGTCTATTAAATCATACCATATGAGTTCCAATACTCATTTGATTTATAGAACCTCATTCTATCCTATCTCCCGATTTAGGATCCGATTATTAACAGTAGTTACCTATATTAGGTGCCGTTTGATTTCCGTGATCCTTGAAGCTTTATTTGGTCTTTATTTCAAGACTAATAAGCAATCCAAAGTGAGTATATAGTCCCCTCTTTTACCGCTTTCAAATATTTTGAGGTGATGCGCATGTGCCTACATTGTTACTTTCATGTTTTCATGCTTTTATGACATAAACATGTTATGTTCACCTAGTACACATATAGTACATGATTTCCATTGTGTTTTGCTATGTATGTTTACTTAGCATGCTAGCACATTGATTTCATAAACATTTTTGCTATGTATGTTTACTTAGCATGCTAGCACATTGATTTCATAAACATTTCTACTTTGTATGTTTACTTAGCATACTTAGTACATGGTTTTCACATGACATGCTTACATTGGCTATGACATTTGGTATGTTTAAATGGACAATAATACATTCATTAACACTAATCACGCCACTCGGTAGTATGTAATGGTACCATAGGACTTGACAAATCCCGTTCCCAACTTCCTAGGTTTGTTTGGAAGTAGGGAATGACAGAATCCGAAAACATTTTTGATAAACCTTTTATTCGTTTAAGGGTTTATCCGACAGTCTCAAGGCTTGAATGTATGCGATAAACATTACTACATAAATGTTTGTAATCATAAAGCATGGGTTTCTGCAAAACATAACTTTTGATTTAAACTTAGGTTTATTCAAAGACATTGTTTTGTACATTATACACATGGGATTGAGTAAATACTTTTTATTCACCATACATGACATTTGGTTACACATTGACATTATACATATGGTTTGAGTAAATACTTTTTACTTGCCATACATAGCATTTGATTATACAAGACATGGCTTACATTGGACATATGGACATTGTTTACA
Source organism: Helianthus tuberosus (assembly GCA_030545235.1). NCBI lineage: Eukaryota > Viridiplantae > Streptophyta > Magnoliopsida > Asterales > Asteraceae > Helianthus > Helianthus tuberosus. The sequence goes on along the minus strand of CM060366.1, from coordinate 170,442,228 downwards.
CATAAACATTTTGACATTGGTTTAAACATGACATTTTTGGTGGTTATTGATAAGTGATTTTGTTAGTGCACTATGTCTATTGACTTCGTCTTGTATCATGAAATAGTATGTTTAATGTAATTTAGCTTGAAAGTGGTGATTTTCCTTGAAAATGTTACTTGACAGTTTCAAGCTAAATCTAATAGTGAAGGTTTCCCTTGAACTGAACATATGTTCATTTCAAGCTAAATCTAAGGTTTCGCTTGAAATGGTCATGCCATTTTCAAGCTAAACCTCATCACTATAAATAGAGTTCAAGCTAAATCATTTGAAGACTTTTGCACATTTGAGATTTGAAGAGCTCTAGTTCTAGAGAGAGAAACTAGAGAGAGAAAGTCTCTAAGTGATTCAAGGTTCTTTGTACGTTTCAGATCTATTAATAGAATCACGTTTATATTACGTCTTCTGTGTTTCGGTCGCGTTCGTGTATGGATTCCGCACGTTTCACGTTCGTTTAGCAATCGTTTCGGAGTCAAACCGGTCCTAACAAGTGGTATCAGAGCAGGAGCTCGATTGTGTTGATCAAACAACAAGATTCGTACCTGATTACAGCGTTTTCAGATCTAAATTGCATCATTTCTTCTTCATCTACTCATTCTTTCACGTTTTCTACAGTTTTTCATCAAATTGAACGGGATTTCATGGTCCGAATCGGCTGATATTTTAGTATGTTGTGCGAAAATAGTTGATAAACAATCCTACCAAGTTTCAGATTCAAATTCCTTGTCGTTTAGGAGATTTTCGAGTTTTTGTGTTCGAATCCGTAACTTTCAGCAAGATTTCGCTTGAAATTCAAGCGAAACCCTATCAGTTAGATTTCGCTTGAGTTTTATGATAGATTTCGCTTGAGTATTATGATTGATTTCGCTTGAGTATTATGATTGGGATTTCGCTTGAACAGAATAATGTTTGATTTCGCTTCAAATCATCAGTTTGGGATTTCGCTTGAACAGAATAGTGCTGATTTCGCTTCAAAACTGGTTACTTGGGATTTCGCTTGAAAGTCTGTTTAATCTAGATTTCGCTTGAAAGTTTGATAAATCTAGATTTCGCTTCAAAACTGATTTACTTGGGATTTCGCTTGAAAGTCTGTCAACAGTTGATTGCGCTTCAAGTGGTCAATAGTGATTTCGCTTCAACTGTTCAACAAGTGTTTTCGATTGAATTTTCTATTTCGTTTGAAAAGTGAAATTTCGTGTCGAGATTATTTCACGTCAACTGTGTATCAGTCTGTTTCAGGATATTATTGTGTATACTGATTGTGTTTGTTTGTTTGTCTTTTCAAGGTTTGCATTATGGCTGAGGAATTCTTCAATACGTTTTACAACGCGTTCGCAACCGAATCGTCTGAGGCTACAAATATTACACCAAAAACCATTTCTAAAGTGCTAAATGAGAACATCAAGCATGATAACTTTTATGGAACTCATTCAAAGCCACCAGCTCTTGATAGCATTGAGGATTATACCTGGTGGAAAGAACGCTTTATTAACTGGGCAAAGGCGTATGCTCATGAAAGTTGGTTTTGCTTGGAGTATGGTTATGAAAAACCAAAAGACGAGAAAGGCGATGATCTAGTATTCAAGAAGTTTTCCAAAGAAGATAAAGCTGAATACGGAGCTGAACAGAGAATGATAGCATTGATCCAGTCAGCAATCAGAAATGATATTTTTGCTTTACTAACTCATGACGGGACATCTAAGTCTGTCTGGGAAGCTTTACGTGTTAAAGCTGAAGGGGGTAAACAGATTAAAAAGAACAAAATCGCTTTATTAAAGAAAGAATTTGATCTGTTTGATAACATAAAAGGAGAGTCGGTGAGGCAAATGATTGAGAGATTTTGTCATCTTAAAATTGAATTGGAAAGATTAGAGATAAATAAAACAAGAGAGGAATTGATAGACAAATTGATTGAAGCGTTACCACGAGCAGATCAGTGGCAAACGTTTGTTTTTATCTTAAAAAATGATGCTTCATATGATAATATTGCTCTTGATGCTTTGTTTGAAAAGATTGAAAGTCATGATCTGGAGCTACAAAAGCAAAACAAGATGACTGAATCTTCACATCAACAGAACGTTGGCTTGTACTATAAAAGCAGTGTGCTTTCTGATAAAGGCGTTGGTTCACCAAAAACAACATTTAGTGGTGAAAAGATGAAAGAACCATCAACAACGTCAACAAGTCATCATTCTGGATATCATTCATCTTCAAAGACAAATTCTGATGATTCTGAAGAAATTCTGTGCAACATTGCTCTTAAACTGAAAAATTCTCCTGCAATGAGCATCAATGCAGCAAAGCAGCACATGAGTTTGCTTGCATCTGTTCTGGAATCATATGAAGGTCTAGTAGCTGGAAAAATTGGAAATTCTGAATTGACCAAAGAAGACTACGACCAGATTGATCCGGAAGAGATGGAGCTCATTGACATTCGTTGGTGTTTAGCTAGTTGTATTCGAAGAGCTCAGAGGTATATGGAGATTACCGGGAAACAATCTCTTGGAGGTACGTCAACAAAGCTTGGATTTGACAAATCCAAAGTGACCTGCTTCAAATCCAAGCAAAAGGGTCATTTCAAAAGAGAATGCAGAAACTCTGAAGTTGCTGAAGGAAGTGAACGTCCTTTCAACGATGATTATTATCGAAAGGCGATTTACCATAGAAGCAGAGAAGAACCAAAGTTGATTGAAGATAAGCCGAGAGAAAAATCAAGAGCATATGCAGTAATCTATCCTGATGAAGGATTTGACTGGAGCACAGTTTGTCCAGAAGAAGATCGTTTAGAGAATGTTCGTAAAACAGCTCAAGGGAGAGCTATGACAGAAGAAAGAAAGTTTGTTTTTGTTGCTGAGATTCAAGATGAAAACAAAGACAAAGACACTGCTGAAGTCCATGAAGAAAAAAATGATATCAAAGAGAAAACTCGAGAAGAGATCTTAAGTGAGAAGACTTACAGAGAAAGAAATGTGGTCTACAACAGAATGGATGATATGCAGGAAGAGTATGAGATGGCTGTCGGTAGCTAAAGATGGGATAAAAAGAGAGAATGTTATTATAACAGAGAAGGAGAACCGGTTGTTCCCAAGAAAGACATAATCTTCGATGATGTTCTTCTCAAAGTCCCGTTGAGAGCTGAATACTATAGAAATGTGATGAAAGATGACACATACGTTAAGAGGTATGAAAAAGAGATCAGATATGCCATGTTATCGTGTCTGAGAAAAAGGGATGAGGAGAGGATGAAGAAGAACGTTGAAGAAATGGTGAACAATCTGAAGAAAGATGCTGAAGAGGTTAAAACAGAAACTGTTGAAGTTGAAGCTGTGAAGGAAATAAAAAATGAAGAAGTTGAGAAAGCTGCTACTGAAGAACAGCAGATTGAAGAAGAGGTGAAGAAAGAAGAAAAAGAAGAAAAGAATGAGAATGAGGAAGCTGATAATGCTGGTGATGAAGTCGGTGTTGAAGAAAAGCAGAATGTTGCTGAGCAGACAGAGGTTGCTGAAAACACCGAAGTACCAATCAATGAGGTAAATTCTGATTCTGAAAATTTGAAACTGATTGATCAGTGCAAGAAATGCATGGAACCGTGCAGAGCTTGTACTGAAAAAGATGAGCAATTTAGAACAAGAGATCTTGAGTTCACAAAAATTGAAAAGATTTTCAAAGAAAAATGCAAAGAAATGCTAGAAAAAGAAAAAGTTTTTAAAGAAAATGATGAGAAACGTTCAGAAAAATGTAACAAATTAGAGAAAGAAAATGAAGTTTTGAAAGAAAATGTTTTGAAAATGACAAATGAATGTGAACAAAAAGAAATTGCTTGTCAAGAAATGAAAAAAGAATATGACTCAATGAAATTATCATATCACATTACAAAAGAGTCATATGATAAAATAAAAGATGAAATGAAATATGCTCAATCTAGAATGAATTATATGTCTGAAACAACCAAAGAGCTTAAACGAATGTATGCGATAAAACAAGATGTTGTTAATTCCTATATTGAGGATGTTGCTAAGTTGAAGCGACAGATTGCTGATTTAGAACATGATAACAACAAGTTAAAGAGTTATCACGTGTCGTCATATGTGCTTGAACGAATTTTCAATATAAAACCGGGTGATGGTGAGTCTGAGCAGAATAAGAAAGGCATTGGCTCAGAGTTTCATCAAGTTCCACCACCGGGAAAATTTGCATTTTATGATGAGGAAAAGGTCGAAAAAGCTTTCAACATGGTAGATCAATTGCCAGACAACATTGACATAACCTATTCCAAATCTGATGATTCTAATGATTCAGAGGTGGTAGGTAAAGTCGTTGAAAGTGTGTTGAAAGAAGAGTCAGTTGTTACAGGTAAATCTGAATCACAGGATGAAGATGACGGAAATCTTCATGATGGTTATCTGAAAAACACAAAATCCGAGAAAAGTTTGAATGATGATTCAAAAGGATTGGTTTATACCATGATTGGATCGGACAAATTATTCTTAGATGTTGTATTCCCGATTCAGAATGTGATTTCAGAAAAGGTTGACAAAGTTTTCAAAATGATTGAGATTGAGAAGTCTGAGATTTCAAAGTTTGTCGGTAAGAGTTATAGAGGTTCGTATACCAAACCTGGTTTCAAAAAGAAGAACATGAAGGCTGGGTTGGGTTATAAGAAGAAACAACATCGGAACAAAAATGAGACGCCAAATTTTCAGGCAAAATTGAGTTTTGTTCAAGGAGGCAGTTTAGAAAAAGAAAAAGAACTAAAAATGAGACAGTCTAATGATGAATTCTTTGCTCAAAAGAAAAAGCAACAACCACAGGTCAAAGATGTGTCCATGAGAACATGTTTCAAATGTGATCAAAAAGGACATATTGCACGCAAGTGTTCTAATCTAAAACCTGTGGATGTTGACAAAAAGAAGTTTGATGCTGAGAAACAAAAATCTGAGACTGTGAGACAAAGGTCAACCAAATTTGATTCGAAACAAACTTGGAGGTTCAATACAAATAAGTTTGCTTCAAATCAAAATTGGAAATCAAACCAGAATAGGTTCGATTCAAGACAGACCTGGAATTCTCACACACCCAGATTCAGAACAACACAGAGTTGGAAAACCACAGTTGATATGACAAAACCTCAAGAGTTTTGGAAACCAAGAGTTGTTGTTCAAAATCAAAATGTTCAAAAAGATTCACATTTTTACAAACAAGGAACACCAAAAGGTCAAACATGGAGTCTTAAGAAACATGTTGATTTGGTAAATGATGAGAAAGTTGAAGTTAAAATTGAGAAAGTTTTTGTGAAAAATGACAAAGAATTTCCAGCATTGAATGAAAATTATTGTGTTGAAATGCCTAAGGTTCAAAAGACCTGGGCTAAATTGTTCAAGTAATTGAATAGTGTGTTTATGCAGGTGCTCATGGAATTCAAAGATTGTGAGAATGGAAGTTGGAGCAGCCTGGCACAACAAGGAGAGGAGGCTGTTGGATCCTGTGTTGGTTGAAACAGGAAGTTTATATGTTTTCTGTAAATAAATAAACAATATTTTCAAAAACCCTAAAAATAGAAAAATTTGAAAAACCAAAAATATGTTTGTTTTTAATTTTTGTCAAATATTAAAAAAAAAATACAAAAAAAAAAATATGTGTTGATTGAATATGCCGAAACCCTCACGGCTGAACAAACATGATTACTTTCATCAGATTGAAAAACGGTTTTCAAACTGTTAAGATCAATGGGTTGTAAATCATGGGGGTATGTTAGATTTTCTGCAAATCAGTACACTTTTAGCAGAAAATGGATGGCGAGACAAAGCTATCAGTATTGGTTGTCAAATTTTCTTTAAATGGTTTTACATTTTAGGGGGAGTAATATTGTCAGAAAATACAAAAACATTTGAAAATTTGAAAAAGTAAAAAACATGATAAAATTCAAAAATTGAGTTTTTGCGTAAAAAGAGGAAATGATAGTACATCAGTAGACAGTTACAGTACGCTAAAGAAATGGAAAGTTTAAATGTGTTAAACGATCTCACTGTGGATGTGTCGGTAGGTTTTTATACATTTAGTAAACTTTTTCGGGATATAAACCTAAATTCAAACTTGCTTATTTCGTGGGGAACACTACTTGGATATATAGGTAACCCCTGAAATCTCGTTTGAAAGGTCTCATAATCTGATATACTAGGTCTTTATACTCAATGATGTCTGGGGTATTATTCTGGGACTTCTGCTGAATGGAAGTTCTGACCTAGTCCTTGGATAATACTTTCTGCAATGCTTGAAACATAGCATTAAACCCTCAGCATGCTGATGAAACAATAAAATTGATAGTAGCTGCTGTTGTAAGCAAAAAGATCCTCTAAAGGGGACATTCCGAAAAGTCGAAGCTGATATATCTCTGCGTATACGGAAGTATCGACCTGAGATCCCTCGGCCCTCGCATACCTAATTTATGTACAGATATCATTGTAGTATACTCACCTGTAAGACTGATTATTGGGATTCTGGATACGGGAGTATATTCAAGAGGTGGGACACATGAATAGGTTTAAGTTCCTAAGATACCTAATTCGTATCCTGAATCAGTTGAAGTTTGTATGAAAATTTAAGTGGATCAGTATATCGACAATCTAAGTGAATTGTTTAATGCGTAATGTGATTTTAAGCTCAACGGTACTTGTGATTTGTCGGTAACTGATATGATCCTCTGACGCATACTCAAAACAAAAATATTGTCTGTAAATATGTTTGTACATATTTCTTTACTGCTTTATATTTTCAGAAAATACAAAAAGATTTTGATTTCTGCTTTATTTTCGACAACTGATATCTGAATTGCTGAGTTTCAAAATCTAAGTAAGCTGATTGTGTTTCTGAAAATAAAACAAGTTCATTAAATTGAAACTTGAATTAAAGTCAAAAATTTCAAAAAGAGTTTGTGATATCTCCAAGGTCATTAACTTGAACTTGGATGATTAACTGTGAGGGAGTTGGATTCTTTAACACTGCCAAATCTATGAAGTTTGTTGATAGGGGGAGTGGATTAGAGAATTTGATTGAGAATTCAAAATGCTGTTACTCATAAATGTTTGAGAAATTGCAGAAGATAGTCCAGACTACGATCCTAAAAGCAGAGTCTAAGGGGGGAGTCTGAAGACAAGTTTGAAACAAAGAAAAGCTTGTAGATGGAGAGCTAGGTGTCGATCCCAAAGCACGGAAGCTTGATGAAAGGGAGAGCCTGAAGCTGATAGAAGAAGAGAGTGATGGATGCGTACAATGTTACAACTTGAAAGAGAAGGCAGAATGATCAAGACTGAAGATGTGTCATATTGCAAGAATAGTCACTGAAGACTTCGTCAATATCCAAGGGGGAGTCTGTTAGTGCACTATGTCTATTGACTTCGTCTTGTATCATGAAATAGTATGTTTAATGTAATTTAGCTTGAAAGTGGTGATTTTCCTTGAAAATGTTACTTGACAGTTTCAAGCTAAATCTAATAGTGAAGGTTTCCCTTGAAATGGTCATGACATTTTCAAGCTAAACCTCATCACTATAAATAGAGTTCAAGCTAAATCATTTGAAGACTTTTGCACATTTGAGATTTGAAGAGCTCTAGTTCTAGAGAGAGAAACTAGAGAGAGAAAGTCTCTAAGTGAGTCAAGGTTCTTTGTACGTTTTAGATCTATTAATAGAATCACGTTTATATTACGTCTTGTGTGTTTCGGTCGCGTTCGTGTACGGATTCCGCACGTTTTGATATCAAAACCCTTTGTTTTGATACCAAATCAGTTTTCTAACTTAGTTAAACATGTTTTAACATGTTTAACTCGTCACTACTAGTTTTAGTGCTTGTTTAGGGTCATAAGTCAAGCGGTCTCGACAACCGCTTAGACTTTTGAACCCGACCTGTTTGGTCGATCATTAGGATCCGACCAAACATATTTAGTGATCATAGTTGTATAGGGAATAATCTACTGAGGTTATACCTTATGATCACTTAGGTTGGTTAGTTATTCATTAAGTCATTTATATGCCCATTGAAAATGACCAAAATGCCCTTTTTAAGCATAAATTCAAATTTAGCATATGTGATCAAGTTTTTTACATCTAAACTGATTTAGTAACCTTTTTAAACATAATTGGGCATGTAATACTTAACATAGGACATAGATAACCATCCGACCTTAGTTTTACGCAAACAACGCGTTAAAGTAGCCTAAACTACCTTAACGAGTCGAAACAGGTCAAAAGCACTTAGGTTAAGTTTCTAATCAGAATGTTAGGTCTATTAAATCATACCATATGAGTTCCAATACTCATTTGATTTATAGAACCTCATTCTATCCTATCTCCCGATTTAGGATCCGATTATTAACAGTAGTTACCTATATTAGGTGCCGTTTGATTTCCGTGATCCTTGAAGCTTTATTTGGTCTTTATTTCAAGACTAATAAGCAATCCAAAGTGAGTATATAGTCCCCTCTTTTACCGCTTTCAAATATTTTGAGGTGATGCGCATGTGCCTACATTGTTACTTTCATGTTTTCATGCTTTTATGACATAAACATGTTATGTTCACCTAGTACACATATAGTACATGATTTCCATTGTGTTTTGCTATGTATGTTTACTTAGCATGCTAGCACATTGATTTCATAAACATTTTTGCTATGTATGTTTACTTAGCATGCTAGCACATTGATTTCATAAACATTTCTACTTTGTATGTTTACTTAGCATACTTAGTACATGGTTTTCACATGACATGCTTACATTGGCTATGACATTTGGTATGTTTAAATGGACAATAATACATTCATTAACACTAATCACGCCACTCGGTAGTATGTAATGGTACCATAGGACTTGACAAATCCCGTTCCCAACTTCCTAGGTTTGTTTGGAAGTAGGGAATGACAGAATCCGAAAACATTTTTGATAAACCTTTTATTCGTTTAAGGGTTTATCCGACAGTCTCAAGGCTTGAATGTATGCGATAAACATTACTACATAAATGTTTGTAATCATAAAGCATGGGTTTCTGCAAAACATAACTTTTGATTTAAACTTAGGTTTATTCAAAGACATTGTTTTGTACATTATACACATGGGATTGAGTAAATACTTTTTATTCACCATACATGACATTTGGTTACACATTGACATTATACATATGGTTTGAGTAAATACTTTTTACTTGCCATACATAGCATTTGATTATACAAGACATGGCTTACATTGGACATATGGACATTGTTTACACATAAACATTTTGACATTGGTTTAAACATGACATTTTTGGTGGTTATTGATAAGTGATTTTGTTAGTGCACTATGTCTATTGACTTCGTCTTGTATCATGAAATAGTATGTTTAATGTAATTTAGCTTGAAAGTGGTGATTTTCCTTGAAAATGTTACTTGACAGTTTCAAGCTAAATCTAATAGTGAAGGTTTCCCTTGAACTGAACATATGTTCATTTCAAGCTAAATCTAAGGTTTCCCTTGAAAAGGTCATGACATTTTCAAGCTAAACCTCATCACTATAAATAGAGTTCAAGCTAAATCATTTGAAGACTTTTACACATTTGAGATTTGAAGAGCTCTAGTTCTAGAGAGAGAAACTAGAGAGAGAAAGTCTCTAAGTGATTCAAGGTTCTTTGTACGTTTCAGATCTATTAATAGAATCACGTTTATATTACGTCTTGTGTGTTTCGGTCGCGTTCGTGTACGGATTCCGCACGTTTCACGTTCGTTTAGCAATCGTTTCGGAGTCAAACCGGTCCTAACAGATTTAAATGACGAGGCGTGTGTAATATGATAAAAGCATGGTGGATACGCCGCTGATACTTCCTATATATAAGTGCTTTTATGATATTACATATCGTAGCGTTACTTGAACCACTTCGATAAAGACATGATACATTTTATACAAATGACATATTTTCACAAGACACTGTTTTACAAATGACATAATTTACACAAACTTATTTTTATTTGGTTATTTATTTAACCATACATCATTCTTTTATTATCATCTGATTTTCATACCGATTTTCAAATGATTTTATAAAAGAAAACGGTTTTGTAAGGTTCATGACAACTTTTGTTAAAAACTTCTTTTAACTACAAGTCATGAACCTTTCACCAATAAAACCTATGTATCTCACAGGCATTTTTATGCTGACGTATTTATTTTCACATGTGTTTCAGGAGCTAATGTTTGAGGTTGATCATGCTACACTTAGGCAGACTTAGGCCTTAGTGACTTAAAACTATGCAAGACAGTTTAAATTATGTTATGTTTTCTTTAATTCCAAGACAATGTAAACACTTTAATTAATAAAACCAAATCTTTAAATACCATGGTTGTGAAACACTAATTCTGTCGCTCCACTCCCCGACGTTTCCGCCGCGGTTTGTTGTTTTACGCAGTCGGGGTGTGACATTTTATGCCTCATTTGATGTAATTTATTTGTTACATTTTGCGCACATCAAGGGGCAACTTAGTCCATTCACCTAAAAATATCTGTCAGCTATTTAATACCTCGTTATACCCAAAAACCTTCTTCTCCAACTTAATTTCTCTCATCCCAGTGTAATTATCTTCCCCAACTAATCATCTTCTTCTACGATTGAACACCAAACCCTAAACAGAACGTGGACGATCAAGGAGAAACACAATGGTGCTAACCCTGTGGTGGATACGTGACAAAAATGAGAAGTTTGATCCCCTGGAAGTGTATGGTATGTTTTGTTTTGCAAACATCAAAATTCTGTACTTTTACAATGTTAACCTAATGTGTGTCAATCGTTAATTATAATCCTTATTTTTTATCGTTGATTGTTTGATTACAGGTAATAGCCCTAATATTTTTAGTTTGAAAATCAACCATGGTGGAGTGCTTGTGAATTCTCCAGTAAAAAGGTATGTAGATGGAAAAATCGACTATGTAGACATGGTTGATTCTGATGTTTTTTTTTCTGTTATCGAGTTAAATCACATGATTAGGGAAATAGGCTATCCCAAGGAACATATTATGTTCTATCACTTCTTAACTCCTCAAACACAACTTAGTGATGGGTTAAGGCCATTAGGTAATGATAAAGATGTTTATTTGTTGATTGAGCATGTTCCTAAGAATAAAGTGATAGAGGTGTTTACTGAGCAGTGGTATTCTAGGCTGGGTGTTGAGTATCATTTTACTTCTCCAATCAAGACATCCAGTGTTGTCATTGAGGAGTTAGAAGATGATGATCCTCAGCCATCCCACCCTAGAAGAAGACAACTAGCCCTAGAGTATTTTCCTCAATACTGAGAATCCCACTGTGAATGTTGTAGAGTATCAGGAAGTTAATGACCAGGAAGTTCATGATCATGAAGTTCATGATCAGGAAGTTAATGACCAGGAACATGTTGATGCAACTTTGAATGAGGATATAACTAAGAATGGAAATGCAGATGATAGTCTATATGATCAGGAACATGTTGATGAGACAGAAGATGATAGGATAGAGGATGTAGATAACATGGTTGTAGAAATACCAGTTAACATGGATTCATTTAACAACAATGTTGGTAAAGATCATGAAGCTGATGTAGATGATGATTGTGAGTTGGAGTTTGATTTAGATGATTTTGAAAGTGGTGGTGAGGATGAGGGGGAAAATGTTCTAAATGCAGCTGTTAAGAAGTCCAAGAAAAGAAAGAAACAATGCAAGACCAAGACTCTAGATGAGCAGCCTTTCTTTGTTGGTCAAACCTTTTCCAACAAAGAGGTTATCAAGAATTTGCTCAATTTACATGCAATTAGAAGTAGAAGACAATTACTTATCAGGAGGAATGAAAGTTACAGATTAGGGATGAATCCTGTGTTTGTATCAAGAGGGTCAAAAGGTAATAAGAAGAAACATGGAGGGGCAAACAAAAAGAAAAAAACAAAAAGGAGAATCTTTGGTTGGAAAAGTAGGTAGTAGTTCCCAAGTGGGTGGGTCCACATCTTTGAATAAAAAGGACAAACCCACTTGTCCTTGGGTACTTCATATTTCAAGGAAGAGAGATGAAGAAACACGGTTGGTGAAAACATACAAACATGAACATAAATGTTTGGAAACTAGGAAGGTGAGATTATACACTGTGAGCTCTATTGCCAAAGAGATACAACCAACTATTGAATCAAATCCAAGTATACCTTTAAAGGCACTACAAGATCTGATTGAAAAGAAGAACCAGGTTCAAGTGTCTTTCCAGAAAGTATTCAGGACAAAAGTAATGCCTGTTGAAAAGGTGCAAGGTGACTACACTACACAGTATTTGCTTCTAAGGGATTACTGTGATGAGTTGCTCAGAACAAACCCGGGATCAATAATCAAGCTTGAGTTAGAAAGAGAGCCCAACCCAGCTAGTGAGACCAGGCAATTTGAAAGGGTCTACATATGCTTTGGAGCATTGAAACAAGGTGGTAGAGACATTTTGGGGTTAGATGGCTGCTTTATGAAGGGTCCTTATCCAGGGCAGATATTTACAGCTGTTGGTGTTGATGCCAATAATGGAATCTACCTTGTGGCATATGCTATAGTTGAATCAAAAAACACTGCATCATGGCTTTGGTTCCTTCGATACCTAGGTGATGATTTAGACATCTATGCTAATACCAACTTCACATTCATAAGTGATAGACAGAAGGTATCATTCCTTGTTTCTATATTTCACTCTTATAGTTGTTCTAAATGAAATTTATATCTAATGTATTATTGTTTTTAGGGACTGATACCTGCAATCAACAAGTTGTTCCCTGTTGTTGAACATTGGTTTTGTCTTCGTCACATTCATGAAAACATGAAGTCTCAATGGAGAGGAGACCTTTAAAAAGAGATGTTATGGAAATGTGCTAGTGCTACCACAGTTCCCTTCTTCAACAAATACATGGAAGAGATCAAACATAAAGACGTTGGGTTGTACAACTGGTTGCAGCAAATCCCACCAAAACATTGGGCTAGATCCCATTTTAGTGGTAAGTATTAATTAGGCTATAATTTTTATATGACACTTATATAATGTTACTAGTGTTAATATTTGTTGACATAATACAGGGAGGGGCAAGTGTGATGTTCTACTGAACAAGCTGTGTGAGTGTTTTAATAAACAGCTCATGGGGGGGGGGGGACAGAGATAAGCCAATTCTAACTTGTAACTTATTTAGAATTCATTAGAGAGTACATGATGAGGATAATCGGTGTGGTTAATGGGATGTTAAGCAAATGTGATGGTCCTTTGACCCCAGCAACTACAATTATTTTCAACCAAATCAAGAGTGATGCATCTTAGTTAAATGTGATCTATGCTGGTCAGAAAAAGTATGAGGTAAGTGGTGAAGGGCATAATCAGTGTGTGGTCAATATGAATAGAAAGTCATGCACATGCAGGAAATGGGAGTTGACAGGCATGTCATGCAAGCATGCAGTGGCTGTGAATTGGGATATGGTTAGATTTGGTGTCCCAGTTGAGCTTCCAGAAGCATGTATGGATGAGTTTTATTGGCTTGACAACTGGAAAAAGGTCTACAAGTCTACCATTGAACCAATCAATGGAAGGGAAATGTGGAGACCATCATCCTGCCCAACCTCACTGTTACCACCACAACCAAATAGGGAGGCCACAGAAGGCTAGGAAGAAGAGTCCTGAGGAAATTTTTGAGAAAAAAACAAAAGATAGCTGAGGTGATTTCACAGAACATTGAGAACAATGGGAAACTTACAAGGAAAGGAGTGTCAGTGACATGTAAGGTCTGTGGAAAAAAAAGGCCACAACAGGAGAGGATGCAAGGATGTAGGTCCCTATCCCGTATGGATCGTAACAAAACTGACAATCTACCAAGGGTGCGGAATCCCCTTGATAAACCAAATAAACAGAAACAAGAACACCAGACGATTTACCAACTGATCTTCTATGATTATCCAACGAAAACGTTTACAATCACTAAAGATCTCCACGAACTCACAGCCAATGTTCTGTGTATTCGAACTCTCTCTCAATTGCCTAAAAGTCTCCAAAAGTCTAACCCTAAAACTCTAGGTAAAGGTTGTTTATATACACACAACCATACAATTCGAACTGGGCTCAGCCCATACGAATTCTGTTTACAATTCGGGCTAAACTAGATAGACTTTAACTTGATACAAACTTGGACTAGATTGGGCTTCAACAAACTCGAATTCTATTCAGTCTTCATAAGTCTTCGCGGCCCAAACACGTTTAATATCCAAAGACCAATCCAACGCTGTTGTCACATAACATACACCAACAAACTCCCCCTTGACAATAGCTTGCAAAGGAAACTTTAGTCTTCAGAATATCACAGTCTTTGGTCTTTGGATAGCGTCAGCTTCAACATGAATTCTGTCAGCAACAGACTCCCCCTAAGCTGATGTATCCAATCACCAAATCTTCCAAGTTTTGATTCAGCATTCCAAATAAGTCTTCACAGCATCCATTCTGCATTGTAGAAGGAGGACTCTACCAAGCAGCAACAAACTCCTCATCTCTTCAAAGCAACTTCTCATCAACAAACTGCTTCAATCTGTATACTATAAAACAAACATCTCGAGAAACCATAAGAATTTTTCAACATAGTTAAGGAATTATTATTATTCAAGAGATAGTTAAACTGTATAACAGATTAAGCACTTTCCAATTCAACACCAACACGCACAAATTTTTAAACAAACACCTTATAACCTGCATCATTTCAAAATTTTGAACCCACTTACTAACACCGTCTCCCCCTATCAGTAACAACTCCTCCACGAATAACAGTTTTCCGTACATTAAGAATTTTAAACAGAAAAAGACACTATTTTTGTATTTTTGTATTTTTCTGAAAGCAAATAAATACGAAAAGCAATAAACACTCTATTTTTGTGAGAATCACTTGTAAGAAGATCATATCAGCATAATCAAACTGTTTCACACCATTAGTTAATTCTTTATGTAATTTTCCATGAAAAGCAGTTCAAGACGATTACCAGTATGTTTGTCCATCTAAACAAAATGCATGAACATTTCAAGTACCATTACCGTATGATACGTTAAGGTAATTTTATTCTGATATATTTAGTGTGTCCCACTTCAGGATATACCCCCGCGATCAAGGTATGCACAAAGATTCATCGTAGTAGGTGAGTATACTGAATTCATCCGTTTTATTTTTCAACGATAGATACTTGGTGAACAGGTCAGTACTTCCGTACAGCAGAGAGACCAAAATATCTTATCGAGGGCTAAGACAAATACCATTTTTGGTACGATTTGTGCATTTTGCACTTATTGAATGACTCTCTATGAGAGCTTCTTCATTTTCAGGGTTTTGGCATTTTTAGCTCTTTTAAGATATCCTGGGTGTGTCTAGGTCAGCATATATCTGGATGCAGCAGAAGGACACCCCTGATATCCCCAGATGAAATAACAGTATAAAGACCCAAAACTTCAGATTTTGGCAATCTATCAACGCAAGATTTAAGGTCATTAAACCATACACCACTGATGTGTTCCCCACTCATACTCAGTGCTTTTATGTTTATATCACTTTGGTAAGTTGATTATTTCATGCTTTTGCCTACTGGTACATCATATAATGAAGCTGCTATCACACTTAAGCATTTTAATTTCATTTTCAGTGTGACAGTCTAACTTGCTGATGTACTATCATTTCTTCTTTTTCACACAGTGATAACTCATTATTAATTTTCTATTTTTTTTTATGTTTTTCAATTTTTTAATGTTTTTGTATTTTTGGATTTTTAAGAAAAACAGTAAACTATTTACAAAATTCTTATGAAAAACCAGTTATTCAGGATTCCTCATCCCGTTGAGTTCGACTAAGTGTTCAAAGCGAGCTCGATCAAAAGCTTTTGTGTAAAGATCAGCAAGGTTATCTAGTGTGTCGACTCGGTGTAATTCAATGAGTCTCTTTTCAGCACAATCCCGTATAAAGTGATGACGTATGTCAATATGTTTAGTTCTACTGTGCTTTACGGGATTGTTTGTGATTGATATGGTGGCATTATTATCTATCATAATAGGAGTACGAGTGAAATCCAAACCGTAATCGCGCATCTGCTGTTGAATCCAGAGAACCTGAGAGCAACAGCTACCCGCAGCAATATATTCAGCTTCACACGTAGATGTAAACACACAGGATTGCTTCTTGCATTGCCAAGACACGATCCTGCCTCCTAAGAACTGACAACCACCTGTTGTAGACTTCCTGTTTGATTTGCATCCTCCAAAGTCTGAATCAGTGTAAGCAACGAACCTCAAATCACTATCAGCTGGATACCACAACCCAAGTTTAGGTTTCCCCTTCAAGTAACGAAGAATACGCTTCACTGCTTTCATGTGTGACTCTTTCGGATTCGCCTGATATCTGGCACACAAGCATACGGCAAACATGATGTCAGGTCTTGAAGCAGTCAAGTACATTAGAGAACCAATCATCGCCCTGTATTGAGTAGGATCAACATCTTCAGTACTTTCATGATCTGGGCCAAGATTGTGATTTTCACAAATGGGTGTGTTGAAAGTAGAGCAATCATTCATTTTGAACCTATCCAAAATGTCATACACATACTTCGTTTGATGAATAAACATCCCATCTTCCTTCTGTTCAACTTGTAATCCCAGAAAGTAAGACAGCTCACCCATAGCACTCATTTCAAACTTACTCTTCATTACCTGTTCAAACTCCTTACACATGTTCTCATCTGATGACCCAAAGATGATGTCATCCACATATACTTGTACCAGCAGAAAATCTTCCTTCTTTCTCTTGATGAACAGTGTACTGTCAATCTGACCTCTCTCAAAACCATTCTTGATCAGATGTGTAGACAGTGTCTCGTACCACGCCCTAGGAGCTTGATGTAACCCATATAAAGCCTTATCAAGTTTGTAAACTCGATCTGGATAGTCTGGATCAACGAACCCATCTGGCTGTGAGACATACACCACCTCTTGGACTTTCCCGTAAAGAAATGCACTCTTCACGTCTAGTTGGAAAACTTTAAAGCCCTTGAATGAAGCGAAAGCTAGAAACAAACGAATTGCCTCCAACCTTGCCACTGGTGCAAACACTTCATTATAATCTATCCCTTCTTGCTGATTGAACCCTTTTACCACTAACCGAGCCTTGTTGCGCGTGACAATACCTCTATCATCCTTCTTGCACTTAAACACCCACTTAGTGCCAATCTCTCTTTCACCTTTAGGAAGGTCCACTAACTCCCAAACCTTCAACTTCGCAAACTGGGCCAATTCTTCTTGCATAGCTTCAACCCATGAATTGTCTTTAAGAGCCATGTGAATGTTCTTCGGCTCGTCTTAGGAAATAAAGCAACTATACAAGCATTCATTCACTATCCCAGTCTTCTCAATCGAAACAAATAACCCAGAATTCGCTGCTATGCTTCTTCTCGTCTGAACACCTGCAGTAGGATCTCCAAGTATCATGTCAACCGGATGATCTTTATTTGCTCGTGTAGTAGCAACTGTATCGACTTCTAGATTTTCACCCAGGTTTGATCCAATCCCCCCCTGAATATTCTGATTTGCAAACGGATTAATGAACTCCTCCCCCTGAATAGGTTTAGAGTCACTATCACTTGAATCAGGATCAGCAGCACCTTGGGAAATTTCTGGAGCATCTGAAATATCAACATTCGATCTAGGCATGAATTCGCCTTCATCGTCTTCACATACCACTGTTTGAATCAGCTGAAAATCATCTGCATCAGAAACCTCAGGAATATTAAATGATTTAAACACACTTTCATAATCATACAGTATAGCAGGACCACTCGTAGATTGTTGAGGTTTGTAGGAAGTAATTTCCACATTAAAAACAACCTCAATTTTACCAGTTTTGAGATTAAAAACCCTTTTATTCGGTGTGCCAGGCACGTAACCCAGAAAGTAGCCTTCATCAGCCACCTCACCGAATTTTTGTTTATCTTTGTTTCACACAATGGTGCAGGGTAATCCAAATGGTTCAAAGCCTGTTAAGTTTGGTTTTTCGTTAAACATCAACTCATGACAAGTTTTGTTAAAACGTTTAACGGTTAAAACTTTGTTTAGGACATATCAAGCTGTATTCACAGCTTCTCCCCAGAAAAGAACTGGTAGCTTTGAATCTGAAAGCATCGTCCTAGCGGCTTCAATCAACGTCCTGTTTTTCCTCTCAGCGACTCCATTTTGTTGAGGTGTATAAGGAGCAGAATATTGATGTTCAATTCCTTTTCGAAGACAGTAGAGATCCAGAATCCGATTCTTGAACTCCGTGCCATTATCACTCCTTATCCTCTTGATCCTTGCATCATGGACGTTTTCCAATTTTGTAAAAAGATCTATCAGCAACTCTGCTGTCTCATCTTTTGAACCTAAAAAGAAAACCCATGAATAACGTGAATAATCATCAGTGACAACAAGACAATAGTACTTTCCACCTATGCTCCTCACATTCACTGGACCGAATAAATCCATGTGAAGTAATTCATAAGGGGCATTAATGGAATTTACTGTTTTAGACTTATGAGGTTTCTTGTGTTGTTTTCCCTTTTGACATGGAAGACATTTATCTTCCACTTGAAACCTCAGCAATGGAACCCCTTTCACTAGCTCATTTTTTATGATATAATTCATTTTGCGATAGTGAATGTGGGCCATGCGTCTGTGCCACAACATAGATTCAGCTTCAGATGCTTTTGACAGTAAACACGCCACCGCAGCAGTTGGATCCTTGGCACCCATGTCCATGACATAAGTATCATTTTTCCTCGGTGCACGCATCACTATCCAATCGTCCGGAATAACCAAACCCGGTTTCAACACCAATGCCTCAGTATTTGTAAAATGGACCGAGTGACCCTTGTCGCAGACTTGTGACACGCTCATCAGATTGTGCTTAAGCTGCTCAACATAGTTCACTTTGTCCAAAGTGATCTTCCCATTCATCACTTTTCCTCGTCCAGTTATCCTACCACCTTTAGCACCAGCAAAATTTACATGTCCACCATCATATTCTTCAAATTCAGAAAACAACCTCGCATCTCCCGTCATGTGCCTAGAGCAGCCACTATCAACATACCATAAGTTGATAATCCTCCTTAGCAGCTCCTGCACACACCAACCAAAGGATTAGTTAGCTTGGGGGACCCAAGCCTTAATGGTCTTGGGTCGTCCAAATTCACCAACTATTTGAACGTCCATCCAACATCCATCACTCCTAACTTGAGTCTTGGATCTTGGACTTGTTGATGGAAATTGGTTTTGATTTCCATAAGGTCTCTGGTCCTGAGGGTACCTATTTGTGTTTGGACTATGTGACCTATGAAAACTTTTATTTTGATTCCAAGAACCTTGATTGTTGTAATTTCGAAAGCCATTGTTATAAAAATTTCGACAACCATTATTTTGGTATCGATTTTGATATTGACCTTGACTTCTGAAATTATTTGTATTTCCATTAAAATTTTTCATTCTAGGTGAACTGCTTCTAGGTCTGTCATATCTGCCTGGTGGAGATCTAGGCTGAAATCTTTGTTGATTTCTTTGAAAACGAGGAACTTGTGGAGTTCCTTTTTCAGCCTTATCTACACCAACAGCAACATTTTCTGGTTGCTTAGGAGCAGATTTCTTTGGAGAATTTGAGCCTTTCTCCTCAGTATCACCTTCCTTCACTGGTAATTTCCCTCTCTGTTTTTCACTAAGTTGTGCTTCACTCTTTTTGTTAGGACAGCAGCTAGCTACATGTCCTTTGACGTGACACTTGAAGCACGATCTCTTTTTAGAAGACTTCTCAGCTGAAGCCTTTGAACTAGATTCTGGTTTAGATGATGATGCCTTAGAAGGATTTGGTTCAGTTTGCTTAGTTTCAAGATTTTCTATGTTTTTGTTTTTAGCAAACTCTACATTTGATTCATTTTCTATAACAACTGTTTCGTTTTTCATATCACTTCCTTGAACAAAATTAACCTTTTTAACAAAAGTTGGATTTTTATTCGTAGGATTTGAATTTTTCTTTTTCAAAACAGGTTTGCTGTTATTGACCTTCTTAGCATCATTATCTTCAAACACATCACCTTGACTAGATGTGAAACTACTTGGTGATGTTGACAGAAAGTCTGTGAACTCATCTTCATCAGGTAAGAAAGAATAGTCATGACTAAGAGGAGGTGGAACTTCATTGAAGCCCTTGAATCCCACACTTATCTTGTCATTACTCTTCTTTAACCCACCCATCATGTGTTTCATAACAAAAGTAGAATCCCTGAATTGACCTAATTTCTTTTCGAGTTCAACAATTTTGAGTTGTGCATCTGACAACTCTTTGCATTTTTCAGAAATTTCTTTTGTTTTCTCAGCCATCATGTCATGAGCTAAGTCTATGACTTGAAGTTTTTCGTTTAGTTTACAGGTTAAAACTTCAATTTCAGCTTCGTAGCCTTTTATCTTTTTCAAATATGATGACTCATTTCTTTTTGCAAAGAAATTTGATTCTTTTACGTTAGATATTTCGCTCACCAGACTTTTGTTTTGAGTTGACAACCTGTCAACTTCACCCTGTAATTCACGACACTTTAAGCAAACAGAAGTAGCAGAGTTACTTACCTCTCCTGTCGATTTGTCTGAGTTGGCCATAAGAGCAGCAAGTTGAGCTTCCATTCTTTTGATGATTTCATCTTTCTCATCTGCTTCCTTTTCATCATCCATTTCATGCTCAGACTTTGGCTTTCCTTTTTCAGCATCTGTTGTCTGATCAGCCTTATCTACCTCAGCTTCACTTTTCTTCTCAACTTTAGCATTCATGTTAGCTTCAGCTTCATCAACGGGAACAATCTCTGCCATAAATGCTTGAGTGACATTCTCATCATTTTCCAAGTGAATACTCCAGTCATATGAACCTTCTCGTGCAGTAGAGATCAGCGCTCTTGAGTTAGAGTTGTTTGATGAATTTCTATTGTTTGAACTCTGACTTGAGGTTTCATGCTTTTGTTTCTGACATTCCCTAGCAAAATGACCATAACTTTGACAGTTAAAGCACCTCACTTTGGTCTTGTCAAAACCAACAGTTTTCCCTACAAATTTCCTTCCAGTTCTGTTCATGAACCTCTTCACCCTTCTAGTAATCATGGCCATTTACCATTGCAAATCCATATCTTCAAGATCATCAGGGTCAATCTGATCGTAATCTTCATCTAAAACGGCAGGATCAGATATCTTCCCCTGAATGTAGTTTTCATAAGAAGCAACAAAAGAAGCAAGTAGAGCAAGATGTTCTTCAGCAGACTTCACACTCATTGGCATTGACTTTGAACTACTACTTTGCTTAGCAGTTGATGTTCTCTTAGCTCCAGTTGATCCTCCTGAAGCAGCTACAAAACATACATCACCATCCTCATTTACTGTGACCTGCTCAGTTTCACGCGAGAGAAAAGCAGTGGCAGAGTCGCTAGAAGCATCGTGAGATGAAGAAGATGTAAGCCCATTGTAAATCCCTGGATCTTGAACCTGATCATATCCAGTGTCCTTCTTCTTCATGCTGAGCTCATAAGCTCTTAGCTTTCCAACTACTTCTTCCAGTTCCTTTGTTTCATAATCAACTTCTCCCTTTATCATGAGAGTGTAAATATCCCATTTAGCAGGCAGAGCATCAAGCAGCTTGTCATTTTTCTCTATGTCAGAATAGCAATCTATATCATAATTGTCCAATTCTGACATCAGATGGTAGTATCGAGTAATGACGTCCTCAAGTGACTTATTTTTCATGTACTTGAACACAGCAAACTGCTTCTTCAGTAGATCAATTTTGTTCTTCTTGACATCAGAATTCCCTTCATATCTCTTCTCTAGCGCATCCCACATTTCTTTTGAAGTAGTGTACTTCTTAAAGGTGTGTTTGATGCTATCAGGTAGGGATATCTTGATAGCTGCCAAGGCTTTCTTTTCAGCCTCATACATCCTTTTATCATTTTCTTGCATGTTCACATAGGCTGTGACACGCGGTCTTCCTTCAAAGTCATGTGTAGGGTTTGTGTACCCATCTTCAATACAAATCCACATGCGTGTGTCCTGATATTCAATAAAGGATTGAAACCTATCCTTCCATGTCAAGTAATTCTCCACCTTCATCATCTTAGGTGGTTTGTTCGTTGTGCCTACCTCGTGTTCCATCCTTAAAAGCTCGTTCAATTTAGACATGTTCGACATTTTAACTTAAGCAGACTGGTTAAACCGTACAATTTTAGTCCGAAACCTGTTTTTACCAACTTATACCGTTAGATTCGTCTCGAGATTACGATTCCAATGATATATAATGTCTAAAACCTATTTCGGGATTTTCCAGAGTCTTTTTTTTCCTAAAAATCCAAGGAGTCCAACGGTGCAAACGGTTTGTCCAGGTGAGTTACGGATAATTCTCTGAACACGAAACAGTGAAAATTTTCCTACGATTGCCTAGAAAAATTCCACCACTTTCAAACTTGCAACCACTCAGTCCAGTCGAGACCACTGTTTCGAGTCGAGACTACTGTTGCGAGTCGAGACTTCCGTTTCGAGTCAAATCAGCACAACTCGAGACCACGGTTGCGAGTCGAGACCACTGTTGCGAGTAAAATCAGCACAAGTCGAGACTACAGTTTCGAGTCGAGACTACTGTTGCGAGTCGAGACTTCCGTTTCGAGTCAAATCAGCACAACTCGAGACCACGGTTGCGAGTCGAGACCACTGTTGCGAGTAAAATCAGCACAAGTCGAGACTACAGTTTCGAGTCGAGACCAGCTATTTTCCAATCAAAATCCCAAAAAATCAGCACCTTTTACACCAACGAATCCTCTGATTGATAACTTTCCAACTGAAACTCCTAAAAACAAGCAAACAAATCAGATCAATAACCAAAACGAATCAAACACTCACAATTTTTGACTGTTCTTCGATGTTCTTCACACAGAATCCGAAAATCTTCAAACACGAACACAATCCTTGAATCTGTAATATCAGTTTTGAACCGTACACAAGAGCAAACGCTCTGATACCAATTGTAGGTCCCTATCCCGTATGGATCGTAACAAAACTGACAATCTACCAAGGGTGCGGAATCCCCTTGATAAACCAAATAAACAGAAACAAGAACACCAGACGATTTACCAACTGATCTTCTATGATTATCCAACGAAAACGTTTACAATCACTAAAGATCTCCACGAACTCACAGCCAATGTTCTGTGTATTCGAACTCTCTCTCAATTGCCTAAAAGTCTCCAAAAGTCTAACCCTAAAACTCTAGGTAAAGGTTGTTTATATACACACAACCATACAATTCGAACTGGGCTCAGCCCATACGAATTCTGTTTACAATTCGGGCTAAACTAGATAGACTTTAACTTGATACAAACTTGGACTAGATTGGGCTTCAACAAACTCGAATTCTATTCAGTCTTCATAAGTCTTCGTGGCCCAAACACGTTTAATATCCAAAGACCAATCCAACGCTGTTGTCACATAACATACACCAACAAAGGAGCAAGGAGGTTCAAAGTTTGTTCCAGAATGATCTTTTGCATGGTGCTTATTAGTGTCTTTTAGTATTTATATATTTTGTAATGCTGCTGGACAGTGGTTCCACTTTTGTTTAAGACTAGTTAAGTAGTCTATGTTTTAAGACCAGTTTATGCTGTTGGTATTTTGATACTTTCTAATGCTGCAGGACAATGTTTTAATGGAGTTGTTGGTAGTATATTATTGAATGATCTTTAAAGCAGTTGTTGGTATTTATTGTAGTTGTTGCTTGTCATTTACTGATCCTTTAATGCAGTTGTTAGGTGTTGTTTGGTCAACTGGTCTTGTTTGGTCAAGTTTGGTCAACTGTAGGTTTATGTCAAGTTGGTATCTAGTGCAGCTTGTTGTGTATTATGTTGGGTCTTGTTTGGTCAAGTGCCGAAGACAAAGTTTATGTCAAATTGGTGTCAAGTGCAGCCTGTTGTGTATTATGTTTGGTCAAATTTGGTCAACTGCAGGTTTACGTCAAGTATGTGTCAAGTGCAAGTTTGGTCAACTGCTGGTTTATGTCAAGTTTGTGTAAAGTGCAACTTGTTGTGTATTATGTTTGGTCTTGTTTGGTTAAGTGTTGGAGACAAAGTTTATGTCAAATATTTGCCTCGAAACAAAAGTGTCAAAAACATTTCATCACTTACATATATTGCAAAGGTCTTAAATACTTGCATCCATAGCTGGATGTGTACATTACATCTAATACATTGCAAAAAAAAAAAAATACCATCTAGTTACATCTAATCACTTGCTAATTAAGTATATCAGAAACATAATCCAACTTATGAAAAGTAGAACTCTTAATCTCTTTTTTTTTCAGCAAGCAGCTTCCTACCAACATCTTCATTCATGCTTGTTGTTCTCTCTAACTCTGCCAATAGTTTAGAACACATCAGACACATGGGGGGATCAGCCCAAACAACAAAACCACAACCTCTCGTACCCTATGATTGCAAATTCTTTATTTAGGTTGCTTCGTTAGAATATATTTAAGGTTTGGAACCTTACCCGACGTGGGCAGCAGTGGAATTGTCTTCCAGGGTTCGCATCAGTATGGGAGGTTCGAATCACCGTTTGAAACCCACATCTGTAAATCACCGTAGTGGAATTAGGGTTTTAGGTTTAAAGATTGAAAAGGAGAAAATGATGTTGAATTGGTGGAATTAGGGTTTTATGTTTAAAGAAGCAGGTGGAGAAGATGATGTTGAATATGTGGAATTACGGTTTTATTTTTGAAGAAGAAGATGGAGAAGATGATGTTTAGAACGGAGATGAGGTTATATATATATATATATATATATAAAGGGTTTTAGGTGAATGGACTAAATTGCCCCTCATGTGAGGGGCACGTGACAGCTTTTAACCATTAAAATGGATGAAGTTAGAAGCCGGGGACAAAATAGTTAGATAAAAGGACGTTGGGAGCTCAGATGATAAAAAATCTTTTTTTTTGGCTAAAATAGTAAAAGTGATATAACCACAGAGGCCAAAAACGTAATTTACTCTTTTATTAAACTAAAAGCTTTAACAGATTAAAAAAATTGTGCTCCAGAAATCATTCTTAATTTAAGAACTTGTATCTTGAAAACATTTGCTGAAAAAAGTCTATATGGTCTTTTTGACCAAAAAAGTTGGTTCCCTACAAATATATAAATATCACCGATCCATAAAGAAGACTTTGATGGCAGGCATATGATAACTCATGCTTTCCAAAAGCTAATACATCCGAAGCTTTGCAATTGCAAGTTTTTAATGCTCAGGCTTTCCAAATGTGTACTGATCCATCCACTGGTGAGATTATCATACAGTTAATCTTTTCGATAACGACTAACACTTGTTACCTACTAACACAACATGAACTTTATTTAGTACATTTTGAAATTAAGAGAAAAGGCTATTAGGTGTCTTGAGTTCTGATAACGAGTCTATCACTTCTAGACTTTAAATTTGAAATACACTATGCGTCATCTACATTACAAATGAGTAACTTCTATTACGGGTCAACCATTTAGCTCGACCCCACACCACCCTTTTTCTCCACTCACTAATTTTACATATAGTTCATAAAACTATATTGTTAAAAGAGTAGTTAAGCTTTTATAATGAGTAATCTAGAAGGTTTTAAGTATATGAAAAAACCCGGGCACCCTTTTGCACTTTTGACCAACTTAACCCCATATGACCCGTTGGAGATAAAAGTTGCGCCAATAACAAACGACCACTTGTAACACCCCGACCGCGTAATACAACAAACTACGGCGGAAACGTCGGGGAGTCATGTTACAGAATCATTGTTTCACAACACATGGTATTTGAAGTTTTGTTTTATTTTGTTAATAGTCTCATTGTTTTGATGTAAACAAAATAAGTACAAACAATTGTCTTCCAAGTTTTAAAGTCGCTAAGGCATGAGTCCATCCTATGTGTAGTATGCATCAACAATCATCACATAACATAACCTGAAACATATGTGAAAATAAAACGTCAGCATAAAAATGCCTGTGAGTAACATAGGTTTTGTGAATTAGATTCATGGCTTTGGATATCATAAGAAAAGATTATATGTTTACAAAAATAGCCATGAATCCTTGATAAAAGTTTGGTTTCTAAAACACTTTGCTTTGATAAAAAGGTTTGTAGTATATACAAAATATACTTTGGTTTTAAATAAATAGAATAGGTAGTATATCAAATATACTTTGGTTTGAAATAGTTGAATTGATAGTATATCAAAATATACCTTTAGTTCATGAAATAATAGATTTGGTAGTATATAAAAAATATACCTTGGTTTAAGAATGCAAACATCTGTAGTATATCAAATACTTTAGTTTAAGAATTAGAACATCGGTAGTATATAAAACTATACTTTGGTTTGAAAATAGCATATCAAACTATGCTTTGGTTTGAAAATAGCATATCAAACTATGATTGGTAAACAATATCACATTGGTAGCATATCAAACTATGCTTTGGAAGTATATCGAAATATACTTAAACTTGTGATTTGGTAGTATATCAAACTATACTTTGGTTTGAAAATAACATATCAAACTATGCTTTGGTAAACAATATCATATTGGTAGCATATCAAACTATGCTTTGGAAGTATATCGAAATATACTTAAACTTGTGATTTGGTAGTATATCAAACTATACTTTGGTTTAAGAAATCAGATAAGGTTTCATAGCTTAATTGGAAAACCTTTGTAAGAACACATTGTGGACGTTTGGCAATGTTGGAAATTTTATAAATAATATTATATTATGAGTTAATATAATGATTATTTAATAATTAAGCCAAGATGAATGAGATATCTTGTGCATTAAGTTTGTGTGTTGGAACCATAAACATGTGGGAAATTGAGCTTGTCCCACACAGGTGGAGAGATAAATCTTTTGTGGATTTATAATTAGAATTCTCTACACGAATGTATTTTTGTGTGACAACTCACACCTAGTGGTTGCCAGGAGGGTGCGAAGCACCCGACACGCACACGCGCCTGGGCCCGGGCACTAGACCGGGACGATGGGCGCAATGTGGCGCTTTGACGACACACTTTGCACGCTCGCATCTCCGCGAGCCGCTTGGAGCCGCGTTTACTATTTTTTAGATGCGTCTTGGTGACTGTTTAGATTCCTACTTGTCAAGTTGAATTAAGTTCTCATTGAATTTGAGACTTAATTTTTATTGAATTCCGTATTGAATTATGATCTTTCATTTGGAATTCTAAACAACATTATATACAAAGCTTTGTGCTTTGTTTAGAACACATAAAAAAACAAAAAATCATATGGTTCATAGCATACACACAGAATTTCCTAACTTCGCATTCCTAAGAACTCTTGTTTCAGGTGCTTGGCTATCCCCGACAGTACAATCTGCTCAGGTTGTTATACCCTGGGAAACAGACGGGTTCACCTGGGTGGCCCGAAATCTGTTTGAAGGGAAGCGTGATCTTCATGTGTCTCAGTCACCATTGTTTTTATGTTTCTTAATTTTTCTTTTGTAATATGCTCTTAGTTTAGCTTAAATTTCTTGTACTGTATTTCCTTTCAGTTAGGTTTAGTTCTTCTTTATGTATTGTAATCAGAATATTGATAAATAAAATTGTTATTTTATTTATTTTGTGAACGGTTGTCCTACAAGCTTAAAACATATTTTAAATCCTGTTCACTGTTTTGGTTTTGAAATTTTTATATACAGTTTCTTCTATTTAATTAGCAAACTTTTGTAGTTTCTATTGGTTTTCTATAAACCAATTTGTTTTTGCCATAAACTGATTGTGTTTTTTGTCGCAACCCTCAACCCCTGCCTCGGGAGGCGGGCGACCGCGGCCTACTCAAAGATGGTGGTATCGGTGTTTATCATTATTTGGCAGCGTAATTTTCATCAGGACCGTAGTTAGGAAATATTTTATCAGAGTAAAATACCATACTTTTATATTAATAAACACATGGGTAAAACCCAAGTTTCTGTTACAAACATGTTTATAGGGATAAACCCTATTTTATTAAATAAAATATCTTTCTTTATTAGCTAACTTTTATAGCCACATTTTTCCAAGTCTTCAGTGCTCTCCAGCTGGCTTCTAATTTGGCTTTCACATTTTGTTACCTGAAACGCGTTTAAAAACATTTTGTCAGTGGGAAATACTGGTGAGTGAATCCCAGTTTAATCAAAACAGATTTTATCCTTGTACAATATTGAGGGCAATCAACAATTACATTTGTTTATTATTCTACCTTAATTACCACCCACGGTACTGTCGACCCGACTTGTGGTCATGTTACTACTCACTGTGTAGTAACAAATTTTGTATACAAAACCCCAACATACCGACGATAATTGTAGAATTACAAATACTCAATCACTGTTTAATTATAATGTAAAGCATTGAGGTTTTGTAAAATAGTTTGCAAAAAGGTTTACAAAAAGGAGATTACTCACATTGCTAGTTTAGACTTTTCCTGATGGTTTCCTGGTTATAATCTATTAATTACACAATGCACACGCGTTAGTATAATAACCCAATATTTACATTAGTAATACCCTCCCCGAGACAGAACTCCAACGACTACGTCGGGCAGAGCCTCGACGGCCGTTACGGAGCACTAGATCAATCGGGCAACGTATCTAATACGTAACCGGGGTTATAATACTTACAACGGGGCAGAAATTCGTTAATTAGGGGGGTATAATACTCGATAATATAATTTCTATGCAGAAAGTTGAGAGAAAGATCGAAAACTTTGAACGAATTCAACTGAATCCGATCGAGGCTATTTATAGTGCTGATACAACACTTTATCGCGGCCCGCGTAAGCCAAAGGCCATGCCTTCGTGGCCCGCGAGAGACCTAGGGTAGGCCTAGCCCTGAATGGTCACCCATATAGACTCGACACAAAGCTTGACACGTGGCAGCTCCGGGTGACGCTGTGTAGCCTAGTTGTCTCGCCCCACGTAGCCTGAAGACAAGGTCTTCGTGGCCCACGAGCGACCTGCTGATTTTGTTTTTATTTTTATTTTAATTATATAAAGGTATTTACGGTTACATATCGTATACGGGGAGTATTTTAAGATATATAGGGATGTTATAAATATATTAGGGGTGTCAGAAAAATTTAGGAGGGTTGTTATATCCTCCCCACCTTGTTTTAGAACTCGTCCTCGAGGTCTACTGAAACAGGTGTGGATATTTCCTTTGCATCTCTGCTTCAAGCTCCCATGTATATTCTGGTCCTCTCTTGGAATCCCACTTCACTTTGACTAGAACTAATCTCTTGTGCTTGAGATTCTTGACTTTCCTGTCTTCAATCTGTAGAGGTTTTTCTACAAACTTGAGTTTCTCGTTTACCTCTATATCCTTAAGTGGTACTAATAGTGATTCATTGGCTAAGCACTTTTTGAGATTACATACATGAAATACATCATGTATTCCTGCCATTTCTTTTGGCAGTTGTAGCTGATAGGCTACGGGTCCTATTCTTCTGATAATCTCAAATTTTCCAACATACCTGGGGCTTAGCTTTCCTCTTTTGATGAATCTGACAACTCCCTTCAAAGGTGAGACTTTTAACAACACCTTGTCACCTACCTGAAATTTCAACGGCTTTCGTCTGTTGTGAGCATAACTCTTTTGTCGATCGCATGCTGCTTTCAGTCGTTCCTTGACTTGAATAATCTTGTCTGTAGTTTCTTGCACTATTTCTGGTCCAGATAGTTGCTTTTCTCTAATTTCTGCCCAAAAGACTGGAGTTCGGCACTTCCGTCCATAAAGTGCTTCAAATGGTGCAGCATTGATACTGGTATGGTAGCTGTTATTGTAAGAAAATTCTATTAATGGTAAGTGATCGTCCCAACTTCCTCCGAAATCAATTACACAAGCTCTAAGCATATCTTCCATTGTCTGAATTGTCCTTTCGCTTTGTCCGTCCGTTTGAGGATGATAAGCGGTGCTTAGATTTAGTTTGGTTCCCATTGCTTTTTGGAAACTTGTCCAAAAATGAGAAGTAAAACGGCTATCTCTATCAGAAACAATTGATAAAGGAATACCGTGTAATGAAACTATTTCATTTACATACAACTTAGCTAGTTGTTCCATACCGAATGTTTCCTTCATTGGTAGGAAATGAGCAGACTTGGTTAACCTATCTACAATCACCCAAATTATATCATTACCTTTTCTCGTCTTGGGTAATTTGGTAATAAAATCCATTGTTATCAATTCCCATTTCCATACTGGCATTTCCAATTATTGCAGCAAACCTGAGGGTTTCTGGTGTTCCGCTTTGACCTGTGAACATGTTAGACACTTGGCCACATAAGCTGCTATATCCCTTTTCATTCCTATCCACCAGAAATTCTTTCTTAAATCTTGATACATCTTATCACTTCTAGGATGTATCGTATACTTAGACTTATGGGCTTCTTCTAATATTTGGTGGCGTAGGTTTCCTAATTTAGGTATCCACATCCTTTTCTTATGGAATCTCCAAATTCCATCTGTCCCTTGTTCTAATTCCTTAATCATTCCTTTTAATTTCTCAGTATCGTCCTTGATTACTGATTCTTGTATTTCTCTAATTTGGTCATTTAAATATACTTGTAGATTTAATTTAAGAGAACCTACTCTTTTTGGCTTTTCGTGATACTTCTGACTTAAAGCATCAGCAACTATGTTAGCCTTTCCTTCATGATACTGGAAATTACAATCATAATCACTAAGAAATTCCATCCAGCGTCTCCGTCTCATATTCAGCTCTTTTTGCCCAAAAATGTACTTTATGATCAGTGAAGAAAACAAATTTATTTCCATATAAATAGTGTCTCCAAATCTTAAGGGCAAAAATTGTGGCTCCTAACTCTAGATCATGTGTTGTATAAGTTTCTTCATGATTCTTAAGTTGTCTAGATGCATATGCTATAACCTTTTGGCTTTGCATCAACACACATCCATAACCTAACTTAGAAGCATCACAATAGACTTCAAAGTCTTCCGTTCCTTCTGGTAATGCTAGTATGGGTGTGTTGGTTAATCTTTTCTTAAGAATTCTAAAGGCTTCTTCTTGTTTTGATCCCCATTCAAACTTACCAGATTTACAGGTTAGCTTAGTCAAGGGAATGGCCAATCCTAGAAAACTTCTAACCTCAGTTGGTGACTCAGGGACTTTCCATTTAGTAATTGCCTCAATCTTTGTGGAATCCACATGAATTCCTTCATGGTTTACTAAATGTCCAAGAAACTGTATTTCCTTTAACCAAAATTCACATTTTGAAAATTTAGCGTAAAACTTTTCTTTTCTCAGCAAATTTAAAAGTGCATGCAGATACGCTGCATGTTCCTCTTGACTCTTAGAGTAAATTAGAATATCATCTATAAAGACAATTATGAATTTATCCAAATATGACTTACATATTCGGTTCATCATGTCCATAAATGCGGCTGGGGCATTGGTTAAACCAAATGGCATGACTGTAAATTCATAATGGCCATACCTTGTTCTGAAAGCGGTCTTAGGAATGTCCTCTTCCTGTACCTTTAATTGATGATATCCTGAGCGTAAATCGATCTTTGAGAAAAATCGAGCTCCTTGCAGTTGATCGAACAGGTCGTCGATTATCGGTAATGGGTACCGATTTTTAATCGTAACCTTATTTAATTAACGGTAATCAATGCACATACGCATTGATCCGTCTTTCTTTTTTACGAATAAGATTGGTGCACCCCATGGCGATGAGCTTGGCTATATGAATCTTTTCTCCAACAGTTCGTCTAACTGTTTCTTTAATTCTTGCATTTCTGCAGGTGCCAAATGATAAAGTGCTTTGGCAATCGGCGTTGTTCCTGGTAGCAGATGAATTCTGAATTCGACTTCCCTGTCCGGCGGTAGTCCTGGTAATTCTTCTGGGAATACATCTGAAAATTGAGATACTAAGGGGATATCTTTTAATTCTTTTCCTTTAGTGTTAATGATTATGGAAATCATTTACACTATTGATCCCTTTCTTGCACAACTTGCAGTTTTCATCACAGAGATGAATTTTGTGTGTCTAGCTGGCTTATCTCCTTTAATTGTGACCTTTTCACCCTTTGGTGAATTTACTTGTATTGACTTTTGATCACATAGAATACTGGCTTTAATGGCTACTAACCAATCCATTCCTAATACAATATCAAATCCTGCCAGATTCATTGGGTAAAGATTTGTTATAAACTTATGGTTTAAAATTTCTATTCTTGCTCCCTACAAGATTTCAGAAATCTTAATAGTTTCTCCATTTGCGGTTTCTACTAGACATTCTTGTTGAAGTTTAGTTAATGGTTGGTTGAGAAGTTTGCAAAATGAAGTATTAATAAAACTTTGGTTCGCACCATAGTCAAATAATACTTTAGCAAAAACATCATTAACTAAAAACGTTCCGGCAATAACATCCGGAATCATCTTTGCTTCTTCTACAGTCAAAACAAATGCTCTAGCATTTTTAGTAGTCTTGTTGTTCATGGCTAGAGCTAGTTTCGGACAATTCATCCTGATATGTCTTTTTTCTCCACAGTTGAAGCACACTCCATTACTGGGTTTCTTCCTACAATCTTCCTCCTTGTGTCCGGGTATCTTGCAGTAGTTGCAGTAGGCGGAGCAGTTTCCAGAATGTTTCTTCTTGCAGGCTTTGCAGTAAGGTGTAGAGGTAGAACCTATATTTTCCCACGGTTGGAATTTCCGTAGCGAAATTCCTGGGTAAGCCTTTGAGCTAGGTTCCTTCTCTGGTTCTCTTCTTGTGTACGTACCAGTTCATCAGTCAAGGTGTTTGCTAGTTCTACAACTTCTTCTATAGTTGGTGGTCTAGCTGCCTTGACTACATACCTAATTTCACCAATTAATCCCCAGATGTATTGGGAGATTAACACTGGTTCTGGTGATGCTAGGGTTGGCACTATTCTAGCATATTCAAAGAATGTAGTAGTGTAACCCTTGCTGTCTACTCCAGTCATCCTAAGCTTTTAGAATTTATTAGCAATCTGCTCCTTTTCATTAGGAGAACAGAATTTCCTTTCCACCATATTCTTAATCTCAATCCATTCCATACTATAAGTTCTATTACTTCCTCTAGTCTGGAGGATAGTGTTCCACCATTCTAGAGCTGCATTCTTAAATGGATTGGAAGCAAACATTATCTTATCCTCTTCTGCACACTTGCTTATTTTTAAGACTGCTTTAGTCTTTTCTAACCAACGTAGAGCTGCAATGGCTCCTTCATTGCCAGAGAATTCTATTGGTTTACAAGACCAGAATTATTTGTAAGAACAACCATAAGACATGGTTCTTCTTCTTTTTGGAATTGGCAATTGAAGAAATGGCCCATTGTTCACGTTGTGATCTGGTTCAGTATGTGTTCGCTTACTCCCACTATTACTGTTATTATTTTCTGCTTCCCTAACATTTTGAATGATAGCTGGCATAGCATCTCTAATTCCTTGGGATACTATATGTCGAATAACACTGTTATGTATCTGGTTTTCCTGATTTGCATTGTCGGCCATGTGGATTTTAAACATTTACCAAGTATTAATATCACGAAATAATATTGAATGCGAATAATCTCATAACAACATATTGATCCAAAATCTTCGTCATTGCGACCTTTACTCTATTTTATATTATGCATCTCTATTTATTACAAACCATAACTGGAAATGAAAATATACTACTAGTATGCATCAATAATTTTAAGACTATCTATCCTAGTTTGAAAAAACATTTTTTTTACACAACCACACATATATATTTATATATTATTCTTATTCTTATTCTTATTCTTATTATTATTATTACTATTACTACTGATAGGGGTTCATCCAGTATTGCATACTGCGCTCGTCATATTTCCAGACGAGTCTCTCCTCTATTTGTCTCATCCTCTCACTTCCATCTAGGATCTCCTCACCAAAGGTGCGGAGTTCCTGTATGTTCTCAGTATTCATGGGTGGGGCTAGGGCTGGTATCGGGTCAGGAAACTGGGGCATGGGTTCTTCCTGAGGGTACGGGTTCTCTAGAATTTCCCTGATATATTGATCATTATCATAATAGGGATCTAGAGGGTAAAGGTCTGGGTAGGGTCCTACTAGATCTTGCATGGGCTCCTCTATTGGGATTAGGTAGCGTTGCTGGTAATCCCTATGGTCGTCAAACCATGGGTCATAGTCTGCTAGAGGGGGTGCTGGGATTCTAGGGATTTCAACTGGGTCTAGGTCAGGTAGCGGGTTTTGGTCAGCTGGGTCAATCTCTACTTCCATGGATTGTGTTGGGAACAACTGCAGTGGCTGGGGTGCTATGAGTTATTCTAGATTAGGGTCTGCAGCTGTGGTTGCTAGTATGTGGAAGTTTGCCAGTCTCCTATTGATTATATCATGTGTTTGATTGTTCATTTCCCTATTCGCGGCTGCTAAAGCTCGCTACTGCTGGAGTTTTTTCATCCTCTTTCTACGCTCATGAGCTCCTCTGCTGAACTATCCTCTCTTCTTGGGAGGGAATGACTCTTCAGATTGTGCTTTAAACATGAAAATCCCTTCTTCGGTATCAACCGAATACCCCGAGGGGGTAGACTGTTAAGAGGTTCATTCGTCCCTAGGAGAGTTGGACAGTTGACGGTAAGCGTCCGAAGGTCCTTGATCACTCATACTGTAAACTAACAAATTTTCAAATAACACAAAATAATAATATACACGTATGCACATAATTGTGTAGATTATTTCCTAACAAAATTTATAATTTCAATGTCAGCAGAACATCTCTTTGGCTGAAATTAGTATCTAAGCTCTAATACCACCTTCTGTCGCAACCCCGACCCCTGCCTCGGGAGGCGGGCAGCCGCGGCCTACTCGGAGATGGTGGTATCGGTGTTTATCATTATTTGGCAGCGGAATTTTCATCAGGACCGTAGTTAGGAAATATTTTATCAGAGTAAATTACCAGACTTTTATATTAATAAACACATGGGTAAAACCCAAGTTTCTGTTACAAACATGTTTATAGGGATAAACCCTATTTTATTGAATAAAATATCTTTCTTTATTAGGTAACTTTTATAGCCACATTTTTCCAAGCCTTCAGTGCTCTCCAGCTGGCTTCTAATTTGGCTTTCACATTTTGTTATCTGAAATGCGTTTAAAAACATTTTGTTAGTGGGAAATACTGGTGAGTGAATCCCAGTTTAATTAAAACAAATTTTATCCTTGTACAGTATTGAGGGCAATCAGCAATTACATTTGATTATTAATATAATTGTAAAATTACAAATACTCAATCACTGTTTAATTATAATGTAAAGCATTGAGGTTTTGTAAAATAGTTTGCAAAAAGGTTTACAAAAAGGAGCTTACTCACATTGCTAGTTTAGACTTTTCCTGATCGTTTCCTGGTTTTAATCTATTAATTACACAATGCACACACGTTAGTATAATAACTCAATATTTACATTAGTAATATCCTCCCCGAGACAGAACTCCAACTGTCACACCCGGACCGCGTAAAACAACGAAACCGCGACGGAAACGTCGGGGAGTGGAGCGACAGAATTATTGTTTCACAACCATGGATTCAAAAGTTTCGTTTTATTTAGTTATTAAACATTTACATTGTCTTGAAATTGAAACAAACAATCACATATTGACTATCATCGTTATTATGTCACTAAGGCCTTGTCCAGTCCTAAGTGAGCATACATCCTAGTTGCAATCAACATCATCATTCAACACCTAAAACATATGTAAAAATAAAGTCAGCAAAGAAATGTCGACGAGCACATAGGTTTTGTGTGAGTATCAGATTCATGGCTCGTTTATATGTTAAAATATCTCGTATAACTTCGTTAATCGATATTAGAAAACCTCGTTCTGTAAAATGCTCGTATTGTAAAATGAATAACCAGTTCAAAACAAATTGGTTATAGTTTATAAAACCTCGATGCCATGAATCTTAACTCAAAACATTTGTTTATGTAAACCCAAATCGTAAATCGTTCTCGTAATAAAACTCCTATGGTTTATATCGTTTAGTAGACATCGTTGCGTGACATCGTTTAAAATCATTCGTCCAAGTGAACTAAATAACGCCACGGTATGTAATATGATAAAAACACTTATATATAAGAAGTACCGTCGGTGTATCTACCATGCTTTTAACACATTACACCCGTCCCATTATCTAATCACATAACAATAACCCATCGTTTAAATTGTTTAACTCGTTCATGTAATAGACCATCGTTCATTTGTTTAAATCGTTCAAGTCGTTCATAATCGTTCAATCGTTCAAAATCGTTCTCGTTTTAATTGTGAAAACTACTTTTGGTCGTCACGTTTATAACATTCAAACCTTCGTAACTCGTCCTTCATTCAACTCGTATTAACAAACCACCAAAGGGTAAGTTAAGAATCATCAGGTTCAGTCATTACCCACATAACCACCATATATAACCATGGTGGCAGTTCGATAACGGGATTTGTCAGATCCTATGGTACCATAACCTAATACTGGTCGGCTTGATCATTGTTAATGGATGTCATTCGTTATGTAAATACGTCCAACAAGTTCGTTCACATTATCAAAACCGTTTTGTCTAATATAAACCATAGTATTCGTTTTTGAAATCATCGAAAATCATTTAGCACATATGAATCACCCAAAAACAATTGAAAACAGGAAAATAGGGGAACTATGTACTCACATCGAAGTGCAAAGTATCCTTGATTAAATGAACTCACAAAGCTCGAGCAAACCAAGGAAATCAAGTATCACCTAGTAATCAGATCGCTAGTTAATAAATTGACACCTAAATCGGTAGATCGGGTAGAACGAGGTCTCGTAAACCAAATGAGTATTGGAACTCATGTGATATGGTTTAACAAAGCCTACATTCTAAATCGGAACTTATCCTAAGTTCTTACGACCCGTTATGACCCATTAAGGTAGCTTATGCTACTTTAACGCGTCGTTCGCGCAAATGCGCGTTCGAGACGCCTAACTAGTCCTATGACAAGTATTATATGCCCTAACATGTTTAAATATGTTTCATAATCAATTTAAGTGACAAAAGTTTAGTTACATATGCTTAAAATCCAATTATGCACGAAAAGGGTATTTTGGTCATTTTCCTAAGGCATATAAACTACCTATCATACAACTAATTAATCTAAGTGACCATAAGGTATAACCTCGGATGGTTATTCCCTATGCAGCTATGGTCACAAAACATGCTTGGTCGGATCCTAACGATCGACCAAACAGGTCGGGTTCGAAAGTCTAAGCGGTTGTCAAGACCGCTTGACTTACGGCCCTAAACAAGCACTAGACTAAAAGTGACGAGTTAAACATGTTAAAACATGTTTAACTACGTTAGAAAATAGGTTTGATATCAAAACAAAGTGTTTTGATACCCGAAAATAGATTCATCTCAAAATACCCACAAACACGTATTTTGACTGAAACTTTGACTCGTCACTTCGACTAATCAACGTGGTAATCAGTAGGTATAGTCACAAGGGACTATAAGCATCGTGATTACGCTCACGTTGCAAAGTTCAAACGAACTTTGTGTTGACCAATTCATGGTCAAAGTAGAAAGTCAAACACTGTTTGACTTTCACGCTTGAAAAGCATAAACAAGCATGAAAGAAGCTTACAAAAGGTCCAAGCTAGGAAGAATTGAACTAAAACACTCAGGTATGAAGCCTTAGCTTCAACTTAGAGCAGATTTAGATCAATTGTGCAAGGAATGAAGGTTGAACATGGTGGGTATTTATAAGAGGTCTTGAGTTCACAAGATGATTACAAGTGTTTTTGAGCAATTCAAAGCTTAATCTAAGCCATACACTTGTGCCCATAGATTAGAATACAATGGAAACTCAAAAACAATTAAATGGTATCCCAAAACCATGTTAGAAATGCAAGAAAACAGCTGCTGAAGCCAGATTCAATGTTTCTGCCAGCTCCAGCTCTCGCGGGCCACGAAGACAGAGGCTTCAGTCTTCGCCCCAGGTGAGAGAAGTTTCAGCAATTGTCAGTTTTAGTCCCTGCATGTCCAAAACTTTGATTTAAGGCATTTTCGACGTGTTTAAGCCCCGTTAACCCAATTTCAAGGCTCTACAATGAAGTTAAAGCATAGGGAACATGAAATATGCTTGAAAAAATTTCGGATGTCGGTTCGTTTGGTCGTACGGTTGCGTTATTCGGTTAATTACGACGAAAACTCGAACGGACACGAAAACGATCCAAATTTCACGACGAATGGTATTTTTGCATTCCAATCACTTAAAATAGAATATTTTAATTATTACAAAAATTTTTGGATGTATGGATATGTTCAGAACGTGAGATATGTGCGTAAATGCAAACTTATGCACTTTTTGATGCTTTTAGTCCCTGTTGATCAAATAAGTTTATTTTCGCATACCAAACCCCTCAAAGCCTATTTCTAAGCTATGTAAAGGATATTTAGGGTATGTTTAACTTATGATCAGGTTTCGGAATGTTCGTTACCATACAAATCGGCATAGTTTCACAGTTTTTCGTAAATAGTCCCTGCGATCGAATAAACTTGTTTTCGACACACCAAACCATCCAAAACATATTTCTAAGTTATGTTTAGGTTATTTAAGGTATGTTAAGACTATTTCACTATTCCGGAGTGTTTGTCGCGTTAAACTGATTACGTTTACGCATCACTTTGCGTATAACTTTCCAGAAATCGATTTAAAGCTTGATATCGAACTTGAATCAAATCGTAAAATCATCAAACACAAATACACAAATATTAACACCAAAACACATCGTTTTATTGATAATTGATATTGTTTTACATCGTACATCGTTTACAGAGCACAGTTGTCACAGTCTCCCCTACTTTAGGAAATTTCATCCCGAAATTTTAACTAGAGGAAACTCGTGAAAACAAATGTGGATATTTCTCTTTCATTTGGTCCTCACGCTACCAAGTAAACTTGGGGCCATGTTTGGACTCCCAACGAACTTTGACTAATCGTATTCGCTTATTCTTCAGTTGCTTGACTGCACAGTTCATTATCTCCGCAGGTTTCTCGACAAAGTGCATCGTTTCATCAATTTGAATTTCATCGAGTGGAATGTGAAGATCAGTATCGGCTAACACTTTCGTAGATTGGACACGTGGAATGTTGGGTGAATACTCCCAATCTCTGGAGGTAGCTCTAGTTGTTGGTGCATATTCTGTGACAACAACTTAATAGTTTAATTATTTAGTCTTTGGATATTTTGTATTGGGCTTAGATTATTGGTTAGTGAGTTTATTGTTGTAATGGGTTTGGAAAATGGCCTAGCCCTTTAGGAAGCCCAGTTCACAAACACGTGGTATATAAACATGTTTTGTGATTAGGGTTTTAGTTAGAGTTAAAGGAGGAGTTAGAGAATTCTAGAGAGAGAAAGTCTAGAGAGAGAGAGAGATTTCAAATTTTAGGGTTTGTAGAGCAATATCACAGAGATAGGCTGTGAGGTTGTGCAGGTCTTGAATTGATTGTAAAACTGTAGTTTGAATAAATCAATAGAAGACCGTTTGATTGTAAAATTCTGTTTCTACTCGTTTTTGTGCAAATCTGATCTAGAGGATTCTGCACTCTAGGTTAGATATACAATTCTGTGATGGTCCGTACGAATTAGGGGACCTACAATTGGTATCAGACTGTTTTCACACTATTAGATAATTCTTTATTTAATTTTTCACACTACAATTGGCAACCTTTCCAATTCTTTCAACAATCTTAAATGGTCCAACATATCGTGGTGCGAGTTTTCCTTTCTTTCCAATTCTCAACACTCCCTTCCAAGGGGATACCTTGAGTAGGACACGGTCTCCGACTTGAAATTCCAAGGGCTTGCGTCGCATATCCGCATAGCTATTTTGACGGCTTCTAGATGTCAGAAGATTATCGTGAATTTTCTTGATTTTATCTGTCGTTTCCAGAATGAGCTCAGGTCTAGTAAGCTGAGCTTCACCGATCTCATTCCAACAGATATGTGAACGACATTTTTAACCATATAAAGCTTCGAACGATGCCACATTGATACTAGCATGATAACTATTGTTGTAAGAGAACTCGATCAACGGCAGATGAGAATCCCAATTACCACCAAAGTCTATCACGCATGCTCTAAGCATATCCTCCAATGTTCGTATCGTCCTCTCGGATTGTCCATCCGTTTGGGGATGATAAGCAGTGCTCAGATTTAGTTGGGTTCCCATAGCAGATTGCATGGTCTTCCAAAAATTAGATGAAAATCGAGCATCACGGTCAGATATAATATTCAAAGGAACACCATGTCGGGACACAATCTCATCAACATAAATCTTGGCAAGTTTATTAGCAGATAGATCCTTGTGAATTGGTATAAAGTGAGCTGACTTCGTTAATCGATCAATAGCTACCCAAATAGTGTCGTGACCTCTAGATGTGCGCGGTAACTTAGTGATGAGATCCATCGTAATGTTCTCCCACTCTCAAACCGGTATCTCTGGTTGTACAAGCAAACCAGATGGTCGTTGATGTTCAGCCTTGACTTTGAGACAAGTTAGGCATTTCGATTCATACAAGGCAACATTTTTCATACCAGGCCACCAGTACTAAGTACGAAGATCCTTGTACATTTTTTCAGCACGAGGGTGAATAGAATATCGAGACTTATGAGATTCGCCCATCACTAAAGTGCAAAGATCGTTTTGATTCGGAATCCATAAACGATTCTTGAAATAGAGTAACCCATCGTCTTTCGTTTCGAATTTAAGCTCAAGTTGAAGTTCTTGAAATAGAGTAACCCATCGTTTTTCGTTTCGAATTTAAGCTCAAGTTGAAGTGGTAGCTCATATTTCAATAAGCCTTTGGTTACACAAGATCGTTGAGCTTGAAGGACACGTGATTGGATATCGGATAGAGTGCGAACAGAATGAAGCTTAGCTCGTTCCTTTCGACTAAGCGCATCGGCTACGACATTCGCCTTACCAGGATGGTAGCGAACTTCACAATCGTAATCGTTCAAAAGTTCAACCCAGTGTCGTTGTCTCATATTTAGCTCCTTTTGATTGAGAATGTGTTGGAGACTTTTGTGGTCTGTGAAAACCACACATTTTGTGCCATAAAGATAGTGTCTCCAAATTTTGAGAGTAAAAACCACAACACCTAACTCAAGATCATGAGTCGTGTAGTTCTTCTCGTGTATTTTCAATTGTCTTGACGCATAGGCTATTACTTTACCTCGTTGCATAAGAACACAACCAAGGCCTAGATTTGACGCGTCACAATAGACAACAAAATCATCGTTTCCATC
This sequence comes from Helianthus tuberosus, assembly GCA_030545235.1. Taxonomy (NCBI): domain Eukaryota; kingdom Viridiplantae; phylum Streptophyta; class Magnoliopsida; order Asterales; family Asteraceae; genus Helianthus; species Helianthus tuberosus. The sequence continues at coordinate 170,400,743 of CM060366.1, read as the reverse complement.
GGGCAAAGATAAAACAGGAGCATCACATAGTTTTCATTTTAACGTTTGGAAAGCTTCTTATTGTTTGGGTCCCCACTCAAAAGGCTTATTCTTCTGAGTCAAAGCAGTAAGAGGAACCACGATCTTCGAGAAGTTCGAAATAAATCGTCGATAATAACCAGCAAGACCAAGAAAAGATCGAACTTCTGTGGGTGTCGTAGGTGTATTCCAATCCCTAATTGCAGCAATTTTGGAAGGATCCACATGAATACCCTGCTTGTTAACAATGTGACCCAAAAACTAAACTTCTTTAAGCCAAAATTCACACTTGGAGAATTTAGCAAAAAGTTGTTCCTTTTTCAGGAGTTCCAGTGTCAGACGAAGGTGTTGTTCGTGATCGGCTCGAGACTTCGAATAAATGAGAATGTTGTCAATGAACACAATGATGAACTTGTCTAAATAAGGTTTACAGACCCTATTCATTAAGTCCATGAAAATAGCTGGGGCATTCGTCAAACCAAAAGGCATGACAGTGAACTCGTAATGACCATATCTCGTGCAAAAAGCAGTTTTGGGAATATCTTCTTCGAGTACATGAAGCTGATGATACCCAGAACACAGATCGATCTTGGAAAAACATGTAGCACCTTGCAGCTGATAAAAAAGATCATCAATTCGTGGTAGGGGATATTGATTCTTGATGGTAAGCTTGTTAAGCTCACGATAATCGATACACATTAGAAAAGACCCATATTTCGTTTTCACAAACAGGACTGGAGCGCCCCAAGGTGAATAACTCGGTCGGATGAATCCTTTATCAGATAACTCTTGAAGCTGTTTAGATAGTTCTTGCATCTCAGATGGTGCAAGATGATAAGGTGCTTTCGCAATTGGGTTGGCATTGGGTATAAGATCAATATGAAATTCGACTTGACGAACTGGAGGCAAACCAGGCAGTTCATCAGGAAACGCCTCTAGATAATCTCGAACAATTGGAATATCTTGAATACACTTGTTCTTGCCTTATTCCTCGGTGACATGTGCCAGAAATGCCACATATCCTTTTTGTAAATAAATTTGGGCTTTATTACATGACATGAGTTTTAATCCACCAGATGGTTTCTCGCCACAAACCTCTAAAATATCGCCAAATGAAAGAGGAATACGAACAATCTTATCGAAACAAACCACCTCAGCATGAAACTTAGTTGATCAATCCATCCCTATGATAATGTCGAAACTTCCAAGTTGCATCGGTATGAGGTCAATAGGAAAAAGATGGTTATCGAGGTTCAATTGACAATCGCGAATCACAGAATCGAGTACAAGAGGTTTACTAGTAGCAACTTCGACAGATAAGGGTTTCCTTAGTTTAGTTCTAGGTATCGCAAGTGTCACACCCCAAAAAAACGTCGCAGCGGAATATAAAACGTAGTGGTGACGGAAGCTGGTGCCCACTTGTATCTTGCTGAACGATGCATCGTAATGTTGGACATTTCAACTTAATTTAAACATAGATTTTAAAACACATAGTCTTAAAGTCCTTCGCAATCACACCATAGATATATTGTTTTGACCCTTATGGATCTTATTACATTGGCCCCAAATAGTTTTTAAAAGTTTGTCCAAAACATTATCAAACCAAACATGCATCAACAACCACAAGATACGCCATAATTCCCGAAGCCGAACTCAAGTACCTGTAGAACACGTTAAAATCAAGTGTCAACACAAAGGAAGGTGAGTTCACATATTCACATACAAACAATATTATTCAAAAGGAAAACTTTCTGATAAGGTGTTTATTTGAAAACATCCATATAATTTTAGAAAGTCCATTTTACTTCCTTAATAAAATCTATGGGTCCTTCCGTTGGGGTTCACCCATCCGACAATATCATTCTGACCCAGGTTTTGTATATTAAATTATTGCATCAATTTTCAGACTCGTATGTTAGCTAGACGATACAAACTATATATTAACCATGCAGGGATAATCAAAGCTAGACAATGAACATAATATTAATTCGTCGTTTGACTTGACACGGGGCGACCGGTCATGACGGGGTTGTCAACCCAATAGATCTACCAACAATTCCTCGTATGCAATACTTAAATGATTAAACGACATCATGGGCGCAAGGTCCTCTTTGAGAACAATATGATGTCTGCCTCACTTACAATATATATATACTACTAATATGACAATTTAATACACGATGTTGTACGAACCCCCTGGCTCCCCTTCCCTGGGACCAAGCCGGCATCCGTCCCAACTTTACGGTCTGTTTCTCCTCGGAAACACCGTACCATCCCAATTTCCTCCAACCATTCATTCATCAAAAACATTTTACCTCGAAACGTATGACTTATCAAACTCCATATATTTTCAATGAAAATATATATTTTATACTTAAAAGGTATGTTTTATTCCAAAAACATTATTAAATCCTTTTATTGGCGTGTTCTACCCCCAAAATATATACAAAATAGTAAAAAGAGGGGTTTAGTGACACTCACCTTTGGGTGCGTATTTTAAATAGCGCAACCCCAGAGATTGATTTCTACACATCCTAATATATATATATATATATATAGGAACGATTTTAAATCAATATAAACATCACAAAATCCTAAGTTTCTCTGTTTCTTAAAATTGTCACATAACTTTGAGATTTTCTCGAAAAGTTATCATTTTTGATTATGTTGGCACGTTAATATATATATGAGTCCATATATATATATATATATATATATATATATATATGATTTTGCGACTTGAACGATTTTACTGGTGACCATTATTGTGTAAATCCGTTAACACTCCCGTTTATACTCAATATATCCACGATTTGCGCGTCGTAATATATATAGATAAACGTTAACATAATTTATCATCGAAACACACAAAGTTTTGTCAACTTATCTATTTTGTCATTTTTAAAGAAAATATACATAAAATATCTTATATGTATCATATTTAATGCTCGACAAACAAGTTTCACGTTTAACGCAATTTTTTTACAGTTTCTACTGCACAAAACGTACAAGCATACATGCGTAAGCTAGATTTCTAATATCATGTTAAAAACTTAACATATTTTCACATTCTCATGTTTAAGTCACATAACACATTTTAACACATAAGGTTCACCCAAAATTTTACCTATACTAGTGTATATTTAAAAATGCGTTTTTTAGCAATTTGGTAACGGTTTCGGGCGTCGGAAGTCACGTATGACTAACCAAACACCACGTAAACTTAAAATTAGTTAAAATACTTATTTTTAAACTAAAAATATCAGTTTACTTACTGATCTAAATCAGTTTTATGAAAATCACTTGAAAAGCCGATTTTTGACCGTTTTAACGCATAGTTTTGCGTTAAACGTTACTATGATCATCCCAACTCGAAATGACTTGATATTTTAACACAATATATGTTATTTACTGATTAAAATAATGGTTATATTAGATTAGTACAGTTTTTGTGTAAGTCACATAAATCATGCGATTTCACTTATTTTACAACTTTTAAAGGACCAAGTACAACATGCAAGACTAATAAACTTTATGACAAGGTTTTATATTACTTAACACTTCAAAATAATCATATTTTTAGTGCTTAGGGCCTGATTAAATATCACCTTTATTAAATCATGCTCAATTCATCATTTCTTGTTCATCTTTCAACATGCATGTTCAAGTATGTGCATCTAATGCACCTATATCATATCAAAATCATTTTACATGAACTAAATGCATCTACGCATTTATTTAACTCATGTTTTATTAATTCAAACATTTCAACCTTCATATGATTATCATCAAATCATTTATCATAAATGCAAGACACTCTCATTCTTTCATATCTAAAACTTTTAATTATAAAAAATTCTCATGCATGTGTATATATACATACACGGCCATATATATATATATATGTGTGTGTGTATATGGTTCCAAAAATTTATTTTCATAACATTCTTTATTCATAGAACTTCCTACCAAATCACCACTTGATCATGCATGCATTTCACTTTCAAGAATTAAATCAAACTAGAATAAATCGAAATCAAAACTCAACTCAAACACACATGTATACACACACTAACAGCTATACATACATATACAATACATCCATTTTTATTTTCTTTAAAATCTCATCCTTTATTAGTTTCGAGTTCATGTTTAATTCCAAGTTTAAGAGAAACTTTCCATCATCTTTATCATTACTAAAAATCAAGAATGAACCTTTGAAAATAAGTTTATACCTTTCAAGTTTTTAGTGGGTTTTAACAAGATTCTTGATGGTTAGAAGCTTGTTTCACCAATAAAACACTTTCGGATACTCAAAACACCTTGAAACCTTCTTGGAATGAACTTTGATCTTCATGAACAAGTTAAAATTTTTTTGAAATTGATATGTTAGAGGGGGTGTTCGGCTGATTTTAGGAGAGAGAGAGAGAGTTAATGTGTTTTGATTTTGAATTCTTGGAATTATGGAAGGTTATGGATGCCTTTAACAAATATCATCATCACCACCTCTCTTTAAGGCCACTAAATGGAGGAGAAAGGAGAGAGAGGTAATTTGCATTGCTGCCAACTAGCATTCCATGTCTCACCTACACACACACACACACACATGAATATATACATATATATATGATTTATTGGCCAAAAACTGGTATTTTACTGGATACCGGGTATTTTATCTAGCGTTTAACCCGTTTTAGCTCGTTTTAAATTATTTTTAACGCTCTATAAAAATGAACCCGCCAAAATATTACTGAACAATATTTTATTCGCCTGGACTGGCTACATTGTCGGTATTTGGCAGTATGCGCGCTGTGCTGCGCGGTATGCGCTTAAAATCGCAAAAATAGGGATTTATGCGTTTTTATTTATTTTTATCATTCTAAAGTAATAGACTCATAAAATTATTACTAAAATGATTATCAGTTGCCTTGATAGGCTGTGTTGACAATATTTTGTCGGTAAACGCGCTACATCGCACGATACGCGCTTAAACTCGAAAAATAGAGTTTCTTAGCGTTTTAATTTATTTCTCCTCACGAATATCATTAAAATTATTATTCTAATCATAACAGACTAGTTTTAGGATTTTAACACTGATCGGGTGGTCACCGATGTTTGTTTCGCATTTTAACCGTTACGCGATAAGCGTAAATTTTATCGTTGCCAACATAATTTTTACCTAAGTTTAAATTTACCAAGTCATTAAATTCCACACATAATCATCATAACCATTCAAATACAACCTTTTACCTATTCATAACACGTGTTACAATTGTACGGTACGGCCTGAAAAACCGAGTGTCACAGTCTCCCCCTGTTTAGGAAATTTCGTCCCCGAAATTTTTCTCTACATGTTTTGTTTTTGCACTGGGTGGAAACAACAAAAAATAGGTTTAATGAATATAGTCTTATAGTTTATGCGAGAAACTTTGATTCTTACAAAGAATCTTCGTAGACCTATATTACATACACTCTTAATTCCTAATCTCATATCTCAACGCTCTCCACCCTTTCCAAGGTTCAACATTACAAGCACTTAATCAAGAAGATTAAGTCAAAAATTCCACCAATTTGGGTTCTATATACGTACATTTACATATACATTACCCCGTACCTAAGATAGTGTGAGTTTACACCCGATTGAACCAACTCGAGATGGGCTCTCGAAAGAATCAAATCTCATAAACTCTTCTTCCTTCCTTCTTGCATTCATTTCAGATATCCATAAATCGCCAAATCAATAAATCACATATACGACTAGAATGCTGTAATCGCCTGTCCGGTTATTAGCATAACTCTTCTAGCTATACGTACTGCTTCTACGGTGCTTCGATAAACTTCTGTTTATCTTCCAAACAAATCTCTATAGGGAACAAAATCAGTGTATTATCCATTATACACTTTCTTAACTGAACCCAAACAATACATCATGTACACTACCCTATCCTTATGGTAGCTTGAGCCTATAAGCGACTGATCCAACTCAAGATGGGCTCTTGAAAGGACCTAATCATTGTGGCTCAGCTCTTCTTTTCTCTGCTAAACCTAATAGCATCTCTGCAAGATAACTCCTTTAACAGAACTAAATCTCCAATCTGGAATCGCAATAGTTTCCTTCAATTGTCCATGTAATCTTTCTGTTGATCAATTGGCGACTTTTAACCTTCCCTCGATCCAGGAAAATCCTGTCGCTGGTTTCCTAGATAAACTAAGGTCTGGTTAATTGTCCTTTGTCATGTTAGCTCAACAAAGTGGCGATCAACACTTCCATCCATGCAAGGCTTTAAACGGAGCAACCTAAATACTAGCGTGTTAACTATATTGTAAGATAACTTCTGCCAAGGGCATGTGAGTATCTTAACTTCCTTCGGAGTCCATCATACACGCTCCCAACTTTTCTTTCAAGGGTCCGGAAAGCTTCCTACTATTTTGTTGTCCAATCAATTTCCCTTTTCCTTTTCGGGTTATTAGTGTCGAAGGCTGCACTAATTTAGATAAATTCTTAATAAATTTCCGGTAGCACCTAGCTAGTCATATGGATCATCATACTCCCGACGGGGTCTTTGGCGCTCCTCATCATTCACCAACTCCATAATTAACTTCAAACGTTACTCATGATTCCCCTTGGTTCGCACATAGGCAAGTATGTCGTCGATGAGTATTATCACGAATTTATCCGATTAGGGTTTCCATACCCTGTTCATGAGATTTATGAATATAAATGGAGCATTAATTTAGTCAAAAGGCATGACTAATAATCTTGTAATGGCCATATCATGTTTGAAAAGCAGTCCCCGAAATATCTTCGTCAGCAACCTTCAACTGATGATATCCTGATCGTAGATCGATCTTCGTGTAGTAGTTGGATCCCTGTAGCTTAATCGAACAAATCGTCAATCCTCGGTAAAAGAGTACCGATTCTTGATAGTTAACTTACTCAGCTTTCTAAAATCAATACACACCCTAAAGGATCCATCCTTCTTCCTCACAATAAAACAGGTGCACCCCTAAGTGAAGAGTTTGATTGAATGAAACCCTCGTCTAGCAGCTCTTGAAGCTGATTCAATATTTCTATCATCTCAGACGGTGCTTAATCTATAAGGAGATTGTGCAATTGAGTGCAGCACCGTGTGCCAGATCGATTCGAAATTCGATCTGTCTCGCAGGGGGCAATCCATGTAAGTCTTTTTAGGAAAACTTCTGGATATTTGCGATCAATTGGAACCTCTCCGATATTCCTACATTTGGCCTTCATATCCACCACGTTAACAAAGAACGTAGGGCAGCCTTTTCGCAACAAAATTGAGCATCCTCACAACACTGACGACTCTCAACCATCAACACTCGACACTCCGCACTCGACACTTGACTCGGTCGGTCTCCGTGAACAACTATCACCTTTCTACCGTCATCAGGACGAGATATCCTAGCTAGCTTCTTCAAGCGATAGTCCCCACTTTGTCCTTAGATAATCAGTCCATCCTCACATCTTCATCAAGGCTCCCCAGCTCCACTGAAAATAAATCGACACTAGAACCACGATCACCAAACTAAATACTACAACCGCGAACGACCTCGCTAGTTTCTCTCAACTTACCAATTGCTAGTTCTATCGGGCACTTTATACTCAGCTTACTTGTTGGTGAACACAAAAATGGTTCAAAGTTTATCGAAACAAAACTCAAGTTAGCTTTGGTATTAAAAGTATGAACATAGATTGGTTTTTGATTTTAAACATACTAGTAACAGTAGCAGGATTCTCACGTGCCTTCTCAGCACTCATCTCAAAAACTTGCCCTCGGTATTCTGACCTTTCATTTCCGGATAATCTCCCCTGAAATGTTCTTGCTCACCACACTCGTAGCATCCCTCGAGTGTATCTCCTTCCGATGTACTCTCAGCATAGCACTCGCGAGTCATATGTCTAGTCCGACCACATCTGGCGCACTTTCTCTACTCATCCCCATGAGTCTTCTTCTCAAAACTACTCCTTCCATCCCTTGCATTATCCTTTCTAGAACGGCTAGAACTGGCTATATGCGCCTTCCTCGAACTGCGTTTCCTATCATGCTTCTCATCGGTTTCCTTTCTTGAACTCTCAGAGTTTTGCTTTCATGAATCCCCAGATCTAGGCTCGGAATGCGGAATTATTTGAATGGTCGATCCGCTGTGACGACCCGACATCACGCATACCGTTACCACGTCATTGCATAGGGTACCAGTAAATGATCTTGGGTTACAACCCTGGATTGTTTTATATGTACATCTATGTACAGTTCGCAAGGTTAATGAAAAATCAGGATTACGCTCCGATTATGTCATAACACAGGAACTACTAAAACTTTCCGACCATTATATTACCCGAAGGGTTTCCGATATGTGTCCCACCAAAACCATGCCCATGAGCATCACGTCCACGTTCCTGGCCATTATTTTGGTTAGCATCGCGCTGTTCCATGGCAGTATTAACGTGTTGGGCTATGAGTTGTGCCAACTCTTTCGGGGTAATAGGTAGTTCAGAACCCTGTCTCGCTTTTGGCGGCATTTCGTCATTTCTATTATTACAACATAATATCAACATAAGACGATATCCACATATTAACGAGAACAATTCTTAAACCAAAAGAAACCCATTTGATTTATACTAGGAATTTACAAAACTTGTTTTTAGTACAAAGACTAATCAAAATTCGGGGTGTCTACATCAACACCCGCAACAAGTCTATATGAAATTTCCTCCTAAATATCTAAAAATTTGGCATGCAGCCATAAATAGGGTTCATCAGATGAGACATGCAAAACAAACAACAGAAACAACAAACAACTAACGCTTCAATCCATGGAAGTCCAACATCTTCCTAACAAGCTCTTCTAGCTCATCATACTAGTCCATCTGTCCCTCTAAGTCCTTCATCGTATCCATGCCTCCGCATAAAGTGGCGAACTGACGATCACAATGAGTGCGATTGACCCAAACCCCCTTTCTGCCTCTTCAAAGTGGACGCTGTCTCAACTCTCGAAGTTGATGCGACCTCTCTAACGGGTCGAGTTCTCTTCCTACGGCGCGTGTAGACTAAAAGAGGTGTAGCAAAACACGTGACTCGAATATCAGAACAAACGATTCTGTAACGACGGGCGGAAGAATCTCAAGTGTAGGCTCGACAGTATCAGTGAGCAAGACTACTAATGGCTCTATAGGCCGAGACGTGACATATCGTAACAGTACAAAGTAAGTGTGTGATCAATATGAATAATAACACATAAGGCCTAAATAAATAGAAAATCACGTATGCACGTAAACACATAAGGGTTTTTCACACATGATAAAATTTTCCATGTTTATTTAAAAATCTTGGCTTCGAGAATTTTGGACTTTAAATCTCAAAATTCTTTGGTTGAAGTCTAGTGTTTTCCTCCTAAAACATCTAGTTCTCTAACAACCATTGGCTCTGATACCAACTTCTGTCACACCCTGACGTGTGCGTATATATACATAATTTTGCAATGAAATTACACACGATTCGGTTTTAAATTTATAAAAGTGATTATTACTTTAACATTAAAGCACACACGAAAGAGGCAAGAGTACCCCGTCATATATGTAGTAAAGTATCGGTAAGAACCAAGTATCGATCCACGGAAATGGGCGGAGAAATAATACTAGACCTTTGTCACTAAACTACCGGTAAAAACATAAGTTTTGTGATTTTTAAATAAACTAAAGTAAGCATAAACAAATACTTATAAAAACATAAAAAATAATAGATAAATAGCCTTGCTTAATACACAACCAAAGCATGTCAACTAAGTAAGTTTTGGCACTAGAAGCATTCGGTCAATTTTCCATTTTAAGACAATTAGTATCCCTTTCGGGAATCCTAACATGACAATCATTCGGAAAGTTAAAACGATAAACACACTTTAACCACCTAAAATTGTTCTTTAACGTGCAATTGATAAATGTCTATGAAAATCTCTTAAAAATAAGTTAGTCAGCCGTTAGGATTATTCTAACCTCACTTAAACAAGGAAAGCGACACCGATAAACACAATGCAACCACCGAGACAAGCATAAACTAGATTAAATCACAACCGAGTTCATTTTACAAATCTTGCACAATAATTCACCAAGATAGCAATTTTGGCCTAAACTACTAACTAAGCTAACAAATCATGGCAAGAATTTATAACGACACCATCTAACCCGTTAAGGTCCTTACGTGACGGCAAGCTCTCTTGATTAACAATAATTACATTTTATTAAATCACTAACCATTTCTAGTATCATGATGCACACATTTAAACCAAGCTAAACTAGTTAACCAAGTTCAAAGTTTACTAATACAAGATTAATTAAGCTTCATTTTTCAACTATCTTAACTAACCAAGCACCAATCATCCAACACAATTACTTATAATCAAGAAATCAATATCAATAACAAGGTTGCAAACTAATCATCAAAGATTAACATAGAAAATACTTCAAAATGTCATTACAAACAAAGATTAACACACTAATGGTTATAATCAAGCAAGGGATTGTTGTGTTTTTGCCCAAAGGCTACAATAATACATAAACAATAATCTAAATACTTGAAAGATTAACAAAAACATGGAAAGATTAGAAAATCAAACCATAAACAAGTACTAGACTAAGGATTCTGGTAGTAATCGAGCTAAACGGGACAATGTGGCTTGAATCCGGGTGAAAGCTAAAGCCTCCGGAGCCTGAAAATCGCCTGTGAAGCTCTCCAAAAATCCAGAATATCGAACAGAATGTTTCTGTTCTGTTTTTATAATTTTCGCTGTCGCACGGTCGTTCTCCATATGGCACGACCGTGCACTTTAAGCAATTATTAGGGATGGGCACACCATACTGCATGACGTCATCAGATCGTTGACCAGATTCGAAATGGCACGACCGTTCTTCAGATGGAACGGTCGTTCAGTTCCGGGTTGTTGTTGCATGCCGAGTCGCACTGGTCGTTCGTCACCGAGACTCTGTTGGTTCATCGGATACGCACGGTCGTTCCTCAGATGGAACGCCCGTTCTTCACCGAGCCGCCTTGTTTTCCTAGAACGCCCAATCGCACCTCTCGTTCATTGCCGGGTTGATCAACTTTGTCGGAGATGCACGACCGTGCATCAGGTGGAACGGTCGTTCCACAGGCCCAGGTCAGAATCCTTAACATAATGTCCGCAGCTTTGTCGTTTTGTCCGGAAAGTCCTCGTTTTTGCTATCATCTTGTCTGGTATGCTGTTTTAGGCCTGTAAACAAAAGTGTAGATAATTAAGTATCCGAATGACGGTTTTACGGCCAAAAACGCATAAAATAGGGGTAAAACGGGGGACTAAAATATGTGTAAATTAGAGTGTATCAAATCTCCCCACACTTGAACCTTGCTTGTCCTCAAGCAAGCTGAACTAAAAAGCAATAAAAGACATAAACAACAAGAACGATAATTTACACAATATTTTATTCAAAAACAATACTATAAATGGTTAGCCGGTTTGTCGAAAGACAACATCAAAAGATTCAAACCCAACAAGCATATGCAATTAAAAAGCGACAACCAAAAAGCCGTGACTTCACATTTAATTGACTCACATGTTAATCTCCACACGACTCACAATGTTCACACACACTCGGTTTTATTTATGAAACATACATAAAATGTGTATGTGCAAACACTCAATGCCTAGTCAATGAAATGTGCAATATCATAAGCTTGTCATAAGATCTCGTCTCCACCAACTAACATGCAAACAAGTGTAAATCAAGAGGTCTTTACGGGTTATAACGTTAGGCTTGGGCGAAGGGTATGGAAGTGGACATTTAAAGTGGCGAAAATGGTTAAAACTCGGTAGTAGCGTTCAACTAGCAAGAAAATAATACAACTATACATACAAACGCCTTAAAAAGGCGACTAAAGCGCAATCGAGCTTATCAACGAAATTTTTAACATTTAAGCATTCAAAATTGCTCGATTTCTATCAACTTCACCCTATTTTAGGGTGTTTTATTTTCTGTTTTTCTGTTTTTTTTAACTATACAATGAAATATAAACAGTAACAAGCTAGTTAAACTATTATTTTAACCGAGTTTCAACACTAAAAAGGTTTAAAACATAAAAAGGTTAAATTTGGTTAAGTGGGCGATAACGTGGGTAAACAAAGGTGAACGGGAAGGCTCGACATGGTTATTCCTAAAGGGTAATATAAGGTGAACGGGAAGCACAACACAAAGAACAAGTACACAACAAAGGGGTAATCAAAGTGCCTCTATCACTTTTACACAAATTCACAAGTTCATGGTCTTAACAAGCATACTAGTGACAAATTCTAAATTGCACATAACATCCGGCTCACTCCTATATCCGAAATGAACAAATATATAACAATCTAGGCTCAATATGCCCACGTAACGGAAAGAAATGGGTAAAAGTGTGAAAACTATCATGTAAGTCTTTCTTTGTTTGTCACGCTTTCTGGTTTCCTTTTTCAAAAAATATTTTGCTTGTCGAGTTTTTATCAAGTCCGAAGTTTTCTAAAACACACCCAACCGGTTTATTTACAAAAATATATACAAAATACAAGTATTTTTAAATGATTTTTCTGATTTTCTGATTTTTTTTTATATATATGAGGACAAACAAAGTTAACAAAGTTAACCCCCTCTCCATACTTGAACTTCGCATTGTCCCCAATGCGAGACCCGAAATATAGAGAAAGGGATAAAAAAAATACTCCCCTCAAGATGATGTTGGTGCCACGAGACTTCCGAAGCTCTATCTGGTACGTGCTCCGGTCCAAGATCCGATAGCTAAAACCTGCGAGTATGTCACATGTGCACCCAAAACATAACAGAAATAGAAGAATCACAAAACAACCATAATATACATAAATACTGAAATCCAAACAGAACATAAAGGAAATTGTCTGAAATACATAACCGGGCCAAAAGTAAATAAAGTACTGAAATAGAAAACACCACCACTGCTATCACCACCGCCAACTACTCATCTCCATCATCATCATCATCATGTCTCGTATAAGACGGGCCGGCATCGCCATGACCAGGGGGGTTCCACGGTGGGAACTCCGGCGGGTGCTGAAAATAGTCGGGGTATGCGTGATGCATCTCCCCGAAAAGATATGAGAATCCTGCACTGACCCCCTGATATAAAGTATCCTGGCTCTGCCGAAGCTGGTCATGTGTGGCCCGAATCTGAGCCTGACTGGCTCGAATCTCGTCCTGGTTAGCCCGGATCTGGTCCTGGCTAGATCTAATCTCATCGAAGTAGGTACCATGCTGCTCCTGCGTCACACGCATATCCTGGAACTGCTGGTAGAATGTGGGCCAGTCCTCATGCTGATGAAAGGCGTGGTGCTGCGGCGAGTGTGGTGGTTGGTGTTGCTCGTGCTGCTCTCCCATCTCAACATCTTCATCTTCCTCCTCATGTTCCTCCTCAGCTGGAGGCAACGGGTCCCAGACCTCGTTGTTCAATCCTCTCAACCTATCTCCCCTATCAAGCTCTGCAATCACCCCCATGAACTTCAGCGACCGAATATCGACATGAACCCCCTCGGTAATCAAAGTGAGACCCTGAAGCACCCCCGTCGTCATATAGCGCTCATTGTACGCTATTTCGGTCACGTACTGATCGCCATGTATCTCACTATTCGGGGTCCGCCCCGAACACTTGACAAAGTACTCAGCCATTCGTGCGGCTAGGTTGATTGGTGCTTTGTCAACCAACGCATATAGAAAAAGCAAGTCAGGTGTGGGACAGTTACCGAGACTGTCCATGCGACTGCATATCGAATGGCTGAATACATGGTGCATCACTCGCACCAGAGGGTCTCGGAGTCGCGAGGCCTTTGACATCCTCGGGTTGTAGGGCTCCCCAATAGCGTTTGCTGCCTAGAATGCATCCCGCGCTGCATCATTAGGGAAGTTGAACTGATCGTTGAAGACGTCGGGATCATCCATGTCGTCCCTAGTATAAATCCCGAGCCTTCTTCCTAAACGACCAACTGACCACGTATGCCATCGTCTACATAACCTGAAGGTTACCCGCTCCCTGTAGCGGAAATCAGGCTGTGTATGTGCAACCGGCCTTTCATAAGCATACGATGCAAAGAATTCAATTGTCAACTCCCGGTAAACGGGTCGGTTGCAACCGACCAGATTTGCAAGCGGCTGACTCATCATGTCATCTAATCTGTCATACTAATTGAGTTCACGCATGACTTCCCAATCTAACCATCGGGGGACTCCAAACTGCCCCCGTCTCGCCCATAATGCGTCGCGCTTCGGTATGCACAAAGCTTCTTTCTCAATGTTGGGGTCAAACTGAAGGAAGGGATGGTTCATCTGTAATGGAGAACATTGTTAGAAAGACAGAAACAGGAGAGAAATGAATTGAAAACAGCCGAGCAGCAAATTATGAAGAAACTGTCTAACTGTACTGGGAAAATGGCACGGTCGTTCTTCGAGATGCACGGTCGTGCGTCTCCGAGAACTAACAGACCAAATCCAAATATGCCGGAACTAACAGCAGATATCGTGAACAATCAAGCGAGGCACGACCGTTCCATACAGGAACGTCCGTGCGACAGTGTTCTCTGCAGATTTCGACCCCTGTACTTAGAACAATCTGATCTTTGCAAAATTTCAACAAGTATTGGGCCAACAGGGGTCTGAAAGTCAACCGGGTGTTCACGATACTTCGATTCAACAAGGGTTAGGGTTTCGATTTGTTTATGAAGAGAACCCTAAAAATTCCTTGAAGAATCGGAAGAAATCTACCCTAAAAAGCAAGAAAACACGAAATCTACAACTAGGAACGTACCGTGCGAAGAAGGGTGTGAGATCGTGCGAAAAACCGTGTGATATGATGAAGAATCACCCTGGAACGGCCTGCAGCGACTAGGGTTCGCGAATGAGGGATTTTGCAGCAGATGAAGGTATATATAATGTGCAAAATGACAAAATTGCCCTCAGCCTGACGCACGGTCGTTCGACCTATGGCACGGTCGTGCGTCACCGACGTTGCTCAAACCCAGACCACTTTTCTCGGAAATGCACCGGGGGTGCGATCTGCCGTGCCCGCCTCGGAGACGCACGGTCGTGCGACCAGAGGAACGGTCGTGCATCAGGTGCAGATCAGAATTTTTCTGCAGAAGCCATTTCCAGCAACTGTTTCGGCCTTTTTTCGCCATTTTTTCGACACACCAACAGTTCTAACAATATTGCAATACAGAACCTTCGCTCGGCACGTACGAAAACTATACAAACTAACACAAACTACCTAACTAACCTAAATTACGCTAAAACTACAAAAATACAAAAAAGGACAGTTTTACCCTTACAGCGCCAAAGACGCTCCTGCTACATTTTTGTCGGCGAGTCGATAGCAAGACTCATGTCCCCACACTTTACGTGTGCAGGCCATTACCACGCCCCTTCGGATTCTGCTCCGTGTTGCCTGGAAGTCCACCTGGGGGTCTCTCCGACAACATTTTTGCTAACTGGCCCACTTGATTCTCGACATTCTGAATGGAAGCCTTTTGACTCAGCATTTCTCCTTCGTTGACCATGAACCGCTCCTCATGCTACTGATATCGCTTTTCAGCCATTTGATTAGCATTGTTGGAGTTGTTCAGCAGTTGTGCCATCATTTCCTCTAGCTTTGCGTTGCTTTGAGAGACGTGCGGCTGTGAACTGCTTCCTGAGCCTTGATTATGATATTGAGGCTGAAAGGATTGACCGTGAGATTGTTGTGGCGCGGGAGCATGTTGAGCAAAACCGGGCGCGTTTTGGTTCCCAGAACCAGATTTCCACCCAAAGTTTGGGTGATTTCTCCACCCTGGATTGTACGTGTTGCTGTAGGGGTTATTTTGGGGCCTGATTTGATTGCCCATGTAGTTCACCTCTTCGTGACCGGTAAACATAACACCCTGCTCACACGTACCTGGCACATGTGACACTCCACACTGGTCACATCCAGGGCCAACTTGCGCGACTGTTTGGGATTTATCGAATTTCGTCGCCAGAGCCGAGATTTGCGCAGTAATGGCTGTGTAATCGTCCACAGCGTGAGCTCCTGGGCGAGATGATGATGTAGCCCGACCTCTATCGCCTTCCCGACGCGAGCTGGATTTCAACGTAGCTTTCTCTATGATATCGTATGCTTTCGTCGGCGTCTTCGTTCCCAGATCGCCTCCTGCGTTAACATCTAATCGCTCATGCGTGTTGTAGCTGAGCCCCTGATAGAATGTCAAAACCAGCTGTCTCTTGGAGAAGCCATGATGTGGCACATCAATCAACAAATCCTTGAATCTCTCCCAAGCTGCATGCAATGATTCGCTCTCGTCCTGGCGAAATGAAGTAATCCGGTTCCGTAGCTTGTTCGTTTTCTCAGGTGGGAAATATTTATGCATAAACTGCTCCGCCAACTGATTCCAGGTCCTGATGGACCCGGCTGGGAGTGACATAAGCCAAGCTCTAGGTTTTTCACGCAATGAAAACGGAAACAACCTCAACCGAATTGCGTCCTCCGAAACATCCCTAATCTTGAATGTGGAGCAAACATGGAGGAAAGCCGTAATGTGTCTCCCGGGATCCTCGTGCTCACGCCCGTCGAACTGTACTGAATTCTGCACCATGTTAATAATACTAGATTTTATTTCAAATGAAGGTGCATCAATAGTAGGTCTAATAATACTAGGCTCCAAGCCCTCTCGTCCGGGCTGATTCGTCTCATTCAAAGGTTGATTATCGTCTGCATGATTTCGTCACCTGCTGCCCCTGAGCCCTCGGATTCAGCGGGTATCACCTGTTCCTGCTCACCAAATGCGAGTAGCCGCCCAACTGCACGAGATTTCTCACGAAGACGTCTCCTCAGATCACGCTCGGGTTCGTCTGACGGCTCAATAGGATTGGAAGCGGGGGTATAGGACATTAACCTGCAAACGAAAATTTGACACAATGAATATTTTATTAATATAATAATTCTGCTTTTTTTTCAACTGAATAGAAGCAGAAAATTATTAAAAATGGGCTGAAAATTTTATAAAAATCCGAAAATGGGCCCGAAATTTTATAAAAATTCAACACAATAAATAAATGAATCGACCAAAGTAAAAATGGATACCCGAAGCCGAAAACTCAAAGAATAAATAAATAATAAATCCGGATTAAATAAATAAATGGAGCAAAAATTTACAAGTATACAAAAATGATTTGGAAAACGAATAAATGAAATAAAAACAAGAAATATTAACAAATACATAAACAAATAAACAATCAAGAATTTATACACAAATATTAACAAGTATATACACCGATAACTTAATGACTCGGGTCGTTCCTAAAACTCGCCATTTCCCCGGCAACGGCGCCAAAAACTTGACGTGTGCGTATATATACATAATTTTGCAATGAAATTACACACGATTCGGTTTTAAATTTATAAAAGTGATTATTACTTTAACATTAAAACACACACGAAAGAGGCAAGTGTACCCCGTCATATATGTAGTAAAGTATCGGTAAGAACCAAGTATCGATCCACGGAAATGGGCGGAGAAATAATACTAGACCTTTGTCACTAAACTACCGGTAAAAACATAAGTTTTGTGATTTTTAAATAAACTAAAGTAAGCATAAACAAATACTTATAAAAACATAAAAAATAATAGATAAATAGCCTTGCTTAATACACAACCAAAGCATGTCAACTAAGTAAGTTTTGGCACTAGAAGCATTCGGTCAATTTTTCATTTTAAGACAATTAGTATCCCTTTCGGGAATCCTAACATGACAATCATTCGGAAAGTTAAAACGACAAACACACTTTAACCACCTAAAATTGTTCTTTAACGTGCAATTGATAAATGTCTATGAAAATCTCTTAAAAATAAGTTAGTCAGCCGTTAGGATTATTCTAACCTCACTTAAACAAGGAAAGCGACACCGATAAACACAATGCAACCACCGAGACAAGCATAAACTAGATTAAATCACAACCGAGTTCATTTTACAAATCTTGCACAATAATTCACCAAGATAGCAATTTTGGCCTAAACTACTAACTAAGCTAACAAATCATGGCAAGAATTTATAACGACACCATCTAACCCGTTAAGGTCCTTACGTGACGGCAAGCTCTCTTGATTAACAATAATTACATTTTATTAAATCACTAACCATTTCTAGTATCATGATGCACACATTTAAACCAAGCTAAACTAGTTAACCAAGTTCAAAGTTTACTAATACAAGATTAATTAAGCTTCATTTTTCAACTATCTTAACTAACCAAGCACCAATCATCCAACACAATTACTTATAATCAAGAAATCAATATCAATAACAAGGTTGCAAACTAATCATCAAAGATTAACATAGAAAATACTTCAAAATGTCATTACAAACAAAGATTAACACACTAATGGTTATAATCAAGCAAGGGATTGTTGTGTTTTTGCCCAAAGGCTACAATAATACATAAACAATAATCTAAATACTTGAAAGATTAACAAAAACATGGAAAGATTAGAAAATCAAACCATAAACAAGTACTAGACTAAGGATCCGGGTAGTAATCGAGCTAAACGGGACAATGTGGCTTGAATCCGGGTGAAAGCTAAAGCCTCCGGAGCCTGAAAATCGCCTGTGAAGCTCTCCAAAAATCCAGAATATCGAACAGAATGTTTCTGTTCTGTTTTTATAATTTTCGCTGTTGCACGGTCGTTCTCCATATGGCACGACCGTGCACTTTAAGCAATTATTAGGGATGGGCACACCATACTGCATGACGTCATCAGATCGTTGACCAGATTCGAAATGGCACGACCGTTCTTCAGATGGAACGGTCGTTCAGTTCCGGGTTGTTGTTGCACGCCGAGTCGCACTGGTCGTTCGTCACCGAGACTCTGTTGGTTCATCGGATACGCACGATCGTTCCTCAGATGGAACGCCCGTTCTTCACCGAGCCGCCTTGTTTTCCTAGAACGCCCAGTCGCACCTCTCGTTCATTGCCGGGTTGATCAACTTTGTCGGAGATGCACGACCATGCATCAGGTGGAACGGTCGTTCCACAGGCCCAGGTCAGAATCCTTAACAGAATGTCCGCAGCTTTGTCATTTTGTCCGGAAAGTCCTCGTTTTTGCTATCATCTTGTCTGGTATGCTGTTTTAGGCCTGTAAACAAAAGTGTAGATAATTAAGTATCCGAATGACGGTTTTACAGCCAAAAACGCATAAAATAGGGGTAAAACGGGGGACTAAAATATGTGTAAATTAGAGTGTATCACACCCCAAAAAAATGTCGCAGCGGAATATAAAACGCAGTGGTGACGGAAGCTGGTGCCCATTTGTATCTTGCTGAATGCTGCATTGTAATGTTGGACATTTCAACTTAATTTAAACATAGATTTTAAAACACATAGTTAAAGTCCGTCGTAATCACACCATAGTTAAATTGTTTTGACCCTTATGGATCTTATTACATTGGTCCCAAATAGTTTTTAAAAGTTTGTCCAAAACGTTATCAAACCAAACATGCATCAACAACCACAAGATACGCCATAATTCCCGAAGCCGAACTCAAGTACCTGTAGAACACGTTAAAATCAAGTGTCAACACAAAGGAAGGTGAGTTCACGTATTCACATATAAACAATATTATTCGAAAGGAAAACTTTGTGATAAGGTGTTTATTTGAAAATATCCATATAATTTTAGAAAGTCCATTTTACTTCCTTAATAAAATCCATGGGTCATTCCGTTGGGGTTCACCCATCCGACAATATCATTCGGACCCAGGTTTTGTTTATTAAATTATTGCGTCAATTTTCAGACTCGTATGTTAGCTAGACGATACGAACTATATATTAACCATGCAGGGATAATCAAAGCTAGACAATGAACAGAATATTAATTCGTCGTTTGACTTGACACGGGGCGACCGGTCACAACGGGGTTGTCAACCCGATAGATCTACCAACAATTCCTCGCGTGCAATACTTAAATGATTAAACGACATCATGGGCGCATGGTCCTCTTTGAGAACAATATGATGTCTGCCTCACATACAATATATATATATATCCTACTAATATGAAAATTTAATACACGATGTTGTACGAACCCCCTGGCTCCCCTTCCCTGGGACCAGGCCGGCATCCGTCCCAACTTTATGGTCTGTTTCTCCTCGGAAACACTGTACCATCCCAATTTCCTCCAACCATTCATTCATCAAAAACGTTTTACCTCGAAACGCATGACTTATCAAACTCCATGTATTTTCAACGAAAATATATATTTTATATTTAAAAGGTATGTTTTATTCCAAAAACATAATTAAATCCTTTTATTGGTGTGTTCTACCCCCAAAATATATACAAAACAGTAAAAAGAGGGGTTTAGTGACACTCACCTTTGGGTGCTTATTTTAAGTAGCGCAACCCCATTGATTGATTTCTACACGTCCTTATATATATATATGAACAATTTTAAATCAATATAAACATCACAAAAATCCTAAGTTTCTTTGTTTCTTAGAATTGTCACATAACTTTGAGATTTTCTCGAAAAGTTATCATTTTTTATTATGTTGGCACGTTAATATATATATGAGTCCATATATATATATATATATATATATGATTTTGCGACTTGAACGATTTTACTGGTGACCATTATTGTGTAAATCCGTTAACACTCCCGTTTATACTCAATATATCACGATTTGCGCGTCGTAATATATATACATAAACGTTCACATAATTTATCATCGAAACACACAAAGTTTTTTTAACTTATCTATTTTGTCATTTTTAAAGCAAATATACATAAAATATCTTATATGTATCATATTTCATGCTCGACAAACAAGTTTCACGTTTAACGCAATTTTTTACCGTTTCTACTACACAAAACGTACAAGCATACATGCGTAAGCTAGATTTCTAATATCATTTTTAAATCACATAACACATTTTAACACATAAGGTTCACCCAAAATTTTACCTATACTAGTGTATATTGAAAAATGCGTATTTTAGCGATTCGGTAACGGTTTCGGGTGTCGGAAGTCACGTATGACCAACCAAACACCAAGTAAACTTAAAATTAGTTAAAATAATTATTTTTAAACTAAAAATATCAGTTTACTTACTGATCTAAATCAGTTTTATAAAAATCACTTGAAAAGCCGATTTTTGACCGTTTTAATGCATAGTTTTGCGTTAAACATTACTATGATCATCCCAAGTCGAAACGACTTGATATTTTAACACAATACATGTTATTTACTGATTAAAATAATGGTTATAATCAGATTAGTGCAGTTTTTGTGTAAGTCACATAAATCATGCGATTTCATGTATTTTACAACTTTTAAAGCACCAAGTACAACATTCAAGACTAACAAACTTTATGACAAGGTTTTATATCACTTAACACTTCAAAATAATCATATTTTTAGTGTTTAGGGCCTGATTAAATATCACCTTTATTAAATCATGCTCAATTCATCATTTCTTGTTCATCTTTCAACATGCATGTTCAAGTATGTGCATCTAATGCACCTATATCATATCAAAATCATTTTACATGAACTAAATGAATCTACACATTTATTTAACTCATGTTTTATTAATTCAAACATTTCAACCTTCATATGATTATCATCAAATCATTTATCATAAATGCAAGACACTCTCATTCTTTCATATCTAAAACTTTTAATTATCAAAAATTCTCATGCATGTGTATATATACATACATACACGGCCATATATATATATATATGTGTGTGTGTGTGTGTGTATATGGTTCCAAAAATTTATTTTCATAACATTCTTTATTCATAGAACTTCCTACCAAATCACCACTTGATCATGCATGCATTTCACTTTCAAGAATTAAATCAAATAAGAATCAATCAAAATCAAAACTCAACTCAAATACACATGTATACACACACTCACGGCTATACATACATATACAAATACATCCATTTTTATTTTCTTTAAAATCTCATCCTTTATTAGTTTCGAGTTCATGTTTAATTCCAAGTTTAAGAGAAACTTTCCATCATCTTTTTCATTACTAAAAATCAAGAATGAACCTTTGAAAATAAGTTTATACCTTTCAAGTTTTTAGTGGGTTTTAACAAGATTCTTGATGGTTAGAAGCTTGTTTCACCAAGAAAACACTTTCGGATACTCAAAACGCCTTGAAACCTTCTTGGAATGAACTTTGATCTTCATGAACAAGTTAAATTTTTTTTGAAATTGATATGTTAGAGGGGGTGTTCGGCTGATTTTAGGAGAGAGAGAGAGTTAATGTGTTTTGATTTTGAATTCTTGGAATTATGGAAGGTTATGGATGCCTTTAAGAAACATCATCATCACCACCTCTCTTTAATGCCACTAAATAGAGGAGAGATGAGAGAGAGGTCATTTGCATGGCTGCCAACTAGCATTCCATGTCTCACCTACACACACACACATGAATATATATATATATATATATATATATGATTTACTGGCCAAAAACTGGTATTTTACTGGATACCGGATATTTTATCTAGCGTTTTAACCCGTTTTAGAGCGTTTTAAATTATTATTAACGCTCTATAAAAATGAACCCGCCAAAATATTACTGAACAATATTTTATTCGCCTGGACTAGCTACGTTGTCGGTATTTGGCAGTATGCGCCCTGTGCTGCGATGTATGCGCTTAAAATCGCAAAAATAGGGATTTATGTGTTTTTATTTATTTTTATCATTCTAAAGTAATAGACTCATCAAATTATTACTAAAATTATTATCAGTTTCCTTGTTAGGCTGTGTTGACATTATTTTGTCGGTATACGCGCTGCATCGCGCGATACACGCTTAAGCTCGAAAAATAGAGTTTCTTAGCGTTTTAATTTATTTCTCCTCATGAATATGATTAAAATTATTATTCTAATCATAAAAAAACTATTTTTAGGATTTTAACACTGATCGTGTGGTCACCGACGTTCGTTTCGCATTTTAACCTTTACGCGATAAGCGTAAATTTTATCGTTGCCAACATAATTCTTACCAAAGTTTAAGTTTACCAACTCATTATATTCCACACATAATCATCATAACCAATCAAATACAACCTTTTACCTATTCATAACACGTGTTACAATTGTACGGTACGGCCTGAAAAGTCGGGTGTCACAGCAAGCAAAGGCTCAAATGATAACGAAACAAAACTCCTATCGGCACTAGAATCGAAAAGAACAGATGCAGGTTGATGGTTAACAAGGAATGTACCATTAACAACCTCATTGTCAGCACACGCCTCATTGGCGTTCAAATTGTATGCTCGTCCACGAGCGGGATTTGCATTCGCATTAACGTTCACCAATTTTGGGCAGTTGTTTAGGAAGTGACCCATCTCTCCGCAATTATAACATGAACCAGGTGGGAATCTAGCAGTGTTTCCCTGAACCTGTGCTGGATTCTGAGCAGCTTGATTTTGACCCAAATGACAAATGTTGGCCGTATGCCCAAGTTTACCACAAATGGTGCACCGCTTACAAGCTTGCTGAGTCGCATGATGACCATTACACCGATTGCAGTGAGGTGCGGTACCAGCATACTGTTTCTTTGCAGGAGGTTGTGCTGGTGGGTTCTGAGTGTTCTGATTGGTAACAGCAAAGTTTTGGGAAGCCTTGAGCTTCCTCGACCTCCTTGATGACTCGCCCTTCTTCTTACCCTTACCATTGTCTTGAACAGTGTCGGTCGGCTGCTTCTTGTCACCCTTACGAGTAAGTTTACCCTTCCTGACTTGAGACTCAGTCAGTGTTGCAGCCAGTTCAATCGCTTGACGCATAGTGGTAGGATTACTACCAATTACAATATCTTGCACAGAATCGGCTATACCATCGATATACCTCTCAATCGCTTTCTCCAACGGGGTAACCATAGTAGGACACAACAAACTTAGCTCCTCATAACGATCTGTATACGCACGATGTTCTCCCCCATCTTGTTTCAAATCATCGAATTCTTGTTCCAAAGCCCTTATCTCGTGACGGGGACAAAACTCTTTCATCATGAGAGCCCGAAGCTCTTCCCAAGTTTTTGCCATCGCCACATCGGCACCCCTATCTTGCATCACACCGTTCAACCATGTTAGAGCACGTTTCACGAAAACACTGGACGCAAACTCAACCTTTCGTTCATTCAGACATTGAACATGTCTAAAGGTGCTTTCCAAACTCTCGAACCATTGTAGGAGCGCAGTTGCTCCTTGAGACCTAGAAAACTTCAGTGGTTTAGCCGAATTAAACGTTTTGAAACTACACTGAGCATTGTTGTTGTTATTGTTCGCTTGATTGAACTGAGCAATTAGGTTCGGAATCACAGCAGCGATCTGCTGAGTGATAATAGCTGAGAGTTCAGCGTTAATTTGAGGTTGTGCATCTCTTCGATGAGGCATATTCTAAAAAGAACAAGGAAACATGAGAAACGAGTGAGATCGACAATTGGATAAATAAAAGAGGTATTGAAAACATTGACAAAACACAAGGAAGGGGATCATTTGTTTGTTACCTCGAACAAACAAACGATACACATTGACTAATTAAAGTAAATAGGTTAATATAATGTATCGCGAAGACATGCTTTAGCCTATAAGTGGAAACTCACCCTAAGAGTTCCCAGGTAAGAATGACTGGTCCGATTATGTGGATTTGTACGAACACTCTAGCCTTAGACAGAAAACTCAGGATACAGACATCCACCCTTCCAGATTGCACGTGTTCACATTATCTTGACCCAAACTTTGACGAGATTTTGAAAATTCAGAAGGCACTAAGCCAAAAATGAATCATCCGAGGGTGGGTGATTATTTTCAAAATCGTTTTGGAAACTTTGAAGGTTCAAAACCTTATAATAAATCATCTACGAAGAGATGATTGATTTTCAAAACGGATTTGTCATTGTGTTCTTGTTGTGGTTATCACCTAAAGATAGGTGACGATATTGTTTAAAAAAATTCAACGCAAGCAAACTCGCGTTAGCGTCCTAGAAAAGTTATAGTCTAGGTCAAAGCATTACTAATATCCTAATTCCCTATAACCATGAGATCTGATACCAACTCTTCTGTCACACCCCGACCGCGTAAAACAACGAAACTGCGGCAGAAACGTCGGGGAGTGGAGCGACAGAATTATTGTTTCCAACCATGGATTCAAAAGTTTCATTTTATTTAGTTATTAAACATTTACATTGTCTTGAAATTGAAACAAACAAGTTCACATGTTGACTATCATCGTTATTATGTCACTAAGGCCTTGTCCAGTCCTAAGTGAGCATACATCCTAGTCGCAATCAACATCAGCATTCAACACCTGAAAAATATGTAAAAATAAAGTCAGCAAAGAAATGCCGGCGAGCACATAGGTTTTGTGTGAGTATCAGATTCATGGCTCATTTATAGGTTAAAATAACTCGTATAACTTCGTTAATCGATATTAGAAAACCTCGCTTTGTAAAATGCTTGTATTGTAAAATGAATAACCAGTTCAAAACAAATTGGTTATAGTTTATAAAACCTCGATGCCATGAATCTTAACTTAAAACATTTTTTTATGTAAACTGATGCGCGTGTGTGACGTGTTCAAAAATTTTAATGTTGGACATGCTTTGGCCTAATAGGTATCGGTACTCTCATCGATAGTCCCCAGGTAGGCAACGGGTCCTTTTATTTGGATTTGTACGAATGCCAGCCTAGACAAGAGTTCTCAATTAACGGTACATAACCCTTCCAGTTACTACATGTCCGTCAGTTTTAAGCATGTTTGAAACTATGATCGATTGTAATTATATGATTGATTTCGTGACAAGTTTTAAATGGAATTGCTTCTAAACCACATGTAATCGGCAAGTGCACCGGTCGCGGTGTAGTGAAGTCGGCAAGACCGGATATCAATCCGTGGACACTATGGGCGAAGTATTGATACTTAACCTTTATCGAAAACCTAGTTATTTTTATGTTTGAGTTTCATGATTGAATTGGTTTTTTAAAAGTAATAAATGAAAATTTGAAATAGAAGATTTTAAACAGTAAATGGAATGATACAAACAGGACTGGAAACTGTGTTTTAAGATAAATATGATGGACATATGCTACTTAGGTTTTAAATCCCTAGACTTGTGTGATGTTATTCTTCCTTTGGTTTTTGACTAAATACTTTATTTACCCGATAAACCTCCCGTTTAAAGACGATGAACCAAGTAAATTAAGCTAAATGTGAAGTGCTAAAATGAATCGGCTCGACCTATCGACACCAAATCCCATGAGAATAAAACCTTTTGACCTCAGAGACAATAATGTTGTGAGAAGATTTTAAAAACATGAAGCAGATGACTTATTGAAACTTGAAATCCTAGGAAACCTTAGACGCGAATAAATAAAATGATCCGAGTTATCGGTCACCCAATTTACCCAACAACGGCTAGCTAATAACCTAGCAAACCTAGATCTTATTTCTAATCACTAGATAAGGTTGCAACTTTAATTGGTTTGGTTTTAGTACTTGATTAACTTGTTTATCGAACGTTAATGTTTTTATCGAAAAGACAAGGCCCGAACTGATAATCATAAGATTAACAATTTAGATTGAAATAGTAATATGGTTTTAGGGGAGATTTCTCTATGCCTAAGTTACTAATTTCAATAACCAAGTTATAAACAATTTAAAGTGCAATATCAAAGTCAAGTTCAATAAGACATCATGTAAATCACAATAAATAGTCGTTAACCGGAGTCAAAATAACATCACATCGTCTAGTTCATCATTACCTAAGTTGCTTACAAGTTTAGCCACTCATATTATTGAAATACAAAGCACAATTACATCTAAAAACACAAGGTAACATAGTAAAAAGCGAATAGATACGAAAACTTAACGTTTGTCGGATCCGACACGCTTCTAACTCGAACCGAAAGCTTCCAAGACCTCCGAGAAGCTCCAAGGCACTTCAAGATCACTCTAACTTGTTCAGAATCGACTGATTTCAGTCTTGAGAGGTGTGTAGAGGTGTTTCAAGGTGTGTTTTCGAACATACAAGTGAGTGCCTTTTATAGGCCAAGTTTTGAGCTTTTGTGACTCCCTTACGGACCGTAAGGGTGTGAGCCTTACGGTCCGTAAGGCTTTCCTTAACTGCTCCATTCCAACTGCTCCATTCCGCACCGGAAAGTCCTTGCCGACAAGTCCTTACGGACCGTAAGGATATGAGGCTTACGGTCCGTAAGGCTCTGTTCAGGGCAAATCCTTTATTTTTATTTTACACGTTTTCCCATGTATTGTTTTCATCGTCGATTTCTTGCCGTTTTCCTTGCATAATCCACGGATATTTCACCGATTCCTGTAGATTCATGATTTTATCGATTCAGTAACAAATACAAAGGAGAAACTCACACAATTGGTCTAAAATATGGGTAATTTGATACATAAGATGTGTATAATTCTAAACACATCAAATATCCCCACACTTAACCTTTTGCTTGTCCCTAAGCAAAATCCTAAACAACATGTCCAACTTAAACGATTTACAAGAACGCAAGCCTCGAGCAAATTAAAATGTGAACTACAAAATTATTAAACACAGAGGTTTCCCAAGACTTACATCGTTCAAAAGGTTGATAATTCAAGAGAATGAAACGAGAAACCGAGACTACCTAATCAAACTTTTCTTACCTTCAAGCAATTAATTACGCAATATCAACACCCCTTACGAGATTCACTCCTCTCTCGGCTAATATATATGTAATTTCAAGTGAACTCTCAAAGACCAAACTGTGAAGCATGACTATTATAAGCTTGTACGTCAATCAGATCTCCACCTAATTGTTAGAAATTGATACAAATCAAGAGGACTAAAAATGGGTAGGTAAAGGTTAAAGGTAGGCTGTTTATTTGGAAGAGAGTGGTTAACAGGAGATTTTACGATAAACCGGAAATACACGTAATAAGGTTCAACAACATTTTGGTCATTTGACCATAACTTTATTCTATTTTTTTCTTTTTTTTTAAATCAAAGATAACAATAATATCACAATGTTATACGTTCCGGTTTAAAATGGGTAACAAAAGAAGGTTTTAGGTTCAAAGTGGTGTCTAAAGGAAAATGGTGAATTTTACAGAAAAGGTGATCCTAATGCCTCTATCATATTTGTATCAATTTTTAAACCAGTTGGTAAACACACATGAAACGAAAATAGTGTATTCGTAAGAAACACTTATAGGCTCAAATCTTACCGTCATGTGGAAAAATAAGGGTTATCGATATTGACATTGCACAACCAATTAACTTTCCAGTTCGATTCATTATCTTAGGTATCCCGCAAAAGTTTTAAAAACTTGATTTAATCAACCTACTATCCCGCAACTTAAAGCAACATGTTTTTTTGGTTTTGTAAGCTCAACATTTAAATCGCTTTTTGACAGACGTTTTGGAAAATGTTCAAGTTTTTTATGCGTTTAAAGGACTGGGACAAGTATAAAACATTTTTAAAATTTTTTTGATTTTTTTTTCAATTTTTTTAATATATAATACAAAATTCCTCATCCCCACACTTAAAAGACACATTGTCCTCAATGTGTGAAAATAAGAAATGAAAATAATAAAATGCACACTGAAATTTAAAATGTTACTTCCCTGATGTATTGCGATATTTCGTGTATATGTGTTGCAATGCCATATTATATCAATTCTGCCTCAATGCTTGTTTGCGATGCTTGCAAAATGGTAAATAAATGCATCATAAGAAAGAAACATAATAAACATCATCAGTTAAAGTAAAGTCAAACCAAAATGTAAAGTGTATATACACAAACCAAAATGTAATAAAGTCAAATACAAATAATCAAGATCGTCTACTGTGGTGGGGGCTGATGATGTGTAGGGGGAATCTGTAAATGATCTATGATGCGCTGAAACATCCCCCTAATCTCGATCTGTGTCTGCTCGATACTATCCTGCCTCTGCTCCATCCGTACCTGACTTTGTCTGATCTCAGCCTGGCCCTGCTCTAATATCTGTAAACGCTCTGGTATCGTGCGCTGGGCCCTAGGCTCCCATTCTCTCTCTCTTAGGCACCTGATGGCGTGGTGCGATAACCGGGGCGCCCTCCGGAACAACTCTCGGCGGTATGAAACGTGGAGGCTCGCCTGGTGCCATGAGCTCTGGAATCTGGCGCATAACGCCCTTCCTAATCATCGACCTAGCAGGCTCCTGATGCAGCCATCCTCTCGGAAAATCCTCAAAAACGCCCAAACTCTCTACCAGAATAGTAACATAGCTCCCCATACAAATACGGGACACCCTGCCTCGCCCGTGGTCCCTCATAAATGAAAATAACAAAAATACCTCTAAATTGGGCTCCTGGCCCTGCACGAGGCAATATAGCGCAAAAAGATCTGAATATGTCACTTTCTCGATACTCATGTATCGAGAAAGGACCGTGCAGACAAGGGCCCTGTGGATAAAACGGTAAACGGGATCTCGGGTCTGCGAGGCAGCGATCCCAGGCTGAAAACCTCCATCGGCGATGGTGGACCAGAAAGCTGTCAACTGTGTCGTCGTGACACAGTGAGGTAACTCCTGGTCCGACCATCCCATCAGTCCCTCAGTGAAGACCTCCTGCGTGGTCTCCTCCTGAGTATATAAACCAGCGTGGACGGCGAACTGTGCAACGGACATGATATGTGTCCGCCGTCCTAACGCGAAACTAACTGCAGAGTCGGATGAGAGGCGCACATAATCGAATGAAAATGTAGCAAGGAAGTCAATAGTGAGCTCATGATATGCCGCACGCCTCTCATCTAACAACCTCAACCATCTAGGTGTCAGCAAGCCCTGTAACATATCCCTGACGCCCATCGTCTCCATCAAACCCCAATCTATTACCCTCGCCCTATGAAAACGTCTACCTAGCAGTCTCTGCATGGCCGTACGCTCCTCTGAACCTGTCTGAAAGTCTAACAGCGTGCTATCCTCTACAGGTGGGAGAACTGCTGGTATCTGTGCAAGAGGGTCTGGCCTAACCGCGTCCGTATCATAATGGATCTGTCTCACAGGCTACTACTACTGCTGATCCTCCTGGATCCGTGGCTGAACCTGAGGCTCTGCCTGAGGAATCGGCTCCTCTCGCTGAGTGGCAACACGTCCCCGCTTGCGGGAAGGACGTGAAGAAGATGCCATATCTGCATTTAAAAATATAACAATTAGGTATTGTAGGTTTAATAAAGCTTACCGTGCCCTAACACGTTTTTCAATGTTTTTCGATTTTTTTTATATTTTAAAATTTATATATATATACAAATGATAATTTATTTTACAGAAAAACGTGTTTTTTTGTGTTAGGTACAGTTGTTGCGGCCGTATAGCATTTCGTTCGCGGCCGCAAATAAAGACACAAAATTAAAAAAAAAAATTAAAATTTCGACAACATTTCGGCGCAATTACAAGAAACCACCCATCCTCGCCCGAATGGAGGTTGAGTACGGGCGAGGCGGCAAAACCTGCAAATAAATCACAATAACAATTTTTCGACATATATTACGTAAATTCAATCAAAGCTCAATGTCGATATGCTATAAGCATCCGAACCGAAAAGTACAACATACAACAACATTATACTCCTAAACTATGACTCGAAAACATAAAAAGACGCAACAAATTAGGCACGGCTATGGACTCACGACTCTCGACAACTAATCCGACACAACTAAACTTGACTCGAAACAAATCAAACTCAAACAAAATAAAGCACACTAACTTTTCATTCAAGTAGACGACTTATCAGAGATACGACCAGTCTGAACTGCACAACCTGACCTAAATCAAACTCAAATTAGGAACTACACAACCCGCTAAAAATAACTAACTAAAACGACTCGACTATCTTACAAACGATTCAACTTAACCGACACGAGACATTGACTTGACACAAAACAACTCAGACTCGAACATAACAAAATTCATACCTGGAAATCGAGCAAGCGCGGAAATCGAGGATGGCAGTGGGGTGTGGCGGAGCGGTGAGCGGTGATGGTCGACAGTGGTGGTGGCGCTCGGTGTTGGTGGAGACGGTGGTAATGGCGGGAGGTGGGTGTGAATCGGAGGAGGTGGAGGTGATGGTTGGTGAGGGCGGCAGTCATCGGAGATGGAAATGGTGGTGATGGGGGCGGCGATCGGTGGTGGTTTGTGGTTAAAATGGGGAAGACGACCCCATTTGGGGTTTTATTTTTTGATCTGCTGAAACCCTTACGGACCGTAAGGATCTCATCCTTGCGGTCCGTAAGACTCTTTATTTTTATTTATATATATATATATATATATATTTATTTTATGTTTATTTTTAATGTAAATATATATACAATATTAAAAATAAGTTTTATTTACAAAAAATTGTGACTAAAAATTGTTTACAAACCAAGAGATTTTTGTAACGTCAGTTTATCAAGACCAGTTTTTTCGAAAATGTGAATTAAGTCTTCCTCAATCCTATCGTGTACATAACTTCCAACTCTAATGGACCGTTCGGCATTGAGCCTAATAGCCCCCACCCTCATTAGTTGTATGTACTCACATTGGGATTCAGTTGGACTTCGTTTACATCTTCCTGTGTGTGACCAATTTCCACATCCCATGCTTTTTTCATAACGTTTTGCTCTTCGTTTCATAGCACTTTTGGATGTTCCACAAAATGGCGGTGTTTGGTCTTGTTGACGCCATTCCTTTCTTACCTCAGTGCTTAGGAGAAAGATTTTCTCCTTAAGTTCTACAGGCAACCTTGGTTTTGCAAATTGTAAACAACAAAGAAAATTGAAATCGAAAGGATGCATTTTAATCCTAGATTACACTTGGGGGATGTTGTTGAGATTGTAAGCAGTTCCGAAATCACCCGAATGGAGATTGAGTACGGGTGGTATGATTCAATCCTGCATACACAAGAACAAACAAACCCAAGCGTAAAATTGATTCAAAATAAAAGACTAATTAAAGCAGAAACAAAAACAAATTAAAGTTACACACATAAAACACAATAAAACCTAATATTTACAAGTCCTACCACTTCTCATTTCACCTTCAAGTTTCCATTAAAGGGAGGTCTAGTTCCTCCAATATCTCAGAACTTGATTTTTCAACGTAATGCTTTAAATGGTGACCATTTACCTTAAACTTCTGTCCATCCTCATTCTCCAGCTCAACCGTTCCATATGGAAAAACTTGTGTAACCAGAAATGGTCCAGTCCATCGGGATTTGAGCTTTCCCGGAAATAACTTCAATCGAGAATTGAAAAGCAACACTTTCTCCCCACACTTGAATTCTTTCATACTCTTAATGTGGCAATCGTGCAACTGCTTCGTCTTTTCCTTATACGCCCAAGATCTCTCATATGCAATATCACGTAGCTCCTCTAACTCATTTATTTGAAGAAATCGTCTCTTTCCTGCTGCATCCATATCAAGATTTACCTTTCGTAATGCCCAATACGCACGATGTTCCAGTTCAACTGGGAGATGGCACGCTTTCCCATAAATCATCCTGAAGGGTGTAGTTCCTATAGGGGTCTTATATGCAGTTCGAAAAGCCCAAAGTGCATCATCCAGATTATCAGCCCAGTCAATTCCACTTTGTCCGACAGTTTTCTCCAAAATACGTTTTATCCCTCTGTTTGCATTTTCCACCTGTCCACTTGTTTGTGGATGATAAGCAGTTGAAAGTCTATGGGTCACCCCATAATGCTTCAGTACTTTCTCCATTGATGAATTACAGAAATGATTACCTCGATCACTGATGATTGCTTTAGGTGTGCCAAATCTTGCAAACAATTCCCTAAGAAACTTCACTACAACCTTAGCACTGTCAGTGGCCAAGGCTTTCACCTCTACCCACTTTGATACATAATCAATGGCTACTAGGATGCAACGATTTCCTCGTGACATAGGGAAAGGTCCCATGAAATCAGTGCCCCAAATATCGAAGATTTCAACAGCTTGGATGGGATTTTGAGGCATTTCATTCCTGGATGAGATGTTTCCGGCTCTCTGACATGAATCACAACTACGAACATACTCATGAGCATCCTTAAAGATGGTGGGCCAATAAAAACCTGCATCAAACACTCATTTAGCAGTGTAATTTGCTCCGTAATGGCCACTAGTTGGTCCTTCGTGACAATGTTTAAGAATGTTTATGGTTTCTGGTGCAGTCACACATCTTCTGATTATTTGATCAGCGCTTATCCTAAACAAGTAAGGATCCTCCCAAATGTAGAATTTAAGGTCAGCAAAGAATTTCTTCTTTTGTTGATAAGGCATTTCGGGTGGAAGATCTCCTGTGGATAGGTAGTTTGCAATGTCCGCGAACCAAGGAAAATCTTCTTCATTAGCTTTTATGAACATCAACACTTCGTGGGGAAACTCATCCCTTATCCTATCCTCCCGAGTCTTTTCAAACTCGGGGTTCTCTAATCTGGACAGATGGTCTGCAGCCACATTTTCGGCACCTTTCTTATCTTTGATTTCGAGATCAAATTCTTGAAGTAACAAGATCCAACGAATCAGCCTCGGTTTAGCATCTTTCTTTGCAAACAAATACCGAATGGCTGCATGATCAGTAAAAATGATAGTTTTTGAAAGCACAAGATAAGAACGGGATTTGTCACATGCGAACACGACATCCAATACCTCTTTTTCAGTCGTGGTGTAGTTTTCCTGTGCATCGTTTAGGGTTTTGCTTGCGTAATAAATAGGATGAAAATGTTTCTCTTTACGCTGCCCTAAAACGGCACCGACTGCAAAGTCACTTGCGTCACACATGATTTCGAACGGAAAGCTCCAATCGGGAGAAATTAGAATAGGCGCACTCACTAATCTCTCCTTAAGTAACTCAAAGGCTTTCAGACACTCATCAGAAAACACGAACGGTCTATCCTTCTCTAGTAGCTGGGTCATCGGGCGAGCAATCTTTGAAAAGTGTCGGATGAAACGGCGATAGAATCCTGCATGTCCTAAGAAACTCCTAATTGATTTAACTGAATTGGGCGGTGGGAGTTTAGAAATAACATCGATTTTGGCTTGGTCAACCTCAATCCCCGCTTGCGAAATCTTGTGTCCTAGCACAATTCCTTCTCGAACCATCAAGTGGCATTTCTCCCAATTGAGCACTAGGTTCGTTTCTTCACAACGAGTCAACACACGCTCTAGATTATGCAAACAATGATCGAATGAAGTTCCAAATACAGAAAAAATCATCCATGAATACATATATGGAGTCCTCAATCAACTCATGAAATATCGCCACCATACATCTTTGGAATGTAGCTGGAGCGTTACATAGTCCAAACGACATACGTCGATACGCAAAAGTGCCAAAGGGGCATGTGAATGTGGTCTTTTCTTGATCCTCCGGTGCAATGGGGATCTGGAAATAACCAGAGAATCCATCAAGAAAGCAATAGAATTGCTGTCCCGACAGTCTTTCCAGCATTTGGTCATGAATGGCAAAGGAAAGTGATCCTTGTGTGTGGCATCATTTAGTTTGCGATAATCTATGCAGACTCGCCAACCAGTGACGGTCCTGGTGGGTAGTTATTCATTCTTCTCATTGACTGCCACAATCATTCCTCCTTTCTTGGGAACCACCTGGACGGGACTCACCCATGCAGAATCAGAAATTGGGTAAATAAGCCTTGCATCAAGTAGCTTTATTACCACTTTCTTCACGACTTCTTGCATATTTGGGTTTAAGCTTCTCTGAGGTTGAACTACCGGTTTAAACTCCTCTTCCATCAGAATTTTATGCGTGCAAAATGAAGGGTTAATACCTTTGATATCCATAAGTTTCCATGCAATAGCTTTCTTGTGCATCTTAAGAACAGTTATCAGCTTCTTCTTTTCTTCCTCCGTCAAATTCTTGGAAATGATGACGGGTAATTGGGATCCCTCACCTAAAAATACGTATTCTAGATGAGATGGCAGTTCTTTCAGCTCCAAGGACGGAGGTTCTTCAATTGATGTCTTTTCTTTTGGACTTTCTTTCTCACAACTATCAAATTTTGGAGAAAGTTCGCTAGATTGTTCAAGATTGAATTCAGTGATCATGCTTAAGAGTTGTGTGTCAAACTCTTTTTCACTCATTTCATTGGGAAAGTCATCTATGAGAGTGTTGATAGAGTAAGCAGTATCGTCGTGCTGTTGGGTATGTTTCATAGAACGGTGAATATCGAAAGTGACTTCATCTTTATCGACACGAAGAGTCAACTTGCCATCAAAAACATTGATGATTGCTCGTGCAGTAGCAAGGAATCGACGACCTAAGATCAACGGGATCTCAGAGTCTTCATCCATGTCGAGAATAACAAAGTCAACTGGAAAGACAAATTTGTCGACTTTAACCAATATGTTTTCTACAATACCTCTCGGAAACTTCACTGATCGATCAGCAAGCTGAATACTCATGCGAGTAGGCGATGGTTCTCCTAGGTTGAGCTTAGCAAAAATGGAATAAGGCATGAGATTAATACTAGCACCTAGGTCGGCAAGAGCATTACTAACAGTAAGATTATCGATCAAACAAGGAATGGTAAAGCTACCCGGATCATTCACCTTGGTTGGTAGCTTATTCTGCAAGACAGCAGAACATTCCTCACTTAGAGTGACTGTCGAAAGATCCTCTAATTTCTTCTTATTGGTAAGAAGATCCTTCAGAAACTTCGCATACTTCGGCATCTTGGCCAAAGCTTCGACTAACGGGATGTTTACATGCAGCTTCTTTAACATTTCCATGAATCGACCATATAGCTCCGCGTCTTTAGCTTTTATTAGCCTTCCAGGGTAAGGTGGTGTTGGTTTATACACCCTTATTGGCTCCTTCTTCTCTTCTCTCTTCTCTCTTGGAGACTCGCTGGGCTAAGCTGTACTTTCTGGGAGCAGCTTCTCGTGTACTTTGCCAGCACGTGTCTCCATTTCGATTTCTTTGTCGACCGGTTCCTCGTCAATTACCGGCTCAACCTCTACAGCTCCTCGTCCACTTCTTGTAGTGATTACTTTTGCAGTGGCATTTGGGTTTAGAGTGGTATTACTAGGTAGATCTCCCTGAGGTCTCTGACTTAGTTTCTCCAATATCGCTCCTATAGTTCTTTCAAGGTTTTGTAAAGCGGTGTTTTGATTGTTTATGAAAGCTTCATGCTGCTTAAACCTCGCTTGGTTTTCTTGATGGCGTTTTTCTTCTATGGTCATGAATTGAGTCAGTAGCTGTGTTTGTTTGACCAGGGACTCTTGATTTAGCTTCATTGCTTCCTGGTTTTGCTTTAGCATCTCCTCGAGTGCGGTGTTCTTATCCCCACCGCTTGAACCTGTGCCTGCGTCTTGGAAAAGATTCTGACGCGGCTGAAATCCTGGCGGGTTGTTGTACTTCCAGCTGACGTTCGGGTGGTTCCTGCAACCGGGATTATAGTTGTTTCCGAAGTTGTTTCGGTTGTTCACGTATTCTACTTGCTCTTGGATGTCTTCAGGAGCAAGGGGGCATGCAGCAGTTGTGACACTTCGGATTTTCCCAAGCAACCCTCATGTATCAACAGTGTGTGTACGTATAATATTAAATTGAAGTTCATGAATTATCTTGACGTGATATGTGATCCTTGTACTAAGTATGTGTATATAATATATATATGTAAAATAGTGAACCGAAACCATGACCCGAGACCACTCGGTCTCGAGTGAACCAACCGGTTGGGCCGCAGCACTTAGCCCACTCAGAAACCCATTAGGGTGCACCATCTCGGTAAGGGTATAAAACCCATTCTTCTAGCCGACATTGCCATTTTGGAGAAACCATCATTTCACTCAATTCCCCAAACATCCCATCCTCCCCTCTCACTCCCTCTAGCTTTCCCCCTCTAGAAAACCCTACACCTCACCAATTCAACCCCCATTATTCTCGAACTCAACAAGAGGCAGCTAAGGACTCGCAACCGGCTAGTGTTCATAGTTCTACGGCCTTCTCTCAACTATTTTCACAACTCTCTTGCATTCAGATACCTTTCGGTTAGTGTGTTACATTTGGTTATTAATATTGTGTGTTAAATGAGCCTACTTGCAAGTAGTTTGGATACTTAGCAATATGATCTTTGAATGATAAAATAAAGACCGAATGATATAGGACATTTAATAATTGTTGCACATGAATGTTCTTGGAGAAAAGAATGAGATATTACATATTATTGGTTATGAAATATATAACGTGTGTGTTGTAGTGTTGTAGGCTTACTGTTATGCTTTTATGACCATATTTTTGGAAGAACCGAATGAATATGAAGATGAATGACAAACCCTAAAAGATGAACATATGATGAATATATGTTGAATGTGTTGAATATTTAAAAGATTGTGTGTTTTGATCTGTTTTATTTAGAATTTAGACAAGAAAACATGTTTGTGGTATTTGATTGGTTAGTACATAGGAGCATGACTATGAAACGTGATTGGTTAGTACAAGCTGGCATGTTCTAGAGGAATGCCATCATCAAGCATGCAAGTCGAGACCCCCGGTTTCGACTCGAGATCATCAAGTGACAACTCGAGACCATCAACTGACTAATCGAGAACAGTTGTTTCATCAGTGGTCTCGACAAAGGTCTCGACTCAGCAGGTGGTTCATCAGTGTTGCGACTCGAGACCACTACTGGTTGCGAGTCAAAGCACTGCCCTGTTGCGACACAAAAATGCATGACTCGAGATTAGTGGTTTCGACTCGAGACCACTCCTCAACTTCACCATCAGTGGATGGCACTCGAAACCACTGACCATGCCTACAATGGTAGTTGCGACTCGAGACTGTTTCTCAATGGAATCGACTCGAGACCACTCATCAGTGGATTCAACCTATCAGTGGTTTCGACTGGGCCATGCTGTTATTGGGCCATATTGGTTTAACAGACTGCTTTCTGTGTGGACTAAGTGTTAACTGATTTCTGCTTGAATTACTAGCACGATAGGGCGGGCCCAATAACCTTGAATGACATATAAGTTATGTGTTAACTGCTACTAGTCTACTGCTCAAATATTAGAACAGGCTCATTAACTTAAAGGATAATTGTATGTTATGCGTGCTATGTATTAGTTATGTGTAGATTCTACGTGACTTATTGTACCCGGGCTTAACCCATACTGGTAACCATGTTAGGACGTGGTGACCTGCACACTTGACCAAGTAAACTAAACTGCCGAGCAACCCAAGGTGAGTTCACAACTTAAAGCATGCATTCCCGGTGGTTTGGGAAACGGACTTAGAAACAACACTATCCCCTTGTAAGGGATACAAACTTACTTTTCTTCCCTTGTTACTGGGATACAAACTTACTTTTCTTCCCTTGTTACTGGGATACAAACTTAGTTAATTATTGTTTATACGGTAATGCAACAAGCAACACTAAACGAAACTCTATCACTTAAGTCCTCACTTAATACCGATTAATCACCGGGGCCTGGCGAACGGGTTATTAGTTGATAGCGCTATTTAGGTGTAACCTGCCTCACACCGACCCTTGTTACTGGGAACGGGAGTGAACTAATGTACTCTGGCAAACCGTCAATGATGATAGAACATTGACAAACGGGGCACTGCGGAAACGTACGGTTAAGTAAGTATTCGGTATTGTAAAACAGTTTAGTCGCTTACCTATGGGGTAGCTCCCCATCGCATGTATAAACGGATAAATTAACTAGCGAAACAAGTTTTTGGTAATTAAAACTGGACAACTCGTGAACTCGCCAACATTTTTGTTGATACCCTACTGCATGCTTTGCAGGTACCCAGTGACTCAGGAGCTTGCTACTTGGGGATGTGTAGTGGTAGTCTAACCCATGCGTTGGGTTCTAAATAAACTTGAACTATGAACCCTGTTTTAAATTGTTTGCCTATGCTTCCGCGACTTACTTAGACTGTTACTTAAACTTAAACTCTTGAACTTTAAACTATGATGATTACTAACTATTTTGGTTGGTGAATACCTTTACTATTAATCAATGCTCAGTATAATTGGTGGCTGGATCCTGGTCAGTCACGTCTCCAAGCGGTAGTACTCCGCATGTGGATTTTGGGGGTGTGACAGATTGGTATCAGAGCCATTGGTTATAGTGAACTTGGTTTTAAAAAGGAAGTCTTTTTGAGAAAAACCAGACTATAACCCGTGACTCGTGACGACACTACACTCCAAGTGCAAGACTCAACGTATTAGACCTCATGGCTCTCACTTATGTTTACTTGCTGTTTGATTAAAGTGCTTATGTGCTAATATACATATTAGTGTGCCTAGCTAGATGTATACACAATCTCCCTCTCCCCACATTCTTGTTTCACTACGACGTCTTTTCTCACTCTGTGTCTTCTGAACATCAAGATAATGACCGGACTCGATGGAGATAGCATAACCCTGACAAGGGAGTAGCTGGTGGCCCTGGTAGACGCTCGGGTCGCTGAAGCCTTGTCAACCAACCCAGAAGGACCGTCCACATACACCCAACCCCGAGTTGGCACCCTCAGGGCGTTCTTGGAATGCAAACCACTCCCCTTCGATGGCACGGAAGGAGCAGTAGGTCTTTTACATTGGTTCAGGAGAATCGAGTCTGCGTTCGAAGAAGGTGAAAGCCCAGGTAGCAAACGAGTAGAGTACGCCACTAGCACGTTTCTAGGAAAAGCGTTTTCATGGTGGAACGCGCAAGTCCAGATGCTCGGATTGGCAGATGCAAATGCCACTCCCTGGGATGATTTCAAGGATCTAATCAGGGAAGAATTCTGTCACAGGGATGACATGCATAAGCTGGAAATGGAATACTGTGGGTTAAAGATGGTTGGCTCGGAGATCGAAGCGTACACGAAAAGATCCAATGACTTGGCTGCTTTGTGTCCTAACTTATCGCAGCCTCCGTACAAACGAATCGCACTCTACCTTAGGGGCTTAGTCCCAGAAATCCAGTGTTCAGTGATCGCAACCAAACCCCCTACAATCCAACACGCCATCCGTCTAGCACATCATTTCACAAACCAAGCGATGGAAGAAGGCAGGTTGCCCAGGCGTTTAACTGCTACAGCTAATGCTTTGGATTTCAGCAAACGCAAGTGGAATGACTACCAAAGTGGGAGTCCCAGCACTATGCCACCTCAAGCTCAACAAAGGAGGGTAATTGGGAGTGAGGGCCCTGACCCACGAACGGGTGGTTACCAAGGAAAACTACTCAGGTGTAACAAGTGTGGCCGACATCACATCGGGCCTTGTGCCAGGAACAAGTGTCAGCAATGCAACAAGCTTGGGCATGAAGCGAAGAATTGTAGGAGCCCACGCCCAGCAAAGCAAGTCCAGCTACGGCAACCACAACAGCAACCCCAAGGGATCAACAAGGGATGTTATCGGTGTGGAGTAGATGGGCACAAGAGGAAAAATTGCCCGCAACAAGGTAACATTAGAGGGTGTTTTCGGTGCGGGGATACAACACACGTTAGGAAGGATTGTTCACAATTGAATCAAGGCCGTAACGACAACGAACAAGGTGCTGGTGAAGCCCGGGACAACCCCAACGTAGTAACAAGTAAGTTCCTACTTAACGATCATTGTGTTGCCATACTTTAATTCTGAAACCGACAATAGTCACGTATTAATACGCATAAGTAAACGCCTAGGCCGACACCAAACTTTAAACCCGCTATCAAAGTGGCTTATGGTAAAAACTTTGAGGCCTCACCCATTGTCAGTAACTGCAACCTCGTATTGTCTGGTCAGACCTTTTCCATCGACCTCTTTCCTATCATTCCTAGGAAATCGTTTGTATCCCACGTCCTTCGGGAAAACCCCCACCATTCAAGGTGACAAAGGCGTAAAAGTCACCTGCATCATTTCGTACTTAAAAGCCCAGAAGTGTTTATGAAAGGGGCACGCTGCTATCTTAGCACTCGTCACCGACACCCAGGAAAGGGAAAAGAGGATCGAGAATTTTTTTCAATAGTACACAACTACTCGAGGTAATACCTGGACTCCCTCCTCACCGTCAGGTCGAATTCCAAAAAGAACTAGCTCCCGGAGCAGCACCTAGAGCTCGCACACCTTATCGACTGGCTCCCACAAAACTGAAGGAACTCTCTACGCAACTACAAGAACGGTTAGACAAAGGATCTATCCGTCCTAGCTCATTGCCCTGGGGAGTACCAGCGTTCTTTGTTAAGGAGGAGGATGGCAGATTCCGTATGTGCATCAACTATCGTGAGCTGAACAAGGTTACCATCAAGAACCGTTACCCACCCCCACGTATCGACGACCTATTCGATCAGCTGCAAGGATAAAACTAATAC
This sequence comes from Helianthus tuberosus, assembly GCA_030545235.1. Lineage (NCBI taxonomy): Eukaryota > Viridiplantae > Streptophyta > Magnoliopsida > Asterales > Asteraceae > Helianthus > Helianthus tuberosus. The sequence continues at coordinate 170,359,303 of CM060366.1, read as the reverse complement.
TCTAAGATTGACCTGCGATCAGGTCATCATCAGCTGAGAGTCTGTGATGAAGATATCTCCAAAAACTGCGTTCAGAACTCGTTATGGTCACTATAAATTTCTCGTCATGACTTTTAGAAAGACCAACGCGCCTGCAGATCTTATAAATCTCATGAACCGAGTGTGCAAACCCTGCCTCGACAAGTTCGTGAGCGTGTTTATCGACGACATCTTAATCTACTCGAAAAGTCAAGAGGAGCATGAACAACATTTGCGTCTTACTCTCGAGCTCATTCGCAATGAACAACTGTACGCCAAGTTATCGAAATGTGACTTCTGGCTTCGAGAAGTCCACTTCCTTGGACACGTGGCCAATAAGGACGGAATTCACGTCGATCCAGCTAAGATCGACTCTATAAAGAATTGGCCTACCCCTAAGACACCGACGAAGTTCGCTGATTCTTGGGATTGGCAGGATACCATCGTAGATTCATCAAGGGATTTTCGAAGATCGCTCAACCCCTCGCGACTCTCACCCAGAAGGGCATTATTTACAAGTGGAATAATGCTCAAGAGTCTGCCTTTCAGAAGCTAAAGGAAAACCTTTGAAATGCTCCTATCCTTTCGTTACCTGAAGGCACCGACGACCATGTGGTTTATTGTGACGCGTATATTCATGGGCTCGGTTGCGTGTTGATGCAACGCGAGAAAGTCATCGCCTATGTTTCTCGACAACTTAAGATTCACGAAAGGAACTACACGACGCATGACTTGGAGCTTGGAGCAGTCGTCTTTACACTCAAGATATGGAGACATTACTTGTACGGTACCAAGTGCACGAATTACACCAATCACAAGAGTCTCCAGCATATCTTGGACCAGAAGGAGTTGAACAGGAGGCAACGCAGATGGGTAGAACTCCTTAACGACTAGGAATGCGCAATTAAGTATCACCCAAGCAAGGCCAATGTGGTGGTTGATGCCCTTGGCAGGAAGGAAACCAAACCTAAGCGTGTTCTTGCTTTACAACTCACCACCCACTCGAACCTCCCTAATCGGATTTGAAATGCTCAGGTTGAAGCATTTAAAGAAGAAAACATCAGGGCTGAAACCCTACGAGGATCGAGGAAACCGGTAAGTACTCGAAGCTTGCTGCAATCCACTTGAAGGAAATAGTTGCTAGACACGGAGTGCCGATCTCTATAATCTCCGATCGTGACCCACGCTTTACATTTGAACTATGGCAAGCCACGCATAAATCTTTTGGCTCACGTCTGGACATGAGTACTGCTTACCATCCACAGACCGATGGACAAACGGAACGTACCATTCAAACGCTTGAAGACATGCTGAGAACATGTGTTATTGATTTTGGAAACGGATGGGAACGACACTTACCATTGGTAGAGCTCTCCTACAACAACAGCTATCACACCAGCATTCAGGCAGCACCCTTTGAGGCATTGTACGGTTGTAAATGACGATCACCTCTTTGCTAGGCGGAAGTTGGTGACAGCCAGATCATAGGTCCAGAACTTGTGGTGGACACAACGGGAGGGATTGCCCAGATCAGACAACGCAGGGCGACAGCTCGTGACCGTCAGAAAAGTTACACTGGTAAGCGTAGAAAACCGCTAGAATTCCAGGTCGGTGACCGGGTTCTACTTAAAGTCTCACCCTGGAAGGGTGTGGTTCGTCTCGGTTAATGGTGCAAGCTGAATCCGCAATATGTTGGGCCGTTCGAAATTACCGAGAAGATCGGTAAGGTAGCTTATAGATTAAACTTGCCGGAAGAACTAAGTGCAGTACAAAACGTCTTTCACGTGTCTAATCTGAAGAAGTGCCTGTCAGATGAGACACTCATCATCCCTTTCAAGGAACTCGCTTTTGACGATCAGCTACACTTTATTGAGGAACCGATTGAGATCATGGATCGAGAGATCAAAACCCTCAGACGTAGCCAGATACCTCTCGTACGAGTTCGTTGGAACTCGCGCCATGGCCCAGGGTTTACCTGGGAGCGGGAAGACCAGATGAAGCACAAGTATCCCCAGTTGTTCCCAAATGAAACTCCCAGCACTGAAGCTACAACCGAATTTCGGGACGAAATTCCAAACTAACGGGGGGATGATGTGACACCCCGTTGAAATGTTCTCACTTATACTAGCTTGACAGTGGCTGCCTTAACTTTCGGGACGAAAGTTCTTAAAACTTGGGGATAATGTGACACTTCGGATTTTCCCAAGCAACCCTCATGTATCAACAGTGTGTGTACGTATAATATTAAATTGAAGTTCATGAATTATCTTGACGTGATATGTGATCCTTGTACTAAGTATGTGTATATAATATATATATATATATGTAAAATAGTGAACTGAAACCATGACCCAAGACCACTCGGTCTCGAGTGAACCAACCGGTTGGGCCGCAGCCCTTAGCCCACTCAGAAACCCATTAGGGTGCACCATCTCGGTAAGGGTATAAAACCCATTCTTCTAGCCGACATTGCCATTTTGGAGAAACCATCATTTCACTCAATTCCCCAAACATCCCATCCTCCCCTCTCACTCCCTCTAGCTTTCTCCCTTTAGAAAACCCTACACCTCACCAATTCAACCCCCATTATTCTCGAACTCAACAAGTGGCAGCTAAGGACTCGCAACCGGCTAGTGTTCATAGTTCTACGGCCTTCTCTCAACTATTTTCACAACTCTCTTGCATTCAGATACCTTTCGGTTAGTGTGTTACATTTGGTTATTAATATTGTGTGTTAAATGAGCCTACTTGCAAGTAGTTTGGATACTTAGCAATATGATCTTTGAATGATAAAATAAAGACCGAATGATATAGGACATTTAATGATTGTTGCACATGAATGTTCTTGGAGAAGAGAATGAGATATTACATATTATTGGTTATAAAATATATAACGTGTGTATTGTAGTGTTGTAGGCTTACTGTTATGCTTTTATGACCATATTTTTGGAAGAACCGAATGAATATGAAGATGAATGATAAACCCTAAAAGATGAACATATGATGAATATATGTTGAATGTGTTGAATATTTAAAAGATTGTGTGTTTTGATCTGTTTTATTTAGAATTTAGACAAGAAAACATGTTTGTGGTATTTGATTGGTTAGTACATAGGAGCATGACTATGAAACGTGATTGGTTAGTACAAGCTGGCATGTTCTAGAGGAATGCCATCATCATGCATGCAAGTCGAGACCCCCGGTTTCGACTCGAGATCATCAAGTGACAACTCGAGACCATCAACTGACTAATCGAGAACAGTTGTTTCATCAGTGGTCTCGACAAAGGTCTCGACTCAGCAGGTGGTTCATCAGTGTTGCGACTCGAGACCACTAGTGGTTGCGAGTCAAAGCACTGCCCTGTTGCGACACAAAAATGCATGACTCGAGATTAGTGGTTTCGACTCGAGACCACTCCTCAACTTCACCATTAGTGGATGGCACTCGAAACCACTGACCATGCCTACAACAGTAGTTGCGACTCGAGACTGTTTCTCAATGGCATCGACTCGAGACCACTCATCAGTGGATTCAACCTATCAGTGGTTTCGACTGGGCCATGCTGTTATTGGGCCATATTGGTTTAACGGACTGCTTTCTGTGTGGACTAAGTGTTAACTGATTTCTGCTTGAATTACTAGCACGATAGGGCGGGCCCAATAACCTTGAATGACATATAAGTTATGTGTTAACTGCTACTAGTCTACTGCTCAAATATTAGAACAGGCTCATTAACTTAAAGGATAATTGTATGTTATGCGTGCTATGTATTAGTTATGTGTAGATTCTACGTGACTTATTGTACCCGGGCTTAACCCATACTGGTAACCATGTTAGGATGTGGTGACCTGCACACTTGACCAAGTAAACTAAACTGCCGAGCAACCCAAGGTGAATTCACAACTTAAAGCATGCATTCCCGGTGGTTTGGGAAACGGACTTAGAAACAACACTATCCCCTTGTAAGGGATACAAACTTACTTTTCTTCCCTTGTTACTGGGATACAAACTTACTTTTCTTCCCTTGTTACTGGGATACAAACTTAGTTAATTATTGTTTATACGGTAATGCAACAAGCAACACTAAACGAAACTCTATCACTTAAGTCCTCACTACTTAATACCGATTAATCGTCGGGGCCTGGCGAACGGGTTATTAGTTGATAGTGCTATTTAGGTGTAACCAGCCTCACACCGACCCTTGTTACTGGGAACGGGAGTGAACTAATGTACTCTGGCAAACCGTCAATGATGATAGAACATTGACAAACGGGGCACTGCGGAAACGTACGGTTAAGTAAGTATTCGGTATTGTAAAACAGTTTAGTCGCTTACCTATGGGGTAGCTCCCCATCGCATGTATAAACGGATAAATTAACTAGCGAAACAAGTTTTTGGTAATTAAAACTGGACAACTCGTGAACTCGCCAACATTTTTGTTGATACCCTACTGCATGCTTTGCAGGTACCCAGTGACTCAGGAGCTTGCTACTTGGGGATGTGTAGTGGTAGTCTAACCCATGCGTTGGGTTCTAAATAAACTTGAACTATGAACCCTGTTTTAAATTGTTTGCCTATGCTTCCGCGACTTACTTAGACTGTTACTTAAACTTAAACTCTTGAACTTTAAACTATGATGATTACTAACTATTGTGGTTGGTGAATACCTTTACTATTAATCAATGCTCAGTATAATTGGTGGCTGGATCCTGGTCAGTCACGCCTCCAAGCGGTAGTACTCCGCATGTGGATTTTGGGGGTGTGACAGCAGTCTCATGACCTCCCGTGCATATCTCACACACTTGCTCCTTCTTCTTTGTTTGCATATCCTTCATCTGTTTTGTCAACATGTCAATTTGGGCTTGCGTATCGGTGTTAGAATCGATTTTGTGTACTCCTCTCTGTGTCGTAGATGTGTCCCTGGAATCAGGATACTCATAGCTACTCATTGCAATATCCTCAAACATCTCATTACACTCCTCCAGTGTTTTGGTGGTCATCAGATTTCCACCAGCAGTGGTGTTTAGCATGTTCCTCGTTGCAGGCGTTACTCCATGATAAAACTTTTCAACTAACGCCCAATCTTCGAATCCATGATGAGGGCATTTGATTAACACCTCCTTGAATCGCTCCCACATCTCGTAAAAAGATTCTCCCTCCTTCTGGCGGAACTCTTGAATCATGCTCCTCAGACGAGCAGTTTTGGCAGGGGGAAAATATTTGCTTAAGAACTTTTCTTGCATCGCAGCCCAAGTAGTGATGGATCCCGAAGGAAGGGATTCCAACCAAGCATGAGCTTTGTCAGCAAGAGATATTGGGAATAAACGTAACTTACAGGCGTCCTCGTTTACACCTTGCTGTTGGAACGTATCGCAGATTGCAGAAAAACGAGATAGATGAACATTCGGGTCTTCAGAAGGTAACCCGTGGAATTGGAGGGTGTTCGTAACCATCGTGATGATTTGTGGTGGAATTTGCTAGCTATTGACACCGATAATGGGTCGGGCAATGCTGGACAGAGCACCGGCAGCAGTCGGCCGGGCATAATCAGCGACAACTCTCCTAGCTGGGGGTTCTTCAGCCATAGTGAAAGTAGGAATAGGAATATGTAGCTCACTAGCTCGGAAAGTTTGTAATCGTTCGTGAAGATCTCGTTTAGGCTCAGGTGAAGCAGAAAATATAGGCGGTCCTTGTGAACGAGTTTGTGGCATATAATTAATAAACTAAGAAAGTAAAAAGAAAAACAAACAAAAAGACACAAATTTCAAGCAAAAGTACAAATAAACAAACTTTAATCTAAGAAAAACAAGTGAAAACTAGATTGACGACTTAAAAATTTGCCAGTGTCCCCGACAACGGCGCCAAAAACTTGATGCGCGTGTGTGACGTGTTCAAAAATTTTAATGTTGGACATGCTTTGGCCTAATAGGTATCGGTAATCTCATCGATAGTCCCCAGGTAGGCAACGGGTCCTTTTATTTGGATTTGTACGAATGCCAGCCTAGACAGGAGTTCTCAATTAACGGTATGTAACCCTTCCAGTTACTACATGTCCATCAGTTTTAAGCATGTTTGAAACTATGATCGATTGTAATTATATGATTGATTGATTGATTTCGTGACAAGTTTTAAATGGAATTGCTTCTAAACCACATGTAATCAGCAAGTGCACCGGTCGCGGTGTAGTGAAGTCGGCAAGACCGGATATCAATCCGTGGACACTATGGCCGAAGTATTGATACTTAACCTTTATCAAAAACCTAGTTATTTTAAGTTTGAGTTTCATGATTGAATTGGTTTTTTAAAAGTAATAAATGAAAATTTGAAATAGAAGATTTTAAACAGTAAATGGAATGATACAAACAGGACTGGAAACTGTGTTTTAAGATAAATATAATGGAAAGATGCTACTTAGGTTTTAAATCCCTAGACTTGTGTGATGTTATTCTTCCTTCGGTTTATGACTAAATACTTTATTTACCCGATAAACCTCCCGTTTAAAGATGATGAACCAAGTAAATTAAGCTAAATGTGAAGTGCTAAAATGAATCGGCTCGACCTATCGATACCAAATCCCATGAGAATAAAACCTTTTTGACCTCAGAGACAATAATGTTGTGAGAAGATTTTAAAAACATGAAGCAGATGACTTATTGAAACTTGAAATCCTAGGAAACCTTAGACGCGAAGAAATAAACGGATCCGAGTTATCGGTCACCCAATTTACCCAACAACGGCTAGCTAATAACCTAGCAAACCTAGATCTTATTTCTAATCACTAGATAAGGTTGCAACTTTAATTGGTTTGGTTTTAATACTTGATTAACTTGTTTATCGAACGTTAATGTTTTTATCGAAAAGACAAGGCCCGAACTGATAATCATAAGATTAACAATTTAGATTGAAATAGTAATATGGTTTTAGGGGAGATTTCTCTATGCCTAAGTTACTAATTTCAATAACCAAGTTATAAACAATTTAAAGTGCAATATCAAAGTCAAGTTCAATAAGACATCATGTAAATCACACTAAATAGTCATTAACCGGATTCAAAATAACATCACATCGTCTAGTTCATCATTACCTAAGTAGCTTACAAGTTTAGCCACTCATATTATTGAAATACAAAGCACAATTACATCTAAAAACACAAGGTAACATAGTAAAAAGCGAATAGATACGAAAACTTAACGTTTTTCGGACCCGGCACGCTTCTAACTCGAACCGAAAGCTTCCAAGACCTCCGAGAAGCTCCAAGGCACTTCAAGATCACTCCAACTTGTTCAGAATCGACTGATTTCAGTCTTGAGAGGTGTGTAGAGGTGTTTCAAGGTGTGTTTTCGAACATACAAGTGAGTGCCTTTTATAGGCCAAGTTTTGAGCTTCTTTGACTCCCTTACGGACCGTAAAGGTGTGAGCCTTACAGTCCGTAAGGCTTTCCTTAACTGCTCCATTCCAACTGCTCCATTCCGCACCGGAAAGTCCTTGCCGACAAGTCCTTACGGACTGTAAGTATATGAGGCTTACGGTACGTAAGGCTCTCTTCAGGGCAAATCCTTTTATTTTCTTTGACACGTTTTCCCATGTATTGTTTTCATCATCAATTTCTTGCCGTTTTCCTTGCATAATCCACAGATATTTCACCGATTCCTGTAGATTCATGATTTTATCGATTCAGTAACAAATACAAAGGAGAAACGCACACAATTGGTCTAAAATATGGGTAATTTGATACATAAGATGTGTATAATTCTAAACACTTCATAAACCCAAATCGTAAATCGTTCTTGTAATAAAACTCGTATGGTTTATATCGTTTAGTAAACATTGTTGCGTGACATCGTTTAAAATCGTTCGTCCAAGTGAACTAAATAACGCCACGGTATGTAATATGATAAAAACACTTATATATAAGAAGTACCGGCAGCGTATCTACCATGCTTTTATCACATTACACCCATCCCGTTATCTAATCACATACCAATAACCCATCGTTTAAATCGTTTAACTCGTTCATGTAATAGACCATCGTTCATTTGTTTAAATCGTTCAAGTTGTTCCAAATCGTTCATAATCATTCAATCGTTCAAAATCGTTCTCGTTTTAATTGTGAAAACTACTTTTGGTCGTCTCATTTATAACATTCAAAACTTCGTAGCTCGTCCTTCGTTCAACTCGTATTAACAAACCACCAAAGGGTAAGTTAACAATCATCAGGTTCGGTCGTTACCCACATAACCCCCATACATAACCATGGTGGCAGTCCGATAACGGGATTTGTCAGATCCTATGGTACCATAACCTAATACTGGTTGGCTTGATCATTGTTAATGAATGTCATTCGTTATGTAAATACGTCCAACAAGTTCGTTCGCATTATCGAAATCGTTTTGTCTAATATAAACCATAGTATTCGTTTATGAAATCATCGAAAATTGTTTAGCACATATGAATCACCCCAAAACAATTGAAAACAGGAAAATAGGGGAACTATGTACTCACATCGAAGTGCAAAGTATCCTTGATTAAATGAACTAACAAAGCTCAAGCAAACCAAGGAAATCAAGTAGCATCTAGTAATAGGATCGCTAGTTAATAAATCGACACCTAAATCGGAAGATCGGGTAGAATGAGGTCTCGTAAACCAAATGAGTATTGGAACTCATGTGATATGGTTTAACAAAGCCTACATTCTAAATCAGAACTTATCCTAAGTGCTTACGACCCGTTATGACCCATTAAGGTAGCTTATGCTACTTTAACGCGTCGCTCGCGCAAATGCGCGTTTGAGATGCCTAACTAGTCCTATAACAAGCATTATATGCCCTAACATGTCTAAATATGTTGCATAATCAGTTTAAGTTACAAAAGTTAAGTTACATATGCTTAAAATCCAATTACGCATGAAAAAGTTATTTTGGTCATTTTCCTAAGGCATATAAACTACCTATCATACAACTAATTAATCTAAGTGACCATAAGGTATAACCTCGGAAGGTTATTCCCTATGCAACTATGGTCACAAAACATGCTTGGTTGGATCCTAACGATCGACCAAACGGGTCGGGTTCGAAAGTCTAAGCGGTTGTCAAGACCGCTTGACTTACGACCCTAAACAAGCACTAGACTAAAAGTGACGAGTTAAACATGTTTAACTAAGTTAGAAAACAGGTTTGATATCAAAACAAAGTGTTTTGATACCCGAAAATAGCTTCATCGCAAAATACGCACAAACACGTATTTTGACCAAAACTTTGACTCGTCACTTCGACTAATCAACGTGGTAATCAGTAGGTATAGTCACAAGGGACTGTAACCATCGTGATTACGCTCACGTTGCAAAGTTCAAACGAACTTTGTGTTAACCAATTCATGGTCAAAGCAGAAAGTCAAACACTATTTGACTTTCACGCTTGAAAAGCATAAACAAGCATGAAAGAAGCTTACAAAAGGTCCAAGCTAGAAAGAATTGAACTAAAACACTCAGGTATGAAGCCTTAGCTTCAACTTAGAGCAGATTTAGATCAATTGTGCAAGGAATGAAGGTTGAACATGATGGGTATTTATAGGAAGTCTTGAGTTCACAAGATGATTACAAGTGTTTTTGAGCAATTTAAAGCTTAATCTAAGCCATACACTTGTGCCCATAGATTAGAATACAATGGGAACTCAAAAACAATCAAATGGTATCCCAAAACCATGTTAGAAATGCAAGAAAACAGCTGCTGAAGCCAGATTCAATGTTTCTGCCAGCTCCAGCTCTCAAGGGCCGCGAAGACAGAGGCTTCAGTCTTCGCCCTAGGTGAGAGAAGTTTCAAGAATTGTCAGTTTTAGTCCCTGCATGTCCAAAACTTTGATATAAGGCATTTTCGACGTGTTTAAGCCCCGTTAACCCAATTTCAAGGCTCTACAATGAAGTTAAAGCATAGGTAACATGAAATATGCTTGAAAACATTTTGGATGTCGGTTCGTTTGGTCGTATGGTTGTGTTATTCGGTTAATTACGACGAAAACTCGAACGGGCGCAAAAACGATCCAAATTTCACGCCGAATGGTATGTTTGCATTCCAATCACTTAAAATAAAATATTTTAATGATTACAAAATTTTTTGGATGTCCGGATATGTTCAGAACGTGAGATATGCGCGTAAATGCAAACTTATGCACTTTTTGATGCTTTTAGTCCCTGTTGATCAAATAAGTTTATTTTCGCATACCAAACCCCTCAAAGTCTATTTCTAAGCTATGTAAAGGATATTTAGGGTATGTTTAACTTTTGATCAAGTTTCAGAATGTTCGTTACCATACGAATCAACATAGTTTCACAGTTTGTCGTAAATAGTCCCTACGATCGAATAAACTTGTTTTCGACACTCCAAACCATCCAAAACTTATTTCTAATTTATGTTTAGGTTATTTAAGGTATGTTAAGTCTATTTCACTATTCCAGAGTGTTTGTCACGTTAAACTGATTACGTTTACGCATCAGTTTGCGTATAACTTTCCAAAAAGCGATTTAAAGCTTGATATCGAACTTGAAGAAATCGTAAAATCATCAAACACAAATACACAAATATTAACACCAAAACACATCATTTTATTGATAATTGATATTGTTTTACATCATACATCGTTTACAGAGCATAGTTTTCACACCAACGACTACGTCGGGCAGAGCCTCGACAACCGTTATGGAGCACTAGATCAATCAGGCAACGTATCTAATACGTAACCGGGGTTATAATACATACAAAGGGGCAGAACTTCGTTAATTAGGGGGGAATAATACTCGATAATATAATTGCTATGCAGATAGTTGAGAGAAAGATCGAAAACTTTGAACGAATTCAACTGAATCCGATCGAGGCTATTTATAGTGCTGATACAGCACTTTATCGCGGCCCGCGTAAGCCGAAGGCTGTGCCTTCGTGGCCCGCGAGAGACCTAGGGTAGGCCCTAGCCCTGACTGGTCACCCATATAGACTCGACACAAAGCTTGACACGTGGCAGCTTCGGGTGAGGCTGCGTAGCCTAGTTGTCGCGCCCCGCGTAGCCTGAAGACAAGGTCTTCACGGCCCGCGAGCGACCTGCTGATTTTGTTTTTATTTTTATTTTAATTATATAAAGGTATTTACAGTTACATATCGTACACGGGGCGTATTTTAAGATATATAGGGATGTTATAAATATATTAGGGGTGTCGAAAAAATTTAGGGGGGTTGTTATATTTTTACTCTTGTTTCAGAAATGGCTACTGTTGCAGCAACCACCTTAACCACTGTTGGATCCACATCCACTACCATGGGACCATTGGTTGGTACCCAAGCGGCTCAAGCAGTTACTAACCATGCTGAAAAACCAGAGAAGTTTTCTGGTTTGAATTTTAAGAATTGGCAACAAAAGATGTTGTTCTATCTGACCACTCTAAACCTTGCGAGGTTTTTGACGGAGTCTCCTCCTGTTCTTGCAGAAAGGACATCTGATGTCCAATCTGTGAGTGCTGTTGATGCTTGGAAACACTCTGAGTACCTATACCGCAACTATGTGTTGAATGGCCTCTCAGATGCCTTGTATAATGTGTATCTCAAGGTTCCAACTGCCAAAGAATTATGGGAGTCATTGGAACGGAAATACAGGACTGAGGATGTGGGTACTAAAAAGTATGTTGTTGCTAGGTTTTTAAACTATAAAATGATTGATTCAAAAACTGTGATGAGTCAAGTACAAGAACTGCAGATTATTCTTAGTGACATTCTGTCGGAAGGAATGAATCTGAGTGAAACATTCCAAGTGGCAGCAATTGTTGAAAAGTTGCCTCCTAGTTGGGTGGACTTCAAAAATTACCTTAAGCATAAGCGAAAGGAAATGACCATCGAAGACCTTGTGGTTCGTCTTCGTATTGAGGAGGGCAACAGACTGTCACACAAAGGAAGTCAAGTTGAAGCTTCTACAAAAGCGAACCTTGTGGAACATGGTCAATCCTCAAGGGGTTACAAGGGTAACAAAGGCCACAAGTTCAATGGAAAAGGGAAAAACAAATGTGTTGACCTTGGGCCAAAGAAAGGTGGTGTGAAGAAGAAGGTTGGTCCCTTTAAAGGGAAGTGTTACAACTGTGGACAAATTGGTCACCGTGCTGACCAATGCAAAGAGTCTAAACATGACACAACTCTTATGGTTGATGATGATGGTATGCCATTAGTGGCCATGATTTCAGACCTCACTGCCATGATGGAGGAGGTAAATGTGGTGGCTAATGAGCCAAAAGGGTGGTGGGTTGATACTGGGGCAACCCGCCATGTGTGCCCTGACATGACCCTCTTTAATACGTTTAAAGAGGTGGTGGGAGAAGAAAAGCTATACATGGGTAATGCTGCTACAACTGATATTAAGGGAGAAGGTGATGTGATCTTGAAGTGGACTTCTGGGAAAGAGCTCACTTTGAAGAATGTGCTTTATGTTCTAGACTTGCGCAAAAGTATTGTGTCAGGTTGGATGCTTAACAAGCATGGTTTTCATTTGGTTTTTGAAAGTGATAATTTTGTTTTAACTAAGAGTGGTATGTTTGTTGGAAAGCGCTATGCCCAAAATGGCATGTTTAAACTTAATGTAATGGCTGTTAAGAAAAACATGAATAAAAGTGCTAGTACTTTTGCTTACTTGGTTGAGTCTCCTAATGTTTGGCATGGATGTCTTGGTCATGTAAATTTTAATTCGATGCGTTGTTTAATTAAATTAGATTACATACCAACTTTTACCATTGACTCTAAAACAAAATGTAAAACTTGTGTTGAAGCCAAACATACAATATCATCCTTCAAATCAGTTGAAAGAATAACTGAACCCCTTGATCTGATTCACACTGATGTGTGTGACTTAAAATCAATTCCCACCAGAAGTGGTAATAAACATTTTATTTCCTTTATTTATGACAATACAAGATATTGTTATGTTTACTTGCTTAAGAGTAAGGATGAAGCATTTGACAAGTTTATCTTGTATAAGGCTGAAGTTGAGAATCAACTCAACTAGAAAATATAACGTGTGAGAAGCGATAGAGGAGGTGAATATGTTTCACCATTTAGGGAAGTATGTGCAAAAAGTGGCATAACACACGAGTGTACCCCTCCTTATACACCCCAATCAAATGGCATCGCAGAGAGAAAGAATCGTACACTAAAAGAAATGATGAATGCCATGTTGATAAGTTCTGAGATGAGTCAGGACATGTGGGGGGAGGCCATTTTGTTGGCCAATTTTTTATTAAAATAAATACCTTTCAAGAATAATGTCACACCCCAACCAATGGCGGAATCATTGGAGTGGGACGAAATAGATTGCAAGAGACTTCATAACACTATTTGTGACAATATTTAAATCGACCATTTTCATTTCATAATAAAATTATCAACATTACATAGAAAATTCAAATAACATGTTCATAACATAACGAAACAAAATTTGATACAACAATTTAAACCTAAGGTGTCTAAATGTGTATCTAGGCATCGTTCGCTACTTCGTTTCATAGCATTATCATCCTCAACCTGTAACATGTTTAAAATAATTTCAATGCAAAAGCAAAGGCGAGTACACAAGGTTTGAATAAGTATAGTGTAACCACCCTGGTTTTCACACTTGTATTTGTTTGGCTTACATTGTAACAATTACCGTATTTAAAATGGAATGTATTTGAACATACTTGCTTTATACTCATATGTACTTATACCGACACGAACACGTGGATAATTTCAAAATTTGTTGTTATTTATGCTATTAAACAATACCACGTAAACTATAAGGACCTATTTGACATTCTTGGAAACTTGCTTGAAATTATTACTTTTTAATTTCGAGGACTAAAACCGTCATTATTTGAAATAAAAGTTTAGGGACCATTTGGTAATTTTATGAAACTCATACTTCAGGGACTAATATGATCATTATTGAAACTATTTTAACTGAATGGTTTAGCCAGGTTAACTTTCATATAAAGATTTCTTCTTTAAACACTAACTCAGTTAGCATACTTAACTGAACAGTACATGGACCATTTGTGTCAATTTTCGAAACTTCAGGGACTATTTTTATAAAAATTGAAACTTCAGGGACCAAAGTGTAAATATATCAAAAATCGGTAAAAAGGGGGTCTTCTTTAAAGAACCGGCCCTTGCAAGGATCGAACTCGTGATCTCTCGTTTAGAACCATAACGCCTTAACCAGTTTATCCTCCTACTAGGAGCTGTTAGAATATGAAACTTAATTCCCTATATACACTAGTTAGGATTAATATAATTATTAATTAAATTCAGAAAGCAAAAAGGGTTTTAAACCCAATCGAACCGGACAAGGACGGAACTCGAATCCGCGCCTTCCCGCAAACAAAACACGCGCACAAACCAACTGGGCTACCAGTTAGGATGTGTTATATACTAAGTTATATTATATTTATACACACTTTAGAATTAAATATATTAAATCAAATCTGATAACAGATCAGTTGCCGATTTTGACCCATTCCCACTTGTTCATTTGTTTATGCGATCTGAAATCATCACCCACAAGTCCCCAACTTATTGCCAACCAATTGAGCACTTATTCTACACATTTTCGTTCCAAACATATGTAAATTCGAACTTTTTATAAAAAAATTTAAAGTGGATCGATTCCACTAAGAATTGTTGGATCTGAGGTCGAATTGAACTGTTATATAAGTTCCTCAGACTCCCACTAATCTCCTACACCCTTCACACATCTCTAACACATCGAAAGCTATCCTCTGTTCGAACCTGCAACCTCGCCGGAGTTACTCCTCGCCGGAATTAGCCGTTTCGTTGTTTTAATCGGTACCAGTTAGTTTTTATTTGTCCAATTAGTTCAATTAAACTTGTACAATGTTTCCTTAAAGTTAATTTGGATAAAACATAAGTTTCCCGTAGAATTGAAAGAGTTGACTTTTCTGTTTGACTCTGATTGGGGAAGATGACCAATTCCATCTCTGTATATATTTTATTTAAACTAAAATAAACACAAACCACCAGGCTAGCCCAGTGGTTGTGTGTGTTATTTTCAAACCTGTTGACCCAGGTTCGAATCCGGGGACAACCAATTCTTTTTATTTCTTTTATTTTTTTTATATTTTTAACATTTCAATAATTTTTATAACATTATTAGACACTATTATTTTTATTAAAAATATAAAGTTAGTCAATTTATTTATAAAACTAATTTTTATGATATTAAAATAGTTTATTATTAAATAATTCATAATAAATCAATTTTTAGGAATTAAAATCTGAAATTTTCAGATTAATTATTTTAAGTGCTGATCTTTACAAAAATAATGTTGTTACTTATATTTTATATAATTTTGATATTTATATAAATAAATCAGTATTTATACTTATAAATATAGTTTAATTTAATGTATTTAAATTATATAACTATATAAATTTTATCCAAAATTATTTTTATTTCAAAATATGCATTATTCTGAGTTCATATAAATTTAGAATCTGAATTTTTATTATATTAAATTATTTAGATAATTAAATTTATATAAACTTATTTATTGTTATTTTAACCACTTTAATTCATTTTATTTATTTAAAATGATTCCAAGGCCATAATAATTATTTAAATCCGTGATATTCAAGTTCAATAATTAAAAATGTTATTTTTAATTATTCAGATTTAATATAATTATTTTGATAATTAATTATATAATTATCATATTAATTCTTTTAAACAAAACATTTATCATATATCAAATAATATATATATTTTAAACCATCTAAATTAATTTATAATTTTTATAAATTAATAATACCACTTTTAAAATATTTTGGTTATAATCAATTATTTAACTATGTTATTTAATTATACTAGTTAGTTATATTTGATTTATTATTACAAATGTTATATTAAATCAATTATATATTTTTGCAATTATATTATTTATGTTAAATACATATTTTTCATAAATAATTCCTTTATATCATATTCATTTTCCAAGTCCTCTTGTTAGGTTATCCAAACCACATAGTTACCGTTTAGACAAAACCCTACCGAATCCTATAGATTTTGGATTTCCGCTTATTCGATTATACATTATTGTTGATACATATTCTATATTGTTGCATGTTCAATCAATTAGAGTGACGTGGAATCTTGTTTCCAAAAACTCTTACAAATACATACGTGTTTGGACTTACCCGCAATCAAGGTGAGTTCATAGTCCCTTTTTACATTATTTTTGGGATGAAACATATGATACGATGTGATTCAAACTTATTTGCTATTTGTGGTTATTTCGATTGTCTTTGCAATTGTTTGATACTTGTTGTTGTTGCTTTAATGCTTTACGTCCATCAACTTGCATAAACCCATCGGTTATATTATAGCGCTATAGGTGTGACGGCCTATCCAGACTTCTAGTTCTACATAAACTTATTATTGTTGCTTATCCTTTTTGTTGCTTTTGGAAGTTAGATGATAAACCCGATTAACGTCATAGGTTTGAACGTACCACCAAGTAACTACTTGTATTAATCAACTTGCTTAAAGACATATCATATGCCACTATGTTAAACTTTTCTTATATTACATTGTCATTTTTGCTTAACAAAACCTATGAATTCACTCAACCGTTTGTTGATCCTTTATTTTCTAACGTATGTTTCAGGTGACAATATTTGATGCTATGATTTGCAAGAATATTTCATATAGGATTGATAAAGACTTATGCCTTAGATTAAATCCGAAATCAATTGTATTTATGATCGATTTGTTGGATTGTATTTTGTTTATATACTCTTATTTATTTCAGATGTGAATGCAATCTCTTTAATTGAATCTAAATTATATTCCAACTTAATTTAAACTCCATGTGCTCAAATGCATTATATCAAGTTTCATGATACCTTTGGCTTTTCCGCTTCCGGCCGGGGTGTTACAGATTGGTATCAGAGCCATGGTTATAGCGATTTAGGTTATTAGAAATTACTTTTGACCTAGACTATAACTTACCTAGGACTCCTATCCATTAGTACTCATTCCGCGTTGTTATCTTTATACTTATCCTTATCTTTTGCAAACTGAAGCCTCGTCACCGCGTATTTTACCTTTAGACTCTTTACACTATATAAATGCTCATCATCTATCCTTAGGTGATTATTTTCAAAACCTCTTTTGATTTTCAATCCCTCGTTAAAGTTTTGGGCTCTAATAACGAACTCGTGCAATCTGGAAGAGTGGATGCCTGTATTCTGAGTTTTCTGTCTAGGCAAGCACTTCGTATAAATCCCAACTCGAGGGACCAGTTGTGCTTACCTGGGAATTCTCGGGATGAGTGTCCACTTATAGGCTAAAGCATGACTTCACTAAGTTATAAGAACTCAATTACTTTGACTTATCCCGAATGTTGTTTATTCGTAAAATAAATGATGTCAATCCCATTACGTGTTCATCCTCGTTGATTCTATAAAATTATTCTACCAAAAACATTTCATTTTAAACTCCTATGATCTTATGTTTTACCTACCTCATGTAGATGCCTCCTCGACGTGCACCACAAGACAATGACCCGAACACCGAAATGGCAGCTCTTCTTGCTCAACAGCTAGCTGCAATACTTCCTGACCTCGTAACACAACTTTCTCAAGCCACCAACGGGAAAAGTAGCAGTAGAACCAACGGAAACCATCATGACACTCCATGCAACTTCAAACAATTCAACTCTTGCCACCCCACTAAGTTTACGGGGAGTGAAGGTGCTACTGGACTCCTTCAATGGACCGAAAGTATGGAGAATACCTTCCGCCACAGTCAGTGTACGAATGAACGCAAGGTCGAATTTTCTTCTAGCATCTTCCAAAAGAGGGCATTAACTTGGTGGAATGGAATCATGAAGGATCGCACAGCCGAAATTGCTATGGCTTTGACCTGGGAAGAATTGAAAGTTCTCATGTTAAAGGAATTCTGCCCGCGAAACGAAATGAAAGCACTGGAAGATGAGTTCCACGACCTTAAACAAGATAGTGGAGAAAACCGCGCTTATATAAACCGGTTCGAAGAATTGTGCATCCTCTGACCCACAAACCTAGCTCCCGATCGCTTGATCAAGAAATTCATTAGTGGACTGCCTAGTTGCATCAAGCACATAGTGACTAGAAGCAGACCAGCCACACTTCGAGAGGCTTATGAACTCTCTGCTATCTTGACGGATGCTCAAGTCAAGGAAGGGAACTTATCCCGAAAGAGCGACAAGAAGACACCATCCACCGCTGCATCTGACACTATCAAAGCGGCAAATGACGGAGCCCAATATTCAAAGAATTCTAGGAATTCTAACAAACGCAAAGCCGTCAAAAACTTTGCTGTTACAACTCCTGCACCCGCAAATCAAGTTGCTCCTCCACCCGCTAAACGATCATATGTTGGTGATGCACCTTTGTGCACTCGCTGCAACTATCACCATCTTACTCGTTTCCCGTGCCGCCAATGCACAAGTTGTGGTCGATTGGGTAATCTAGCTGCCACATGTCGCGTACCTCCTGCTGCTGCTGCACAACCGCGTTACCCTATCAAAACTTGTTTTAACTGTGGAGACCCAAACCATTTCCAACAAGAATGACCCAAACTCGCGAATGCCCGACCCGCTCGAGGTTGTGCATTCAATCTCAACGTTAACGAGGCTCGTGCCCTGAACGATGTAGCCTGAGGATGTGGGCTTACTTAGCCGGATCCAAAGGGTCATGCATAATAATGTTATGACTCCGAGATCTATGGATGTTGTTTTAGCTTTGTTATTTAAAAAGGGTTTCGGCGCAGTCTGTTGCCCGTTTACCGTCTCTTTCAATGTACTAAAGACCTTGTATTATCTTGTGTGTTCTAAATTATCAATTTGGTTAATAAGCTTCCATTTTGTTTGACCCAAGTACGAATAGAAGTTTCGTTTCACCTAAGTTTGAACCTTTGCTTGCTATACCATATTCAAAATTTGTTAAACTAAGTCCTCAAACCCTACTTGGATAAATTTGTCATTTCTTCATTTATGATATTCTTATCCACTCCGAAACCAAAGCCAACCAAAAGATTCACCTCCGCTTTATCTTTGGGTTCCTAAAACGAGAACAACCTTATGCCTAGTTCTCAAAATGTGAATTTTTGCTTAAGGAACTTTATGCTTAGTAAATACATCTTTGCTTTGTATATTGACCTATCATGCTTGGTATACGCTTACCAATACATTTTGCTTCGTATATTGATTTAACATACTTAATGCATAAATTACAAACACATATACGCTTAGTACAATCTCACAATAAACTTATATTGCTTATGACAATCCATGCTTAGTTTATAATGCACACTATTAGTTTGATTTATGTGAAACATAAAAATTCATTGTGCTTGAATGAAATACCTACGACTAATTTTGTTGTATGCAAAACAAACGATGCTATCATTACAAATCTGAAATACGTTTTGATTCAATTGATGTTGTGTTATATTGATGCTTATTTGATTTAAACGATACCTCAACCTTATTTGTCTTCCTCACTTAACTAGAAGTGCTATGTGGACCATGCGACGAAACACGTAATTTTGGGTGCACACTTAATTACGAGGTTCGACGCATGAGAATCATAGTAAGCCTTGTTAAGTACGGTGGCATATAAAAACATTATGTGGTTATGTGATTATCCATTATTTGTTTATTTGTGCACCCATTTGTTTGCCTAATATTTACATCACAAATTCAGCATAACATAAGTGCCATGCAAATCAATTTCTATACAATGATCCTCGTAGATTCCTCAAAATTATCAACACCAAACAATGCTCTAGAAACTAACGCCTTGCTTATCTTTTTAATCATTACAATTACATTCTATGGTCTCTTTCGAATAAATTTCAGGACAAAATTTTCTAAAGTAGGGGAGACTGTAACCACCCTGGTTTTCACACTTGTATTTGTTTGGCTTACATTGTAACAATTACGTATTTAAAATGGAATGTATTTGAACATACTTGCTTTATACTCATACGTACTTATACCGACACGAACACGTGGATAATTTCAAAATTTGTTGTTATTTATGCTATTAAACAATACCACGTAAACTATAAGGACCTATTTGACATTCTTGGAAACTTGCATGAAATTATTACTTTTTAATTTCGAGGACTAAAACCGTCATTATTTGAAATAAAAGTTTAGGGACCATTTGGTCATTTTATGAAACTCATACTTCAGGGACTAATATGATCATTATTGAAAGTATTTTAACTGAATGGTTTAGCCAGGTTAACTTTCATATAAAGATTTCTTCTTTAAACACTAACTCAGTTATCATACTTAATTGAACAGTACAGGGACCATTTGTGTCAATTTTCGAAACTTCAGGGACTATTTTTGTAAAAATTGAAACTTCAGGGACCAAAGTGTAAATATATAAAAAATCGGTAAAAAGGGGGTCTTCTTTAAAGAACTGGCCCTTGCAAGGATCGTACTCGTGACCTCTCGTTTAGAACCGCAACGCCTTAACCAGTTTATCCTCCTACTAGGAGCTGTTAGAATATGAAACTTAATTCCTTATATACACTAGTTAGGATTAATATAATTATTAATTAAATTCAGAAAAAAAAGGGTCTTAAACCCAATCGAACCGGACAAGGACGGGACTCGAACCCGCGCCTTCCCGCAAACAAAACACGCGCACAAACCAACTGGGCTACCAGTTGGGATGTGTTATATACTAAGTTATATTATATTTATACACACTTTAGAATTAAATATATTAAATCAAATCTGATAACAGACCAGTTGCCGGTTTCGACCCATTCCCACTTGTTCATTAGTTTATGCGATCTGAAATCATCACCCACAAGTCCCCAACCCATTGCCAACCAATTGAGCACTTATTCGACAAATTTTCGTGCCAAACATCTGTAAATTCAAACTTTAAAAAAAAATTTAAGTGGATCGATTCCACTAAGAATTGTTGGATCTGAGGTCGAATTGAACTGTTATATAAGTTCCTCAGACTCCCACTAATCTCCTACACCCTTCACACATCTCTAACACATCGAAAACTATCCTCTGTTCGAACCTGCAACCTCGCCGGAGTTACTCCTCGCCGGAATTAGCCGTTTCGTCGTTTTAATCGATACTGGTTAGTTTTTATTTGTCCAATTAGTTCAATTATACTTGTACAATGTTTCCTTAAAGTTAATTTGGATAAAACATAAGTTTCCCGTAGAATTGAAAGAGTTGACTTTTCTGTTTGACTTTGATTGGGGAAGATGACCAATTCCATCTCTGTATATATTTTATTTAAACTAAAATAAACACAAACCACCAGGCTAGCCCAGTGGTTGTGTGTGTTATTTTCAAACCTGTTGACCCGGGTTCGAATCCGGGGACAACCAATTCTTTTATTTCTTTTATTTTTTTTATATTTTTTACATTTCAATAATTTTTATAACATTATTAGACGCTATTATTTTTATTAAAAATATAAAGTTAGTCAATTTATTTATAAAACTAATTTTTATGATATTAAAACAATTTATTATTAAATAATTCATAATAAATCAATTTTTAGGAATTAAAATATGAAATTTTCAGATTAATTATTTTAAGTACTGATCTTTACAAAAATAATGTTGTTACTTATATTTTATATAATTTTGATATTTATATAAATAAATCTGTATTTATACTTATAAATATAGTTTAATTTAATGTATTTAAATTACATAACTATATAAATTTTATCCAAAATTATTTTTATTTCAAAATATGCATTATTCTGAGTTCATATAAATTTAGAATCTAAATTTTTATTATATTAAATAATTTAGATAATTAAATTTATATAAACTTATTTATTGTTATTTTAACCACTTTAATTCATTTTATTTATTTAAAATAATTCCAAGCCCATAATAATTATTTTTAATCAGTGATATTCAAGTTCAATAATTAAAAATGTTATTTTTAATTACTCAGATTTAATATAATTATTTTGATAATTAATTATATAATTATCATATTAATTCTTTTAAACAAAACATTTATCATATATCAAATAATATATATATTTTAAACCATATAAATTAATTTATAATTTTTATAAATTAATAATATCACTTGTAAAATATTTTGGTTATAATCAATTATTTAAGTATGTTATTTAATTATACTAGTTAATTATATTTGATTTATTATTACAAATGTTATATTAAATCAATTATATATTTTTGCAATTATATTATTTATGTTAAATAAATATTTTTCATAAATAATTCCTTTATATCATATTCATTTTCCAAGTCCTCTTGTTAGGTTATCCAAACCACATAGTTACCGTTTAGACAAAACCCTACTGAATCCTATAGATTTAGGATTTCCGCTTATTCGATTAAACATTATTGTTGATACATATTCTATATTGTTGCATGTTCAATCAATTAGAGTGACGTGGAATCTTGTTTCCAAAAACTCTTACAAATACATACGTGTTTGGACTTACCCGCAATCAAGGTGAGTTCATAATCCCTTTTTACATTATTTTTGGGATGAAACATATGATACGATGAGATTCAAACTTATTTACTATTTATGGTTATTTCGATTGTCTTTGCAATTGTTTGATACTTCTTGTTGTTGCTTTAATGCTTTACGTCCATCAACTTGCATAAGCCCATCGGTTATATTATAGCGCTATAGGTGTGACGGCCCATCCAGACTTCTAGTTCTACATAAACTTATTATTGTTGCTTATCCTTTTTGTTGCTTTTGGAAGTTGGATGATAAACCCAATTAACGTCATAGGTTTGAACGTACCACCAAGTAACTACTTGTATTAATCAACTTGCTTAAAGACATATCATATGCCACTATGTTAAACTTTTCTTATATCACATTGTCATTTTTTCTTAACAAAACATATAAATTCACTCAACCGTTTGTTGATCCTTTATTTTCTAACATATGTTTCAGGTGACAATATTTGATGTTGTGATTTGCAAGAATATTTCATATAGGATTGATCAAGACTTATGCCTTAGATTAAATCCGAAATCAATTGTATTTATGATCGATTTGTTGGATTGTATTTTGTTTATATACTCTTATTTATTTCAGATGTGAATGCAATCTCTTTAATTGAATCTAAATTATATTCCAACTTAATTTAAACTCCATGTGCTCAAATGCATTCTATCAAGTTTTGTGACACCTTTGGCTTTTCCGCCTCTGGCCGGGGTGTTACATATAGCATAAGTATAAAAGCATTATCTCGAATCCACATGGCAATTCGTAAACAAGGTAACTAGCATGCATGGCAATACGTCAAACCGAAGTGTTCACTAGTATTTAGCATCCCTCGCCACAAAAGTGACGATACCGTTTAGAATAAAGACTTAACAAGACCCCGACGGGTGGTGTGCTACTCCTATAGCGCTTATTATTGAATGAAATCAGAAATGAACAGTGGATTTTGGATCCCTTTCGGTGACGTTCCAGGGACTGGTTTTCTGTTAAAAACCCATGGAATCGAAGCTAAGGTCAATTCAAGCATATAGGAAAAAGAATGGACTAAATCGGACAAGTATTGAGTGAGTTATGCTCACTTTAGTGAAGAGGTATGCTTCTGCTCGAACACTGATTTGCAGCTGCGATTTTGGATGATTTGAGAGTGATTAGAAGTGTTTGCAAAGTGAAAAGAGCTTGGAGGAGGCATGGTATTTATAGGGGAAGGAGTTAGGGTTGTTAGGTGGTGATTAATGGAGGTTTAGAGGTGATTGGTGAGAGTTTTGTGTTGGGATTTCATGCAAAGTCGTGGCTGTTTAAACTTTCTGCCCGCCAGACACCCTTAAGGACCGTAAGGGATTGCATACGGTCCGCAAAGCTTCAGGCAGAAACACACATTTTTATTTGTTTGATTTAATGATTTGTAACTTGTCCAAATGTCACATGTTACGTGTTTTATGACCATTTAAGCATATTTAACATGTTCTAAGGGTTACACAAATATAAAATAAATAAGATTAACTATAAGACTCGTATTTAAGCATGGTACGAAGCATGTATGTCACGTATTGGTAGATTCATCACACGTTTGCAAGTATCATGAATATGTATCAATTGTTTCATAAGTTAAACGTATGAATATGTTTGAAGTATGTATAACACAAGTTTGAAGAAAACACAATTTTTATTTATGATCCAAGTCTCGAGTTTACAAAGGTTACAATGAAAGAATGGTTACAGCACACAAGGCTTCTAAAACTAGAAATACAAACAAGACTTGCTATAAATGGAAAGTACAAAAAGCAGGGCGTTACACTCTCCCTTCCTTTAGGAAATTTCGTCCCAAAATTTAGGAAGATGCAACGTCGAATAGGTATGGATACTTAGTCTTCATATCACTATCGAGTTCCCAAGTAAATTCAGCGCCACGTTTTCCTTCCCATTGAACCTTGACGATAGGAATTCGACTGCGCCTCAGTTGCTTGACTCCTCGGTCCATGATTTCGACCGGTTTTTCCACAAAGTGAAGCGTTTCGTTGACTTGCAAGTCTTCGAGAGGAACTTGTAGTCTTTCGTCAGCTAGACACTTCTTCAAGTTGGATACGTGAAAGACAGGGTGTACCTTGTTGAGTTCTTCAGGCAGGTCCAGTCTATACGCAACCTTGCCAATCTTTTCGAGGATCTTGAAAGGACCAATGTAGTGAGGTGCGAGTTTCCCTTTCTTGCCAAATCGAACCACACCCTTCCAAGGGGATACCTTGAGAAGCACGAAGTCACCTGTCTCGAATTCCAAAGGCTTGCGACACATGTCGGCATAACTCTTTTGTCGGCTCCTGGCTTTTAGTAAGTTGTCTCGAACCTGTAATATCTTGTCCGTCGTCTCTTGTATGAGCTCCGGACCAGTGATTTGAACTTCACCAATCACGTGGCAACAAATAGGCGAACGACACTTGCGACCGTACAATGCTTCGAAGGGTGCCATTTGAATACTCGCGTGATAGCTGTTGTTGTACGAGAATTCGATCAAAGGCAAATGTGAATCCCAGTTGCCACCAAAATATATTACGCATGAACGAAGCATATCCTCTAATGTTTGGATAGTACGCTCGGTTTAACCGTCTGTCTGAGGGTGAAAAGCAGTGTTAAGGTTAAGAACAGTACCCATAGCAGATTGAAAAGTTTGCCAAAGACGAGATGTAAAATGAGCATCACGATCGGAAATGATGTCAATGGGGATACCATGACAACAGATGATCTCATCAGTGTTGATTCTAGCCAATTTCTCGACTTTGAAATCTTCACGAATAGGAAGAAAATGAGCTGATTTGGTCAATCGATCAACGATCACCCAAATACTGTCATGACCAGAAGAAGTACGGAGGAGCTTAGTGATGAAATCCATAGCGATGCTTTCCCATTTCCAAACAGGGATTTCTGGTTGTTCGAGCAGACCAGAGGGACGTTGATGCTCAGCTTTCACTTTTGAACATGTGAGACATTTCGAGATGAAAGTGGCTATATCCTTCTTCATTCCAGGCCACCAATAGGATGTACGCATATCATGGTACATCTTATCGGCACCAGGGTGAATAGAATATTTCGTGTGACATGCCTCCTTCATCAGGAACTCTCGAAGGTTACCACGATTTGGAATCTAAATTCGATCGAGATAGTATTGAATACCATTGGATTTGGTTACAAGGCTCTCTTCAGCACCACATCGCAACTCGTCGTAGAGGTTACCCTCGTTAACAAATGAATATTGAGCATCACGTATGCGGTTCTGAAGATCGTGGACGAGTTGGAGACAAAGGATACTCTTCACATGAGTTTTACGACTCAAAGCTTTGGCCACTACATTCGCTTTCCCTGGGCGGTAGCGAATTTCGCAGTCGTAGTCGTTTAACAATTCCACCCAATGACGTTGACGCATGTTCAGTTCCTTTTGATCGAAGATATGATGGCGGCTCTTATGGCCGGTGAAGACCACACACTTAGTACCATATAGGTAGTGTCGCCAAATCTTCAACGCAAAAACAACTGCGCCAAATTCAAGGTCATGAGTAGTATATTTTTTCTTGTGTATTTTGAGTTGTCTTGACGCATAAGCGATATCCTTTTTGCGTTGCATGAGGACACAACCAATGCCAAGGTTTAAGGCATCGCAATACACGACGAAGTTGTCGTCACCATCGGGGAGTGCTAGGATAGGAGCATTACAAAGCATGTCCTTGAGAGTTTGAAAGGATTCCTCTTGTTTGGGACCCCAAACAAAAGGTTTCTCTTTTTGAGTCAAGGAGGTCAAAGGAACAACGATCTTCGAAAAGTTAGAGATAAAGCGATGATAATAACCAACAAGACCAAGGAAAGAACGAATTTCAGATGGAGACTTAGGTATGATCCAGTTCTTCACAGCTTCGATTTTAGCGGGGTCAATGTGAATACCAAGTTCGTTGACAGTGTGACCAAGGAATTGAACCTATTTTAACCAAAATTCGCACTTGGAGAATTTGGCGTATAGACGTTCAGTACGAAGAAGTTTAAGGATTTGATGCAAGTGTCGCTCATGCTCTCCTTGTGTCTTGGAATAGATGAGGATATCATCGATGAAGACGATCACGAAAAGGTCCAAGTACGCTTTACACACACAGTTCATCAAATCCATGAAGACAGCGGGTGCGTTGGTCAAACCAAAGGGCATGACCACGAACTCGTAATGACCATAATGCGTACGAAAAGCGGTTTTAGGTACATCTTCTTCGAGGACTCGAATTTGATGGTACCCCGAATGAAGATCGATCTTTGAAAAGCAGGTCGCGCCTTGCAATTGATCGAAAAGATCATTGATGCGAGGAAGAGGGTATCGGTTCTTGACAGTAAGCTTGTTGAGCTCACGATAGTCAATACACATATGGAATGACCCATCTTTCTTTTTGACGAACAAAACGGGAGCGCCCCAAGGAGAAGTACTAGGGCGTATAAAGCCTTTATCAAGAAGCTCTTGAAGTTGACTCGAGAGCTCTTGCATCTCAGAGGGTGCTAAACGGTAGGGAGACTTAGCAACGGGCATAGCGCCAGGCACTAAATCGATACAAAAGTTGACAGAACAAGCAGGAGGCGGACCAGGAAGATCGTCGGGAAACACATCAGGAAAATCACGTACGACGGGAACGTCGCTTATACTTAGGCCTTTATCCTTCTTTTCCACAATGTGGGCGAGAAAGGCGAAGGTACCCTTGCGTAAGCATTTGTTCACTTGGATACACGACATAAGCTTGAGACCTTGAGAAAGTTTCTCGCCATACACGTGTAGAGAATCACCGTTTGGAAGGGGAAGGCGGATAAACTTTTCAGAACAAACAACTTCAGCAAGAACTCGCCTAAGCCAGTCCATGCCTACTATGATGTCAAAGCTACCCATTTGCATAGGTATAAGATTGATCGAGAATGTATGATCATTAAGAATCAAGGAACAATTGGAGAGAACGGAATCAACAACGACGAATTTACCATTAGCGACTTTGACAGTGAAAGATTTTGGCAACTTAAAGCGTTTACACATAAGCAAAGATTCGAATTCTAACGACACAAAACTTTCATCGACGCCAGTATCAAACAGACAAGAAGCATAAACATGGTTCATAAGAAACGTACCAGTGATAACATCGTTCGTGTTTTGAGCCTGAGCAGTAGTGAGGAGAAAAGCTCGGCCTCTAGCGGGTTGTTGAGCCTGTTGCTGCTGTGGCTGCTGCTGTTGTGGTTGATTCCTTTGAGGACAAACATTGGCGAGATAATGGAGATCACCACACTTGAAGCATGCTCGCACAGGAGCAACTTGAGGTTGAACCTGATTAGGAACAGGGTTTGCAACGATATCCTGATCTTGGGCAGGCTTTGGGTTGTAGCAACAGCGATCGGCGAAATGCCCCAGCCTGTGACAGGTGGCGAATTTGCGACAAGGGGTGCCAGTAGGGTGATGGTATGAACATTGGTTACACTTGGTCCATGTCCCAGTGTAGTTTCTCCTGGGTGGTTCTAGGGTAGTGGGGTTAACGGCAGCTACTGATTGGATGGGTTGAGGGTTTGGCGGAGTGACGACCGCACAATTTTGGCTTGAAGCCTCCCGCTTCTTGCCTCAGTTTTTCTTTGATTGGGAGGATGAAGGTTCAACAGCGGTGGTAGTTTCGGTGGTATCAGTGACGGCTTGATGAGCACTCTTCGTTGAAACCTTATCATAGGTTCCATGAAGAACGCAATTGTTGTAAAGCTCAGTAACTATGCTAAAGGCTTTCTCTATGGTTTTAGGGCAAGCAGAGGCAATATGGTTAACCAAGGAAAATGAAACACAACGAATGAACTTGGCTATGGTTTTGGGGACGGAGTCGACTTGCCCAGGGCAAAGGACACTAAGCTGTTTGAAGTGCGTGATCAGACCATCCATGTCGCTCCCTTTTTGCGTTAAGTTCCAAAATTCGTTCTCCAATTTTTGGAGCTCGTGAGGAGGGCAAAAGTGATCTTTCATGAGCTTCTTGAGCTCATCCCAAGGCATGGCATGTGCAACATCGTTTCCCCTCTTGTTGCGTTCGGTGGTCCACCACTCGAGTGCCCTCGAGCGGAAGACTCCAATCGCGTTCAAGGTTCGTAGCTCATCAGGGCAACCACTTTGCAAGAAAGTAAGCTCAATTGCATCAAACCAATTCATCATGGCAGTGGCGCCATCATTTCCTGTAAACTCCAATGGTTTACAAGCCATGAATTGCTTGAATTAGAAGGTTGACTTGGGTTTTTCTTCCTTCGAATCGACAGAGCCATGCGGTGAATCGGTGTTTGGCTGAATCTTGCCCACAATATCGGGTATGACCTTGGCCATTTGCTTGGCCATGAACTTCGTACAATCTTTCTTGGACATTGAGGCAGAGGTGGAACCCCTCTTGGACTTGGTTCTCTTGGAAGCACCGTTGGACGACATCTAAGGAATCGAAAGAGAAGGAAAAGGATGAGACTTGATCATAAATTCAAAATAAGTTTGCAAGTTTAAGCATGTGTGCATGATGTAACACGTATGGTTCACATAATTAGCATGGATTCAACAAGTATTCAACAAGTATAAACACGTATGAAGGCGTAAAAAGAGTATAAATTTAGTTTGTTTACGAGAATTATTATCGTTTTTTATTACGCGAGACGTGCGAATTGTGTAACGGTCTTGAAATGAACGAGGTAACAAGTATAAAATAAATTATAAATTGAATCACATAAAAGAGAGGCTCATAAAACATAAGATTGTTTCGGGTAGAGAAACATCGACTATTCCAAAGTGAATCGAAAGTCCTTTCAAATTAGAGAAACATGCTTTGGCCTATAGGTAAGATACTCTCGTCGAGAAGGGATTAACGGTATCTTACCCTTCCAGTTACTACACGTCTCTAATCGATTGAAACAATCAAAACTTTGGCGAGATCGAAAATCGAGGAATGGGACATAATCGACAAGGTGCGGGTTTCACTCCTAACTTGATGATTTCGTACCCTAATGTGGTTAGTACTCGTCGGGTCAAAAGTATAATTTCGACACTTTGATGAGGGTCCACTAGAGTTTGAATTGGAAATTTACCATTAAGATGTGGACTTCACTCCTAACTTAATGGCGAAATTTCGTGCAAAATAAGAATAAGCGGAATGAGAGTCGTTCACCAAATTGTGGGTTTCACGCCTATTTTGGTAAATTCGTCTCTTTTGTATAAAGAGTGTCTTCAAGTCTTCAAGTGTATTGTGTAAAGTGTCTTAGAAAAGACATTATGTAAGTATTAAGACCAAAAGAAGAGAAAGAAGCAAAGTAGGAAGAATAACATTTTAAGCAAGAATCAAGAATGGTAAAAAATATGGTTCCTACTATAGACTAGGTCGAACATGGCAATTCTACCTAATTCCCTATAGTTATGGCTCTGATACCAATCTGTCACACCCCAACCAATGGCGGAATCATCGGAGTGGGGCGAAATAGATTGCAAGAGACTTCATAACACTATTTGTGACAATATTTAAATCAACCATTTTCATTTCATAATAAAATTGTCAACATTACATAGAAAATTCAAATAACATGTTCATAACATAACGAAACAAAATTTGATACAACAATTTAAACCTAAGGCATCTAAATGTGTATCTAGGCATCATTCGCTACTTCGTTTCATAGCATCATCATCCTCAACCTGTAACATGAAAAAGCAAAGGCGAGTACACAAGGTTTGAATAAGTATAGCATAAGTATAAAAGAATTATCTCGAATCCACATGGCAATTTGTAAACAAGGTAACTAGCATGCATGGCAATACGTCAAACCCAAGTGTCCACTAGTATTTAGCATCCCTCGCCACAAAAGTGACGAGACCGTTTAGAATAAAGTCTTAACAAGACCCCGACGGGTGGTGTGCTACTCCTATAGCGCTATATATGTTAAGTTGAGGGCTTAGCAAAGTTAATGACATATAACATGTATAATCTAGCATGAACCTAAGTAAACAAGTAGCATGTATAACGGATTGAGATTATAAAGAATGTTTAAGTGTGTGAGTGTGTATTTTGTATTATAACATGTTACAACCCAAAGTGTCTTTAAAAGTAAATGGGTTAAGTGTACTCACGGTTTTGCAAGTCTTGAACTTGATAATCCATGAGTGAGTTGTTTGTTGATTAGGAGGTTGGAACACCAAGTCCTTCTACACGAAGTAAACAAGGCGTATGAGTATCAGAGAGTAACGGTAGAGTAAAGATTTGGAAGTTAAAACATAAGAACATATACATATACGAAAGTAATAATCTTTTAACATAAAATACTTGTTTTGACACTATGAAACCCCAAGGGTTAAAATGTTTTCATGAGTAATATACCCATTAGAATCGTAACAAGTTTTATGTCTTAGATGATGTTATTCTAGTACTTTGACGAATGAACACAAGTTCATCATCAAAGGTTCGAATGTTGAATAGTATATATAAGTATTATTTAGGTTATATATTATTATTATGTCCAATAGTCAAGCATGAGGTAGAAGATTAAATCTTCATTTAGGTACCTCAAAGTTTCATGGAAATCATGTAAGAGGTAGGAAGAACAAGTCTTCCATTTAGGCACCTCTAAGTGTTCACCACTACACTTGATGTAAAAACATACAAGGAGGGTCATGAACTACAAGTATTACAAGAATATTAAACACGAATCTACAAGAAATCATCAAGTAATGTGGGGATTTTATGTAGGACAACCCAAGTTAGTCCTTAATCAAACCTACATCAAGTCTTGGACTTGAACATCACTTGTGGGTTAAACCCTTGACAAAACAGAAAGTTTGTGAGGAATAATCCTTTGATTTTAAATGTCTCAACCTTGTTTTTAAGCCTAATAACCATAGAAGTGGTTATAAGTATAAAGAAAATAGGTTTGAGATGAGTTGGACTCAACTTGAACAAGTTTAGTAAAGATTGAATGAAAACAGAAATGAACAGTGGACTTTGGAGCCCTTTTGGCGACGTTCCAGGGACTGGTTTTCTGTGAAAAACCCATGGAATCGAAGCTAAGGTCAATCGAAGCACATAGGAAAATGAATGGACTAAATCGGACAAGTATTGAGTAAGTTATGCTCACTTTAGTGAAGAGGTATGCATCTGCTTGAACACTGATTTGCAGCTGCGATTTTGGATGATTTGAGAGTGATTAGAAGTGTTTGCAAAGTGAAAAGAGCTTGGAGGAGGGATGGTATTTATAGGGGAAGGAGTTAGGGTTGTTAGGTGGTGATTAATGGAGGTTTAGAGGTGATTGGTGAGAGTTTTGTGTTGGGATTTCGTGCAAAGTCGCGGCTGTTTAGACTCTCTGCCCGCCAGACACCCTTACGGACCGTAAGGGATTGCATACAGTCCGCAAAGCTTCAGGCAGAAACACACATTTTTATTTCTTTGATTTAATGATTTGCAACTTGTCCAAATGTCACATGTTACGTGTTTTATGACCATTTAAGCATATTTAACATGTTCTAAGGGTTACACAAATATAAAATAAATAAGATTAAGTATAAGACTCGTATGTAAGCATGGTACGAAGCATGTATGTCACGTATTGGTAGATTCATCACACGTTTGCAAGTATCACGAATATGTATCAATTGTTTCATAAGTTAAACGTATGAATATTTTTGAAGTATGTATAACACAACTTTGAAGAAAACACAAGTTTTATTTACGATCCAAGTATCGAGTTTACAATGGTTACAATGAAGAACGATTACAAGACACAAGGCTTCTAAAAATAGAAATGCGAACAAGACTTGCTATAAATGGAAAGTACGAAAAGCAGTGCATTTCAAATAAGGATGTGACACCTCATGAGTTGTGTTGGGGACATAAATCATCCTATAAATACTTGAAAGTGTGGGGGTGCTAGGCCAAGGTGATTGTTACACCCCCTAAGGCACTTAGAATATGGCCAAAAACTGTTGATTGCATTTTCATTGGATAAGCCAAAAACGGCATCTCACATCGTTTTCTTGTATATGAATCCAAGAATCCTGATGTGCACAAGGACTCTATCAAAGAGACAAGTCCAGGAAATGTGACTTACTCTGAAGAAGAGTTTCAAATGTTAGTACAAACTCATACGAGTTCTTCAACAACCAATCATGCAAGTTCATCGACAATGGTTGATGAGATTGTTCGAGAGGAAACTAAAGAACAATCAGAGGCTGAAGATGGTGAGCCAAGAAGAAGTAAAAGGCAAAGGACTGAGAAATCCTTTGGGCCTGACTTTCTTACATTCATGGTTGAGAGTGAGCCTCAAACCTATCGAGAAGCAGTCACCTCTTCAGATGGACCTCAATGGAAAGAAGCCATCAAGAGTGAAATTGATTCTATCTTGCAGAATCATACTTGGGAGCTAGTAGATCTTCCACCAGGGTGCAAGCCACTTGGATATAGATGGATATTCAAGAAAAAGATGAAAGCTGATGGCTCTGTCGACAAGTATAAGGCAAGGCTTGTGATCAAAGGGTTTAGACAAAAGGAAGGTCTTGACTATTTTGACACATACTTTCCTGCGACCAGAATAACCTCTATTAGATTGGTGCTTGCAATTGCAACTTTGAGAAATTTGGAAATACATTAAATGGATGTAAAAACTGCATTTCTCAATGGGGAATTAGAGGAAGAGTTTTACATGGAACAACCAGAGGGTTTCTCTGCTCCTGGCCAAAAGGGCAAAATGTGTAAACTTGTCAAGTCATTATATGGCTTGAAGCAAGCTCCAAAACAATGGCATCAAAAATTTGACCAAGTTATGCTTAACAGTGGTTTCAAAATACATGAATGCGACAAATGTGTCTATGTGAAAGACACTTCTAAAGGTTATGTGTTCTTATGCCTTTATATAGATGATATGCTTATTTGGGAGTGATGATAAGATGATCAGATCTACGAAAGACATGTTGAAAGCGAGATTTGACATGAAAGATATGGGTCTAGATGATGTGATTCTTGGAGTAAAGGTCATTAGAACCCAAACTAGTTTGGTGCTAAGTCAATCTCATTATGTGGATAAGATCCTTGAGAAGTTCAATCCTGAGGACACGAGTGTAGCTCAAACTCCAATTGATACCTCTCAACATTTGTCAAAGAATAGAGGTGAGAGTGTTGCTCAACGGGAATACTCAAGGATCATTGGCAGTAATATGTATCTCATGTCATGTACTCAACCATACTTAGCATATGCTGTGAGTAGGCTAAGTAGATATACTAGTAATCCTAGTTCAGAGCACTGGAAGGGTATGACAAGATTATTAAGGTATTTGAGATACACGAGAAATTATGGACTGCATTATGGCCAAAATCCAGCTGTTGTGGAAGGATTCAGTGATGCCAACTGGATATCCGATATGAAAGATTCTAGATCTACAAGTGGTTATGTGTTTACCCTAGGAGGAGCAGCTATATCTTGGAAGTCATCCAAACAAACTCTTATAGCTAGATCCACGATGGAATCTAAGTTTATCACGTTAGATAAAGCTGGAGAAGAGGCAGAATGGTTGCGTCAATTCTTGGAATATGTTCTAAGGAGGCCTAAGCCTATGACTGCAATTTGCATACATCGTGATTGCCAATCAACTATTGGTAGAGCTAAAAGTGCAATGTATAATGGCAGATCAAGGCACATACGACGTCGGCATAACACGATACGATAACTACTCTCAACTGGAGTTATCACAATTGACTATGTGAGGTCAAAGGATAACATTGCGGATCCGCTTACAAAAGGCTTAAGCAGAGAGGTATTACATAAGTCGTCATTGGGAATGGGACTAAAGCCCTTGGAGTAAGTTTGTACAACAGAAAAGCTATCCTAGAAGATTGGAGATCCCATGATCTAGGTTCAATAGGACAACCTACCTATACGAACTGAGGTCACTGTGGGGGAGTACCTCAACATACAAAAGGAGTTACAAACTTCCTAGTCCATTCCTACTTAAAATCAGTGATATCAAGAGAGGTTAAGCACATGGCTTTTAATGATTTGTAAATCACTTATGTTAGAGAGAAGTGGGGTCGCTTCGAATGGAATTAGGGGCACAATTCCTAGAGCTCTCGGAGAACCAGGATGGTGTTCCATGACCATAACGGACACAACTATGAGGGGTTAGCCAGACCATGAAGAGTAATCTGTGATGTGTAATAACGTCTACGTAAAAGGGGGTTGGTTCAAGGATATCGCGTCTACTAACCGCTAGGTGATACGTGGTCGAAAACCGGTGCTCGTAATTGCTTGAATTGATGTTTTTACACGGTTTTTAATTTTGAATAGCCTACTTTTGATTAAAACTTTGTTTTGCAGGTTTAATGAAGTTTAAGGAGCTATTTGGGAGCTTTACGGACTACCGGAACGTCAAACGGGTCAACCGGGATCACAAGACGCGAAAAACGGGAAGTTAGGACTGTGCATACCATCGCCAACGCCCTCCTGGGACGTCGGCGACGCCACTCGCTTATGCCCGTCATGCAAATAAGTCCGTAGACAGAAGAAAAGGCTGTCGGCCGTTTTTGTGTGAACGACAAGGCGTCGCCGACGGGGCTTTAGGCCGTCGGCGATGGCCTCCACATCCTAGCGACGCAAATTCGTTTTGTTTGAAGGTTTGAAAGAGTTTTAAGGGATCTTGGCCATTCAATTCGGGGGTTGCACTATTATTTTGAACTTAAATTCACCTTGGAGCCAATATTCACGATCAAAATCACCATCAATCCATCAATTACAGAAGAAAAGGCCGTCGGCCGTTTTTGTGTGAACGACAAGGCATCGCCGACGGGACTTCAGGCCGTCGACGACGGCCTCCACATCCTGGCGGTGCAAATTCGTTATGTTTGAAGGTATGGACGAGTTTTAAGGGATCTTGGCCATTCAATTCGGGGGTTGCACTATTATTTTGAACTTGAATTCACCTTGGAGCCATTATTCACGATCGGAATCACCATCAATCCATCAATTACACCAATCTTCATCCGAATCATTCCATACTGTCATACGAATTCATCATTATCTCCATCTTCAACCCTAGTTCATCCATCCATCAATCCATTTCATAACCACCATCCCACTACAAACCCTAACCACCATTCTTCACCTTCTCAAAACTTCAAGATGATCAAGATCAAGCTTCCAACATCCGGTGATCAAGTCCTTTCGATTATGAGCGGATAACTTCTTGGAGGCTTCATCCCGGTGTAGACTTTTGTAAGATTTAGGGTTTTATTATGTTTTTTACATTTGGTTTGTGACAAGTTGAATTGCGTTTGAATCTTTAGACAATTGTCATACGTTTGTATTGAATTTGCGAATTGTCGAATGAATGATTAAATTTGACTTTGTGAAACGAATATGTGTATTTATGCCTTGTCTTTTGATAGGATTTATAAGTCCAAAGTAACGAAGTGCATCGTGGTCCGTTGTCTATAACGTTGATAGCGATTGGCACCTAAGCTTTGTGATTTTCAACCCGTTAATGAACTAATTCGATTAAACCAAATTAAAATGTGTAGTAACCCTAGGTCTTGCATTTGTTGAACCGGGAGTGAACCTTGTTTGTCTATCTTGTTTTACGCTCGTTAATCAAAGTTTTCTTGCAATCATTCAATTTCTAGTTGTTAATTAATCCAATCAAACTTGTTAATTCATTTCAACATCTTTTTTTCAAGATAAACAAAAACCATAAAAATAATCTAGTAAGCTTCATAATAGTGACAAACCGTTAAAATCAATCAAGTCCATTCGCAAACCAAATACTCTTCGTGGTTCGACTCCTTACTACCACTAGCTATTTGTTAAGGGTAATTCGAGAATATAAATATTATCTTTGACCGGAGTGCGACATTCCGATCATTAGTCTAGTGGTGTGAGGGTGGTTAGTTGTGGTTGCAAGTGGTGGGTACAGGTAGGGAGAGAAAGATAAGGTGATTAAGTGTCTGTAGCTAGGGTTTTAACACATATATATGGATTAAGTGTTTTATTAATTATTTTTTTTAATAAATAGGTAAAAGGACAATCATACCCCCATGTGCAATGCACATGACTATATTTAACCATGAAAAGTAACTAGGTTAGGACAAAAGGATGTAAGGTGTAATGGGTTTTGCAAATGTAGGACTGTGACTGTAATTATTGAAGTTAAAAGTCATCCATTGCAACCCGCTACGAACATAAATGACGAAAAGTGTAATTTACCCTTGATATTATGTTGCTGATATGCATATTGTATTATGTGTTATTTTCTAACATGTTTGTAGGAGGATTCTAAACCTTCGAAGAGATGTTATGAATGTGACACTTCTATTATGTCTGAGTACTTTTGTAATTGTGTAGGAGGAACGGAAAAAGCCAGATGATGTATTCGACAGCTAAAAATAATGAAGAATCAAATGATATACATAGAGGATACTGATATGGAGACTCGATTGGCAAAGAAAGCAGTTAGTGGGTTGTTCGTATCTGTTTTATTTTGTTTGTTCTTACATGTATTTGATGTTTGCACTAGTAATAAATGTTACTTTTGATATCCTCAATCCCCAACACACTACGAGATCTATAACTTTGTTTATCGGAAATTTAGGTATTTTCTGTCCAAGTATATATTAGTCTTGATGATAGGTGCTCAATTCTTTAGACTTGAATCTAAGGCAATTTTTTGGTGTGTAGGAATAGGAGGCGGAATATAATAGGCTATTATGAGAGAACTTAAAAAAATGTGTTTGTTGTTCAAGGTAATAGAATCACTTATTACATAATGAATTCCATTCCCTCAAATTCATTCCATCAACACCTCTTGTTTTTTTTTCATTTCATTCCCTCTCTCACCTTCATCACCAACACCTTCCACCATCTCCACCACTAGCACAACCACCGCCACCACCACCATTTTATCAAAATTTGTTCTCTTCTTGTTTTCATAGATTGAAATCGCTCCATCACATCATTGTGTTTTACTTTATCAACAATTTCTTTTTCGACCGCACAAACCATAGCATTTGTCCTTAAAAGTTTCTCAACGCCGGTCAACGGAGCAACAAGGATGTCGAGTAGCAGCAGGGACGCTGGGAGGATTGCAATTCGCTATGATGTTTTGTTTCCAACTTTGCTGCCCATACATAAAATGATATTTTGTTGTTTTGAGGCTTGGGCTAAGCTTATCAATCGAGCCTCTTTCATTTGGGTTAAGTCTATCATTTGGGTTTAATTATTCTACAAGTTTGGTGTTGTAAGGTTTGACTTGTAAAATTTTGGAGGTTTTGTAAATTAGTATCTTATTTTTTATGGGTATCCTTTATATAAAACCGAATTTTTTTTTACACTAGGGCTACCCCTCCTTATACTATATGTCCGCCCATGGAATGGAATGATCAATTCATTCCTTTGATCATTTCATTACCTTGACCATTCTATTACCTCATACCAAACATATCCTTAGACTTTTAGAAAATTACACAAACTTTTTCGGACCTAATGACACGTCTCATAAATTATTTGTAATTTTTCTAGTCCATTTACTATTTTAAACAAAAATCATAAAAACAGCTCAAATACGGATGTTGAACTGAAACTCCTGAAACTTTATGATTATGTGTATAAGTGCAATTGCTTGTTAGTACGAGGTGTTAAATGTTATTTCACATCTAAATGAATATCATAAAACATGTTACGTGTTGTGAGGTATACACATGCACATGACCACACGAACGTATAGCTAAGTATCAACGTGTATGTATATTATGTGGTATTGTACGTGTAGAATTCAAAGTGACTTATGTGAATATTAACTAGCGATAAAACAGTAACCATATCAGGACGTTGTTCACCACGCCTAACGCTAGTCACTAAATTCTAGCCGAGCAAATCTAAGGTGAGTTCACGACTTTACTAAAAGCATGCATCCCTTGTTTGGGGACTACATTATCCATAGTTTAGGACTACACATATATTCCTGGATGGAATACTACAACTGAAATACTTTAGTTTAATTTCATGTGTATAGTGGACTAAACGTAACATCTATCTTGAAAGTCCCTACTCTTTATACTGATTAGTTGTTGGGATATGGTAGACGGGGTATAGTTGATAGCGCTATTAGGTTTGACAAACCTCACACCGTGCGGGGAGCTGGGCGTGAGTGTTTGACCTTTCCTTTACATCAATGCCGATAGACATTAATGTGGGGCACAAAAACATACATAGTCAGTATTCGGTACTACATTGTTTAGTTGCTTAAAAGTGGGTTAGCTACTTATGACATGCCTTTAAAACTTTTGTATTTGAACTTACTTTTCGATGAACTAAAATTGTGAACTCACCAATTTTTTGTTGATACACTTTAGCAAGCTTTGTAGGAAGCTAGGTAAAATGCACATGGGAACTTCCAGCTTGAAGAGTGTCATGGTTTTATTAAACTGTTTTCCATTATTCATGCTAAACAACTATGGTTTTTTTATTTATCTCTGGATTTTTATACTTTAGTGGGCTTCCGCTATTAAACTTAAATTTACGTTTTCAAACGTTTGAAGCTGTTATCACTATTCATGTTGAATGTGGTAGTTAGACATTTTCCAGTTAAATTGGAATGGTCCAACATGATTAGTGGCTTGATTCTGGTATGTCACGCGTCTCGCGGTAAAACTTCACATGTGGAATTTTAGGGTGTGACAGTACCCGAGTATTTCAAAATAATTAATGGCGTGGTATTTTGAATGGTATAATATTTGAATCGCACCCGAGTTTATTAAGCTCCGTTAATGGTGTAATTTTCCCTATATTAATTGAAAATTTTGCTTCTCCTCACACTTCTATTGTTCAAGTTGCATTTGTTGTGATTGGTCCACACCATCACTTTACTATTCCACTATCTTTGCTGGTTCTTTTTTCTTGCTCTCTCTCCATCTCTGCTTATAACACACAGGCTTTGGTTCTTTTTGGTTAGAAAAAAGAAGAGCAATGTAAGCAAAATCCAACTGCCAGAGATCGAGGGAAATAGTTAGCCTGCTTTTGTTTTTGCTGACCATTGCCTTAACGGTGGTTTCACCACCAAAACGCCGCGCCATGCCGCCTCGCTTAACCACCTAGTCGGAACCCTAAAGGGTCATCGAAAAGTCATTTATGTAGCTGGAATGTGCTAATTCCGGTTGTAGGTAGAAGAAATCGATAAATAGAAATGGAAGGAATTGTCAGAAATGATGGTTAGTGGTGATTAGGTGGTGGTGTCATTGTGGTAGTGGCTACGTGGTTGTGGTGGTGGTGACGGTTTTGCGGTGGTGCTAGAGACGCCTTGGTGCAATGGAGTAGAGAGGGAGTAAGAATGGTGGCATGATGAAGGTGGGGGAGTGTAAAGTGACAGTAAAAAGACAGAGAAATAGTGGGGAAGAACAAAATGGATGAGTGATTTTTTTCTTGAACTATACGAGTGGTTTGGCCACATAGTTTTTAAAGCTAGATAATCAGATTAAAGGTAAATTACATTTTTCGTCCTTTATGTTTGTACCAGATTGTAACGGATAACTTTTAACTTCCATAATTACAGTCACAATCCTTTATTTATAAAGCCCATTACACTGTACGTCCTTTAGCACTAACCTGGTTCATTTTTTTGTTAAGGTTATTCACTTAAGGGTATTATGGTCAATTCATGCTTTTGTTTAAATATTTAATAAATAAAACAAAAAAAATGCATATAGATATTAGAGTTAATTACCGTTTTCGTCCCTATGGTTTGTGAAAATCACTATTTTAGTCCATTAGTTTAAAGATTGCAATTTTAGTCCCTGTGGTTTCACTTTCGTAACCATTTCAATCAATTTATTCTGTTAGTACAGGGACTGAAATGGTTACGAGGTGGATTGAAATGATTACGAAAGTGAAACCGCAGGGACTGAAATCACAATTTTTTAAACTAATGGACTGAAATAGTGATTTTTTGACAAACCATAGGGACGAAAACAGTAATTAACTCTAGATATTATCTTCCCTAATTTCCTAACCCTAAAACCCTAACCACCACATCTTTCCACCACCTCATCTGCCGCCACGCCCAACCTCTGCAACTCCCTCTCTCTCTACATACTATAGAAACATTAAAATCTTTTTCACTTTTTCTAACTCCACATATGATGTGTGCAAAATGAAACATATAAATTTCATCAAATGAGGCATAAAACTAACCCTTTTTTAGTACTAATGTTGGAAAAAGTGTGCTTTTGTCTTCCTTTTGTATTTTCAGGACCAAATGAGCTTAAATGAACAAAAGAAACAAATATGCAGCAAAAACTAACATAAATACAAAGAAAAGGAATAAATGTGGCATGCCCGACCCCTCGACAGCATCTTCCCAAGCAAAAACAGGAAACAGAAGGCTGACCACGGCCCCGTGCCCACTGAGCACGGGGGCATGGCCAGATGTCTACAGAAAAGACAAAGCTGTAGAAGCTTCTACTGCTCACCACGTGGGCGTGCCCGCTGAGCACGGGGCATGGTCAACGC
Source organism: Helianthus tuberosus (assembly GCA_030545235.1). Lineage (NCBI taxonomy): Eukaryota > Viridiplantae > Streptophyta > Magnoliopsida > Asterales > Asteraceae > Helianthus > Helianthus tuberosus. The sequence continues at coordinate 170,318,193 of CM060366.1, read as the reverse complement.
TAAGATTCGCAAAATCTAGCAAATCTTGGTAGTACAGATACGCTTCTGCACACGGGGCCGTGCCCAGCGAACACGGGGCCGTGTGAAGCCTAATGCAGACAAGAGCAATTAATGAAGGAAGAGAAAGAGGATGGCCACGGGGCCGTGCCCAGCGGGCTTCTGTTCAGGCTATAAATAGAGGTGCTTGGTTCACTTCAAAGGCATCCCTTGGCAAACCACCTCTCTCCCACTTCACCACCACTCCACCACCAATACAACACCCACATCTACCACCATCATCCATCATCCACCTTAGACTGTGTGTAGTAGTCTCGGGATCCAAGATTGATCGTAAGAGTTCTTGTCAATCAAAGGCCATGTTTGGCTAAGTCTCTTACATCACTTGGTGAAGACAAGCATTTAATCTAATACTTTTGATTTTTAATCTTTTCGCACTTTTTATTTGGTTTTGTATTAATGACTTTAATAACTAGTTTCTTATGTTGAAGGTGAAACTTCTTTATCATTTGTCTGTGGTGTCTTGGTATTACTTTACTGTCTATATAAAGTAAAATATTGTCACCATTCATATCTCTACCGTCTATATAGAGATATGTTGGCTACCTGGTCAGGGGTTAAGGGAATGGTTTAGTAAGGTTCTTGCCTTGTTCAGTGTATAGATCCTGTAAGGACCTGGGTCAAGCTTACTAGGACCTCCTTCAATACCCACTAGTATTGGATGGCGGGGGGTGCGAATGGCTTGATCCCCTCATATGTAAACTACTATTAATACATTAAACCGGCTACTTGGGATTGTATCCCTTCTGACTCAAACCACTTAGCCGAGGGTAACGTCGCCTTCAAAAGAGGGGCCTACCACTTTACGCATTAATAACTTAATTAATTATCTTTCAATATTCCGAACCTTTGGGATTGTATCCTTGCTAACTCAAACCACTGGGTTGAGGGTAACGTCACCTTCAAAAGAGGGGCCTACTACTATAACTAAGATAATTTCTTAAAAATTGCAAAAGTGCAGAAATCATCAAAGGTTACATTAAAGGCAAGTCGGATCCAAGTGATTCATTTTGTCTATCTGTTTTATTTTTATTGTTATTTTTATTTTTCAGCATTTTAGTTTTTATTTTCATGTTTAAAACCTTTTCTAAAAATTTTGATTTGATTAGACGTTGAGGATAAACCGGTATTAAAAGCTCTTGTGTCCTTGGACGACCTCGGTATCTTACCAACGCTATATTACGTTAACGATGGGTGCACTTTCCCATGTGTGTGTTTAGTGTTAGTAGAATATCGTGTTTTATAAATTTAAAACTTGACTAGTGTGTTAAAAGGGCTTAAAATATAAATAAAAATATATCACACTCGACACGCACCAAGTTTTTGGCGCCGTTGCCGGGGACACAAGGATTTTATGAAAGCTTAAAATCGACGGGCTGATCGTTTTTCAAAACCTTTTTAAAACTGCGCGCACATTTTTTTTTTTCATTTTAGGTAGTTTTTGCAATACAGTAGACTGAACATGGGGCCGTGTTCACTGAACACGGGGCCGTGCTGTATAAAAATTAACAAAATCCCAGATATAGAGTCTGAACACGGGGTCGTGTTCGTTGAACACGCCCCCGTGCTGAACTAAACCAGTCACATTTTTCAAAATGTCCAGATACAGAAACTGAACACGGGGCCGTGCTCAGCCTCTGTTTCCATTTTTTTCTGGTCCCGAGACTCTGTTGTGATCTGCTGAGTAATTCTTATGGATCAATACTCAGGAGGTTACAACTACCACAATGAGGAGGATGATTATAAAGAAGAGTATTGTACCATTTGTGGCAATCCTCATTCGGTACAATATTGTGACTTTTTTAAACCATCCCCTTCGTACACATACTATGAGGAGCCCAGGTATGAGCCATCCACTTCATACACATACTATGAAGAGCCAAGGTATGAACCTTCTCCCTCATACTCACATCTTGATGAACCAAGGTTTGAGCCTTCATACTCATACTTTGAGGAACCAAGATATGAGCCTTCACCTTCATATACTTATTATGAGGAACCGTGGCATGAACAACCCACCTCATATAAGTATTATGAAGAACCAAGTTGCGACCCTTATTCATCATATACTTACAATGAGGAACAATGGTATGAACCATCTACCCCATTTGAGTATTATGAGGAACCAAGGATCGAACTTCCGAACTCAAGCTTTGAGGATCCTTATTCTATCTCCCCCATAGCCGATAAGAGAATAGAACACCTTAAAACTATCAAGCGCTATATAAAAGAATCCCGCGCAAGGGAAGAGGTAATATGTACTAAAGAAGTGATAGTTAAAGAGGTAAAAATGGAAGAACAAGTAAGTGAAAAACTGACACATGAGTTAAACAACGAAAAAGGTGAGCTCGACAACGTTAAAATTCAAGAAGAGTTTAATTTTCAAGAAATTAATCTCTTGTCACCTTCTTTCGAAAATCATTGTTTAGTACCTACTCATGCTAAGTTTTTAAAAGAGTCAAACACTAACACTAAAATTGACGAAATGGTAAGCATTAAGTTAATAAATGATCAAACTACGCTAATAAAAGATGATCCATTTGAAATTAAGATTACACCGGTTCCATGTTTCTTTCAAAATTCCTTTATTAGTAATATTACAATTGATAAATGTAACACCCCGTGTTTTCATAAGTTAAAGTCAAAGTCAAGGTCAAAGTCAACGACCGATTTCGCGCAACTTGACTCGTAGAAATCTCTTTACTTAATTCGTATTATGTGGAGTAAGTGTTGTTAATGACAATAATCGATGTGTGTTAATCGTTAATCAATCGACTTACGACTGTGAATTATAGGAAGTAACAATGCGATAAAGTTAACTAATCAATAATCAAACTATGCTAATCGAATCGACTTCTAATCGCAACTCGAGCTACGAATTTTTACTTGTTATTATACGTGTGTGTGTGCCTTACGTGTTATCTGTGCATGTTTATTTATGTTGTGTGGTGATAATCAAGCAAACTCAATCGAAACTCGAAGTCTAACTCGAATTACAATCGAACCTGAATCGTGAACGAACTATGATAAATGGTGGAAAATAGATTATGCGAGATATGAGTGTTTGGGACAGAAAGTAATTTGATTAGGAAACCCTATCGTATCGTACCGCTCGAAATCAAAATCGAAATATAAAAAAATCGCCGCGCGAAACACTCGAAAGGTGCGACTGATCGATCAGGCTCCCAGCCGATCGAACAGCCAGCCGAACGGACTGCTGTTCGATCGGACAGGCTGTCCGATCGAGCTGCCCGGCCGATCGGCCAGCACTTACCCCTTTTGGCATCCTATAAATACCCCTGTCATTGTCATTCTTTCCACTTTTGGAAACCTCTGACCGACCAGCACGCTCAGCTCATCTTTTCGCAGATTCTTTTCGATTCCGGTAAGTTTTCGTCCTAATTCTTGTACTTTCTTGATCTATACACACTCCTACACCTTTCTATCTTTCAAATCTTAACTTTTAACCGTGAAATCATCAAGAATCAAGTGTTCTAGGATGATGTCATCATGGGTTCTTGAAGAACTTCATGTTTCGGCCTCAATCCACCAAGAATGACTTGGATCTAGCCGATTTCCACATAAACAAACAAATATCTTTCATAAGATCTAAACTTATACTCGGTGAGAAGGATTGGAAGATGGATTTTCCAACTTTCTTTCAACCCTTTTCACTCAATAACTTCAAAACCTGTAGAAACGGACCCTGAGCCAGTTTACAAATCACTTCGGTGGTTGTATGACTCAAGATCCGGATTCTACCTACGAGGTTAACCGATTACGGGTTAAACGTTAAACTCCGTTCCGAACAGTCCACCGACCGGATTTGGGTGATTCCTGTCCGACCAAGGGAACCAAGTAAGGACGAGGGATCTATGGTTCTACCCGTTGTCAAAATACCTCAATAAAACGACAAACGAACAGAAACAACCAAGTGTTAGACGAAAGGGCTGATCAGGTCAGGAAGCTGACCGATCGGACTGCTGTCCGAACGGATAGCCAGCCGATCGGATAGTCAGCCGATCGACCGGCCAGCCGATCGGTTAACACATGGTCCCACACAATCAATTAACCTATTTTGAAGACTAGTATTGAACGAACTGTTGTTCGATCGAACTACTGTCCGATCGGATTACTCTTCGGATCATGAAATACTATGCTTCAATACTTAATTGAATTTTTCAATGTGTTCAATGCACTAGAAGTGCCACCTGATCGAACAACCGTCCGATCAGGTGACACCCTGTTGTCCGATCGAACAACAGTTGTGTTATTCTATCGATCAACTATCCGATCTACTGCACCCTACTTTACATTTCGTTTAAGGTCTTTGACTAGTTGACCTATCCGATCGAACACTTGTCCGATCGAACACCTGTCCGATCCAAAGACTAAACATTGCAATTCATTTAAATGCCTAACCGATCGGGTTGCAGGCCGATCGAACAGTCGTCCGATCGATCGACCGACCTGAAAAGTAAAGGTACTTCAAAGTTTTCAAATACTACAACGAAAACTTCAAAAGTCAAACCATCGTACACAAACACATACTTCTTATAGGAAGAAACAATCCACTCGAATAGCCATCCGATCGGCCTACCGACCGACCGGACAGCGGACCGAACGGACTGTCAACCGAACGGTCAGCCGTCTGATCGAACTACCGTCCGATCGACCAGCTGTCCGACCCTCCAACACTTGTTTCCGTTTTACATTTTACTTATCGTTATGCTACCGAATCTATTCAGGCTAACCGTACTCGCTAAGCGCTCCCTTCAATCCATTAATCGCTGTGAGTATACTCGAACCCTTTTTGCTTTATGCACTTTTGGGTGTTACATACGTTACGAATATTCCAAACTACCACAATCACACTACTCAAATGCTATTTGAACGCTAACCGTTAATGCATGTTATACGTGGCTTATGAATGCTTGTTTGTTATGTTTACACATGGAAGGCTGTCTACCTGCCTTAGCAACGATAGTACTATAGTTTGGACTCAGCACCCGTTCACACGGGGGTTGTTAAGGATCTTTTACTTGCATGGATTACGGTGGTAATCATGTATTGCGAACTGCCTCGGGCAGTTAACCCGCAGTCATTGGTATCGATGGATCTATGTCGATAACTAACGTGCTTCATTTCACTATGTGTACGTGCTGGTTATGCGTAAACGAAATTCGAACTCTATATGCTATTATCAAACTTGTATGCTCACCTTTACATTATATGTATTGACTTTTATTTTAACGTATGTGACATGTGCTTAGGACGCACACTTGGTAGGAATTTGAAGCTAGAATAAAGCTTTAGAGCCCAACAAATAGTTGTCTGTAGTGGTCAAACTAAGGGTCTCTAGAAGCAGATAAACAATTGCTCTATTTTGAAATCTAAGTTGTCGGAACAGAATATTTGCCTAGATTTTTGTCTGTAATAATTATTTTGCTGTTTGAGATACGGCATGGGACGTATTATTTAAATTGAATATAATTGATAATTGTTATGGAAATTTCTGGACAATCTGTTTCGCTCAGTGCCATGCCCCGATGATTCCGCCATCGGTTGGGGCGTGACAATAAAGATCTTTGTGTTAATATAATGCCAAACTACATTTTCGAAAAATTAAGTATTGGTGATTTTTCTCCACTTCAAATACCCATTTTTCTATCTAATCGGAAAACAATAAAATCAATGGGAGTAGTTGAAGATGTGTTGTTCTAAACAAATCAAATGGTAATCCCAACCGAATTCGTCATCCTTGATGACGCTCCACTAGTGTTGGGACGACCTTTTGTTAAAACCTACGAAGCTTTGAAAAATCAGAAGAAAAACAATCTTCCTATTCAGTTAGGGGCATTCAAATGAAGTGTCGATCTTGAGCGTACAATGAAATATCCAATCGGCAATGATGACCCCCTAATTGAAGATGACGATGAGCCACCCGGCACGGAAAAAGAAATTGACCATTTTGTCGAAAAGAGGTCGCCATTGAACAAACCTTTTTGGTTCTCGATCAAAATGAGCAACCGAATAAGGAGTATCCTAAAGACCCACCACTTGAGCTCAAAGAACTTCCAAAAGGTTTGGAATATACTTTTCTTGACAAGGATGGTAAGTTATCTGTAATTATTTCGTCAAAATTAACTAGTGTAGAAAAAGAAAAATTGGTCATGATGTGTGCAAAATGCAACATATAAATTACATCAATTGTGGCATAAAACTAACCCTTTTTTAGTACTAATGTTGGAAAAAGTGTGCTTTTGTCTTCCTTTTGTATTTTCAGGATTAAATGAGCTCAAATTAACAAAAGAAGCAAAAAGGAAGCTAAATCTAACATAAATACAAGAAAAGGAACAAACGTGGCTTGCCCGACCTCCCCGAAAGCATCTTCAAGCAAAACAAGAGAACAGAAGGCTGAACACGCCCCCTGCTCAGTGAGCACGGGGGCGTGCCCAAGTGTCAACATAAAAGACAAAGTTGTAGAAGCCACATCGCCCACCACGGGGCCGTGCTCAGCGGACACGGGGACGTGGTCAACTATAAGATATGTAGAATCCAAGCAAATTTTGATAGTACAGATATGCTTCTGCACACGGGGTCGTGCCCAATGGACACGGGGCCGTGGTCAACTAATGCAGACAAAAGCAATTAATGAAGACATAGAAGGATGTGGACACGGGGCCGTGCCCACTGGACACGGGGCCGTGCCCGAGCTTCTGTTCAGCCTATAAATAGGAGTGCTTGGCTCAAGCTCAAACCATCCCTTGGCACACCACCTCTCTCACACTTCACCCACCACCCACCAGCACCATAACACCATCATCCACCACCATCATCCAATGTCCATCATAGAGTGTGTGAGTCGTCTCGGGATCCAAGATTGATCGTAAGAGTTCTTGACAATGAAGGCCATGTTTGCCTAAGTCTCTTACATCAATTGGTGAAGACAAAGTGTATAGTGTAATACTTTTTATTTTTAATCTTTTCGCACTTTTTAATTGGTTATGTATTAATGACTTTAATAACTAGTTTATTATGTTGAAGGTGATTCTTCCTTATCGTTTGTCCGTGGTGTCTTGGCATTATTTTACTGTCTATATAAAATAAAAGATTTTCACCATTCATATCTCTACGGTCTATATGGAGGTATGTTGGCTACCTGGTCGGGGGTTAAGGGAACAGTTTGGTAAGAGTCTTGCCATTGTTCAGTGTATAGATCCTGCAAAGGACCTGGGTCAAATTTAGTAGGACCTCCTTCAATACTTAACGGTATTGGATGGCGGGTGTCCAAACTCTTTGAACCCCTCATAAGTTAAACTACTATTAATAATTTAACCCGGCTACTTAGGATTGTATCCCTGCTGACTCAGACTACTTAGCCGAGGGTAACGTCACCTTCAAAAGAGGGGCCTACCACATTATGCATTAATAACTTAATTAATTATCTTTCAATAATCTGACCCTTTAGGATTGTATCCTTGCTGACTCAAACTACTGGGTTGAGGGTAACGTCACCTTCAAAAGAGGGGCCTACTACAATAACTAAGATAATCTCTTAAATAGTGCAAAAGTGCGGAAATAATCAAAGGTTACACTAAACACGAGTCGGAGCCAAGTGATTCATCTTGTCTATCTGTTTTTACTTTATTTTTATTTTCAGCATTTTAGTTAGTTTTTATTTTTCTTAGTTTAAAACCTTTTTCTAAATTTTTGATTTAATTAGACGTTGAGGATAAACCGGTACTAAAAGCTCTTGTGTCCTTGGACGACCTCGGTATCTTACCAACACTATACTACGCGCTCACGATGGGTGCACTTGCCCATATGTGTGTTTAGTGTTAGTAAATATCGTGTTTTATAAATTTAAAACTTGGCTAAAGAAAGTGTAAAAGGGCTTAAAATATACTTAAACTTATATACACACTTCACACGCATCAAGTTTTTGGCGCCGATGCCGGGGACACAAGGATTTCAAGAAAGCTTAGAATCAACGGCCTAATCATTTTTTTTCTCTAATTTTTTTAGGATTTTTCTTAGTTTTTCAGCTTCTGCAGAACTCAGCACGGGTCGTGCCCGCTGAACACGCCTCGTGCCCAATCATTGGAACTGGCAATCTTGTTTTAAGTCAGACAGTAAGCTGAACACGGGGTCGTGCCCACTCAACACGCCCGTGCCCAAGATTCAGTTACTGAAAACAGAACCGTGAGATCCCGACGGTTGGTAATTTCTGACACAAACATGAGTGATACTGATATTTTTTACTTTCGGCACTCTTATGGTACGTGGTGTCAAATATGTGGTGGTTCCCATAAGGAATTAGAATGTTATTTTCTAAATTATAAGCCCCACTATATAGACCCATCGTGTTCTTGTATCCTTAAAAGGGGCGAAAGTAAAAATAATCCCTATCTCTCCCTCGAATGCTCCCAACCAGATTTTCTAGGAGAAATGCTTCTTGATGAACTATTTCAACTAGAAGATCTAATTCTTAATTGGTTAAAAGAACTTAGGATATATTTCAATAATTTATCTCAAGATGAAAACCAAGAAGAAGTGTTGGAATCGCATTCAAACAACTTCGTTGTCCCCGACGATACTTCTAACTCTAGTGAGGACTTGAGCGATAGTCGTCCCTGTGCCGATTGTGCCGTGAAGGACTCCCCATAGACTTCGTTCGATGCATACATAGACCTGAGCAATTCGACATACACCTTCTTTAACGAGAGCCCGGAAAAGGGTTGGACTTGTCCACCTACATATAGCATAGGAATCACCCTCACCGACAACCTCTTGCATTCTCGTCTTAATCTAGAGCAATTAAGGTATCTTAGGCACTTTGGGGTTGTTCCATCCAGTAAGGAACCGCCCGATCCAGAAAAGTTCCTTAAAAATAGACAAACTTCATAAACAACCCTTCGACACGGGGCCGTGCCCAGGTCAACACGCCCCCATGTCCACCAAAAGATTCCCTTCTGACTTTTTGTCAGAATACGGACAAAACGTGTCAGGATCTTACCTGCACACGGGGCCGTGTCCAGCCGACACGGGGCCGTGTCCAGCATGCTGTCTTTTTCTATAAATGCAGCCAAGAATCCTGCACATTTGGACCATCCAGGGACAGAGATTTGAAAGGATTTTCTAACCTACCATCCTAGGTATGTTCTAAAAGAAGGTTCTAACAAACATCTTGTCCTTTCCTCTTTTATCCATTACCTTCTTCTTCATCTTTCTTGCAACAACACCTCCATTGAAGCTTGATTCCAAGCTTTATTGTGATGTTTGTTAAACTTTTGTTCAAGGGATCTTGTTAAAAATAAGTTACACAACATTGTTTTAAGTTATTTCTGTTCAAAAATGCTTCATAAGTTGGGAAAATAATTTGAAACTCCAAGATTCCTTGTTCTAAAAAACTGCAGAAAGGTAAACACGGGGCCGTGCTCATCGAGCACGGGGCCGTGTCCGATGCACTGTTTCATTTAAAATGAACTATTTCTGGTTGTTTTCGTAGAATTTCTAGTCAAAACAGTGGAACCTCTTCTGCGCACTCCAGAAACAGTCGAAGGGAGAGAAGGTCATCAATCGAAGCAACTCTCGTACGTTACGTGATGGCATTACGTGAAGCTCTTGATGAGATGACTTCGGTAGAGGAGGTCCTAATAGACCGTATAAATTATCTTACGGTGGGGTTGGAAAACAATTTTCAAGAAATAAACCTCTTGCACCAGAGGTTAAACATTCTTGTAACACCTCCCATGGAACCAATCCTCCCTCAAGAGGATTGGAACCTAGCACTTGGAATCAACAATCATACCGATTGGGACGACATTCCAGCGGAACCTCCTCTTGAAGATCTACAAGAAGTCCCGGTGGAGGTTGCACCTCCTCAAACCAATGCCAATGAGCCCGCTTTTCTTCTCCCTAGGGAGATAGAAGAATGGCTCGCTGACGTGTAAGGAGCCCATGCCCGGAGAAAGAAGTTTTTTCAAGCCACATCTAACCGAGGGATTTACCTTTTCAGAAATTTTGCTAATAGAATAAGTAGTAGGCTAGAACTTCTTGGTTTAGATTTCTTGTGTTTCTTTGACCTAACTATCTAGTATTTTAATTTTTAGACTATTATGTAATTCTCTCTATGACTTAATGAATGATGGTATTAGATAATTTGGTGGTTGGATGATGTTGTAATGAGTAAAACACACTCGGGATGGCAAAGGATAACAAGGGAAACTTGAACCAGCACCCCATGCAGGAAAACAGGGCCATCCAACAATTTTCTTCGTTAACAGTAAGTTCAGCACGGGCCGTGTCCGCCCAATATGGCCCCGTGCTGCACAGTCTGTCGAAAATGCCCAGTTCAGGTAATCTGGGCACGGGCCGTGTTCACCCAACACTCCCCCGTGTCCAGGCTTCTGTTTCTCTTTTTCAATTTTGTTACTGGCAGTTGAACACGGGGCCGTGCCCGGACAACACGGGGCCGTGTCCAGCGCCCAGTAACACAAATTTTTGCTTTTTCACACCTTTTTACACATTCAATCAACCTAAAAACTTATTTTTGGGACACATTGAGGACAATGTGTAATTTAAGTGTGGGGGTGATGCTAAAACCTTGAATCTTGCAAGTCTAGGTTTAATTTGGGAATTTCAAAATTCTAAAAAGGTTATATTTTTACAAATTTACAACCGATAGCGTCGTGATAAAAAGAACCAACATAAGAAAATTATGAAAAGGCATGACAAGCTTAGTTAAAATTTAATTATATATACTTGATCACATAAAAACCCATTCCCACAAAAGTGAGTTTTGAGCCTTTATTGAGCATACAAATACATATCTTTAAATTAAATGCTCATTTTTCGTTTCTTGTGTGAATAGCCGTTTGGTTCTTACAACTCTAGAACTTGCCACGGCGATACATTCCCGGTCCTTACCAACTTAAACCCGAGTAAGTAAATGATGGAGGCATTAGGACTCTTTTTATTTCTACACCATTATTTTTCTTTTTTTTATCACCTACCCAAAATCCCCCTAGTTAACCCCTTTGAGCCTAAACCTTTTCATTTCTTAACCCAAACCAAACACTCTTTCACCCACCAAAACCTTTTTATTTTTAACCCTTTCTTTTAGTAACAAGCTCGGTTTTTCGTATAACTTTAAAAAAAAATGTGTTGATGATGAAGCAAAAGAAATAAAAACAAGCAAGTTCATCAAAAATAACTTTGTTTGAATTATGGCTTCATCAAAATAAAAACTGCAAAAATAAAAAGTCTTACGAAAACCGATGCTTTTTACGCTTTTCGCCCTTTCTACTAACCACTAACCCAACCACCTACCTTTAACCCAAGCCTAACACTTCACCCAAAAGTCCTCCTGATATTTACAAAGGTATATAGTTAAAAAGGAGGATGATTGATTGCATGGAAAGCCTATGGTAGGAGTAAGTTCCATGCTGCTCTCGAGTGATTCACTAAAATACATCTTCGGCCGAGTGTTGAGTGATCCCCCGTGAGGTATGTGAACTTGTATATAAATGGAATTTTAAAGAGGCATGTTACGCCCTAATAAGTAATTTATCTTATGAAAAGTTTTAAATAAATCATGACGAATAGAATTGTAAATAAATAAAAATAAAACTTAATAAAGAATCTTGGAAATCCCGACACTCTATGACAAGCCTAAAAACCTTCTTGTCTACCAATTCCATTTGGGAGTGTAAAGCCACATTATAAAGAGTTTTGCTTGAGGACAAGCAAAGATTCAACTGTGGGGGTATTTGATGTGTGCAAAATGCAACATATAAATTACATCAATTGTGGCATAAAACTAACCCTTTTTTAGTACTAATGTTGGAAAAAGTGTGCTTTTGTCTTCCTTTTGTATTTTCAGGATTAAATGAGCTCAAATTAACAAAAGAAGCAAAAAGGCAGCTAAATCTAACATAAATACAAGAAAAGGAACAAACGTGGCATGCCCGACCTCCCCGAAAGCATCTTCAAGCAAAACAAGAGAACATAAGGCTGAACACGCCCCATGCTCAGTGAGCACGGGGGCGTGCCCAAGTGTCAGCATAAAAGACAAAGTTGTAGAAGCCACATCGCCCACCACGGGGCCGTGCTCAGCGGACACGGGGACGTGGTCAACTATAAGATTCGCAGAATCCAGGTAAATCTTGATAGTACAGATAGCACACGGGATCATGCCCAGCGGACACTGGGCCGTGGTCAACTAATGCAGACAAAAGCAATTAATGAAGACAGAGAAGGATGTGGACACGGGGCGTTGCCCACTGGACACGGGGCCGTGCCCACTGGACACGGGGCCGTGCCCGAGCTTCTGTTCAGCCTATAAATAGGAGTGCTTGGCTCAAGCTTAAACCATCCCTTGGCACACCACCTCTCTCACACTTCACCCACCACCCACCACCACCATAACACCATCATCCACCACTATCATCCATTGTCCATCGTAGAGTGTGTGAGTCGTCTCGGGATCCAAGATTGATCGTAAGAGTTCTTGACAATCAAGGCCATGTTTGCCTAAGTCTCTTACATCACTTGGTGAAGACAAAGTGTCTAGTGTAATACTTTTTATTTTTAATCTTTTCGCACTTTTTAATTTGTTATGTATTAATGACTTTAATAACTAGTTTCTTATGTTGAAGGTGATTCTTCCTTATCGTTTGTCCGTGGTGTCTTGGCATTATTTTACTGTCTATATAAAATAAAAGATTTTCACCATTCATATCTCCACGGTCTATATGGAGGTATCTTGGCTACCTGGTCGGGGGGATAAGGGAACAGTTTGGTAAGAGTCTTGCCATTGGTCAGTGTATAGATCCTGCAAAGGACCTGGGTCAAATTTAGTAGGACCTCCTTCAATGCTTAACGGTATTGGATGGCGGGGGTCCAAACTCTTTGATCCCCTCATAAGTTAAACTACTATTAATACTTTAACCCGACTACTTAGGACTGTATCCCTACTGACTCAGACTACTTAGCCGAGGGTAACGTCACCTTCAAAAGAGGGGCCTACCACATTATGCATTAATAACTTAATTAATTATCTTTCAATAATCCGACCCTTTAGGATTGTATCCTTGCTGACTCAAACTACTGGGTTGAGGGTAACGTCACCTTCAAAAGAGGGGCCTACTACAATAACTAAGATAATCTCTTAAATAGTGCAAAAGTGCGAAAATAATCAAAGGTTACACTAAACACGAGTCGGAGCCAAGTGATTCATCTTGTCTATCTGTTTTTACTTTATTTTTATTTTCAGCATTTTAGTTAGTTTTTATTTTTCTTAGTTTAAAACCTTTTTCTAAACTTTTTGATTTAATTAGACGTTGAGGATAAACCGGTACTAAAAGCTCTTGTGTCCTTGGACGACCTCGGTATCTTACCAACACTATACTACGCTCACGATGGGTGCACTTGCCCATATGTGTGTTTAGTGTTAGTAAATATACTTAAACTTGGCTAAAGAAAGTGTAAAAGGGCTTAAAATATACTTAAACTTATATACACACTTCACACGCATCAGGTCACACTTTTGAAAAAACACAAAAACGCGATCGTATGGAAGCTGGTAGATATTAAAGGAATAACCCATCCATGTGCACGCACAAAATTTTAATGAATGATGACTATAAATCGGTAATACAACCACAACATAGAGTAAATCCAAACATCCAAGAAGTGGTTAAAAATGAAGTCATCAAATTACTTGACGCCGGACTCATTTACCCAATTTCTGATAGTCCTTGGGTAAGTCCTGTCCAAGTAGTTCCTAAGAAAGGAGGTATGACGGTGGTCACTAATGAAAAGAATGAATTAATACCAATGAGAACCGTCACAGGATGGAGAGTGTGTATAGATTATCGTAGATTAAACGAAGTACGAAGGAAAGACCACTTTCCTTTACCTCTTATTGATCAAATGTTAGAAAGATTATCCGGTCACAAATTTTATTGTTTCTTAGATGGTTTTTCAGGTTACTTTTAAATACCGATAGCACCAGAAGTCCAAGAAAAGACAACATTCACATGTCCCTATGGAACTTTTGCTTATCGACGCATGCCCTTTGGTCTATGTAATGCCCCCGCAACTTTCTAACATTGCATGGTGGCAATCTTCCATGACATGATAGAAAAGACTATGGAAGTCTTCATGGGCGACTTTTCTATCTTTAGAGATTCATATGACCAATGCCTTGATAACCTTGAACGAATGCTATCCCGATGTGAGGAAACTAACCTCGCCCTTAGTTGGGAAAAATGCCATTTCATGGTAACAGAGGGAATAGTACTCGGTCATAAAATCTCAAGCGAAGGAATGGAGGTTGATCGAGCTAAAATAGACACTATTTCTCGATTACCACCCCATCCTCCGTTAGAGCCATCAGAAGTTTCCTAGGACATGCCAGATTTTATAGGCGATTTATCAAAGACTATTCTAAGATCTCAAGACCTTTAACAAAATTACTTGAAAAAGATGCTCCTTTCATCTTTGACAAGGATTGCAAACAAGCATTTCTAACGCTAAAAGAAATGTTAGTCAATGCACCTATCATGATAGTGCCTGATTGGAAATTACCTTTTGAAATCATGTGTGATGCAAGTGACTTTGCAGTTGGAGCTGTCTTGGGAAATTGAAAAGATAAGCATTTTCACCCAATATATTACGCTAGTAAAACACTTAATAATGCACAAGAAAATTACACAACAACTGAAAAAGAATTACTAGCTGTAGTATTTTCTTTTGATAAATTTCGTTCTTATCTTGTTCTTTCTAAAACAATAGTTTATACAGACCATGAAACTATTCGTTATCTCTTTAAGAAACAGGATGCTAAACCACATTTGATCAGATGGATTCTACTTCTCCAAGAATTCGACATCGAAATAAAAGACAAAAGAGGAGCAGAAAACACCGCTGCAGATCATCTTTCATGCTTAGAAGATCCAGCTTTGGAGGAAACTAGGGACGAGCTAATCAATGAAAAATTCCCAACAGAGTCCCTAGAAATGGTGAAGTACCGAGAAGAGCCATGGTACGCCGACTATGCTAATTATTTAGCTAGCGGAATAGTCGCAAAAGGATGGTCACATCATCAAAGAAAAAAATTCTTTGCCGATGTAAAGCATTATTTTTGGGAAGATCCTTATCTTTTCAAAATGTGTGCCGACCAACTTATACGACGGTGCATACATGGTAGTGAAGCAAGAAGAATTCTCCGCGATTGTCATGAAGGTCCATACGGAGGACATCATGGTGCTGCTAGTACCACGCGAAAGGTATTTGATTCGGGATTTTATTGGCCAACCATTTACAAAGACGGCCAAAGTCTTATCAAAACATGTGATGCATGCCAACGATCAAGTAACATTTCTTCCAAAAACAAAATTCCACAAAATGGCATTCTCGTTTGTGAAATTTTTGATGTGCGGGGACTCCACTTTAGGGGACCTTTCCCATCGTTAAAAGGAAACAAATATATACTTGTGGCAGTAGATTACTTGTCAAAATGGGCCGAGGCCGAGGCCGAAGCCCTTCCAACGAATGATGGAAAAATTGTGGTAAGATTCCTGAAACGATTATTTTCTCGTTTTGGAACTCCAAAAGCGTTAATAAGTGATAGGGGTACCCATTTTTGTAACCATCAACTCGAATTTTTTTTAACAAGGTTTGGGGTCTATCACCGGATCTCAACAGCATATCACCCTCAAAGAAACGAACAAGCCGAAGTGACTAATCGAGGTTTAAAAAGAATACTTGAAAAAACTGTACGATTAAATAAAAAGGAATGGGCCGATAAATTAGACGACGCTTTATGGGCTTTTCGAAGCGCGTATAAAACAACAATAGGTACCACCCCATATAAGCTTGTCTATGGAAAAGGTTTCCATTTTCCAATAGAAATAGCACACAAAGCCTATTGGGCAATTAGAAACGTAAACTTAGACATACAAATTGCCGGTAAAAATCGATTTTGTCAATTAAATGAATTAGACGAATTAAGGAATCACGCATACTCTAACTCTGAAATTTATCAAGAATGAATGAAAAATTTACATGATAAACATATTAAACCTAATGAATTTCGAGTAGGAGATCAAGTTCTATTGTTTAATTCACGACTTCGATTATTTCCCGGTAAATTTAAGTCTAGGTGGTCGGGACCTTTTTTTATCACCCATATTTTTCCTCACGGTGCAATTGAAATTAAATCTCGGAATGGAATTCCATTCAAAGTCAATGGCCAACGGCTTAAGCTTTATCAAGGATTCATTGAGGATGAGGAGGAAGAAATCTCACAACAAGCGGTTGGCGAATAAGCGAAGGTTTGTGCATCAACATCATATCTTGTAAGTAACGAACGATGGAAAAGCTTCTACATCGGTAAGATTTCTAAAACCAAGTTTTGGGAAACAGGTCACTTACACATGCACTAAAAAAATTATAATAATAATAAAAATAAAATATATTTACCCGCCCACGGGGCCGTGCCCAGCTGGACACGGGGCCGTGGCCGGCTACTGTCGGGATAAAACCCCTTTTCTTCTGTCATTTTTCACTTAAACACGACCCATTTCCCCAAAAACTCTCTGGTTCCACCGAAAATTTCTGCAGATTTTCACGTTCTTCCACCATTCAACAACGTCGAGGTATGATTCTATCATCATAGTTAGTTAAATTAATCATTTGCATGTAGTTTAACATAAAAAATTTGGGAAAAAATCTAGGGTTCTTCAACTTGAACCGAATCAAACCTCAAATTTTTGCTTAGATATGTCAGTAGTAGTTTAGTTATGTGTTATGGGAAGTAAACCAACTTGAATTGTTTGAAGATTTGCCCGATTTCTAACAAAAACCTCAAGCCCTTGTTTTTGAACCGAAAAAAGATGAAATTGAAGGGGTAAACGGTTTGTTTTGGGAAAAACGGCACTTGAGATTTCATTTTCGGGGAAAACCGCCCCTATTGAACCAAAAATTTTCAAGTTTTTGAAACCGGGACGTAAAATGTGATTTTTGGGAAACAGACGCCTGAGCACGGGGCCGTGATCAGCGACCACGGGGCCGTGCTCAACGACCACGGGGGCGTGGCCAGCAATTGTTAGCCGAACACGGGGCGTGGCCAGTGGCCACGGGGTCGTGTTCAGCTTGTTGTTTTCAGTTTTCTTCAGAAATTTACTGTTTCATGCTAATTTTTTGTGTTTTCTTTCAGATGGCCAAGAAATTCTCACTCTTCAACTAGAATGAGTGGAACTATCAAGCACGATTTGAAGTTCTTCAAAATAGGACCTAGGAAAACCCAAGACAAGTTTGCTTAGACACCCTGGAAGCACTAGGGCATATTGACTGCTTCAACAACCTAGTCACGGGTCCACTTCGAGCGGCCCTCTTCACTAGAGTCCATTCGGTTCATGAATAAAATATGGAGTTCTATAGCACGTTTGCATTCAAAGCTAAAGTGAAGCCGTTTGAGGAAGATGGGGTTGAGTTTCGATGTGCTGGAAATGTACTCTCAATTTCTATTGCACAATTTGGGTCAATTATTGGGTTGTTTGCTGAAGAAGATGTCAGAGATGAGGAAAACATGGGTGGTCTCCGTGAACTCCTACAAAACCTACGTCAAACGGCATGG
This sequence comes from Helianthus tuberosus, assembly GCA_030545235.1. NCBI lineage: Eukaryota > Viridiplantae > Streptophyta > Magnoliopsida > Asterales > Asteraceae > Helianthus > Helianthus tuberosus. The sequence continues at coordinate 170,300,489 of CM060366.1, read as the reverse complement.
GCTCAAATCAGAGAAGGAGCATATGATCTAAGCCAGACGAAGACCTCACAGTTGCGGGACCCTCTTTACCTCTACATTCACAGGGTCCATAGAAACTCCCTCAACCAACGGCGTGACAGTACTGGTGTTGTTAACCTAAGGGATTTGACAGTCTTGTACGGCATCCACAACCGTGTGCCTCTCGATGTTCCACACCTGCACCTCCGAAACATGCACCTGAACCAGCTAGCCACAGCCCCAACCCCTATTTTCTTTCGAGGATGGATCTACCGCCTCTAAAAGAACTTTGTGGAGAGGATGCCAAGGTCCTTCCGTAAGGGCCCATGGTCGGGCAAGGTGGATCTCGTCATATGCCACTCAATGGGAATTATCAACGAAGCGGGTGATGGGACGGTTCGATTTCAAACGATTCAGGGACATGTTTGGAACCCACAGGAGGCTCTCGTTCTTCACGCCCCACAAATCCGTCCTCCTCCTCAATATGGCCAGGGGGCGCATCCTCTTCTTAAGGGGGTGGTTTTCCTAATTTCCAAAATAATTATCTAGCATGCGTGCCAAAGTTGAACAATTTACTTTCCTTTAACACTTTTACTCTTCTGCATTTTTTTTAGTTTGTGTTGTGGATGATAACTTTTTGTATGTTAGGATGTTTGTTATTTGTGTGGTGTGGTAGTTTTAAGCAAAACTGTCACGACCCCTGGCCCGGTTTTACCCGGTCCCGAAGTCACGGAACAGAAACCCGTGGTATTGGTGTTTAACTTGGCAGCGGAAATTTTTAACAGGATCGTTTAACTGAAAATGACCAATTATTTTATTTCACATCTTCGGGACAAATCCCATAATTTACAATAAAGGAATTTCACGGGGAAATTCCCTGTTTACAAAAACATGTTGATTTATTTACTGACCACTTTATCCAAGCTGGAAGTGCTACGCGGCACTTTTCCTAGTTCACCGTAAGTCACCTGAAACATGTTTAAAAAGATTTTATCAGCGGAGAAATACTGGCGAGTCATTCAATTTGTACAAAACGACACACTGTTATAATCTACAGTATTAAGAGCGATTACAATTGCCACTATCTTACAATTATCTGGTCCAGTGTCACACGCTTTGTGACTATGGTCATACCACCATTGGGTCCTTTCACCCAATAGTGATGATTATCACTGTTTAGGTTCGTCCACCTAAAAGTGAGAAAACAGTAGTAATGTGCACAATACCCCACTTACTGCTAGTAATTTAAGATAACAAAGACTTAATCTCTGTAAAATATAACTGGAAAACATTTAGGTATTGTAAAACACTTTTGATAAAAAGAGAATGACTCACATTGCAAGTTTAACTGGACAGAGTTTTGTCTACTGATTTAGCCTTGTAACCTAGTTAAATAACAATGCACACGAAACTAGGTTAGTAACTTAATACAACATTTATGATAAACTCACGAAATCAAAACCCTCACGATGAATGACAAAGTATAGCCCGGATTCGGGCAGCACTTAAACATTCATCGGATCAGTTTCAATCGATCGGACATTGTATCATAGCAGTGATCGAGTTATTACCCTGTAATCGTAGCAGTGTCTCGACTCTTAAACACTCGTTTTACACAGAATTTTGATGTTTTTGAAATAATTTTTTGACACAGAAGGAATGGCCATGCAATGAGCAATTTATAGCTGAAAATTGGGGTTTTCACGGCTCGCGTAGACCTGAAGGGTGATCCTTCGCGGCCCGCGAGGGCCTCCCTAGCTACGGCTAGGGCTGCCGTGTCATAGTGTAGGTTCGCCACATGTCTGACATGTGGCCTAAAGCTTATCCGGAGAATTTCAAAGCTGTCGCGCCCCGCGTAAGATTTTCTTAAGTCTTACGCGGCTCTCGAGCGATCAATAAAATTGAATTTCTTGATTTTTCATGGGATTTAGGGGTTTAGAGGTCCGGGTTTTCACTTACGGAGTGTTGCGGGACATTTTTGCAGGTCCTTACATCCTCCCCACCTTATTTAAAATCCCGTCCTCGAGATTTACTGAAATAAGTGAGGATACTTTCGCTTCATTTCCGATTCCAACTCCCATGTATACTCATGTCCTCTTTTCAAATCCCACTTTACCATAACTAGCACCAATCGTTTGTGCTTGAGAAACTTGACCTTTCTGTCTTCTATTTTGTGACATCCCAGGAAACCATGTATCCTAACTAGTAACCTAACTACGTGCTAAATTTCGGGACGGAATTTTTTTCAAGTTGGGGATGATGTGACAACCCGAACTCTAAGGTTAGTGCCTTTGGTTTTGTGATTTTCCCGTTCTTGTTTTAATCAATCTGATCAACCCGTGACTTTGATAAACGTGCTAAAATATATTGTAGTTGAGTGTGTGAGTGTAATGGGCCAATCTCTATGTCGTGTATACGATTGGGCCGTAATGTATTATTGGGCCGCAATGTGTGTGTTTGTTTGTTTGAAACCCATCAGTATATTTGAGCATGGCCCAAACATGATATGTGACACTCGAATGAACCCTTAGTCTCGGCCCAATCCTATTCCGCATTATTATGAAATCTCGGCCCAATCCATTTATTTTGTTAGCAAACACAATTGGCCCAACCTCTCCTCCTCATATGTAAATGTATACGTAATTCATGGTTAACACAAAACTCAAACAAAGAAACCCTACTCCTCTTTGAAGACACGACAGCAGTGGCAGACCCCCCCCCCCCCTTCAAAGTTCGTGTGCTCGAATACCTCTCTTTACCCTCGGTTAGTAATATCATTAATTGATTTGTTTATGTTGGGCGTGTGATTATGTGCAACCTGTTAATGCTTCGTATGTGTAATCATAGATTGGTATGATCTAGGATTATTGCTAGAAAACTAGAAGATAGCATGAGCAATGATAATTCGTAGGAATACATCACAAGGGAACATGGTTACACGGGTTAAAATATATTTAGATTGGATATAATCTGTTTGTGCTCTTGGTGTTGTGATGATTAGTCGATATCCAGAAGGATGTAATATTGATGATGCCGATTGTTATGTTAATTGTAATTCTGTTCTATGATATTGAGTATAAACCGATTGATTGAGATTATGATTAGGGTTCATGATTAGATGATAACTGAAACACTGTGCAATAGGAAAGTGATGTAACTGTGAGCCGATGAAACTCTCTTCCTGACGAAACCTGTAGCCTGATGAAACTTGTGGTCCGACGAAACCTGGAGTTTCGTCACACACACTGCCCCACAAAACCTGGAGTTCTGTCACTAACATCTCCACGACGAAACCTGGAGTTTCGTTACATGCATCTCCACAACGAAACAACCTGAATGTTTCGTCACCGCCCTGTTTCGTCGTTAGGATGGAACCTCTTCAACAGGTTGTGAAACTTAAACTGGATGTTATAGTCTGCATGTAAACTAGGAGGTATGGGTTAGTCGATCAATGATCTTGTTATACAGGTAACTATGTCTTGTTAATGCCATGCTCATAAATTCAGCTTGTTAATGGTTATTATGTGTGGTTTAATGGATTGTTGATTAAAAGGGGTTAAGATGGAATAGTGAAGACATGTAATGCGTTTGGGCTGTGAACTTATATATGGCTTGTTTAGAGGATATGATGTACCGATTAAACTATGTCGAGTAATTAGAAGTATTGTGTTATTTGATTTGGGGTGTAATTGCATAATAATAAGCCACTGATAAGAATTAAAAAGGATGTATGAGTTTTCATACTAATCGGACCTGCATGTTAATGATTTGGATTATACTAAAGAGTATTGGGCCTAGGAACTGGTTACATGCTATATGTTTACTCGATGATGTTGAATTAGTATGTTAATTTGCCATGATTTGAACTACATGGGTGTTATTTAAATATTAGAGATGTGTGGTATGTGACTGAGTACTATGTGATATTATGATGTATGTTGCTGATTTCATTGAGTGGTCAACTGTTACAATACGTATGGTAATATATGTGTTTCATATGCATGGGATTGCGTGATATATGATTAGGGAGTATGTGCGTTAAACGTGCATGAAATATCTAGTGTATGTGCATTCAAAACTGATTGTTTTCGGTAACCATGTTAGGACGTTTGTGACCGACTGTTAAACAAGTAACTAGTCTTACCAAGCAAACCAAGGTGAGTTCACACTTTCTATAAGGCATGGGATTCCCGGTGGTTAGGAATGGGTTAAGAAACTAAAACGGAAACCGCATATTCTTCTTGCGTAGAATATGTACCTCCATCCTCATTGAGAAGGATGGCAACCTTTACCCTGCGTATTCTCCTTGTGTAGATTACGTACCTCCGTCCTCGGTTGGGAAGGACGAAAACATATAACTTAGTAGACAAAACTCTATCATGAAGTCCCTCATTTTTATATCGACTTAATCGCCGGGCCAATGGCGAGCGGGTCATTAGTTAGATAGCGCTATTTAGGTTTGACAAGCCTCACACCGTGCCGTAGAGGACGGGAGTGAACTAATGGATCTGGGCACTTAGTCAATGATGATAGACATTGACGTAGGGCACATACATGACTCCAGTCAGTTGTCGATATGGTAACGGTCTAGTGGTTACATGGGGTAGCCCCCACTGGTTATGGTTTGGGAAATAATGGATTGGATAACTCATGGTTTTTGAATGAACTCGTGGTTTTTGGAACAAATATAAAATGGACAACCAACTGTGAAATCGCTCAACTTTGTTGTTGATTCGTTGTTGCATGCCTTGCAGGCCTTTAGGTGCATATTGTAGGAACTTGTTGTCTGGGAGGCTGGAGTGGTCATGTGTCGAGATACATGGAATCGCAGCACAAGACTAATGGTTTATAAACACTTAACGAATGAATTATGCTTCCGTTGTATACTGTGAATTGTTTGTAACGTTGTAACACTTAATGTCAATAAATGAAAGTTTTATTTAATTATATCATGCGAAGTTCAATGTGATTGGTGGCTTGGATCCTGGTACATCACACGCCCCGCGGTAATTTCGCATGTGGTATTTTTGGGGGTGTGACATATTTGAAGAGGTTTCTCTACGAATTTTAACTTTTCATTTACCTCTACATCCTGAAGAGGTACTACCAGGGATTCATCAGACAAACAGTTCTTAAGATTAGATACATGAAACACGTCATGTACCCCGGCTAATTCTGCGGGTAGTTGTAAGCGATAGGCAACTGGTCCTATGCGTTGGACAACGGTGAAGGGTCCTATGTACCTTGGACTTAGCTTTCCTTTCTTACCAAACCGAACTACCCCTTTCCAGGGAGAAACTTTCAAGTGTACCTTATCTCCGACTTGAAATTCTAATGGCTTGCATCGATTATCTGCATAACTTTTCTGGAGATCTCGAGCCGTTTTCAGTCTTTCCTTGATTTGAGTTATCTTGTCAGTGGTTTCTTGCATAATTTCAGGACTTGATAATTGACTTTCTCCTATTTCTGCCCAGCATACTGGAGTTTTGCACTTTCTTCCATACAATGCTTCGAACGGGGCAGAACTAATGCTTGCATGATAACTATAATTATAGGAGAATTCTATTAACGGTAAGTGATCGTCCCAGTTTCCACCGAAGTCTATCACACATGCCCTGAGCATCTCTTCGAGGGTTTGGATCGTCCTTTCACTTTGTCCATTTGTTTGGGGATGGTATGCCGTACTTAAATTTAATCGCGTCCCCATTGCTCCTTGGAAACTTATCCAGAAATGCGACGTGAAACGACTATCCCTATCTGACACAATAGAGAGTGGAACTCCATGTAGTGATACTACTTCGTCTACGTACAACTTAGCCAATCTCTCCATGCTAAAAGTTTCCTTCATTGGTAGGAAATGAGCTGATTTGGTTAATCGATCTACAATCACCCAGATTGCATCGTTACCTTTCCTGGTCTTGGGTAGCTTAGTGACGAAATCCATGGTTATTAGTTCCCATTTCCATACACGTATTTCTAACTGTTGAAGTAAACCTAAAGGTTTCTGGTGTTCTGCCTTGACTTATGAACAAGTTAGACACTTAGAAACGTATCTAGCTATGTCCTTTTTCATTCCTATCCACCAGAAGTTATTTCTTAAATCTTGGTACATCTTATTATTACCAGGGTGCATTGTATACCTAGATTTATGGGCTTCTTCTAAAATCTTATTTCTTAAATTTCCGTGCCTAGGTACCCAGATCCGGTTCTTATGGAATCTCCAAATTCCATCAGTCCCTTGTTCTAGTTCCTTTATTCTTCCTTTCATTCCTTCAGCATCATCATTGATTGCTGTTTCCTGAACATTTTTCAGTTGTTCCATTAAGTCTAACTGTAAATTTAGTCTAAGAGCACGAACTTTCCTTTGCTTCTCATGATACTTACGACTTAAGGCATCTGCTACTACATTCGCCTCCCCTTCGTGATATTGAATATCGCAGTCGTAGTCACTTAGAATTTCCATCCATCTTCTTTGCCTCATGTTTAATTCTTTTTGCCCAAATATGTACCTTAAACCCTTATGATCCGTATAGACAGTAAACTTACTTCCATACATATAATGTCTCTAAATCTTAAGGGCAAAAATTATTACTCCTAACTCTAAGTCATGACTCGTATAATTTTCCTCGTGCTTCTTCAACTGCCTTGATGCATACGCAATTACCTTTTTGCGTTGCATTAGTACACATCCTAATCCTAACTTAGAAGCATCGCAAAATACTTCAAAATCTTCTGTTCCATCTAGTAAGGCTAGAATTGGGGCATTTGTTAATCTTTGCTTCAAGATCTTAAAGGCTTCTTTTTTGCTTAGGTCCCCATTCAAACTTAACTGTTTTACAGGTTAACTTGGTTAATAGAACAACTATCTTAGAAAAGTCCTTAATAAAGCGCCTATAATACCCAGCTAATCCTAGAAAACTTCTAACTTCGGTAGCTGATTGTGGGACCTTCCATTTTGTGATCGCTTCTATCTTGGAGGGATCTACGTGAATACCTTCGTGATTCACCATGTATCCTAAGAATTGCATCTCTTGTAGCCAAAATTCATACTTCGAGAATTTGGCGTAAAGCTTTTCCTTGCTCAACAGAGTTAAGAGTGGATGTAGGTGCTTATAATGCTCGTCCTGTCTTTTGGAATAAATAAGTATATCGTCGATGAAGACAATCACGAATTTATCCAAATACGGTTTACAGATCCTATTCATCATGTCCATGAATGCTGCAGGGGCATTTGTTTATCCAAATACCTAGTCCTGAAAGCAGTTTTAGGTATGTCTTCCTCCTGTACCTTCAACTGATGATATCCGGAGCGCAAATCTATCTTAGAGAAGTATCTAGCTCCCTGAAGTTGATCGAAAAGATCATTAATCCTAGGTAATGGGTATCGATTCTTAATTGTAACCTTATTCAATTCCCTATAATCGATACACATCCGCATTGAACCATCCTTTTTTTTCACGAATAACACTGGTGCTCCCCAAGGGGATGAACTAGGTTGTATGAATCCTTTGCTTAATAATTCATCTAACTGCTTTTTCAATTCTAAAATTTTGGTGGGTGCTAACCGATAAGGTGCCTTAGCTATCGGTGTAGTTCCAGGAATTAGATGATTCTAAATTCTACTTCCCTATCTGGCGGTAATCGAGGTAGTTCTTCGGGGAATACATCCGGGTATTCTGATACTACTGGAATTTCCTTAAGTTCCTTACTTTTAGTGTTAATGATTACCGAAATCATATACACTATTCCTTGTTTGCGTTCATAACTTGCAACTTTCATTACTGAAACGAACTTCATTGGTTTACATGACTTATCTCCTGTAACTATAATTACTCTCCTGCGGGTGTGTGAATTTTTATGGAATTTTGATCACATAGGATTCGAGCATGGTTGGCTACTAACCAATCCATTCCTAATACGACATCGAATCCAGCTAAATTCATAGGTAACAGGTTTGCAGAAAATTTATGTCCTGAAAGTTCTATCTTTCCTTCTTGCAAAACCTTATATATTTTAACAGAATTACCATCTGACGTTTCTACCGTAAAAACTTGCCTAAGTTTGGTTAAGGGTTGCTTAAAGGCTTGGCAGAATGAAGTATTTTTGAAACTTTGGTTGGCACCAGAGTCAAATAATACTTTTGCATAAACATCGTGTACCCGAAATGTACCAGCCATCACATCAGGGATCAGATCTGCTTCCTGTGTAGCCAGGTGAAAAGCTCTTGCATTCTTTTTATTTTTTCCCTCTGTAGGTTTGGCCTTGTTGTCAGCTGGCTTGATCAATTTTGGGCATTCTGGTCTAAAATGTCCAGCTTCTCCGTAGTTGAAGCAAATCGTTGATTTCTTCCTCCTGCATTCTTCTTCTTGGTGTCCCGGTCTGTTGCAGAAATTGCAATACCCTTTACATTTTCCAAAGTGCTTTCTTTTACAGGTACTGCAAAATGGAGCGGTGGAGGATTGCCCGGTTCCCTTTTTCTTGAAATTACTATTATTATTACCCCCACAAAAACCTTGGGTAATCTTTTGGGCCAATTCCTTTTTCCTGTTTTCTTCTCTTGTGCGCACCAGTCCATCGGTCAAGGTGTTAGCCAATTCAACCGCATCGTCAATTGTGCGGGGTCTTGCATCTTTGACTATATCACGAATCTCGCTAATTAAACCCCAGATATAGAGAGAAATAAGTACCGGTTCTGGCGAAGCCAGAGTTGGTACAATTCTAGCATACTAGAAAAATTTCGAAGGATACCCTCAACAATCAACATCCATCATCCGATGGTTTAGGAACTTATTTTTCATTTGTTCCTTTTCGTAAGCGGGACAAAATTTCCTTTCCACAAATTCCTTGAATTCTTCCCAACTCATGGAATAAGCCACGTCACTTCCCTTGGCTTGCAGCATCGTGTTCCACCATTCTAACGCCTCTTCTTTAAAAAGGTGGGATGCGTACATAACCTTGTCTTCCTCTGCGCACTTACTGATTTTAATCACTGCTTCGGTCTTCTCTAACCAATGTAGTGCGGCATTCGCCCCTTTATTGCCTGTAAATTCGACTGGTTTACATGCAAGAAATTCTTTATAAGTGTAACCAGGTGTTGCAGCTTTCATTTTCTTAAGAAATGTGGCCTGAACCACATTATTATCATTATTGCCGCCTCCATTTACACTGTGACTAAAATTATCGTCGCGAGTGCGTTTGCTGTGGTTGGCTTGTGAAGGTTCAATGGGGTGCTTAACAGCAACGACTATTGTCGGGATAGCATTGACTATACCATGGGCAACGATATTTTCGATATCTTGTCTGTTGAGAAAGTGGTCTTCATTATTTTTTTCAGATTGGTTAACTTTGTTTGCTGGTTGATTTTCTGCGTTTTCCATCTGAATTATTAACAATATATATATTACTATCACAAAATAGATAGCAATCAAACACAACCAAGCAATCATGACACATAATCACGTCAACACATATAGCCAAAACCGTCGACCTTGCAACATTTATATATTTTTATAATATTATGCTTCAGTACAAACCATTTATTTTACAAAAGTTATATTTTTATTTATTATTATACAATATTATATTATTATTATTATACATAGATTAAGATATTTTTATTATTATTATTATTATTATTATTATTATTATTATTATTATTATTATTATTATTATTATTATATAAACACACAACCATAGTTAGCTGGCCTTTCAGAAACGACGCTCCCTCTCGTCGTATTTCCACGTGATCCTTTCCCCACGTCCCGAATCCGATTTCCCGCCTCCACCAGTTCCTCGCCGTAGTGGTGTGATTCAGCAACGTTTTCTGCGCTCACAGGTGGAAATGGTGCAGGTTCAGGATCAAACTGGGGAAAATAAACATTGGGTTATTCATGAAATTCTGAGAGTGCCAGTCGCTCGTCCAGCTGGGTTCAACGTTAATTGTGGGTTGACAATACGGTCCGGAATAGCAGGTTCAACGTTAATTGGAAGTTTTGATTGGGCAGGGAAATTGAAAAGGTTTTCATCGGCAGGTCCGATGAGGTCACAATTTGCAAGTTTTCGATCCAGTTCTTCCCAAGGTGGCATCTCCTGGGCTTGACCGGAGCTTTCCCTTACTTCCTTTCCTTTTCCCTTGTCTTTCGGATCCTCAGTCTTCTTCACCTTCTAGGCAGCTGGCTTCTTCCTTCGTCCGCGTTTCCAGTCCAAAATTCTCCTCATCTTTTTAGGCTTTGGTTTCTCCTGCGGCTGGGCCTGGAACATTATTGGCTCCTCAGTATCTGCTTGATAGCCGGATAGGGTCCCGGTTGTATCCATATTGGTGGTATGGATAGCAAAGTTTCATAGTGTCTCCGACAGTTCATTCATGCTATTAGCACATATGAAGAAACACAAAAGTTCAAGTTAAAATTTTGTTTATTAAATTAAATTTTTCACAGAATCACAGAATCACAATTTGGAAAATTAAGTATTTCTAAATACTTAATTGGCTTAGATCAGTGGCTCTGATACCACCTTTTTCTGTCACGACCCCCGGCCCGGTTTTACCCGGTTCATGGTATTGGTGTTTAATTTGGCAGCGGAAATTTTTAACATGATCGTTTAACTGTAAATGCGCAATTATTTTATTTCACATTTTTGGGACAAATCCAATAATTTACAATAAAGGAATTTCACGGGGAAATTCCCTGTTTACAAAAACATGTTTATTTATTTACTGGCCACTTTATCAAAGCTGGCAGTGCTACGCGGCACTTTTCCTGGTTCACAGTAAATCACCTGAAACATGTTTAAAAAGATTTTATCAACGGGGAAATACTGGCGAGTCATTCAATTTGTACAAAACGAAACACTGTTATAATCTACAGTATTAAGAGCGATTACAATTTCCACTATCTTACAATTATCTGGTCCAGTGTCACACACTTTGTGACTATGGTCATACCACCATTGGGTCCTTTCACCCAATAGTGATGATTATCACTGTTTAGGTTCGTCCACCTAAAAGTGAGAAAACAATAGTAATGTGCACAATACCCCACTTACTGCCAGTAATTTAAGATAACAAAGACTTAATCCATGTAAAATATAACTGTAAACATTTAGGTATTGTAAAACACTTTTGATAAAAAGAGAATGACTCACATTGCAAGTTTAACTGGACAGAGTTTTGTCTACTGATTTAGCCTCGTAACCTAGTTAAATAACAATGCACACGAAACTAGGTTAGTAACTTAATACAACATTTACGATAAACTCACGAAATCAAAATCCTCACGACGAATGACAAAGTATAGCCCGGTTTCGGGCAACACTTAAGCATTCATCGGATCGGTTTTAATAGATCGAACATTGTATCATAGCAGTGATCGAGTTATTACCCTGTAATCGTAGCAGCGTCTCGACTCTTAAACACTCGTTTTACACAGAATTTTGATGTTTTTGAAATAAATTTTTGATACAGAAGGAATGGCCATGCAACGAGCAATTTATAGCTGAAAATTGGGTTTTTCGCGGCTCGCGTAGACCAGAAAGGTGATCCTTCGCGGCCCGCGAGGGCCTCCCTAGCTATGGCTAGGGCTGCCGTGTCATAGTGTAGGTTCGCCACGTGGCCTAAAGCTTATCCGGAAAATTTCAAAGCTGTCACGCCCCGCGTAAGATTTCCTTAAGTCTTACGTGGCCCGCGAGCGATAAATAAAATTGAATTTCTTGATTTTTCATGGAATTAGGGTTTTAGAGGTCCGAGTTTTCACTTATGGAGTGTTGCGGGACATTTTTGCAGGTCCTTACAAAAACAGGTACCTAGGAAGCTTGGAGGCACTAAACATTAGTGTTACATAAGCCCGGAATCCCGAACCAAAAGCTAAAAACCTGTTTGATCTAATTGCAGACAGTCGCCACAGGGCCGTGCCCAACGAGCACGCCCCCGTGTCCACCACCCTGTACCTGCTGTTTTGTCTGAAATCTGCCTGCCACGGGGCCGTGTCCACCCAGCACGCCCCGTGGCCACCTTCTGTAAGTTATTGTTACTGGCATTCTGACCACGGGGCCGTGCTCACCCAGCACGTGGCTGTGGCCAGATGCCCAGTAACACCAACACCTTGTTTTTAACACCTTTTTACACATTCAATCAACCTAAAAACTTATTTTGGGGACACATTGAGGACAATGTGTAATTTAAGTGTGGGGGGGGGGGGGGGATGCTGAAACCTTGAATTTTGCAAGTACTAATAACAAGCCTTACACAAAACTCTATTGGAACCGCTAATCACCCCAAAATTTTTTGAAAAAAAAAATTCATTTTTTTACTTGTCTTGGTTTAATTTGGGAATAACAAGTTCCAAAAGGTTATATTTTTGTAAATTTACAACCGATAGCGTCATGATAAAAAGAACCAACATAAGAAAATTATGAAACGACATAACAAATCTAGTTAAAATTTTATTATATATATTTGATCACATTATAAACTCATTCCCACAACAAGTGAGTTTTGAGCCTTTATTGAGCCTACAAGCATACATATTTAAACAAAATGCTCATTTTTCGTTTCTTGTGTGAATAGCCGCTTGGTTCCTATAACTCTAGAACTTGCCACGACGATACATTCCCGGTCCTTACCAACTCAAACCCAAGTAAGTAAATGATGGAGGCATTAGGACTAACCCATTTTCTTTTCAACACCATTCTTTTTCATTTTCTTTTATCACCTACCCAAAATTTCCCTAGTTAACCCCTTTGAGCCTAAACCTTTTCATTTCTAAACCCACAAAACAAACACCCTTTACCCACCAAAACCCTTTTTCTTTTCAACCTTTTATTTTAGTAAAAAGCTCGGTTTTCTTATGACGTTTCATAAAAAAAATGATGAATTCTTGCAATAAACAAACAAATTCCTCAAAGAAACTTTGTTTGAAAAGGCTTAGTTTGAATAAAAGTCACAAAAACAAAAAAAAAGTTTTACGATGACCGACGCTTTTTACGCTTTTAGTCCTTTTTACTAACCACTAACTCAAAACCACCTACCTTTAGCCCAAGCCTAACCCTTCCAAAAGTACTTTGGATATTTACAAAGGTTTATATTAAAAAGCAGGAAGATTGATTGCTTGGCAAGCATATGGTAGAAGTAAGTTCCATGCCGGTCTCTAGTATTTCACTAAAATACATCTTTGGTCGAGTGTTGACTGATCTCCCGTGAGGTATGTGAACTTGTATATAAATTGATTTTTTTAAAGGCATGTTATGCCCAAATAAGTAATTTCGCATATAAAACGTTCTAAATAAATCATAACGAATAGGATTGTAAATAATATAAAAATAAAACCCAATAAAGATCTTGGATTCCCGACACTCAAGACAAGCCCAAAACCTCTCTTCTATCCATTCTATTTGGGTGTGTAAGCCACAAAATAAAGAGTTTTGCTTAAGGACAAGTAGAGATTCAAGTGTGGGGGTATTTGATGTGTGCAAAATGCAACATATAAATTTCATCAAATGAGGCGTAAAACTAACCATTTTTAGTACTAATGTTGGAAAAGTGTGCTTTTGTCTTCCTTTTGTATTTTCAGGACCAAATGAGCTTAAATGAACAAAAGTAACAAATATGCAGCAAAAACTAACATAAATACAAAGAAAATGAATAAACGTGGCATGCCCGACCCCTCGACAGCATATTCCCAAGCAAAAACAGGAAACAGAAGGCTGACCACGGCCCCGTGCCCACTGAGCACGGGGGCGTGGCCAGATGTTTGCAGAAAAGACAAAGTTGTAGAAGCTTCTACTGCTCACCACGGGGGCGTGCCCACTGAGCACTAGGCGTGGTCAACGCTAAGATTCGCAAAATCTAGCAAATCTTGGTAGTACAGATACGCTTCTACACACGGGGCCGTGCCCAGCGAACACGGGGTCGTGTGGAGCCTAATGCAGACAAGAGCAATTAATGAAGGAAGAGAAAGAGGATGGTCAAGGGGCCGTGGTCGGACTTCTGTTCAGGCTATAAATAGAGGTGCTTGGTTCACTTAAAAGGCATCCCTTGGCAAACCACCCCTCTCCCACTTCACCACCACTCCACCACCACTACAACACCCACATCCACCACCATCATCCATCATCCACCTTAGAGTGTGTGTAGTAGTCTCGGGATCCAAGATTGATCGTAAGAGTTGTTGTCAATCAAAGGCCATGTTTGGCTAAGTCTCTTACATCACTTGGCGAAGACAAGCATTTAATGTAATACTTTTGATTTTGAATCTTTTCGCACTTTTTATTTAGTTTTGTATTAATGACTTTAATAACTAGTTTCATATGTTGAAGGTGAAACTTCTTTATCATTTGTCCGTGGTGTCTTGGCATTACTTTACTGTCTATATAAAGTAAAAGATTTTCACCATTCATATCTCTACGGTCTATATAAAGATATGTTGGCTACCTGGTCGGGGGTTAATGGAATGGTTTAGTAAGGTTCTTACCTTGTTCAGTGTATTGATCCTGCAAGGACCTAGGTCAAGCTTACTAGGACCTCCTTCAATACCCACTGGTATTGGATGGCGGGGGTGCGAATGGCTTGATCCCCTCATATGTAAACTACTATTAATACATTAAATCGCCTTCTTGGGATTGTATCCTTGCTGGCTCAAACCACTTAGCCGAGGGTAACGCCGCCTTCAAAAGAGGGGCCTACCACTTTACGCATTAATAACTTAATTAATTATCTTTCAATATTCTGACCCTTTGGGATTGTGTCCTTGCTGACTCAAACCACTGGTTTGAGGGTAACGTGACCTTCAAAAGAGGGACCTACTACTATAACTAAGATAATCTCTTAAAAAGTGCAAAAGTGCGGAAATTATCAAAGGTTACATTAAAGGCAAGTCGGATCCAAATGATTTATCTTGTCTATCTGTTTTATTTTTATTGTTATTTTTATTTTTCAGCATTTTAGTTTTTATTTTCATGTTTAAAACCTTTTTTAAAAATTTTGATTTGATTAGACGTTGAGGATAAACCGGTATTAAAAACTCTTGTGTCCTTAGACGACCCCGGTATCTTACCAACGCTATACTACGTTCACGATGGGTGCACTTGCCCATGTGTGTGTTTAGTGTTAGTAAAATATCGTGTTTTACAAATTTAAAACTTGACTAGTGTGTTAAAAGGGCTTAAAATCTAAATAAAAATATATCCCACTCGACACGCACCAACATACAAATCAAAATACATGAGAAATAAAAGTAGATAATTTCATATAGGAAAACTCAAAATTTGGAGAATGGAGATACTGTTTTGAAGAGGATAATATTTTAAAAGATATAGTATTGAAACGGTAATATATTCAAATTGTACCTGAGTATTTCAAAATAATTAACGGTATAATATTTTAACGGTATAATATTCGAACCACACCTAGACTTGGTATAATATTTTAATTTAAATGATATAGTATTGAAACGGTATAATATATTCGAACCGTACTGTTGTTTTTCAAAAGTTTTAACGGTATAATATTTTAAACGATTTAATGTTCGAACCAGATGAGAATTTATAACACCAAAACATCAAATTCACAAATCAAAATTTTGTTGGGTTATATACGTTGTGTATAGCTTTATACGCATCGTATATAAATCCTAGTATTTGTGCTGATTGCTGGCCAGGCACTGAAATCAATGTACTTCTATACGTTGCGTATAACTCTATACGAAGCGTATATGAACTCTAAGTGTGCAAATAGTCACCAATAGTGTGCCAATAGTTTGAGCCTATTTAAAACATCTTAAAAAGAAGGATTTATCTGAAAAGTTAAAGTTTACGGTAAGAAGATGCTAGTTTAACAAGTTGCATTATTCTAAATTTGTTATTGTATATCTACACAGTTATTAGACTTTTGTTAGGCTATTGAATTGGTTTTGTAACGTTGTTGAAGTTATGTTTGCATTTAGTATATAAGTAAACCCTTTGTAAAGAAAAATTTTCATGTAAATCAAACATATGTTTCAGAATTAGTGAGGATAAATTCCGATTAAACAAAAAACTAATACACTGTAAAGCAGATAAAAAAAGACTCCATATCATAAATAGAAGAACACATTAATAGTAGGACATAAATAAAATACAACCATGTGCATGTATGCATGCTTGTTTGATTATATTTATGACAAAGAAAACCAGTTTGGGTGAAATAAACTTTTGTGGTACACTCATACATAGCTTAAATTAAATTAACAAGTTTAAACGATGATGAATCATGATTTGCTCTTGTTTTTATTTTACCCCATGAAAAAACAAAAAGAGCCTAGTTCGTTTTGGTGCAAACTTTCCTGACTTCACCCTGAGAACCAGTAAGAACTCCAATACGACCCATTTTAACCATAGATACACCAAAATCCTTGAAGAAAGTGGAACCATGACTAATAGATTGAATCAAGTAGGCTCTAGTCTCAGGGTCGTTAAGCAAGGCTGCATCTGATTCAAGAAGCCCCCTTCTCTTAGTCACTAGTCTAAAGTATGAGTCATCAAATGTCAAGAAGCTCCCTGGGTCTAACTCAGCTAATGTGGTTTGGTCTCTTGGCTTGCACTTTAACTTTAATCTTGCAATATAGTTTTGGTCCATTGAGGGATCGGTATCACCTTTCCCAGTGAAGTTGTAGAGCCGGTTTTCGAACGAGGAGCAATGAGACATCCCTATGGTATGTCCTCCTATATATAGAATGATCAAGACAAGAGTAGGCATATTAATTACATACATTATGAAATTGATCACTTCAATGCTGCTATGTAGAAAATATTAATTCCATTGTCTGTCATGAACGTACCGGATAGAACAACAAGGTCTTTTGTGTTAAGTCCCCTCATGGCAAAAGATTGCTTCAAAAGAGTGATGTTTGCAAAAGGTGGTGGCAATCCTGTCACACGATTTATGGGATCAGTGAACAAAGACACTTTTCCATCTCTTCGGCCAGTTTCGACCTCCCAATATGGTCCCTTGGTCTGTTAACAAAAGTGGATGATCGAGATAATACGTGAGATAACTAATAAAAAAAAAACATTCTAAACTTCACTTGTTAATTGCTAAAGATCAACTTGAAAAACAGCTTCTATTTAGTTAAAGCTCAAACGAGCAGAAGCCTAAAAATAAGCTCATTTAATAAATTAGTTAAATGAGCCCGATGTTAATGTTGAGCTTCGCTTACAAAGTTCAAGTTCGCAACCTAAACGAAGCCATAATTTAAACATTTTTTTATTTAATATATTAAACACAAATTTACATACTTGTTTTTTTTAAATAACTAAATAACGTATATTATGTTAAATATAGTAATTATAACTCTAAATAAATTTTTATAAAATAGTTCATACATTATTGAAAAATCGTATATAAGGTGAGCTCAATCTTTATAAAACTTTAAACAAGCCAAGCTTATGCATGAGTCTTCAAAAAAAAATTGTTTTTTGAATGGCGAATTTCTTTTTATTCCCGGTTGTCTGTGAGACTTGAACCCAATACCTCCCCTCCCAAGGTGTTTAAAGGCATTGTCTTTGCCAATGGACCACCACCCCATTTAATCAAGCCGATCTTGGGTTCGGCTCAGCTCATTTACAACCTATACATGAAACCAATTTCAGCATTAGATTTGAAAGGAAGATAAATATACCGCCACAGTAACGTCTCTAGCAACAAGGGCTACGATGTCAGCACAAGAAACTACACCAGGGCAGGCCTTTTCTAACGCCAACTTCACCTTATCAATGATATTAAACCCTCTCAGGCTGAGATTCGGGGGCGAGAATTTCTCGGATTGTCGTGTTGGAGAATCCAACAAAACCGATCCGTCACAACCCTACAATTAGAAGGTTCATAAAACACATTTAAATTAATATTTGAAGAATTTAAAACTGAAATCTTATTATAAAATAACATGTTCCAAACCCTAATGAAGCAGTCATGGAAATGCATTCTCAACAATGGGCCCGAAAGAGACGGAGCCACGGCCATAACATCGCTCATGACCGTCGATACGATCTTTTCGGCTTGTGGGCATGATTTCTCATAGAACCCTACTTTTAAGCCTTGGCCTTCTGCATGTAAAGAAAGGAGTGCTAGAACCATTATTTGAAGTACAAAAACTCCAAATGAGTTCTTGGAAAAGGCCATTTTGAAGATCAAGGTTTTTTTAATTATGTGAATTGCTCATTCGATCAAGGTTTCATTTATAGTAGTAGATTAGAGAGACGACCGCGACCCTGTACTTTGAATGTATCGTATATGTTGTCAGACTTTCTTATTTTTATGATCAACAGGGTCAGTATGATTTGCTCATGGTGGACGTTTAAAAAACACAAATGGCTTAATTAAAAATACAAATAGATTTTAGTTGAAAAATATCATTCATATATACGTTTGACCATGCTCATCCAGCTTTAATGAAGTGGACAACCGATTTTGCTAATATATATGTTAATATCTGTCAGTATCGATTCTGTTGGAATGTCTTCAGCCAGAATAGAAATATACAAAGCAAAAGAATTTTATATGGCAAAAGCGTTGACATTGAAGAAAGAAATAATCTTAACATACTAAACATACAAATTGAAGAAAAAGTCAAAAAAACAAGGTGACATTTTTGTAATTATCAATAACTATCAAAGTTACTCTACAAATATATCTAAAAAACCTAACCCCTCCCCCCCCCCCTCCAAAAACCTAAACCCCCCACCCAGGTCAGAAAGAAATATGTAAGTATACTTCTGGAAAGCTTTAAACAAGCCGAAAGAAATTACCACAGTAATAAAAAAGAATTACTTGCGGTAAAAAACGTTATTTCTAAATTTTCTATTTATCTTACTCCTGTAAAATTTCTTGTCAAGACAGATAATAAAAATTTTACTTATTTTCTGAAACCAAAAATTTCAGGATACAATTTTTAAACCTAACCCCTCCCCCTCCCCGGCTCCCCCCCTCCAAAAACCTAAACCCCCCACCCTACCCCCACCCCCAAAAACCTAAAAAAAACCTAACCCCCCTCCCCCAAAACAAAACCCTTAAAAAAACCTAACCCACACCCCCTCCCGAAAAAAAAAAAAAAAAAAAAAAAAAAAAACCTAAACCCCCCTCCCCCATCCCCAAAAACCTAACCCCCACACAACCCAAGCTAAAATGCTAAAAACTAAACCCTCAAAAAACCTAAAAAAGTTCTAAAAAAAATAAAAAAAACACACAATTTTTTTTAATATTTTTTATAAAAAAATCGCTACTTTTAGTAGCAAAAAAAAACAAAATGTAGCGATTTTTTTATAAAAAATATTAAAAAAAAATTTATGTTTTTTAGGTATTTTTTGTTGAGTTCACATTTGTAGAGTAACTTTGATAGTTGGTGATAATTACAAAAATGTCACCTTGTCTTTTTGACTTTTCCTTCAATTTGTATGTTTAGTCGGTTAAGTTTATTTGTATTTGATCTTTTACCTATATATATGTAGAGATAGTGTAAAATACAAGGGTGGTGGTTATTGTGCGAACCACTGAGAAGCCTGTAGATCTGTGAATGGAGGACCAGTGGAAGTAAATCCGCTGCAATTTGTTTAGGTGGTTTTTATTGTTTCAAAGAACACCTGCTTGGGAAAAAACTCTAACTAAAAGACCCAAAACTTAATAGTTACAAACTGTATGGGATATACGTTTCATTACGTAACAAATATATTGTAGTTTTTTGCTTCACTAATATTTTATATTTTTTTTAGAGATAAAGGCATGATAATGTGTTTGGTTAATGATCATGGAATGCATGTTCTTGGCTCAATGTCAACGCTTTTGCGATATTAAATTAAGTTCTTTTTATTGGAATATTTACACCCTAGCTGCTATTCCAGTGGATTTGATATTGATGCATTTTAAATAGGGCTGACAATTCTGACACGAACACGATAACACGATATGAACTTATATTAAGTTATCATGTTTCGTGTTTGACATTAACAGGTTTCGTGTCTAAAACAGGTCATCAACGATAAGACCTTAACTGGTTTCGTGTCTAAACATGTTAAAACCTGTTAACCTGTTAAGACCCGTTAAGTAAATGCTAATAATTAAAAATTGAAAAATATTATATGTGGGTGTGGACATGGGATCATCAGTTGTGGGACCTGAGATGAATTATACACACACACGCGGTTCTTTTTCACAATCCAAAACCTAATTTTTAAATCACTCTCACAGACACCACCATTCCCAATTCGGTTCACAGCTTCCCCGATTCGGTCATGTTCGTGTCTTAAACAGGTCATGTTCGCGTTTTAACAGGTTGTGTTCATGTCTTAAACAGGCCGTGTTCGTGTCTTAACATGCTGTGTTCGTGTCTTAAACAGGTCATGTTCATGTCTTAACAGGTTGTCTTCGTGTCTTAAACAGGTCGTATCAAACGTTGGTAAAATTTTCGTGTCTTAAAAGGTCGTTTCGTGTAACCTGTTTATTAACAGGTTCGTGTTCGTGTTTTCGAAAATCTGACACGATAAGATTTCGTGTCGTGTTCGTGTTTACGTGTTTCGGGTTCGTGTGTTATCGTGTTCGTGTGTTATCGTGTTCGTGTCTTAACAGATCGGGTTGACTCGTTATGCCCGCCCTAATTTTAACCTATAGCAGTTACTCGTTTATATGACTGTAAACAAGATTAAATGAATACTTGTAGATTCGTTGTTTTCATACCTAGTTGTAGTCTTAATTATAAGATGAATTAACTGTTTGGTCCTCCTTCAAATGTAAATATGATTGATTCTTTTCTCTAGAGTTTATCTGAATTATTGAAAGAAGCTTCCACTTTTTTAATGTTGATTATGTGCAAATCATACCTGTTACGAACATGGAGTTACACCCCATGAAGTTAAAGAAAAACTGATTAAAATACGAAGGGTTGACGACATCATCTATGACATATTCATAGAACAGGGTCTATCTAATCAACTATACATTAAACCTGGATCGCATTACATTTCAGCATCCAAAAATTAAGTTTATCTTTTGTAAGGCTATTCATCTTCAACATGGCCACTTACAAAAACTCAATTGGATTTTTTGTGCTTCCAATTATGGTTCTAGCACTCTTAACTCTCCAAGGAGAAGGCCAAGGCTTAAAAGTTGGGTTCTATGAGAAATCATGCCCACATGCTGAAAAGATAGTAACTACGGTCATCAACGAAGTTATGGCTAGGGTTGTAAATAAACCGAACAAACATGAACAAGGTCTTGTTTGTGTTCGTTCGTTAAGAAAATAAACGTGTTCACAAACGGTTCATGAACACTACCGAACGAGATTTTATGTTCGTGTTCGTTCATTATGGAGATGAGCGTGTTCATGAACGGTTCACGAACACAAATAATATGGCGAATGCGACAAAGGATAAAGGCGGATGGACCAGAGAGTAGCACTAGAACTTGAATCCCTTATTGTGGAACGGAGGTCGATCGTAGTCGTCGATGTAAATAATGAGAAATGAAAGGGAAATGATACATAAACAAGTTAAAATAAGGTTTCATAATTGTTAGGGTAATAAAATAAATATAAGTTTAATAATATAAAAAGTATAGACAAAATATATGAAAGTACAAAAATATTTAATTAAAACACAAACATGTGAACATAAATGAACGCAAATGAACGAATGTTCATGAACACCTTACCGAACGTTCACGAACACAATTGAACGAACGAAACCTCTGTTCATGTTCGTTCATTTAACTAATCGAACGTAATTTCTTGTTCATATTTGTTCATTTATTAAACGAACGAACATAAACGAACTTCCCGCCGAACGGTTCATGGACTGTTCACTGAACGTTCGGTTCGTTTACAGCCCTAGTTGTGGCGGTCGCCCCGTGTCTTTCTGGCCCGTTGTTGAGAATGCATTTCCACGACTACCTCATTCGAGTTTGCAACATGTTATATTATCATATAATTAAAGTTCACTTCTTAGATTATTTCATCTAACGTGAATGTGTTTTATCACTTTTAGGATTTATGAACCTTGCATCTATGGAATTGTGATGGATCAGTTTTATTGGATTCACCAACAAATCAATCTGAAAAATTTGCACCCCCAAATCTCAGCCTGAGAGGGTTTAATATCATTGACAGAGTGATGTAGGCGTTAGAAAATGCATGTCCTGGTGTAGTTTCTTGTGCTGACATCGTAGCCCTTGTTGCTAGAGACGTTACTGTGG
Source organism: Helianthus tuberosus (assembly GCA_030545235.1). NCBI lineage: Eukaryota > Viridiplantae > Streptophyta > Magnoliopsida > Asterales > Asteraceae > Helianthus > Helianthus tuberosus. Next base: position 170,278,285 of record CM060366.1, on the reverse strand, counting down.
CGGTAGATTTATCCCCCTTTCAAATCTAATGCTAAAATTAGCTTCATGTGTATAGCATGATAATGCCGACATTTTGGATACAATGTTCATTTTTCTTGTGATAATAATGATTCATCATCTTCTTATACGACGAACCTCTTTTGTTAACAGACCAAGGGACCATTTTGGGAGGTCGAAACTGGACTTAGAGACGGAAATGTGTCTTTAATCAGTGATCCCATAAATCCAGCAACAGGATTGCCACCATTTTTTTTTTGCAAACATTAATCTTTTGAAACAATCTTTTGCACTAAGGGGACTAAACACAAAAGATCTTGTGGTTCTCTCTGGTACGTTAATGTGTATTTTTATTTTCCATGAACCTTTCTTACAAATTCGTATCTTCAAAAAAGTTAGTATCAAAGTGATTAGTTTCCAGATTGTACGTAACTAAAATGCGGATTCTTGATCATTTTTTAGGAGGGCATACCATAGGGATGTCACATTGCTCGTCATTCGATAGCCGGCTCTACAACTTCACTGGGAAAGGCGATACTGACCCCTCAATGGACCCAAACTACATTGCAAGATTAAAGTTGAAGTGCAAGCAAGGAGACCAAACCACTTTAGCTGAGTTAGACCCTGGGAGATTCAAGACATTTGATGACTCTTACTACAGACTAGTTACTAAGAGGAGAGGGCTTCTACAATCAGATGCAACCTTGCTAAACGACCCTGAGACTAGGGCGTATTTAGTTCAATATACTAGCCATGGTTCCACTTTCTTCGAGGATTTTGGTGTGTCTATGGTTAAAATGGGTCGTATTGGGGTTCTTACGGGCTCTCAGGGTGAAGTCAGGAAAGTTTGTTCCAAAAGGAACTAGAATCTCTTTATCCAGAAAGTAAAATAAAACCAAGAGCAATCAAGGTTCATCATCATTTGATCACGTGGTTTAACCTTGATAATTTAGTTTAACCTATATCTTTCAAGTTCAATCTATGTATGTGTGCTCCACATAAGTTTCATCCATTAAATACCGTTTTCCTAGTCTTAAATGTACTCAAACTAGTATACGTCTATGTACAACTTTCTTTATTTAATTCTTGTTATTAATGTGATTCATTCGGGAAAGTTCTTTTTTTCTGAATGTATTACTCACTACAAGAAAACGGGGCAATAAAGTTTGATCTGCGTCGCTAAAGGTAATTGCAGCGACATGTGGTCGCTAACACTACAAAAAGCAACACCATTAGTGGCGACGGCAATAGCGGTGACAGGCCAAATGTCGCCGCTATTGGTCAATCCACGTCCCACTATCTAAGATCAAACCCTAGCCGTTGATCCTTACCCTGATCCAACGGTTGGGGACTTAAGAACCAATAGCGGCGACAAATATTAGGGCATTAGCGGTGACGGCTTGTCTCCGTTAAAGATTTGTGGTCCCTCATTAAACCCCAGCCACTCAAATCTTATCACGATCCAACGGCTGGGGGGAGATCAACTCAATACCGGTGACGATTAGACCAATAGCGGCGACAGGTTGTCGCCAGTAATGCCCTTACGACATAAACACCTGCACAACGGGCTTTTTTTCCCTCCTTCCTCACTTTTCCCCCTTTCTTCTTCCCTCTAGCGACAGAATACGACGATTTTGCCCCAAATCGGTTAGTTTAAGTTTGTGTTTTGTTAAATTTCTTCTCTATTTTGTTATATACATGTTATAGTCTATAATTTTTGTGTGTTTTTGTGTTTATGCTAGAGAAATTGGCTCACCACCATCACCTCTTCGGTCACCACCATCACTTCTCCAGTCACCACCTCGTCTCCGCGGTCTACATCTACTTGAAAACTTGAAATTACGGTTAGTTTTATATGTATTTTTTTCAAAGTTTAGAAATTGTATAATTTTTTGTTTAGGTATGTAAATGTGTATATAAGGATGTATGTTTGTGAAAATGTATAATGTAGGTGTATTTGGTGAAAATGAGTATAGGGAAATCTATGTATTTGTGTATGTAGGTGTATGTAAGCATGTATATGTGGGTATGTAAGTCTATGAATGAATGTATGTATGTAGGTGTATGTAAATGATAAACAATTGTGCATGTAAATGTATGCAATTGGTGAAAAATGTGTATGTTAGTATGTATGTTTGTATAAAGTATTCAAATATGTATGTAAGTATGCATAAATTTTGTGGTTTTGATCAAAATGTGTGTTTGTAAGTATGTATGTGTATGTGTAAGTATGTACATGTGTTTTATAAGTATGTATGTGTGTTGGTAGTATGTTAATATGTGTGTATAAAGTATGTAAATTTGTGTATGTAAGTATGTATAAAGTATGTGTTAATGTGCATAAATTATGGTTAAGTTTCATGATTTCTATGTGTATGGTCATGTTTGAAAAAAAAATATGTTTAAGTTGCTAATTTCTATATTTATGTTTAGGTTTGAGAAAAAAATATATTTAAGATGATAATTTGAATGTTGTTTATGTGTAGGTTTGAAAAAAAAAAGTTTAAGTTTGATAATTAGTATGTTTATGTTTAGGTTTGAAAACATTTATATTTAACCTTGAAAACATTTATAACCGAGCAAGCTGTCGCACACATTTTTCTCTATATGCATTACTCCTGTAAAATTTCTTGTCAGGACACAGATAATAAAAATTTTACTTATTTTCTGAAACCAAAAATTTCAGGATACAATTTTTAAACCTAACCCCTCCCCCTCCCCGGCTCCCCCCCTCCAAAAACCTAAACCCCCCACCCTACCCCCACCCCAAAAAACCTAAAAAAAACCTAACCCCCCTCCCCCAAAACAAAACCCTTAAAAAAACCTAACCCACACCCCCTCTCAAAAAAAAAAAAAAAAAAACCTAAACCCCCTCCCCCATCCCCAAAAACCTAACCCCCCCACAACACAAGCTAAAATGCTAAAAACTAAACCCTCAAAAAACCTTAAAAAAAAAACACACACAATTTTTTTTAATATTTTTTATAAAAAAATCGCTACTTTTAGTAGCAAAAAAAAAAAAAAAACAAAATGTAGCGATTTTTTTATAAAAAATATTAAATTTTTTTTTATGTTTTTAGGTATTTTTGGTTGAGTTCACATTTGTATAGTAACTTTGATAGTTGGTGATAATTACAAAAATGTCACCTTGTCTTTTTGACTTTTCCTTCAATTTGTATGTTTAGTCGGTTAAGTTTATTTGTATTTGATCTTTTACCTATATATATGTAGAGATAGTGTAAAATACAAGGGTGGTGGTTATTGTGCGAACCACTGAGAAGCCTGTAGATCTGTGAATGGAGGACCAGTGGAAGTAAATCCGCTACAATTTGTTTAGGTGGTTTTTATTGTTTCAAAGAACACCTGCTTGGGAAAAAACTCTAACTAAAAGACCCAAAACTTAATAGTTACAAACTGTATGGGATATACGTTTCATTACGTAACAAATATATTGTAGTTTTTTGCTTCACTAATATTTTATATTTTTTTTAGAGATAAAGGCATGATAATGTGTTTGGTTAATGATCATGGAATGCATGTTCTTGGCTCAATGTCAACGCTTTTGCGCTATTAAATTAAGTTCTTTTTATTGGAATATTTACACCCTAGCTGCTATTCCAGTGGATTTGATATTGATGCATTTTAAATAGGGCTGACAATTCTGACACGAACACGATAACACGATATGAACTTATATTAAGTTATTATGTTTCGTGTTTGACCTTAACAGGTTTTGTGTCTAAAACAGGTCATCAACGATAAGACCTTAACTGGTTTCGTGTCTAAACATGTTAAAACATGTTAACCTGTTAAGACCCGTTAAGTAAATGCTAATAATTAAAAATTGAAAAATATTATATGTGGGTGTGGACATGGGATCATCAGTTGTGGGACCTGAGATGAATTATACACAAACACACGCGGTTCTTTTTCACAATCCAAAACCTAATTTTTAAATCACTCTCACAGACACCACCATTCCCAATTCGGTTCACAGCTTCCCCGATTCGGTCCGTGTTCATGTCTTAAACAGGCCGTGTTCGTGTCTTAACATGCTGTGTTCGTGTCTTAAACAGGTCATGTTCATGTCTTAACAGGTTGTCTTCGTGTCTTAAACAGGTCGTATCAAACGTTGGTAAAATTTTCGTGTCTTAAAAGGTCGTTTCGTGTAACTTGTTTATTAACAGGTTCGAGTTCGTGTTTTCGAAAATCTGACACGATAAGATTTCGTGTCGTGTTCGTGTTTACGTGTTTCGGGTTCGTGTGTTATCGTGTTCGTGTCTTAACAGATCGGGTTGATTCGTTATGCCCGCCCTAATTTTAACCTATAGCAGTTACTCGTTTATATGACTGTAAACAAGATTAAATGAATACTTGTAGATTCGTTGTTTTCATACCTAGTTGTAGTCTTAATTATAAGATGAAGAGTAAATTACAAGTTTTGTCCTTTATGTATGTCCAAAATTGCAGGCGCTGTCCTTTGTCTTTAAAATTGATGAGTTTTGTCCTTAATGTTTGCAAATCTTGCACGTTATGTCCTTTATGGCAAACTCAGTTATATTTTTCAGTTAAATGAAGGCATGTGCAGGGCACATGAGGGTAGAAATGTCATTTCACCTCTCACTTGTCTTTCCCCTTATTTAAAAAAGGTTTTAGAAAATAAAAAAAATTATATATAAGAACAAGGAACCCAGATCTTCAAATTCATGAACAATCTTCATCTAGTTCAAGTTCATGAATAATCTTCATCAAACAAGAACAAGGAATCCAGATCTATCCATCTTCATCAAATTGCAAATTCACAACTTTAACCACACAGATCTATCCAGATCTATCCATCTTCATGAATAATCTTCATCACAGGAATCAATAACTTCAACATCACCATTAACACCATTAATCTTCATCAAACAAGAACAAGGAATCCAGATCTATCCAGGTCTATCCATCTTCATGAATAATCTTCATCAAACAAGAACAAGGAATCCAGATCTATCCATCTTCATCAAACAAAATAATCAATAACTTCAACACAGGAATCAATAACTTCAACAATTGACACATTAACGCCTTTTCTGTACTCACCGATCTATCCATGTCTATCCATCTTCATGAACACTCCTCCTCCAACCGCCCTAACACATTCTGCAACTCCTCCGCAGAGATCAGACCATTCTTATCAGTATCAAACACCGAAAACGCATCTCTCAAACACTCCAAAACCTCATTCGAATCAACATCCTTCGTGTTCAGCTCAATAAACTCCTGCAGATCAATGAATCCGTCACCGTCAGCGTCCACAGAGTTAATCATGCTCTCCATTTCGTCGTCCGTCGGCCGGTGACCTAAACTCCCCATTATTGATCCGAGTTCGGAGGAGGAGATCTTTCCGTCGCCGTTAACGTCAAATTTTGAGATGAATCTGAAGCGATTTGAGATGAATTTGAGTCGATTTGTGAAGAATTTGAACGATTTGAGAGAAAGGGGGAGAAAATCTGGTGGAGAGAGAGAGAGAGTTATAGAATGGTGGATTAGATTTTTATTTAATTTTATAAGCTACCCTTTATAATACATTAGTAAAATGACAACTTTACCCCCATATGTCTTGCACATGACTGCATTTAACCAAAAAAATTAACTGGGTTTGGCCTAAAGGACATAACGTGCAAGATTTGCAAACATTAAGGACAAAACTCGTCAATTTTAAAGACAAAGGACAGCGCCTGCAATTTTGGACATACATAAAGGACAAAACTTGTAATTTACTCTAAGATGAATTAACTGTTTGGTCCTCCTTCAAATGTAAATATGGTTGATTCTTTTCTCTAGAGTTTATCTGAATTATTGAAAGAAACTTCCACTTTTTTAATGTTGATTATGTGCAAATCATACCTGTTACGAACATGGAGTTACACCCCATGAAGTTAAAGAAAAACTGATTAAAATACGAAGGGTTGACGACATCATCTATGACATATTCATAGAACAGGGTCTATCTAATCAACTATACATTAAACCTGGATCGCATTACATTTCAGCATCCAAAAATTAAGTTTATCTTTTGTAAGGCTATTCATCTTCAACATGGCCACTTACAAAAACTCAATTGGATTTTTTGTGCTTCCAATTATGGTTCTAGCACTCTTAACTCTCCAAGGAGAAGGCCAAGGCTTAAAAGTTGGGTTCTATGAGAAATCATGCCCACATGCTGAAAAGATAGTAACTACGGTCATCAACGAAGTTATGGCTAGGGTTGTAAATGAACCGAACAAACATGAACAAGGTCTTGTTTGTGTTCGTTCGTTAAGAAAATAAACGTGTTCACAATAGGTTCATGAACACTACCGAACGAGATTTTATGTTCGTGTTCGTTCATTATGGAGATGAGCGTGTTCATGAACGGTTCACGAACACAAATAATATGGCGAATGCGACAAAGGATAAAGGCGGATGGACCAGAGAGTAGCACTAGAACTTGAATCCCTTATTGTGGAACGGGGGTCGATCGTAGTCGTCGATGTAAATAATGAGAAATGAAAGGGAAATGATACATAAACAAGTTAAAACAAGGTTTCATAATTGTTAGGGTAATAAAATAAATATAAGTTTAATAATATAAAAAGTATAGACAAAATATATGAAAGTACAAAAATATTTAATTAAAACACAAACATGTGAACATAAATGAACGCAAATGAACGAATGTTCATGAACACCTTACCGGACGTTCACGAACACAATTGAACGAACGAAACCTCTGTTCATATTCGTTTATTTAACTAATCGAACGTAATTTCTTGTTCATATTTGTTCATTTATTAAACGAACGAACATAAACGAACTTCCCGCCGAACGGTTCATGGACTGTTCACTGAACGTTCGGTTCGTTTACAGCCCTAGTTGTGGCGGTCGCCCCGTGTCTTTCTGGCCCGTTGTTGAGAATGCATTTCCACGACTACCTCATTCGGGTTTGCAACATGTTATATTATCATATAATTAAAGTTCACTTCTTAGATTATTTCATCTAACGTGAATGTGTTTTATCACTTTTAGGATTTATGAACCTTGCATCTATGGAATTGTGATGGATCAGTTCTATTGGATTCACCAACAAATCAATCTGAAAAATTTGCACCCCCAAATCTCAGCCTGAGAGGGTTTAATATCATTGACAGAGTGATGTAGGCGTTAGAAAATGCCTATCCTGGTGTAGTTTCTTGTGCTGACATCGTAGCCCTTGTTGCTAGAGACGTTACTGTGGCGGTAGATTTATCCCCCTTTCAAATCTAATGCTAAAATTAGCTTCATGTGTATAGCATGATAATGCCGACATTTTGGATACAATGTTCATTTTTCTTGTGATAATAATGATTCATCATCTTCTTATACGACGAACCTCTTTTGTTAACAGACCAAGGGACCATTTTGGGAGGTCGAAACTGGACGAAGAGACAGAAATGTGTCTTTAATCAGTGATCCCATAAATCCAGCAACAGGATTGCCACCATTTTTTTTTGCAAACATTAATCTTTTGAAACAATCATTTGCACTAAGGGGACTAAACACAAAAGATCTCGTGGTTCTCTCTGGTACGTTAATGTGTATTTTTATTTTCCATGAACCTTTCTTACAAATTCGTATCTTCAAAAAAGTTAGTATCAAAGTGATTAGTTTCCAGATTGTACGTAACTAAAATGAGGATTCTTGATCATTTTTTAGGAGGGCATACCATAGGGATGTCACATTGTTCGTCATTCGATAGCCGGCTCTACAACTTCACTAGGAAAGGCTATACTGACCCCTCAATGGACCCAAACTACATTGCAAGATTAAAGTTGAAGTGCAAGCAAGGAGACCAAACCACTTTAGCTGAGTTAGACCCTGGGAGCTTCAAGACATTTGATGACTCTTACTACAGACTAGTTACTAAGAGGAGAGGGCTTCTACAATCAGATGCAACCTTGCTAAACGACCCGGAGACTAGGGCGTATTCAGTTCAATCTACTAGCCATGGTTCCACTTTCTTCAAGGATTTTGGTGTGTCTATGGTTAAAATGGGTCGTATTGGGGTTCTTACTGGCTCTCAGGGTGAAGTCAGGAAAGTTTGTTCCAAAAGGAACTAGAATCTCTTTATCCAGAAAGTAAAATAAAACCAAGAGCAATCACGGTTCATCATCGTTTGATCATGTGGTTTAACCTTGATAATTCAGTTTAACCTATATCTTTCAAGTTCAATCTTTGTATGAGTGCTCCACATAAGTTTCATCCATTAAATACCGTTTTCCTAGTCTTAAATGTACTCAAACTAGTATACATCTATGTACAACTTTCTTTATTTAATTCTTGTTATTAATGTGATTCATTCGGGAAAGTTCTTTTTTTCTGAATGTATTACTCACTACAAGAAAACGGGGCAATAAAGTTTGATATGCGTCGCTAAAGGTAATTGCAGCAATATGTGGTCGCTAACACTACAAAAAGCAACACCATTAGTGGCGGCGGCAATAGCGGTGACAGGCCAAATGTCGCCGCTATTGGTCGATCCACGTCCCACTATCTAAGATCAAACCCTAGCCGTTGATCCTTACCCTGATCCAACGGTTGGGGACTTAGGAACCAATAGCGGCGACAAATATTAGGGCATTAGCGGTGACGGCTTGTCTCCGTTAAAGATTCGTGGTCCCTCATTAAACCCCAGCCACTCAAATCTTATCACGATCCAACGGCTGGGGGGGAGATCAACTCAATACCGGTGACGATTAGACCAATAGCGGCGACAGATGTCGCCAGTAATGCCCTTACGACATAAACACCTGCACAACGGGCTTTTTTCCCTCCTTCCTCACTTTTCCCCCTTTCTTCTTCCCTCTAGCGATAGAATACGGCGATTTTGCCCCAAATCGGTTAGTCTAAGTTTGTGTTTTGTTAAATTTCTTCTCTATTTTGTTATATACATGTTATAGTCTATAGTTTTTGTGTGTTTTTGTGTTTATGCTAGAGAAATTGGCTCACCACCATCACCTCTTCGGTCACCACCATCACTTCTCCAGTCACCACCTCGTCTCCGCGGTCTATATCTACTTGAAAACTTGAAATTACGGTTAGAAATTGTATAATTTTTTGTTTAGGTATGTAAATGTGTATGTAAGGATGTATGTTTGTGAAAATGTATAATGTAGGTGTATTTGGTGAAAATGAGTATAGGGAAATCTATGTATTTGTTTATGTAGGTGTATGTAAGCATGTATATGTGGGTATGTAAGTCTATGAATGAATGTATGTATGTAGGTGTACGTAAATGATAAACAATTGTGCATGTAAATGTATGCAATTGGTGAAAAATGTGTATGTTAGTATGTATGTTTGTATAAAGTATTCAAATATGTATGTAAGTATGCATAAATTTTGTGGTTTTGATCAAAATGTGTGTTTGTAAGTATGTATGTGTATGTGTAAGTATGTACATGTGTTTTATAAGTATGTATGTGTGTTGGTAGTATGTTAATATGTGTGTATAAAGTATGTAAATTTGTGTATGTAAGTATGTATAAAGTATGTGTTAATGTGCATAAATTATGGTTAAGTTTCATGATTTCTATGTTTATGGTCATGTTTGAAAAAAAAAATATGTTTAAGTTGCTAATTTCTATATTTATGTTTAGGTTTGAGAAAAAAATATATTTAAGATGATAATTTGAATGTTGTTTATGTGTAGGTTTGAAAAAAAAAGTTTAAGTTTGATAATTAGTATGTTTATGTTTAGGTTTGAAAACATTTATATTTAACCTTGACAAATATATATTAGTTAGGAAATACCCTCCTTAAATTAAAATCATCATTTAAAACACAACGAACATAGAAAATATCCACCCGAAATTTAAACCATTATGAAGAACATTACAAGTTTAAAAAACCGCGCCTGATATTGAATTCATCATTTCAAACATAACGAGCTAAGAAAATACCCAATCGAAATTGAAATCATGATTTAAAACATAACGTGCCGCCCAAAATTTAAAACAATCATTAAGAACATAACAAGCTTAAAAAACTGTGCCCATGTTTGAATTCATCATTTTAAACATAACAAGCTTAGAAATACCCGCCCGAAATTGATTTAGAAATTTATTTCGGGTTGTCCCCGTTTAACTTGGGACTGCTTTTTGAATACTTTATCTCATTTAGGATGTAAGTGTGTATTACATGCTTTTTTGTTTAAGAAGGAGTCGGTTATCATTTTCTCTTTGCTCCTCGGATAGAAACACTCACTTCGTGTACTCCCTGACTTCTGCGCAGTTTTCGAGGACAAACCATTCCATCTTTCTTTTTTTCAATGATTGATAGATGTTTGTTCTCTGTTGCACCAACAGGACGACATTTGGACTCAAACACACATAACTTTCTTTTTTCAACAACGACATCCTCGTTTCTATCTGGGCGATTGAACTTAGTCTGAACATCTTTAAGGTACATTGAACAAAATGTTAGAGATTCTTCAAGCACATAACCTTCAGCTATACAACCTTCCGGCCTTGCTGGGTTTCTGACATAGTTCTTTAGTTTTTTCATGTACCTTTCAAATGGATACATCCATCTAAAAGCTACTGGACCTCCTGCAATCGCTTCATCAGGTAAATGCACAAGTAAATGAACCATAATGTCAAATAACGCAAGTGGATAGACCATCTCTAACTTGCATAAGATGGTAACAATGCCATCATTCACTTTCTTCATATCATCCACCAATATTGTTATAGAGCAAAGTTGCTTTAAGAACATACAAAGGTCTAATGTCAGTGTAGATGTATCTATGGTCAAAAGCCCTCTAATCCCAATCGGTATCAAACGTTGCATGAGGATATGACAGTCATGAGATTTCAACCCGGTAATGTTAGCATTGTTATCTGTCACCCTCTTACTGATATTAGATCCAAACCCATCTGGTAGTTTAACATTTTTTATAAACTGACAAAAAAGTTTTCAATCATCGGACTTGAATGAGTACTTTGGGTGGGGACTTAAGAACTTGCCACCCGATTATTTCAGCCATTGTGTCGGCCGAATGTTTAGTTTTTCCAAGTCAGACCGCGCATTTGGCGTGTCTTTGCTCTTATCGTTCATTAGAAGAGTACCGAGCAAGCTGTCGCACACATTTTTCTCTATATGCATTACATCTAAGTTATGTTTCAGCTGCAGAGAAGACCAATATTCAAGGTCAAAAAATATGCTTTGTTTGGACCAGTTCAACTCGAAATCTGACCGAGTTATCTTCCCACCTCCAAAAGCTGGATGCTTGCCTGGTAGATGATTAATTAAACGACCGAGTTGAGCTTCTATGTCAGCTGGACTAAACTGTCTCGGAGGGTCTCGTGTCTCGGGTTAACCTTTAAAGTCGAGACTTGTTCTCCCAGGATGGTTGGCATCTAAGAACCGGCGATGACCAACATAAGAACATTTACCAGTTACACTTATTGAAGGAGTGTCTTGGTTACAAGTTGGGCATGCCATGTAGCCTTGTCGCTCCAACCTAATAGACTACTACGAGCTGGAAAGTCTAAGGTGTTTCATTCCATGACTTATCATACTATGAACATTATCTAAGTATATATGTGTGTGGTGTAATATTATTATATGTATATATCATATATACTACAAACAAATAAACAAATCACATATTAGCATAGCATGTAACACTTAAATCGTATAGCAATTAAAGTTCTCACATGTATTTGTGTGTGTTATTCGAAGATTTAAAAGTATGTTGAAATAAAATAAGTATCATAAGCTAGAATATCATCATCATTTAGCATGTAGCACATAAGCATTTAATCGACTATAGTCTAGGTATAAGGGTCTAATAACCTATCCTAAATCCCTATAGTCATTGGCTTTGATACAAATCGGTCACACCTCGACCCATAGTGGAATAGGTGACCGGGGCACAATTGATTGTTTAGAACTTATGAATATATATATATATATATATATATATATATATATATATATATATATATAGAAATGGGTTGAGGAGAAAACGATTTAAAGTGTGAAAACAGTGAGAACGATTTTCGGCCACAAGATCCTTGTGATTTGTGGTTAAGATGATGTTGTGGCATTTTTGTGAATAATGAGAACCTTAGGACTACCAGGAGGGGTAAAATTTGAAGATCCAAGCAAGGGTGAACACCCCATCATATTTAAACGCCAATAACTTTTTTATACGTGATTTTTTTCTAAAAAAATTACACCATAAAACAAAGCTTTTTTCATCTTTCCAATGAGTATACTATTGATATACTTTGCGAAAAAAATGAACTGAGTTTTTTTATGTCGTTTTCAACTTTGTGTTTGCCGCAACCCCTGACCCTTGCCCCGGTGACAGTATCGGTGGTATCAGTGTTTATTAATTTGGCAGTGGAAAATACACCAGAACCGCAGTTAGGAAATAGTTTATCAGAGTAAAACACCAAACTTTTATAATAATAAATACATGGGAAAAACCCAAGTTTCCATTACAAATATGTTTATAGGGATAAACCCTATTTTATTGAATTAAAACTTCATCTTTATTTAGGTAACTTTTATAGCCACTTTCCCAAGCCTTCACTGCTCTCCAGCTGGCTTCTATTTGGCTTTCACGTTTTGTTACTTGAAACGCGTTTTAAAAAAGTTTTATCATCAAGAAATACTAGCGAGTGAATCCCAATTTAATCAAAACAAGTTTTATCATTTTACAGTATTGAGGGCATCCACAATTACATTTGTTTACATCTACTTAATTACCACCCACGGTACTGTCAATTCTGACTTGTGGTCATGCTACTACTCACAATGTAGTAACAAGTAATGTATACAAAACCCTAACATACCGAGAGTAATTGTAGAATCATAAATACTCAATCACTGTTAAATGTAATTTAAAACAATTGAGATTTTGTAAAAACAGTTTGCAAAAAGGGGAATAACTCACATTGCTATTTTAGATAATACTACTGCTGGTGACTTCCTAGTTATAATCTATTAAATTAGACAATGCACATGTGTTAGTAAGATAACCCAATTTACATTAGCTATACCCCCCAGACAGAACTCCAACTACTGAGTCAAGCAAAGACTTGACATGCGTTACGAAGCTCTAGATCAATCGGGCAGAGTAACTAATACGTAACCGGGGGTTATAATACTTACAACGAGGCAGAGCTTCGCTTTTTAGTGGGTATTATGCCCGGGTATTACTTCTATTTATAACAAATTGAGAGAGAAATTTTAGATTTGAACGATTTGTGAACTGAGCTTGATCACTCAATTTATAGGCTGGAAAACAGGGCGGCCCGCGGCCCGCGACTGCCTCTTCTATCTCTCTCGCGGCCCGCGAGAGTTATAGGGTAGGCCCTAGCTTTGCTGACTCAACGACTAGACCCAACACGTATACGACACGTGGCGCAAGGAGGCCCGACCCGGTGGCCACCTGTCGCAGCCCGCGACAACTTCTGTTGTCTCCTTTGTGGCCCGTGAGAGACCTAAAGTTTTGTTTTTATTTAATTTTTATCAATATAAAGGTATTTCGGGCCCGTTTTTCGTATACGGGGTGTATTTTAGGACATATAGGACATGCTTAAGGGTTTTGGGAGAGTTGTTTTATCCTCCCCACCTTGTTTTAGATCTCGTCCTCGAGGTCTACTGGAACAGGTGTGTATATTTCCCCTGCATCTCTAATTCGAGCTCTCAAGTGTACTGTGGTCCTCTCTTGGAATCCCATTTTACTTTGACTAGAACTAATCTCTTGTGTTTGAGATTTTTGATCTTTCTGTCTTCAATCTGTAGGGGTTTCTCTACAAACTTAAGTTTCTCATTTACCTCTATATCCTTAAGAGTACTATTAACAATTCATCTGTTAAGCACTTCTTGAGATTACAAATATGAAATACATCATGTATTCCTGCCATTTCCTCTGGCAGTTGTAGCTGGTAAGCTACTGGTCCTATTCTTCTAATAATCTCAAAAGGTCCAATATACCTTGGGCTTAGCTTTCCTCTCTTGACGAATCTGACCACTCCTTTCCATGGAGAAACTTTTAATAATACTTTATCTCCTACTTGAAATTCCAACGGTTTTCATCTGTTATCAGCATAACTCTTTTGACGATCGCGTGCTGCTTTTAGTCTTTCTTTGACTTGAATAATTTTGTTCGTTGTTTCTTGTACTATTTCTGGTCCAGACAGTTGCTTTTCTCTAATTTCTTCCCAACAGACTAGGGTCCAGCACTTTCATCCATAAAGTGCTTCAAACGGTACGACATTGATACTGGTATGATAACTGTTATTGTAAGAAAATTCTATTAATGATAAATGATGTGACAACTCGAGTTTTCAAGATTCCATCTTCACGTTAATTGTACGTTAATTGTTAGTTGGTTGCTTTCATGATTTGTTTGCCTTGTAACCATACGTGTTTGATATATGTTGAGACGTTATGTGATTGTTGCATCTATATGTTTGGTGATATAGCATGTGACATGTTTGAAAAACTTAAACTATTTGAACCTTGAATGAGTTCGACGAAAGCCCAAGGGTTTCGCCATTAACCGCTTTAACGAAACAGAGGAGAGTTTCGTCATCTTCATCTCGACGAAACCCAGGGTTTTGCCGGCCCAGATTTGCGCTGAAGCCCACTAAGGGCCCAGTACGCTGTTTTGGATATAACTAAGCGAAACGATTTCATTTTCTGAAACTGTTAGCAAATTAGAAACCCTAGAGCTCTCTCTCCCTACTGACGGCGATCTTGTGTTCTCAAAGCCCCTTTAGGACGATCAAGTTAGTATTTCTGGTTATCACGGTTAGTTTTTAACCCTTGCATGATTAATTGATTGTTATCATTGCTAACTGTTAATTGAAAACATGATTCATCGATGTTATGTAATGCTTGATCTTATGTTTGGATCCCCTTTGGTTGTTGATGATGATTATTATGATATGTATGAACGAGAATGATACTTGTAAACTCTATTCGGATGATGTGACGGTAAAATGTTGAATCTTTTAACGATTAGGGTTCTTGGTGTTATTGAGTTGAATGGGATGTTGAACGATGGAATAAGTTGATTGATATTGTTGAATCTGTGAATTTGTGTTCATGTAATGGCCATTGTATGCGATAGATCGCTTAAGATTAATGCATGGTTCTGTTGTGATTGAATGATTATTGTATGATGATGATCGGCGGATTAGGGTTTCTGGGTAATCATCAGTTACACGACGTAACTGACCTAATGGACGAAACGCCGATGTCGACGAAACAAGGGGGTTTCGCCGAAGGGATGCATGACGAAACCTTAGGGTTTCGTCAAGTGGGAGTCATGACGAAACAGGGGGTTTCGTCAAGGGTTAGACCTGCACAGTAACCCGGTTAGGTCTGTTAAAGGTTAACTGGATTAGTTAGTTGTTGTTAATGATAAGCATGACTTGCATGAGCTTGTATAACTGTTAAATGCTATGTGTTAGTTATTGCTCGAATACATGTGATGATCATGACTGTTACTTGAACTATGTGATTATCAACTGATCTCGCATGTATAAATACTATAGGCTTGGATTGAATTATTTGTGAGCGAGTAATAATCTTACCGAGCAAACCGAGGTGAGTTCACACTTTCTACAAGGCATGGGATTCCCAAGGGTTGGGAATGGGTTAAAGAACTAAAACGGAAACTACATATTCTCCTTGGTTAGGATATGTACGGCCATCCTCCATGGGTAGGATGCCAAGATTAAACCTCGCGTATTCTCCTTGGGTAGGATACGTACGTTCGTCCTCCTTCGGTAGGACAACAAGATTAAACATACTGGACCAAAACTCTATCATGAAGTCCCTCATTTTATATCGACTTAATCACCGAGGCCGATGGCGAGCGGGTCATTAGTTAATAGCGCTATTAGGTTTAACAAACCTCACACCGTGTCGTTCGAGCGGGCGTGTACTAATGGACTAAAGCAAAGGGTCAATGATGATAGACATTGACTTAGGGCACAACTTACTTTCGTTAGTAGTCGATATGGTACGGTCTGGTAATTCACATGGGAAGCCCCCACTAATCGTTGAGAAGGTTTGGGAAACAGGGTTACTGATTAAAACGTGGTGTACAAAACGAACTTACGATTATTGAAACGAAATCAATACCTAAACAACCAACTGTGAACTCGCTCAACTTTTTTGTTGACTCGTTGTTACATGCCTTGCAGGTCGTAGGGATTAGCTTGGAGCTTGCACGCGATGGAGGAGTCGTTGTGGGGACATGGACTTTTGAGTTCCATGTTAAACATTTACACCTCATAAACTTGTTACTTATGTTTGGGTTTTTACGTTATGCTTCCGCTGAACGCCTACAATGAGTTTGTTTTGAACACCTTTCATACTGTGTGGGTGAACTTTAAATACTATTTATAATGTTCAATATGATTGGTGGCTTGATCCTGGTCAGTCACGCCTCCAAGCGGTGGTACTCCGCATGTGGATTTTGGGGGTGTGACAAATGATCGTCCCAATTTCCCCCGAAATCAATTACACAAGCTCTAAGAATCTGTTCCATTGTCTGAATTGTCCTTTCGCTTTGTCCGTCCGTTTGAGGATGATAAGCTGTGCTTAGATTTAACTTGGTTCCCATTGCTTTCTGGAAACTAGTCCAAAAATAAGAAGTAAAACGGCTATCTCCATCAGAAACAATAGATAAAGGAATTCCATGTAATGAAACTATTTCATTTACATATAACTTAGCTAATTGCTCCATACTGAAGTTTCCTTCATCGGTAAGAAATGAGCAGACTTGGTTAATCTGTCTACAATCACCCAGATTGTATCATTACCTTTTCATGTCTTGGGTAATTTGGTGACAAAATCCATTGTTATCAATTCTCATTTCCATATCGGCATTTCTAGTTGCTGTAATAAACCTAAGGGTTTCTGATGTTCAGCTTTATCCTGTGAACAGGTTAGACACTTATCAACATAGGTTGCTATATCCTTCTTCACTCCTATCCACCAGAAATTCTTTCTTAAGTCTTGATACATCTTATCGCTACCAGGATGCATCATATACTTAGACTTATGGGCTTCTTCTAAAATTCGGTGGCGTAGGTTTCTTTGTTTGGGTACCTAGATTCGTTTCTTATGGAATCTCCAAATTCCATATGTTCCTTGCTCTAATTACTTAATCATTCCTTTTAATTTTTCAGTATCGTCCTTGATTACTGATTCCTGTATTACTCTAATTTGCTCGTTTAAATCTATCTTCAGATTTAACTTAAGAGAACGTACTCTTCTTGGTTTTTCATGTTATTTTCGACTTAAAGCATCAGCTACTACATTAGCCCTTCCAGCATGATACTGGATATTACAATCATAATCACTAAGGATTTCCATCCAGCGTCTCTGTCTCAAATTTAACTCCTTTTGCCCGAAAACATATCTTAGACTATTATGATCGGTGAAAATAGTAAACTTGCTACCGTACAGGTAGTGTCTCCAAATTTTAAGGGAAAAATTATGGCTCCTAATTCTAGATCATCGGTTGTATAATTCTCTTCATGATTCTTAAGTTGTCTAGAGGCATAGGCTATAACCTTTTGGCGTTGCATTAACACACATCAATAACCTAACTTAGAAGCGTCACAATAGACTACAAAATCTTCAGTTCCTTCTAGTAACGCGAGTATGGGTGCGTTGGTTAATCTTTGCTTAAGAATTCTAAAGGCTTCTTCCTATTTTGGTCCCCATTCAAACTTAACTAATTTGCAAGTCAACTTAGTTAATGGAATGACTATTCTAGAAAATCTCGAATAAAACGTCTATAATAACCTGCCAGTCCAAGAAAACTTCTCACCTTCGTTGGTGATTCAGGGACTTTCAATTTAGTAATTGCCTTGATCTTTGTGGGATCCACATGAATTCCTTCATGATTAACTAAATGTCCAAGAAATTGCACTTATTCTAACCAGAATTCGCATTTTGAAAATTTAGCGTAAAGCTTTTCTTTTCTCGGCAAATTTAAAAGCGTATGCAGATGCGCTGCATGTTCTTCTTTATTTTTAGACTAAATTAGAATATCATCTATAGAGACAATTATGAATTTATCCAGATATGGTTTACATATTCTGTTCATCATGTCCATAAATGCGGTTAGGGCATTGGTTAAACCAAATGGCATGACTGTAAATTCATAATGACCAAACCTTATCATTAAAGCAGTTTTAGGAATGTCCTCTTCCTGTACTTTCAATTGATGATATCCCAAGCGTAAATTGATCTTAGAAAAGAATCGAGCTCCTTGAAGTTGATCGAACAGATCATCGATTCTCGGTAGTGGGTACCGAATTTTAATCGTGACCTTGTTCAATTCTCGGTAATCAATGCACATACACATTGATCCATCCTTCTTCTTGACAAATAAGATTGGTGCTCCCCATTGCGATGAACTAGGCTGTATGAAAGCTTTCTCCAGAAGTTCGTCCAACTATTTCTTCAATTCCTACATCTCCGCTGGTGCTAAGCGGTAAGGTGCCTTAGCAACCGGTGCTGTCCCTGGTAGTAGGTGAATTCTGAATTCAACCTCTCTATCTGGCAGGAATCCAGGTAGCTCTTCTGGAAAAACATCAGAGAATTCTTTTCCTTTAGTGTTAATGATTATGGAAATCGTATACACTAGTGATCCCTTCCTTGCAAAGCTTGTTGTTTTCATCACAAAGATGAATTTCGTGGGTTTAGTTGTGACAACCCGAATTTCCAGGGTCAGTGTCTCTTAGTCACGTGTTCCTGTTTTCTTATTATTCCTCTTTCATGTCCCTTGCGATAATGTAAATTGATAAACACTTGTGACTGTAATGTAATTGCTAAATGTATAACGTGTTTGAGTATGTGTACGTGTGTTTGACTGATTAACTGTAAGGAATCGTTAAACGTTTCTAGGTGTCGTTTAGTTAATTTAGGGGACTAACCTATTTGGGCCGCGAGCTACACGATGCGTATTGGGCCACAAACTTACTCGAAACACACACACACAGAGGTTATCCAAGGTTAAACTGTTCGAGCCCAATCAAGGGTTATAAAAATTGGGCCGGCCTATGTGAGTCCACACGGCCGAAGCCCAAATACCACATGTGTTGGGGGCCGGCTTTTGACTTCAGAATATACACACGTATAGTTAGAGTTGGGCCGATTATTTGGGCCAGTAGGAATCACGCACACATGAGGGATTTACATATGATTACTTAACAATATCTCAAACCAAAAACAAACCCTACCCTTCTCTCAAGATTTCGAACGGCAACAGGAGACCCCCCCCCCCCTTCGAGAACATCATCTTGTCGATCTTGCTATTGGGGTTAGTAGATTCATATTATGTTAACTTCTATTTGTTGATTGTGTTCCAATGTATTTTTGATTAACAAAGTCATATGTACGTTCTTTAAACATGTGAAAGATTTTGTTATATTTTGCATGATTAATGATGTTTAGGGTTGCATGCTTTTAGTAATATTAATGGTCCGATACAAAAGATAGTTGATAGTAATGGAATGTGCACGAATCTGATTTAGTCATGTGATTGTATGATCTTGATATGTTGATTAATTCTCTGATGATGATCATGTTATGATGTATATGCTTGATTAGAATGTTGATGATTAGTATTGTTCTTGAAAACCTTATAAACCCTAATCTCTTGTATGAACTATATGTAATAAGGTTCTTGTAACTAATGGTTTGTCCTTGTTGGATACTCGATGATGTATAGGTATATGTGTGTGAGTTTTAAATTATTAGAATTATGAGAATGTGCTTGAACAATGTGACTTTGAGTTAATAAGTTTTCAAAGTAATTCGTTGGTACTGATGGGGCGGTTTGGTTTAAATTATGAGGGTACAAATATTATGTAATGCCATTCTATAACAATGTATACACAGGGGATAAATGGAATTTGTAGGTCCCTCGGAGGTTGAGGTTAAACCTTATCCTTGTTATGTTTAACACACTAGCAAGTGCGGAATCCAAGCTAGAATGCAAACCGGTAGTTTATATGAGAACACAAGCTACAAAGAGAAAGGTAGACACACGAGATATCAAAGTTTTCTCTTGTATTTCAGTGGACACGGTTACAGCCCTTGACCAAACTGAAAATACGCTCTCTACAAGACTAAGTTCACTCACTCACTCACTTATGAAGTGAAACACATTACATGAGTATATATACCCAAACCAGGTCGTCTGGTCGAAGGATCAGATAGTCTGATCGAAGGATCATCTATCGAACTGAAAACTATCGAAAGATCCACATGTACCTCGAAGGATGATATCCTTCGAGGTCCACCTATATCCATCGAAGGTTTATCCTTCGAGCTCATCGAAGGATATAAACAATCCTTCGATGACTCATCCTTCGACACAACATATTACAAACAATGTGCTAACTGTTTGGCCAAGTCAAACCAGGAGGATGGTTGACTTGGTCAAACTTACATCAAAACACACATTAACAAACATAAGACGTAATAGTGACATCATCATGACATCTCGGCGGGAAAGGCCGCGGCTCTCCGTGCTTCGCGTGTCGAACTCTGGGGCGCACCACAGAGGAATGTCGTGACGTTGGGCTTGAGCCGGACCTAACCATGTCGAAACCAAGTTGTACCGAGCCGAGTCGAACCGAGCCGAGTCGCGTCCACACAAAGTGTATCAACAAACTCCCCCTTGGACGCTACTCGTGATGGTTCGTCTTCTGTGATTGTTCGTCTTCAGTGACTTTCATGTCGGAGGATCTTCAAAGTCTTCACGCGTCGTAAGCAGAAAGTGTACCAACAAACTCCCCATTTCATGTAGGAAGTGTGTTGACAAACTCCCCCTTAACATAAGCTCCCCCTTGAGTTATGCTCGTGAATGTCTTGATCTTTACAACTTGAGATCCTTGTGGTGTTGATGATGGCCAGCGGCAACTCGATCATCTTCATCATTTGAGTGCCTTCACGTTGTGTCTTCATTCCGAGGCTTGTCATCGACCATGTTCTCCTTGCCTTTAAAATCTGCACATGCAAGAAATCTAAATGCGTAATGAGAACAACTGCTTGGAATATAGTTAGCATTAAACAAATGACACATATGAGATCAAATCTCAATCAAACACCAACCGACAACAGTTTGAAAGTTTAGAAAATGTACAATTTTAATCCTTTAACTTTCAAAATGTGTTAACTTCGACCATTTATGAAGGTGCAGTTGTTTTCCCGGCTTATAATCAGGATTTTGGGTAGGATAGACTTGAGTTCCAACATCAGACAATCAAAAATAAACTAGAAGCAAAATCTTTTTGGATTTTATAAAGTTTATATTAAAACACACCTAAAATCTTTTTCGAATTTTTCATTTTTCAAAAGTAAAGACGGAAAGCAATAAATAAATATATACAAAGATGCAGAAACGAAAGCAGTAAACAAATATTTACAGGCATTCTTTTTGCGAGTTTCGAGGGGTAAGAGAATCATATCAGTGTACGGTCATGTCAAAACGCTCTTGTTGTTCAATTAGATAACATTTAGATAAGCATCCTATAACAATTATCGGTATTGTTGTCCACATAAGCTCAACTTATCAGATGTAATCATGGCGAGGGGATACGTTAAGGTATGATTTATACTTACCGACCGGTGTTCATCCACATCACGACACATTCCCGTATCAAGGTATGCACGAGGGTTCATCTTACCGGTGAGTATACCGATTATCATCTGTTTGACCGTATATGATGTGAGAAACTCACTTATTTTGAGTTTGAAAACCAAGCCCTATGTGATGAAATCACTTACTGATGAGGAACTTGATTTTCGATGCATGAGGGCACAGGAGCAAGTCCGTGAACAGGTCAGTACTTTCGTACAGCAGAGAGACGAACTTGACTCCCGGATAAATGTGATATATTATCACTTATTTGTTTGGACATGTGATTGTTGATCACTTATTGAGGTCGAATGCACTATGTACACGTATGTATGGTACCATGGAAGATCTAGACTTGCGTCCCCGTTATTTTTCGGTAAAAGATACAACCATGATACCCAGATGATAAGCAGCATAAAGACCGAATATCTCAGAACCTCGGCAATCTATCAAACGGAATTTCGGTACTAAGACCATATGCCAATGAATGGTTCCCACCTGGTCTTCAGTCGATTAAGTTTATATCACCCTGCACACTTTAAAATGATTGTGAGCCTACCGATACATCTTATATAGAGCTGCTTATCATTTTTCATTTAAGGTTTAAAGAGGTTTAGACAGACCACTGATGTACTATCATTTTCTCTTTTGCTCGCCAGGAAACTCATTTTTGTTTTTCTATTGTTTTTGAGTTTTTGAAATTTTTCGATGTTTTTGGATTTTCAAATTTTGGATTTACTCCCCCTAAAATCAACAAACTAAGATAAAATTAAAAAAAAACACGTAGATATTTACAAAAACGATTTTCCGATGTCGGTTAACTCATGTTTTACCTCAATGCCGTTTACCAAAATTAATTTTGAATCAGAAAAGATGTATCGAATTTTGGAAAAATCAGTTGGCATGTCGGTAAGCGGTGCGGACCATGACAACATTGTCTGGCCAAAGAGTGCTGTACGAGATAATAATTCAAAAAGCAGCTTAAATATCGACAAGTATAGGAGAGATTAGAAATTTAAAACCGTATCCTGCAACTGCTTCATGCATTGTCAGGAATCTGAGTGTTCTCCCAAACTGGATATCCACCCGGTGTGGACTTCAAAGTCGATTTTGTAGCTACTTCAATTAATCCGAGAAATCTCTTCACAATAACAAGATCATAAACCCTTTGGGTCCGACTGGTCTTCCACATTGCACCAGCGAAGGTCTTTGTCTTTCTCTTTGAGAAGTAGTGTGCGGTTGTTCAATCCAAGCCAAGGCATCCGCACACCCGGTTGGTTTGTTCAACAAACACATTTTCTTCAAATACACCGCGAAGAAATGTACATTGCACGTTCATCTTGTGAAATTTTGAACATTAGACGTGCTGCAAGTGCGTTCATTTTGATTTGAATCTATCTCAGGGACCCGATCAAAGCCTTTAACAATCACACTTTTGGAATGATTTTCATTTTGTCGAAGTTATCAATTTCTTTCGACAGACAACTCTGTTTCCCCTTTCTTTTTCTCTCCATCAAAAGCAACAATTTCTTCTGTCGCCTATTTTGTGCAAGGACGCTCCACTATCAACAATCTTACGACTATCGAAAGTTCCTCCTGGAATATCTTACACACTCACTCAGAGATTAGTTGGAGAGGGGGACCCAAGCCTTCACAGACTTGGGTCGTCCGTCATCATCAAGGAAAGTGATTTCAATCACTTGATGATTAGGAAAAAGAACCTGTGGTGCTCCCCCTGATTGAATTACCTGCTTTTGCTTCCAAGCTGTTTGTCCTTTACCAGTATTTGAATTTATTGTTTTAGCATTTACTGGTTTTACAGTTTCAGATTTTGCTTGTACAGGTTTTTCTTCTTTGACCTCTGATTTTAAGGCCTTTTCAATTACCTTTTGATTCTTTTGCTTTAACTTCTTTTCCCTTTCTTTCAAGACACGTGGATCTTGTTTCGGGGAAACTGATCGTTTTCGGTAATCGATTTCTTGGGGAGCACTCGTTTTTGACTTCAGCTTTTGCACATATGGGCAATATCTTACAATATGCCCAACTGTCCCACATTCAAA
Source organism: Helianthus tuberosus (assembly GCA_030545235.1). Taxonomy (NCBI): domain Eukaryota; kingdom Viridiplantae; phylum Streptophyta; class Magnoliopsida; order Asterales; family Asteraceae; genus Helianthus; species Helianthus tuberosus. The sequence continues at coordinate 170,254,531 of CM060366.1, read as the reverse complement.
ACATGTTCTCCGCTCTACAAACTTCGGAGAAACATGTTGATGACCAGACGGAGAACCAGACAATGAACTTTGTGATCTAGACGTGCTTGGACCTAAATCACATCCGTTGGTGTGTTGGGTGTAATTATTCTGATCATTTCGTTTTAAAATTCTAACTTGTTTTACAAAATCAACGTTAGATTTATCCTGAAATGTTTCAAGTTTGTCTGAACCCGTGGATCCAACAAAGTTCATTTTCGGTTCTCGTTTCTTAACAGGAGCTCTTTTGTTTTGCACCTTTTGTTGTTGAACCTTAAGTTGCTCAACCTTTAATTGTTGAATTTTAGGTTGTGCAGCCTTAGGTTGAGTAGCCTTAGACTGTTCAACTTTAGGTTGTTGAACCTTTGGTTGTTCAGTCTTAGGCTGCTGAACTTTAGGTGCTTGAACATTCTTGTTCTGAGCTTTCTTTCCCTGTACCTTTCCCTTTCCAGAGTTGACTTGTTGTTTTCGCTCAATTGGTAGTTTTTGGTTTCCGTATTGTTTTCTAATTTGTTCACACGGAATTGGATCACATTGAGTGACGGTAACTTTCCCACTTTTGTTCCCCAAAAACTTATCAGTGCATCCTTCAAAAATTTGCTCAATTAAATCTTGATTTACATTTTTAATTGGAAAATCTTTGTTAGAGTAGATTTTGCTATCTCCTTTGAGCGTGTACAACAAGTTATTCCCTTCACGGCTAGATACAAGGGACTCCATTGCTTTTGACATTTCAGTCTTACTCGGTTTCACTGGTGGATCACACAGGATGTGATTCTCGATTGGAATATCTGTTGTAACAGAGTTAGACTGTTGTTTCACAATTTCTTCAGATTCATCATCCGAAGAATCAGCATCCTCAACAATGGGAGGACTCTGTTCCTTAACACACGATGAATCTGTCACATTCTCAGATTCTGATTGACCCGATGATGATGTACCAGTTGTGAACCCGAGGCCTGCTGCAAAGTCATCTAGACCGAGTGGCACAGTAGGTTCAAAACGGGGCATATCCTCGTCATCAGGCAATTTGGAGTAATAGTGATTCATTGGGGGAGGACATGATTTGAATCCAATACATTTTGCATCCCCCTTTTTCTTTTGAACGTCAATGATGTGATCCAATACATAGCGGGAATTGGAATAGCTTTCCAGTTTCTGCTTAATTGTCTCACATTCACATCGAGCTGTTGCCAACTCTACCATTTGCTTTTCAATTGTGTCAATAAGATTATTGTTAGCATGTTGTTTTCGCAAAACAGCCTTTTGTAATTCTGAAACATCATGTCTTAATGACGCAATTGTTGCTTTAAATTCCTTTTCATTTCTGGTTAAAAACAAGTTAGCTTCAGTTGCTTTAGAAAGATCTACAATCAATTCTTGATTGTGTTTGTATGTGATTTCAAACTGACTTACCTTTTCAGCATATTTTAAACACTTTGCACATTCAATAGGAACAGAAATAGAGTCAGAATTAGTATCACATACCTGAGAAGTCTGACCTTCTACGTGAGCCATAAAGGCTGTATGAAAAGAAAAGGATCCATCTTCAGAGAAGAACTGAGCAAGCTTCTCGGAAGTTCCAACAGATTTCTGGCAAAGAATAGATCTCCTCTTGTATAATGCTTCAGCTTCAGCCAAAAGCTCATCAACTTCCAAATCTAAAGGACCACTTGATAAATCACCAGCATCAAGTGATTCCCCATCCATGCTCCCACTATAACCCGAACTATCTTCATCTTCTGAAGATTCACCAGCAGACACGGGTTCTACTAACTTCTCAATCACTTTAGCATAACATGCTGTTCCACCATTTCCTCCTTCTCCAAGCTGAAGGTTCCAATTGCAGATTTCATCAGCTTGAACAACCAATCCTCTGTGGGGATTAGTGTTTGTGGATCCAGATGCATTTCCTCCAACGGGAACTATTGATCTGTCAGAATTGTTGTTCAGTTGCTGTTGTGGCTGTCCTTGATTCCTGAAGGGATTCTGATTTCCTTGCTTAGGTGGCTTCTGATACTCCCGCTTGAAGTGACCCTTTTCACCACAATTGAAGCAAGTGACAGCATTCTTATCAAAACCATACTTGGTGTTGTTGTTGCTATTCAAGTCGGTTCTCCCCGTCCTTTCCATAAACTCCTTTGCTCTTCGAATTGCACTAGCAAGAGCCCATTTGATATCCATCATTTCAAACTCTTCTCTATCCACTTGCTGATAATCTTCATTGGTTAGATTGATATTCCCAATCTGACCTGCGACCAATCCACAATAAGCACTAACCAAGGTGTTCAACATCTCCATATGCTCCTTGGCTATTTCGACACTGACTTTGGAAAAGTTGGAAGTGTCTAATCTGACTGTGTTCGGATTGGAAGTGGCTTGAAAGTTTGAAGAGCTTCCATAAAACCCTTGCTGTTGCGGTTGTTGCTGCTGAGCTGTCGGTTGCACATCCTGTTGTAGAGAAGAAGAAACTGGTCTTGAATACATCGTGTATGCTGAAGGATCAAACTGATTTGTTGTGGAAGGTCCGGTGTTTGAGATGAAGGCTGTTTGAAGCTTCGCATGTTGAGAGGCTAGTTTTTCTCCACTGATACCTCCTGCAATCCCATAGTACATCTCTGGATTTTGAGGAGTTAGTGTTCTTTTTGCCTTAAGCTTTTCTTCTACATCCTTGTTCTCCAATTTTTGAATTAACTCATAAACGGTGATTGTGTCTAGAACACCATTTTCTTTGAGAATTTCAAGATAACCGCTCCACTTTGCTGGTAAGCTATCAGCGAATCTCTTCACCATTTCTTGTGGAGTGGCAGTGACTCTAAAAGCAAACATCTCGCTCAACAAGTGATGGAACCTTGTAGATAACTCTGCCAAAGTCTCATTCTCCATACACGTGAATCCTTCAAACTCTTTCTTCAGTAATTCTTGCTTGATCTTTCTAGATTGAGCATTTCCTTCACATCGTAACGTGAGCATATCCCACAAGCTTTTAGTAGTCGTGCAGTAAACAAACTGGTGGTAAATGTCTCTGTGAAGAGCTTGTGTGAGAATCATGAATGCTTTCTTTTCTAACTCAAATTTCTTCTTATCATCATCAGACATAGTGCTGTAAGTTTGTGGATTAGATCCTGCAACTTCCAAATCATTTTCAAATGCGGTGAAGAAGCACATCCATAGATCTTGACCTTGCCCCTGAACATAAGTTCTCAGCCTTTCTTTCCACCATCCCCAATCATTGATGTGATTTAGCTTTGGCGGTTTTGTGCTTGTACCAGTTTCACTGTCGTTCTGCATCATAGCTTGAATGTTGCTGCTTTGATTTGTGACCAATGCCCATTGATTTGCAGTTATCATTGCAGCTTGAGGTGGGGCAATAGCCTGCATCCATGCAGTTTTGTTGAAATCTGACGCAGATTGCGTAGCTGATGATTGTGGAGTCAAAGTTGTTTGAGTCCACGCGGTTGGATCCCACTGACCGTTTGTTCCCATTTTATAGAAATTAATATATTAAGTGAAAATTGATTTGAAATTTGAAAAACAAGTTTTCCCTTTTTTTTTTAAAAAAAAAATTAATTTTCACAAACTATGTTAATATCTCGAATGATAACAACCAGCCGAAGGATCCTTGATCGAAAGACCTGAAAAACACAAACTTGTTAAACTTAAACAGACTAGAATCGAAGGAACAGAACTTGTTCGAAGGATCAACAGTGTTCGAAAGATCACTGTTGAGTTTCGAACAATGATTTCGAAAGACTCTCCAATCGTAGGATCCTTATCTTTCGAATAAGAGCTGTAGATCGAAAGATATATCCTTCGAAAAGATTCCTTGGATCGAAGGATAAGTCACAGACTTCGAAGGATGTTCGAAGGATGATTATCTATCGAACCTCCTTTGATCGAAAGATGATCTTTCGACTTCGAAGGATATCCTTCGATCTGAACTGACACAGTTGACAAAAGTGACAGGTTGGTGAAAAGGTGATTGGTTGGTAGAAAACTTTCGGCAGAAGGTATGCTCAGACCATACCTTTTACCAAAACCAAGATTTGACTAATAAAATATTATCTAAAAAGAAGGTTCTTATCCAGAAAACCGGTCACCGGAGTAAGCCGGAATTTGGCCGGAAATTACCAAACTTCTTAAAAACAAGTTTTTAAGTTACCCAACCCGTCCTTTAACACACCCGGTTAGTTTAGAACACGTTTTTACGTCTAGAAATGCGAGAAAAACACTAAAAACGGGTGCTAAATCATGTGAGTTTTTGTCCAAACACTCCAAAGTCTTGTATAAACTCGGTTTTTAACAAGGAAAAGAGCCAAAGCTCTGATACCACTTGTAGGTCCCTCGGAGGTTGAGGTTAAACCTTATCCTTGTTATGTTTAACACACTAGCAAGTGCAGAATCCAAGCTAGAATGCAAACCGGTAGTTTATATGAGAACACAAGCTACAAAGAGAAAGGTAGACACACGAGATATCAAAGTTTTCTCTTGTATTTCAGTGGACACGGTTACAGCCCTTGACCAAACTGAAAATACGCTCTCTACAAGACTAAGTTCACTCACTCACTTATGAAGTGAACACATTACATGAGTATATATACCCAAACCAGGTCGTCTGGTCGAAGGATCAGATAGTCTGATCGAAGGATCATCTATCGAACTGAAAACTATCGAAAGATCCACATGTACCTCGAAGGATGATATCCTTCGAGGTCCATCTATATCCATCGAAGGTTTATCCTTCGAGCTCATCGAAGGATATAAACAATCCTTCGATGACTCATCCTTCGACACAACATATTACAAACAATGTGCTAACTGTTTGGCCAAGTCAAACCAGGAGGATGGTTGACTTGGTCAAACTTACATCAAAACACACATTAACAAACATAAGACGTAATAGTGACATCATCATGACATCTCGGCGGGAAAGGCCGCGGCTCTCCGTGCTTCGCGTGTCGAACTCTGGGGCGCACCACAGAGGAATGTCGTGACGTTGGGCTTGAGCCGGACCTAACCATGTCGAAACCAAGTTGTACCGAGCCGAGTCGAACCGAGCCGAGTCGCGTCCACACAAAGTGTATCAACATAATTAATTGTTTGAGGTTATAATCAGGGAATGGGCTTTAGGAACAAAACAACATACTAGTGGATCACATACAATTTCACTTTTGGGCCGCATATAGGATGTAATGCACATCGGAGGTGGGCTGGTCAGATGGGGTCAGCCACCTACTTGAGTACATGATGGGCTGGGTTTGAGTAAACCAAGCTGGCCGTACACCCTTGGCCCGTCACATGTGCATAACTCGTTTGGGCCGAGCCTAAATGGGCCGTGAATGTTATGGAAACCATACTAATAAGTCGATTATTGTGTTGGTGATTTTATGTTCAATGCTTGTTGGGCCGGTTGGTTTGGGTATTATGGAACCTTAATTCAAATAGTGCATTGTGTTGTCGAGTATTGTTTAGTTGGTAAAGTGATCGGTGCATTTTAGGTACACTTTATTTGATATTAGTTATTTAATAAAATGCATTGATTGTATGAATTTTAGATTGTATTGACTTATTTTCTATTTTATTGGTTCATGAAGAAAAAATGATAAAAATCAATCACTGTATATTTATTAATCATACTAATTTAGTGGTAACTATTCTATTCTTTAGGCAAAGTTATACAATAATACTTAACTAGTGTTTTAAAATGACGCGCGTTGCGCGAAAGGCATTGGTGTTTTCGACCGATATCATTCTTCAAACGATTTGAGATAAACGATGTGTAACCAGCCAGATCCGGCATCGTGGAGAGTATTAAAAATGGAGCAATTGGACGATTGGATGCTAGGCTAGGTGTTTCTTGGAATGCCCACGGATTGTTCGAGTCAAAACCACGATTATGAGGATTCATTTTTCGTATTGTGGTTGGATAAGAATTTTTTTTTAAAAATAAGATAGAGATGATTATAGAAGAGGTGGAGTAGTTGTGGTAAAAAAATGAATAGAAGTGTGAGTATTTATAGTGAATAATTTTTTTTAAACACATAGCCATTGGCCAACGGCTAGCCCAAACGGCTACTTGTCTTGGCCAATGATATCCCGTCATGTCATCTTGATAGCCCCGTCCAACGCCAGGGCTGAAACCCCCGCCTAAGGGGCCACGCCGAAACCCAAGCCCATCCGGGGTGGTGACTTGGGCGTTTGTACCCAACCCACGCCACCACCCCCGCCCCCGGGCTGAAACCCCCGCCTAAGGGGCCACGCCAAAACCCAAGCCCACCCGGGGTGGTGACTTGGGCGGTTGTACCCAACCCACGCCACAACTCCCGCCCCATACCCCATATTCTAATATACCCCAAACGGCTACTTGTCTTGTCCAATGAGATCCCATCATGTCATCTTGATAGCCCCGTCCAACGCCCGGGCTGAAACCCCCGCCCAAGGGGCCACGCCGAAACCCAAGCCCACCCGGGGTGGTGACTTGGGCATTTGTACCCAACCCATGCCACAACCCCCGCCGCCGGGCTGAAACCCCCGCCTAAGGGGCCACACCGAAACCCGTCATGTCATCTTGATAGCCCCGTCCAACGCCCGGGCTGAAACCCCCGCCCAAGGGGCCACGCCGAAACCCAAGCCCACCCGGGGTGGTGACTTGGGCGTTTGTACGGTTGTACCCAACCCACGCCACAACCCCCGCCCCGAGCTGAAACCCCCGCCTAAGGGGCCACGCCGAAACCCAAGCCCACCCGGGGTGGTGACTTGGGCGTTTGTACCCAACCCACGCCACAACCCCCGCCCCATATCCCATATTCTAATATACCCCAAATGACTACTTGTCTTGGCCAATGCGATCCTGTCATGTCATCTTGATAGCCCCGTCCAACGCCCGGGCTGAAACCCCCGCCCAAGGGGCCATGCCGATACCCAAGCCCACCCGGGGTGATGACTTGGGCGTTTGTACCCAACCCACGCCACAACCCCCGCCCCCGGGCTGAAACCCCCGCCTAAGGGGCCACGCCGAAACCCAAGCCCACCCGGGGTGGTGACTTGGGCGTTTGTACCCAACCCAACCCACGCCACAACCCCCACCCCATACCCCATATTCTAATATAGCCTAAATTAACTATTTTATCATATATGAAAATGAGATTAACTGTTCATGAAATTCACTGTTGATTGAGTTTTAATTTTATCATATATGATTGAGTTATAATTTTATCATATATGAATTGATTTCTTTTTCATGATCATTTAATGTGCAGCACATTCATATATATGTATTAATTTCAAACATAACTGAGAAACAGTGAATTCACATTAACGGCGTCAGATGGTTTAATGTACACAGAAGACGACAGAGTCATGACATCTGGCCAACATCGTCATCTCGGTGCGTCGGTGCCCACTTCGCCGGTGATGATGATGGTGACGGTGCCTACCTACCTACGTCGTTCATCGGCTTATTATTCTTAGGATTCCTATCGTCTTCCTCGCAAGAAGGTTCAATCCTCTTTCATCTGCTTCGTTTTCGTCCCTTCATATGAACAGGAACGCCGCCTATTAGGGTTCACTGCGAAACTCAACTCTCCTCTCAGGTATTATGTTTTCCTTTTTTTTTATTGATTGTGCTCTATTCTGTTGCATGGGTTTGATAGTATCGTCTGGAGGATTGAAGAAAGAAAGAAGATTTGGGGAAAATAGGGGTTTCAGAGTTTGATTTTGTTATCTATGGAGCATATAGAGTGAAATTGGGGTAAAATTTGGGGAAATTAGGGTTTCAAATTTTTGATTTAGGATGAAATTGACAAGTGAGATACGATTAGTCTGTTGATTGTACTAATTTTGAAGTTGATTGAAGCTGATTTTGTGTATGACAGTGATGAATTATGAGTTTTTTAGTTTAGGCTGGAAGTTTATAAAAAAAAAACACAATTGGTTTACTTATGAGTTGTGACTATCAGACCATGATTATTCTTGTGATGGGATTATTGTATAACTTATTAATTTGAAACATAACTGAGGAACAGTTAATTAACGGTAACGACCGTTTTTGTGTTGAGTGAGAAAAAGAGAGAGAAAGGGGAAATCTCTATAGAGAGAGGGAGAGAGTAATGGAAGAGGAGCACATGTGATGATGATGGTAGTGGTGTCGTGGGTTTAGCGACCTCCCGTCAACTGCTCCGTTGAGACAACGGCGATGGCGGTGACATAAACAGAGGGGATGGTGGTGGTGTTTGTAGCGATGATGGCTGCTTCGTTCTTGCTCAATTTCTCCGTTCCCGAACCCTAATTAAGGACCTTATCAACGAAGACGACATCTCCGAGGTATCAATCGTTGACATTGCAACCACCACTGTTCTCCAGCATGTCAGACATTCACCAAAGGTCGTTTCAACAAAGGAGAAGCCTCCTCATCCATTGTGTCTTTCAAGCCCTTAAGAAATCCATACGTGTGCTTACGTCACTGGCTCCGCCGCTCCGGTGGCTCCTTCAACATGGTACACCTTCAAATCTTTTTTACTTTTTGCTTTTTTATGTTCAAAATACCTAATATCTAATAAGCATTTGAATATAGAGTAGGATTAGCAAATCGAATGTTAAGTGTGTAGCAAATACAGAATTGGCTATCTTTATGTTATTGTGTAAGATAATGTATTGTATTTTATTTTTACAGTATGTGATTTTTGCTGTGTCCTGTTGTATTTTTACTTCATACCCAAATCTTTCGTATATAGTTTTTTATTGATTATACTAAATTACAGCTACAAGATGTTGATTTCTTATGCTAAGTTGCCACTACAAGTTTGCTGAATTGTTGTTCTTAACGCTGCTATAATAAATGATAAATTTTGAGTTTGATTTCCAGTAGATTGTATGTATAACAAATTCATTCTTGTATAGAATGATATACTTGCTTAATAGTGACATAATATAGATAACAAACGATAGATTAGAAGTGGTGAACTAAAGTATATAGATGAGAAATAAACATCTTAGTTTGTTTATTAGATAAACTGATGTTGACTACCCATATTATTGGTGATGAATCAAGTTGTGTGCAGGTAGGGCTGGCATATCGTGTATACCCGTACACGATAAGACACGACACGATAAGACACGACACGATAAGACACGATACACGAAATCCCATACACGAACACGACACGATAACTTATCGTGTCCCTTTTTTCAAACACGAACACGACACGATATACACGAAAATTACCTGTTAACCCAACTGTTCAACTGTTATACACGAAAATTACCTGTTAATACCTGTTAACACGAACAAAAACACGAATACGACATGCTATCTGAGAGTTATAGAGGGAGTTTAGGGTTTTTTTTTTTTTTTTTTGAATTGAATGAGGAATGAAAATAGAAAGGAATTAAGGAACCCACACGCACATGGCTGATGAGTTTTATTTAATTTAATTTCTTATCGTGTACTAACGGGTATTAACAGGTAAACAGGTATTTAACCTGTTTATACACGAAAATTAACAGGTAATCTCGTGTCTACCTGTTTGGTACACGATACCTGTTAAGGCCATACACGATACCTGTTAACTTCGTGTAGGTTCATGTCGTGTATTCGTGTAAAATTGCCAGCCCTATGTGCAGGTAAGGAGTAAAGGTAAAATTAGTTCACCCTTACATTATTGGTGATTTGGTGTAACATAATTATTAATATAACTAGATTATATGCAACTATGGACTAATGGATCGCTAATCATTTGTAGAAATGAAGTACACTGAAAAAATAAATAAATTTTGCAAACGGGTCAAGACTTGAACGGAAGCTACGCCAAGCAGGGTAGCATATGTTGACTGCAGCTCATATATGTTGCATCCTTTCTCTTATACATTGACCAAATGGAGTGTTCACGTTGGATATTGAATATTGGCATATCGTGCGTTGTACCGAGAAAAATTATGTGTTTTGCCATTAAAAGTTAGGATGCATTTATTTAGTTTACATTAATAGGTTTGAGGTTAACAAGTGCTTCCATGTATACAGGTTACTCGAAATGGTGGCCTTTTTGCTGGGCAAAAGATTGATGGTCAAGAGCAAGAGTTTGACAAGGTACACACTAATCCTATTCAATATGTAGACCATAATTCATATATGTCTTCTAAATTGAATATATGAAACATATTTTAATTATAGCTTTATATTCAATAAGCAAGCCATAATTCAAGTGTCTTCTAAATTGAATTGAAGTGGTCAGTGGTCACTCCTTGCTTTTGTCTACAGACACGAAAGCCTGCACAAAAAGACAAATGAAGTGAACTTTAGAAGACTAGGGTCAAGAAACACCTTCTTTTGTAACTATGATGTTATTTTTTTTTAAGCATGAACCACTAGCTACAATAATTAATGTTTTGTAATTATGGTGCCACTTATCCTAAAATTCAACTACAAATCTTTTGTAATTATTCATGTAGTAAATGTAGCGTTTAGTAGTTAGGGTATAATTTAATATGTGATATGTGTTGTTAACTAGGCTTAATCAGCCGCAACGCGCGGGATCGCCTACTAGTTCGTATAAATTCAAGAGGGAGGGTTGGAGTGTAATATTTGTTGGAGCTTATAGAATTTTGTGATACAAGATTAATGGTTGGCCCAATAAGAATTGGATAAATGAAGCTGCTAAATGGGCTCACATTGGACGGCTACAATTAAAAGAAAATATGGTGATAGCCCAAAAAAAGTGAGTCGGTTAGGAGGGGGATTCGATCACAGCCGTCACATTACGAACCATAAGAACAAATTCAGAATCTTTTTCAAGGGGGAAGTTACTTTTGAATGTCCAACCAATTCGGGATGACAACTGAAGCGGTTACGGCAATCATGAGCGGCTAGGCTCTCTCTTGACTTCCTCCAGGCAGACGGTTCATATTAGGTTTTTTACTTTTCTCAGGTATACTCAGGTTTTGATGTATTTTTGACCTTGACAAAGTTGTATGAATACATTGATGTGTTGGTTTATTTGAACTATTTGCATGTGTTTTGAGTTCTTGCTTTACAACTTGTTCAGTTGATAACAAAACCTAGTAACTTGTTGGCTGACATAGAGTAGGTTGACTTACATTAGTAAATAGAGTTAATTGAATTATAAAAGATCTGACGACAAAGACCTATTTTTGATTACCATCTTAAATTAACCAACTTTCCAGCATCATGTCTATGTGGTGGCCAACTGAGTAAACTGAGTTTTGTGAAACCTAGAACCTGAAGTTTGGAGGAAGTTACGCTTTATAGATCTAATATCTCTTCTCATAACTAGTTTAAAGTTTTCTTTCAAATTAATCAAAACCCCCAATTCTAGAGTAGTAATAGTTAATTAAATAATTTAGCTAAACACTAACCACATATTCCCAGTGGATACGATACCCTACTTACGCTATCTACTTAATTTAATTAGGTTTTTGATTGACTCTGACGACAATCATCAAAATGGCGCCGTTGCCGGGGAATTAGTGCGCTTAGTGTTAGTTATTTAGTTAGTAGTTAGTTGTTCTTGCTTTCTAAAAGAAATTCTAAAAAACCCAAAAATATTGTTCTTTTTTTATTTTTTTAGTTCGATATTACGCTCGGGTGTTTTGTTTGTGCTTGTGCAGGTCTTTGAATCATGGATCGAGCTTATCAGCCCAAGTTTAATGAATTTGAGGGTGTTGATTTCTCACAACATAACCGACCAATGCATCAGCAAATGAGTTTTCAAAACAGACAATCACCGTCTCAAAACCAATATGCTAGCTATGATGTAGATGAAGTGAATGGGTGTTACGACCAGTTTGGATGTGAAGAATATAATGATTTTGTGCCTCCACCGCAGCAGTTTATTCAAAGAGCTCAGAATTGGGTCAATTTGGGTCAGCAAAGGTTTAATAATGCTCAACAGAGTAGTTATGGAAGATCAAGTGGTCCAGCTGAAGGTCCGAATGATGAGATAATGGAAATGCTGAAACAAATGAAAAAGGATCTAGAATTACGAGCTAAGGCATATCAAGCATTAGACAAGCAAGTTGCTCAATTGGCGTTTGCTATGAAAGCAACTGGCAGACTCAAGAGAATGAGCAAGTGGGTCGGCATGAGTCGGATGATAACTCCATCAATGAAAAATTTGACACTATCATGGAGTTATTGAAGGATATTCAGAAAGGTAATGAGGTAAGAGATAGGGAGGTTAAGGCGTTGTCACAACATGTTGGACAATTAGCTGAAGAAGTGGCTATCATCAGAAGAAATCATGATCAGCTTCTTAGTGATTTTCAGGAAAATACAGCTCACAATTCTTCTCACACGAGTGTCCACAGAGATGAGGTAAGTACTCCTTCTCTTTCTAAAAGTTCTACTATTGAAACTCAGTCACCACAACATGTTGAGGGTATGGTAGAGGATGTGATTGAGTCTGAGGGTGAGAGTGAACGTGATCAGGAAATTGGAAGTTTTATGTCACGACCCCCGACCCACCCTGGACGGAATCAGAAGTCGTGAACAGTCCAGTGGTACCGGTGATAAATTTTATAAAACATTGCAGCGGAAATTTCATCAGGACCGTGAGTTAGGAAAAATATCAGAGTTTAGAAACACCGGATTTTATTTAAATAGATGGGATAAACCCATGTTTTATAAAGGTAGCTTTAATAAGATAAAATTGTTTACATAAAACAATATTTCTTAATTTGATTTAATTAATAAAATAAGCCACTTATTGAAGCCTTTCAGTGTCGTATCCAGCTCTTATTCCAATCTACTGTAATTACCTGAAAAAGGTTTGAAAAAGGTTTTGTCAGCGAAAATACTGAGTGAATTCATTCCATTTTTATAAAATATATTGTTATACCTTACAGTATTAAGATTTTTATATCTATTTATATTTACCCAACTCAATCAGTATTTGTCATATAGTGGCAGTTCCAATATGACAGTAATCATATCACTCATTGGCTCACTTTTGTCCAATAGTGAATTTATGAAGTAATTATATTTTACTATTATTCAATTTATCTGTCACTAGGCGATTCCTGTGACTGTAATCATATCATTGTTGATCCTTCTTTCAACTAATGATTCTGGTCATATCACTGTTGATCATTCTTTCAACTAGTGATTCTATAACACTGTTGATCATTCTCTCAACTAGTAATTTCTATTCATAACACTGTTGATCATTCTCTCAACTAGTGTCTTTGGACATGTCACTGTTGATCATTCTCTCAACTAGTGACTCCAGACTTAATTGAGTCCCGTGACATTTCTTTGTCAAATATATTACTTATGGCATAAAACCATTTAATCCAGAAAATGACATATAGCATTTTATATCAAACTATAATAACTTTATCAAATATAATATGTCAATTAAATAATTGTAATATCATTATTTAATATATTAACGTGACTAAGACTAAAATATAATCTTAGTAGAATGCATAATTTCCACTGTTATTGTAGTCATGCTAATATTGACTAACTTTCTGGCAAATAGTAACGAAAATCAAATAATATATAAAATCTTTCATATCGGCAGTTAATATAAAACTTAATCACTGTAAGTATAACTGGTAACCATTTAGGATTCTGTAAAGCCTTTGTAAATATAATTGTATCACAAAAAGGTGATAAAACTGTGAGAAAATAGAGTGGACTCTCAAACTGTGAGAAAAGAGAAATGAACTCACATTGCAGATTTCTACGGGCAAAGCTTAGTTTACAGATAATCCTTGATATATTGCAGATTTAATTTGAGCAGAGCTTAGCCTATTTCTTAGCCTGGTAACCTAGTGCATACAAACTAGGTAAGTAACTAATACAGCATTTACGATAACTCACGAGATAAAACCCTCACAACGAATGACAAAGTGCAATACTTAACAATTCAGCGGATTCACAACGAATGACAGAGTATAGTCCGATTTCGAACAGCACTCAAACATTCAAGTCGAAATCACGATGAATAACAAAGTATAAACTCAATTTGAGCGGCACTTAAACAATCATTGGATAGTTTAATCGATCGGACATTGAATCGTAGCAGCGATCGAGTTAATACCCTGATTGCAGCATCAATTAGTGATTTGTGTGTGTTAATTGTGAGTATTTGGACGATATCTCCACGCCTGAGTTGAATTTTATCGTCGAACGAACGCACAGAAGCAAGTCCCAACTCCTGCTATTTATACACCAAATTGTGCCAGGCTTACGGACTGTAACAATATTCCCTTACGGTCTGTAAGGGACACCTTTTCTCCATAGGGTCGCCACGTGTGGGTGTAGGCTTGATGAGTCGATAATTTGATTAAATTCGATTTTTATATTAACTTATAAAGATAATCATTGAGTAGGGAATGCCCCCCCCTGAGTTTTAGGGGCCCTGATCCTGATTCTGATTGTTCTGAAATTTTTAGGGTTTGCGTAGAATCACTTGGGTGTCTGAATTAGGGTTTCCTATTGAATAAAATAATAATATAAATAGGACTTTTAATGAGGGTTGTTACATTCTCCCCACCTTAATAAAAATCTCGTCCTCGAGATTTACTGGAATAAGTAGGAATACTTTTCTTCATCTCAGATTCCAGCTCCTAAGTGTATTTATGATATTTCTTTTAGACTTAGGTTATATTCTAGTCAATAAAAACAATATTAAGGTAGATGACACATAATTGAAATATCAAATTTTGTGAATACTAGTTGTATCATAAGTAGGATTCAAAGGTTCAACTGAATTAGTTCAAGAAATCGTTGTCAAACGAATGAGATGAAATGATATAATTTCCAATGTGATTTGATTGGCAACTGAGGAAGACTCAGAATCAACAAGTTCAAAATGAAATAGAAGCACGAAAATAATTTGTCAACTATCGAACTATAACAAAAGAAAAATCAGGGTGTTGACAGTGAGTTGTAAGGATACACCGAAATACAACAGAGTTTAGTGTATCATTGACTTAATACATAATTGCATCAAGACTATTTTCAAATGATGAGTCAAACGAAATACATACGTGGTTTTGAATGATTCGTATGCTTTTGATTAGCCCAAGCTACAAGTTTATAACGACGCCGCAAGGTGTCGTAATGATTGAAATAATTTAATAATTACGGTGACCGAACAATTTCACCGTATAATCAACTGAAAGCTTTAATGAAGTAAATTTGGATATTCATTTCGAATAGGATTTTCAAATGAAAAGACCAAATGAATATTATAGAATTTTCGATAAATGATGAAAGAAACGTTTAAGAGGTACACCGGAATATGATATGAATTTGTGTACTCTTATCTTAACACATAATTGTATTAAGACTGTTTAAGATAATGAACTGACAAAATTAAAATTCGTTCATTAGGAGTGAAAATAAGAATAGCTCAAGCTTCAAATTAAAGAAAATGCCACCACAAGGTGTCATAGAAATTGAAAATAGTAGCGGTGAATGAAATGAGTTTCACCATGCTTTAAATCAAATGAAGTAAGTCCGAATGTTTCAAATAAATCTAGTAGGATTGAAATCGAAATACTTGAATAATGTTTTTCGATCAAAGATGATAAAACAATAAGGATTACAAAACGCTTGATTGCTGATATAAAAATCATTAAGAGATACACTGAATATATGAAATGAATTTGTGTATCATTATCTTAGCACATGATTGTGTTAAGATTGATTTTATAGAATAAACCAATAAAGCCGATTTAATATAAATAAATAATTAAACCCGTATGCAACGAGATTAGCACAAGCTTCAAATTTTGTGAAAACGTCACCACAAGGTGATCGTGACCAAATGAATGATTCAGTGAAAGTGAAAACCAAACAATTCTATTATGGTTTTGAATAGATGAAGTACTTGACAAAATGTATTTATTTATAAACTTTTATTTGTACTAGGGTCAAATAATAACTTAACTGAGATATTATATATCAGCGATTACGTCTGGAATCATTTTCTGCTTCTTGCGTAGTAAGTACGAATGCTCACGCGTTCTTCTTAGCTCTGTCTGTTGTTCTGGCCTTGTTGTCAAATGCTTTGGTTAGTTTTGGGCAATATGGTTTGATGTGTCCTGTTTCTCCGCAATTGAAACAAACATTAGTTTTTCTTCTACACTCTTCCTCTATATGTCCGGTCAACTTGCAGAAGTCACAGTAGGATGTTTTCCTAAAACGGCATCTTCCTGAATGCTTTTCGTTACAGCTTCTGCAGATAGGTTGCTCCAGTGACGATTCAGTTCCTGTCTTCTTGTAGAATTCTTGGGAAATTTTCTGGGCTAACTCTTTCTTCTTGTTTTCTTCTCTTGTGCGGATTAGTCCATCTGTCAACATGTTAGCTAGTTCGACTGCTTCTTCAATAGTCTGTGGTCTAGTGGCCTTAACTATGTCTCGGATTTCGCTAACTAATCCCCAAATATAACGAGAAATTAGTACAGGTTCTGGCGAAGCCAGAGTTGGTACCATTCTTGCATATTCGAAGAACGTTGTCGTATATTCACGACAATTCACATCTATCATTTTATGATTTAGGAACTTGTTAGCTATTCGTTCCTTTTCATAAGGAGGACAAAATTTCCTTTCTGTCATTTCCTTGAATTTTTCCCAGTTCATGGCATAAGCCATGCCACTTCCTTTTGCCTGAAGAATTGTATTCCACCATTCTAAGGCTTCTTCTTTAAAGAGGTTAGATGCATACATCACCTTATCTTCTTCGGTACATTTGCTGATTGTAAGAACAGCTTCCGTCTTTTCCAACCATCGCAGAGCAGCCGTGGCTCCTTCACTGCCGGCGAACTCAGTTGGTTTACAGGCTAGAAATTCTTTGTAGGTACACTCGAAAGTTATCGCCTTCTTTTTCTTGGGAAATGGGGTTTTGATAATATTATCATTACCTCCATTGACACTATGGTTAAAACTGTCGTCACGAGTATGCTTGCTACTCACAACTTTGGTAGGTTCTACGGGATTTTTAACATCTTTAATTATTAAAGGTAAAGCATTAGCTATTCCTTGAGCTATTAGATTTTCTATAGTATTTTTATCCAAAGGATTTTCATTATTAGCATGAATTTCTGGATTATGTGGTACTTCATTCGACATCTGAATTGCAAAACAATACTTCCAGGATATTATATGCGCATATCGACATATATATAACACATATGTAAATTTGTATTAGTTTCCTAACTTTTAAGTTTAAGTTTAGGTATTAAAAGAACACCTAAATAGCTTAAACAAGTGGCTCTGATACCACCTTCTGTCACGACCCCCGACCCACCCTGGACGGAATCAGAAGTCGTGAACAGTCCAGTGGCACCGGTGATAAATTTTATAAAACATTGCAGCGGAAATTTCATCAGGACCGTGAGTTAGGAAAAATATCAGAGTTTAGAAACACCAGATTTTATTTAAATAGATGGGATAAACCCATGTTTTATAAAGGTAGCTTTAATAAGATAAAATTGTTTACATAAAACAATATTTCTTAATTTGATTTAATTAATAAAATAAGCCACTTATTGAAGCCTTTCAGTGTGGTATCCAGCTCTTATTCCAATCTACTGTAATTACCTGAAAAAGGTTTGAAAAAGGTTTTGTCAGCGAAAATACTGAGTGAATTCATTCCATTTTTATAAAATATATTGTTATACCTTACAGTATTAAGATTTTTATATCTATTTATATTTACCCAACTCAATCAGTATTTGTCATATAGTGGCAGTTCCAATATGACAGTAATCATATCACTCATTGGCTCACTTTTGTCCAATAGTGAATTTATGAAGTAATTATATTTTACTATTATTCAATTTATCTGTCACTAGGCGATTCCTGTGACTGTAATCATGCTAATATTGACTAACTTTCTGGCAAATAGTAACGAAAATCAAATAATATATAAAACCTTTCATATCGGCAGTTAATATAAAACTTAATCACTGTAAGTATAACTGGTAACCATTTAGGATTCTGTAAAGCCTTTGTAAATATAATTGTATCACAAAAAGGTGATAAAACTGTGAGAAAATAGAGTGGACTCACAAACTGTGAGAAAAGAGAAATGAACTCACATTGCAGATTTCTACGGGCAAAGCTTAGTTTACAGATAATCCTTGATATATTGCAGATTTAATTTGAGCAGAGCTTAGCCTATTTCTTAGCCTGGTAACCTAGTGCATACAAACTAGGTAAGTAACTAATACAGCATTTACGATAACTCACGAGATAAAACCCTCACAACGAATGACAAAGTGCAATACTTAACAATTCAGCGGATTCACAACGAATGACAGAGTATAGTCCGATTTCGAACAACACTCAAACATTCAAGTCGAAATCACGATGAATAACAAAGTATAAACTCAATTTGAGCGGCACTTAAACAATCGTTGGATAGTTTAATCGATCGGACATTGAATCGTAGCAGCGATCGAGCTAATACCCCGATTGCAGCATCAATTAGTGATTTGTGTGTGTTAATTGTGAGTATTTGGACGATATCTCCACGCCTGAGTTGAATTTTATCGTCGAACGAACGCACAGAAGCAAGTCCCAACTCCTGCTATTTATACACCAAATTGTGCCAGGCTTACGGACTGTAACAATATTCCCTTACGGTCTATAAGGGACACATTTTCTCCATAGGGTCGCCACGTGTGGGTGTAGGCTTGATGAGTCGATGATTTGATTAAATTCGATTTTTATATTAACTTATAAAGATAATCGTTGAGTAGGGAATGCCCCCCCTGAGTTTTTGGGGCCCTGATCCTAATTCTGATTGTTCTGAAATTTTTAGGGTTTGCGTAGAATCACTTGGGTGTCTGAATTAGGGTTTCCTATTGAATAAAATAATAATATAAATAGGACTTTTAATGAGGGTTGTTACATTTTATAAAGTCTAAACATGGTTCAAATAAAACATTTTCTGATAGTGATAACGGGAATGTAAAGGTTCCATTCCCCATGGCTTTACTTGCACCAAAAAATTTAAATAAACGGAAATCATCTAATGGTGAAAGTTGGGAAAGTTTTGAAAAGGTAAAAATAAATCAACCGTTGCGAAAACGACGTCACAAGTTGCCTAAACAACTCGATACCGTTCATGTGAATGCCGTTTTAATTGGTACCCTTCCCCCAAAACTCCAAGATCCAGGGGCACCTATTATTTCGATACAAATAGGTGATTTTAAACTGGATAGGGCTTTGTTGGATCTTGGAGCCTGTGTGAGTATATTACCGGGGAGTTTATATGATCAGTATGATTTTGGGCCATTGCAAAAAGTTGAAACCATAGTGGTGATGGCTGATCAAACTCCTATATGTCCTCGGGGGATTGTAAAAGATGTGAAAGTTGGTGAGTTTTATTATCCTGTCGATTTCTTGGTACTTGACTATGTTAAAAATAACCAACCAACTGTTATATTGGGTAGACCGTTCCTAGCTACTACTCATGCTGTCATTCATTGTGTTGAGGGAACGGTCAGGTTTAGGTTTGGGGATCAAAAATCGATTTTAAAAGTATTTTCAAACTCAAACAAACCTGTTGCTAACAAGTGTGAACCTTCTAAAAAGAAGAGTCGTGTGGACGAGAAAGAATGTTTTATGATTAATAGGTTGGAAGAGGTTAAGAAAAAGAAGAAGAAATCGAGGAGGAGTAGGAGAAAGAAAAGGAAGGAGGCACAGAAGATAGATGGAGACGAAGAAAAATGTGAGTTGCATAGCGGCTGGTTGTTTAACAAGCTAGATGGTGTTTCGAAGTTATGGATGAATAGGTTGATGAAAATGAGAGATTGCAAACACCCTACATGCCCACCATGATTTGATAGGTATGATCTGGCTGAAGATCTAAAACTTAGCGCTTCTAGGGAGGCAACCCAGGTTTTGTTTTTATTTCATTTGTTTTTGTTTTTGTGTTTTATTGTGTATGAACCGGACAAGTGTGGGGAAGTCTGAGGAGGTTTGGTTGCTCGTCGAATCGGTTTTTGCTTGTTTATCTTCGTTTACTGACCTGTTTAACCTGTTTGGGAGCTTGTGAGTGTTATTTCGCAGGTGACGATCACTTTTGTCCATACTCAATCTCCATTTGGACGAAAGTGATTCGAATAATTTCAAGTCAAGCGTCCCGTGTTGGAGCAGCCACGAAAGAAATGCTATACGGTTGCAGTGGAACAAGGCTCATAGGATTCGGCCGCGTCAAATTAGGGGAGTCTGTTCCATTCATTCTTGTATTTTGTTTTATTTATGTAGTGTGTCAATAGTTTCTCGCTCCATTGAGGACAATGAAGGAAATAAGTGTGGGGAGGGGAAACTAGCGTTTAGTTGTATCTTAGTGTCGTGTCGTAAAAAATAAAAAAAATTGGAAAAAATAAAAAATACATAAAAATTTAAAAAAATTGAAAATGTTTCGAGAAAGTTTTTGCAATAAATGGAAAATGATAGGTATAATCAGTTCGTTGGCATTTGATTACTATATATATGAGATAATGAATGATCGGTCACGCGTCTAATTTAGGATATGTGGGTAGGCACAACCAGTTGAAGAGTTCCTTAGGATTGATATAAAATAACTTAAAATAGGAGTCTTGTGGGTTCTCGCCTTAGAAGTTGTGATAAAACTGAAACTGTGGAGAGTATAAGAGGTACGTTATAAATAAAAAACTTATAAGTTTTTACGATTAAATAGGCACACGTGTTTCTTTTTGTGAAAACAAATCCGAAACAATGTGGCGCCCGAAAAAAAATTCCATCAATCCATTTGAGCTATATGTTGAAAAAAGAAAAGAGAAAAACAAAGCCTATGGCATTGCCGCGGGGATAGCGACTCATGCGGTACATACCCTCATGGTGGAGTTATAAAAAATACGTGAAGTTTATGGCATTAACCATGGGGATGGTGACTCGCGTGGCGTATGTCCGCTGAACTGGTCATATACAAAAGCATGTAAAGCTCACAATATCATCTATCTATCCATCATAAAGGTTAATCGGAATAATATAAGAGTTTTTTTTATATAAGACGGTAGATATAATCTTTTAACCTTATAAGCTTGAAACGGGATTAGGTGGCATTGTAGTCTTTTGAGTGTGAGATCCATAGATGACTACAAATTACTTGAACTTAAATGGATCGTGAATAAGGGCTTGGAAGCTGGCGGTTGGGTTTAAGTGGATCGTATACCTGCAATCTTAGTCAACGTGTGATTTAATTTGTTAATAAATTGATTGAATATAAATGCCGATGTTTCTGATTGTGATTCCATTGCATAAAGCTTGTGATACGAAACCACTTGTGATCCGAATGGTGTATTGTGTGAACTTGTATCGTAAATATACTATGACCAGGATGCTTGTATAACATACGTGATGTTATATGATTGGTTGTTTACTGTTTGAGCAATACGTGTGTCTAGATATGTGAATTGTAAATTCATGAAACTGACTGACTCTGGTAACCACGATAGGGTTTGATTGATCAACTTTAAAAACGTAGCTAATCTTACCGAGCAAACCAATGTGAGTTCACACTTTCTACAAGGCATGGGATTCCCGGTGGTTGGGAATGGGTAAAGGATTTAATCAGAAACTTCGTGACCTCCTGGTTTGGAACACGTACTACATCCTCTTTATTGAAGGGTGATAACATGTACTAAGGATTTAATCGGAACCTGTGTGATCTCCTGGTTTGGAGACACGTACCACATCCTCTTTATTGAAGGGTGATAACATTGATACTAGACCAAAAACTCTATCATGAAG
The DNA here is from genome assembly GCA_030545235.1 of Helianthus tuberosus. Classification (NCBI taxonomy): domain Eukaryota; kingdom Viridiplantae; phylum Streptophyta; class Magnoliopsida; order Asterales; family Asteraceae; genus Helianthus; species Helianthus tuberosus. Next base: position 170,232,759 of record CM060366.1, on the reverse strand, counting down.
TCCCTCATTTTTATATCGACTTAATCGCTGGGCCAATGGCTAGCGGGTCATTAGTTAGATAGCGCTATTTAGGTTTGACAAGCCTCACACCGTGCCGCAGAGGACGGGCGTGAACTAATGGATCTGGGCACGTCAATGATGATAGACATTGACGCTAGGGCACCAATTTACTTCAGTTAGTAGTCGATATGGTAATGGGTCTAGTGGTTCACATGGGGAAGCCCCCACTGGTTATAGTTATGGTTTGGGAAACAAGGAATTGGTTAACACATGGTTTTGAAAGAACTTTTAATTTTTGCAACAACTTTAAAATGGACAACCAACTGTGAACTCGCTTAACTTTGTTGTTGACTCGTTGTTAAATGCCTTGCAGGCCTTTAGGTGCTTATCATTGGAACTTTCTGTCTGGGAGGCTGGAGTGGTCATGGGTCGAGATACATGGAATCGCAACACAAGACTAATGGTTTTTACATGTGGTTTAGAAACTCTTAACGAATGAATTATGCTTCCACTGTATACTGTGAATTATTTGTAACATGTAACACTTCATGTTAATAAATGAAAGTTTTATTTAAATAGATTGGTGGCTAGATCCTGGTACGTCACACGCCTCGCGGGGGTTTCCGCTTGTGGTATTTTGGGGGTGTGACAGATTGGTATCAGAGCCATTGGTTATAGTGAACTTGGTTTTAAAAAGGGAAAAACGTTTTTGTAAAACCAGACTATAACCGAACAGTTCTGAAAACATGAATACGACTATGACACTCAGCTCCAGATTGCAAGGTTCGTCTCTCGTATACTCATTGTACTGCATAACTAGTGAACACTTACATATGATATTGCATGTGATTGCACGTTTAGCACAACAATATGAATTCATGTATTACTTGCATGTGTTATGTGACTATTAGGGTGGTATTTCCCAAAACATTCATGACTTACGCTTCGTGATGCTCTTCATTTGCTACTCGAGTTTGAGGAACCATTTGACATGAGTTAAGAGGAACTGAGATGAGCATGCAAATCGCAATATTATTGTGGGTGCACACATAATAATAATGTGGGGTGCATGCGAGTCCCAGTGAGGTTTAACAAGTGAAAAAGGGGTTCCGTTCCGTTATCTGATCGATGTGAAACATAACAAACCTGTAGGGGTCATAGCAGTGATTGTCCCTTACTCGAACGTGAACTTTCCATTCCTCTCTGGATCCTTTCGAATCTCGACACTATCGAGTATTACCTAAGCACCCATCTGAATGCCTAGCGAACTGTGTAGAATATTAGGTGCTTGTACGAACATCCCCGAGTTGGATGTTGCAACGACAATGATTGGTCTATATCTTTCTCGCCTTTCTTCGTTTGTTGGAACTTAACGTATTGACGCTTTGGATCCCGAAGTGCGATCACTTCTGCAACACACTCGTAACATACCGTGTATTACTCAAACAACTTGCAACATCGATGGACCGGAGGATGAGCGTAGTACTTTACCGACCTCAGTACTTTGACGACCCTGATTACTAGTAACGAGCACCAGCAAATTGGCTTCAATCGAATCCTTACCCTTGTCAGCGACTCATGGGAGTCAACTCTTACGAATCAATCGGGACATAAGCAATGACAATCGACTAAACGTGGAGTGGGTAACTACCAGCACAGTGAGTAGCGGCTTAGAACGTGGCACGAAATATGAAAAGATGGACCATGTTGGTGAAAGATCATATGGATCCATTTCGAGCAACAACAGCAGAGGCAACAGTCACGGCAACATCAAGGGAAATCGTAATCGAAGCTTACAGTATGGAAGCAAAGGTGACATCGACATGGGTTGACTGTCAAAGTATCAACACCCAAGGGACCCAAGACAATACTAGGAATCCTCGTAACGAAAACAATAACACTGGAAAGGATGCGTACGGAAGGGCATTTAGGATTGGCGTAGGTGACGCCAGGCATAACAGCAGCATGGTAACTTGTATAAGTAGCCCTATTTTGGTTAACCCTGATGCTTCTTGAAACCGAACCTGTTGTGGCAGCAATTGATGGTAAGTCAAAGGAAACCTCTTTATGTCCGTTGGGATGTAAACTCGACCTTATGGGACAAGTGTTCGACGTCAACCTTCTTTCTGCTATCCTCGATAGTTGATGTAGTAGTTAGTATGGATTGGTTATCCATACATCACACAGATTTACCCTGTGAGAAGAAAGCTTTGCGTACCCCTCTCCCTAGTGGAGAATCGTCATCTATCCCAAGTATCAGAGTTGTGTAAAGGTTAGCATCAATTCTGCAATGAAAGCCCATAAGTGTCTAAGGAAGGATTACCCCGCTATGATAACAACCGTTACTGATGTTAAGGCTAAGGAAAGAGGATCGAGGGTCCACTAATTGTTCGTGATTTCCCCCGGCGTGGTACCCGAGAAACTTTCAGGTTTACTTCCACAACAGTAGGGAAGAATCCCAGTTTGACCTCGTGCCAGAGACAGTTCTAACTACTCGTACTCTTTACCGTCTTACGCCGGGAAGGTTGAAGGAGCTGTTTAACCAAATACAGGAACTGTCGGGTAGGAGTTTTCGCTTTAAGGAGTCCTCACCATAGCCATGAAGAGAAGCCTTTTGTATGCGTACTGACTATCGAGAACTCAACAAGGTGACAGTCAAGAACCGTTTGCCTCGACCACGTATTGACAACCCGTCGACCAGTTGCGAGGAACAAGCTTCCATTCGAGGATTGGCTAGTGAACGAACTATCATCAGATGGAAATCCAAGAGGAGAATGCTTTTAGAACAGCATGTCGAATGCAATGCAACCATTTCAACTTTGTACACCATGATCATTGAGTTGATCAACACACCAGTAGCTTCAGGGATCACATGAATCGACTGTATTTGTTGACAATGTTTTGAATCCTGACCAGGAGAATGGAACGCCATGGGTGGCATTTGTATCTTATTTTAGAACTCCTAAGGGAGGAGCCACTCCGCGCAAAGTTTTGTTAAATGTAATTTCTGGGTTCGAGAGGTACCATTTGGACATGTAGTCAACAAATTGGGAATACACGTGGATCTTGCCTGGATACCATTGCAGATTCATCACAGAGTTTTCTAAGATCGCGTAACTTTAATTTATTTAGCACAACAGGGTGCTGTGTATTCGTGTGAGACACAACAGGAGAACGTCTTTTCAACTTTCAAATCCCAACACTACAATGCACTGAGCATCGTCTTTACCCGAGGGTACGGGTGATCTAGTGGTATACCATGATGATTCGAATCAGAATCCCAGTTACACGCTGATGCAACACGAGGATGCGATGACATATGTGGTGGATTAACAGGAAGAATTGTATGACACACAACCAGGGGTGGAAGCCACAATCTCTGATTTGAGCTGGAGGCATTACTTGGACGGTACCCAAATGCATTACTTAGACCGATCACAAGGGCCTCCTGTGTACCTTTGTTCGGAAGAGCTAAACATGTAATAGCATCGCTGGATGGAACTTTTGAATGATTACGACTGTGAAACCTGAACGTGCACGAGCTTTGCAACTCACTATCGACTCTAACTTACTCGATTAGATTTGCTCTGTTCAAACTGGAGAACTGAAGGAACATAATTTGGAAGTTAAACCCATGTGGGGCATGGAAAAACAACCATTGATAGGCCGGATGATATTCGCTACCTCATGGAACGAATGTGGGTCTCATTATACGAAAACTGTGGGGAACTCGTGTTGAGCAAAGCACACCGGCTTCGATATTCTAGTCATCTGGGTTTTGATGAGAGGCATTAGGATTTATAAACCTTGTACTGGTCATCGGGCATGAAGGCCCACCTAGCTAGGTATGGGAATGATGTTTGACTTGTGGGAAAGTCAAGGTGAGGTGTTGGCAACCAGAAACACCTATATGGAAAGCGAAAACAGACTGCCATGGATTAGGTCACTAGTCTACTTACAACTCGAAACGGAAACAATATCACCTGGATGATCGTTGATTGCCTCACGTAACCAGCACACTTTCTAGCCATCAAGGAAACTGATAAGTTTTATACACTTGCAGTCATCTACATGAAAGAAGTGGTTGCTAGGCATGGGGTGCCAACCTCCATCATTTCCGATCATGATTCACGTTTTACCTCTGATTTGTGGCAAGCAATGCACAAATCCTTTGGCTCACGTTTAGACATGAACACAACATATCATCCTCAGACAAATGGGTGGTCTGAACACACCATCCAAACCCTCGAAGACATGCTTCGGGCTTGTGTAATTGACTTTGGTAATGGCTGGGAAAGGCACCTACCTTTGGTAGAGCCCTCATATAACAACAGTTACCACACCAGCATCCAGGCCGCTCCGTTCGAGGCATTGTATGGACGAAAATGCCGATCACCTTTATGTTGGGCAAAAGTTGGAGACGGTCAAATCACTAGCCCAGAACTCGTCGTAGGCACAATAGAGAAGATTGCTCAGATACGACAACGAATGGCGGTAGCTCGTGACCGTCAGAAAAGTTATACCGATAAGCGCAGGAAACCACTCGAGTCCCAGGTTGGGGATCGAGTACTACTTAAAGTCTCACCTTGGAAAGGTGTAGTTCATTTTGGTAAACGACGCAAAATCAACCCGCGATATGTTAGACCTTTCGGAATCACGAAGAGAATTGGCAAGGTGGCCAACAAATTGAATCTACCTGAAGAACTCAGTGGAGTTCACAACGTACTTCATGTGTCGAATTTGAAGAAGCGTCTGTCAGATGAAACCCTCATAGTTCCTTTCAAGGAGCTCACCATCGATGATCAGTTGCGATTTATCAAAGAACCAGTGGAAATCTTTGACCGGGAGGTCAAGATTCTCACACGCACCAAGACACCTATCATTCGAGTTCGTTGGAACTCCCGTCATGGCCCAGAGTTTACCTGGGAACCAGAAGACCAAATGAATCACAGGTATCCCCAGTTGTTTGAGAAAATGAAACTGGTACTGAGGTTAAAGCTACTGCGGAATTTCGGGATGAAATTCCAAACCAACGGGGGAAGGATGTGACACCCCAGGAAAACCCGGAAACCACACAACAAAACTAGCTTCCTCAGTGACTACGTGCTAAATTTCAGGACGAAATTTCTTTCAAGTTGGGGATGATGTGACAACCCGAATTTCCAGGGTCAGTGTCTCTTAGTCACGTGATCCTGTTTTCTTATTATTCCTCTTTCAGGTCCCTTGCGATAATGTAAATTGATAAACACTTGTGACTGTAATGTAATTGCTAAATGTATAACGTGTTTGAGTATGTGTACGTATGTTTGACTGATTAACTGCAAGGAATCGTTAAACGTTTCTAGGTGTCTTTTAGTTAATTTAGGGGACTAACCTATTTGGGCCGCAAGCTACACGATGCGTATTGGGCCGCAAACTTACTCGAAACACACACACACAGAGGTTATCCTAGGCTAAACTGTTCGAGCCCAATCAAGGGTTATAAAAATTGGGCCGGCCTATGTGAGTCTGCACGCCCGAAGCCCAAATACCACTTGTGTTGGGGGCCGACTTTTGACTTCAGAATATACACACATATAGTTAGAGTTGGGCCGATTATTTGGGCCAGTAGAAATCACGCACACATGAGGGATTTACATATGATTACTTAACAATATCTCAAACCAAAAACAAACCCTACCCTTCTCTCAAGATTTCGAACGGAAACAGGAGACCCCCCCCCCTTCGAGAACATCATCTTGTCGATCTTGCTATTGGGGTTAGTAGATTCATGTTATGTTAACTTCTATTTGTTGATTGTGTTCCTATGTATTTTTTATTAACAAAGTCATATGTACGTTCTTTAAACATGAGAAAGATTTCGTTATGTTTTGCATGATTACTGATGTTTAGGGTTGCATGCTTTTAGTAATATTAATGGTCTGATACAAAAGATAGTTGATAGTAATGGAATGTGCACGAATCTGATTTAGTCATGTGATTGTATGATCTTGATATGTTGATTAATTCTCTGATGATGATCATGTTATGATGTATATGTTTGATTAGAATGTTGATGATTAGTATTGTTCTTGAAAACCTTATAAACCCTAATCTCTTGTATGAACTATATGTAATATGGTTCTTGTAACTAATGGTTTGTCCTTGTTGGATACTCGATGATGTATAGGTATATGTGTGTGAGTTTTAAATTATTAGAATTATGAGCATGTGCTTGAACAATGTGACTTTGAGTTAATAAGTTTTCAAAGTAATTCGTTGGTACTGATGGGGCGGTTTGGTTTAAATTATGAGGGTACAAATATTATGTAATGCCATTCTATAACAATGTATACACAGGGGATAAATGGAATTAATTGTTTGAGGTTATAATCAGGGAATGGGCTTTAGGAACAAAACAACATACTAGTGGATCACATACAATTTCAATTTTGGGCCGCATATAGGATGTAATGCACATCGGAGGTGGGCTGGTCAGATGGGGTTAGCCACCTACTTGAGTACATGATGGGCTGGGTTTGAGTAAACCAAGCTGGCCGTACACCCTTGGCCCGTCACACGTGCATAACTCGTTCGGGCCGAGCCTAAATGGGCCGTGAATGTTATGGAAACCATACTAATAAGTCGATTATTGTGTTGGTGATTTTATGTTCAATGCTTGCTGGGCCGGTTGGTTTGGGTATTATGGAACGGGCCGCACCTTAATTCAAATAGTGCATTGTGTTGTCGAGTATTGTTTAGTCGGTAAAGCTTGTTATACGAAACCACTTGTGATCCGAATGCGAATGGTGTATTATGTGAACTTGTATCGTAAATATACTATGACCAGGATGCTTGTATGACATACGTGATGTTATATGATTGGTTGTTTACTGTTGGAGCAATACGTGTGTCTAGATATTTGAATTATAAATTCATGAAACTGACTGTCTCTGGTAACCACGATAGGGTTTGATTGATCAACTGTAAAAACATAGCTAATCTTATCGAGCAAACCAAGGTGAGTTAACACTTTCTACAAGGCATGGGATTCCCGGTGGTTGGGAATGGGTAAAGGATTTAATCGGAAACTGCGTGACCTCTTGTTTGGAACACGTACTACATCCTCTTTATTGAAGGGTGATAACATGCACGAAGGATTTAATCGGAACCTGCGTGATCTCCTGGTTTGGAGACACGTACCACATCCTCTTTATTGAAGGGTGATAACATTGATACTAGACCAAAAACTCTATCATGAAGTCCCTCATTTTTATATCGACTTAATCGCCGGGCCAATGGCGAGCGGGTCATTAGTTAGATAGCGCTATTTAGGTTTGACAAGCCTCACACCGTGCCGTAGAGGACGGGCGTGAACTAATGGATCTGGGCACGTCAATAATGATAGACATTGACGCTAGGGCACCAACTTATTTCAGTCAGTAGTCGATATGGTAACGGGTCTAGTGGTTCACATGGGGAAGCCCCCACTGGTTACGGTTATGGTTTGGGAAACAAGGAATTGGTTAACACATGGTTTTGAAAGAACTTTTAGTTTTTGGAACAACTTTAAAATGGACAACCAACTGTGAACTCGCTCAACTTTGTTGTTGACTCGTTGTTACATGCCTTGCAGGCCTTTAGGTGTATATCATTGGAACTTGCTGTCTAGGAGGCTGGAGTGGTCATGGGTCGAGATACATGGAATCGCAACACAAGACTAATGGTTTTTACATGTGGTTTATAAACTCTTAACGAATGAATTATGCTTCCTTTGTATATTGTGAATTATTTGTAACATGTAACACTTAATGTTAATAAATGGAAGTTTTATTTAAATATATAACTATGAGTTCAATGTGATTGGTGGCTAGATCCTGGTACGTCACACGCCTCGCGGGTGTTTCCACTTGTGGTATTTTGGGGGTGTGACATTAGTTGGTTTATCTCCTTTAATTGTGATCTTTTCACCCTTTGGTGTATTTACTTGTATTGACTTTTGATCACATAGAATACTAGCATGATTGGCTACCAACCAATCCATTCCTAATACGATATCAAATCCAGCCAGATTCATTGGATAAAGGTTAGCAATAAAATTATGGTTTAAAATTTCTAATCTTGCTTGCTGCAAGATCTTCGTAATCTTAATGGATTCTCCGTTTGCCGTTTCTACCAGACATTCTTGTTGAAGTTTAGTTAATGGTTGATTGAGAAGTTTGCTGAACGAAGTATTAATAAAACTTTGGTTTGCACCAGGGTCAAATAATACTTTAGCAAAAAATGATTAACTAAAAACGTATCGGTAATCACATCTGGGATCATCTTAGCTTCTTCAGTTGTCAAAACAAATGCTCTAGCATTCTTAGTAGTCTTGTTGTTCATGGCTGGAGCTAGTTTCGGACATTTCGGTTTGATATGCCCCTTCTCTCCAGAAGTGAAGCATATCCCATTACTGGGTTTCTTCATGCGGTCTTCTTCCTTGTGTCAAGATATTTTGTAGAAGTTGCAGTATATGGAACATCTTCCTGAATGCTTCTTCTTGCAGTATTTACAGTAAGGTGCAGAAGTAGAACCTGTACCTTTCCCACAGTTGGAATTACCGTAGCGAAATTCTTGGGTAAATTTTTGAGCTAGGTTCTTCCTCTTGTTTTCTTCTTGTGTACGCACTAATTCATCAGTCAAGATATTGGCTAGTTGTACTGGTTCTTCTATGGTTTGTCGTCTAGCGGCCTTGACTACGTGCCTAATTTCACTAATTAATCCCCATATCTAACGGGAGATTAATACTGGTTCTGGGGAGGCTAGGGTTGGCACTATTCTAGCATATTCGAAGAATTCGGTAGTGTAACCCTTGCAGTCTATTCCAGTCATTCTAAGGTTTAAGAACTTATTAGCGATTTGTTCTGTTTCATTGGGAGGACAAATTTTCCTTTCAACTATGTTCTTAAAATCAGTCCATTCCATATTATAAACTTTGTCACTTCCCCTAGACTGGAGAATAGTATTCCACCATTCTAAGGCTGCATTTCTTAAAAAGATTGGAAGCAAACATAATCTTATCTCTTTCTGCATATTTGCTTATTTTTAAGACTGTCTCTGTCTTTTCTATCCAACATCGAGCTGCAATGGCTCCTTCATTGCCAGAGAATTCTATTGGTTTGCAAGACCAGAATTCTTTGTAAGAACAACCATATCGCATGGTTCTTCTTCTTTTAGGAATATGCAATTGAAGTAACGGTCCATTATTCACGCTGTGACTGGGTTCGGTAGGTGGTCGTTTACTTCCACTGTTAGTTTTATTATTTTCTGCTTCTTTAACAGTCTTGATAATATATGGCATAACGCCTATGATTCCTTGTGCTACTATGTGTTGGATGACACTGTTATCTAATTGGTTTCCATTGTTATCATTATTCTGGTTTTCCTGATTTACTTCGTTGTCCATCTGAATTATAAACATTCACCAGGTATTAATATCACACAATAAGATTTAATTGCAAACAATCACACAAACAAATTGATCAAAACCGTCGAGCATTGCAACATTTACTCTTTTTCATATATATATATATATATATATATATATATATATATATTACACTCTACAACTGAAATTGAAACACACTACTAGTTATGCATCAATAAGTATTAGGTTGTCTATTTTTTTTCAAACTACACACACACACACACACACACACACACACACACATATATATATATATATATATATATATATATTATTCCTAGGGGTTGTTCCTGTATTGCATTTCTCGCTCGTCGTATTTCCACACGAGCTTTTCTCCTATTTGTTTTATCCTCTCTCTCTCCTCTACTAATTCTTCACTGAATGTTCGGAGTTCCTGCACAATCTCTTCACTCATGGGTGGCAGTGGTGCGGGTACTGTAGAGGTGTACAAATCAGTTAATCGGTTATTAAAAAACCGTTTTAAAAAAACCGGTTTTTTCACCCAAAATAAAAACCGGTTTTTTTTATAACCGGTTCCGGTTACTAACCGGTTTTTGAGGTCCAAAACAATAACCGGTTTTTCCCAAAAAAAAAAAGGGTTTTTAATAACCAGTTCGGTTAATAACCGGTTTTTGAAGTGAAGAATAGTAACCGGTATAAAAACCGGCGGTTAAAAAAAACCGGTTAAAAAAAACCGGTTAAAAAAAAACCAGTTTCGGTTTTTTTTCCGGTTTCGGTTCTAAAACCAGTTTTTTTGTACACCTCTAGGGTGCTGGGTCAGGGTACTGAGGTATCGGTTCTTCATACGGGTATGGGTTGTCTAGTATCTCCTAAACATACTGATCAACATTCCAATACGGATCTAGAGGGTTAGGGTTGGTATACTGTGCTATGGGGTTTGGTATCAGTTCTCCTTGTGGATAGAGTTTCCCTCTTCTGTGTCAGCAGAATACCCCGAAGGAGTAGGCTGTGAAGAAGTTCCTTCACTTTTGGGAGAACTAGCTAGGTGACGATAGGCGTCAGACGTACCTTGCTCACTCATACCGTAAACTAACAAATTGTCAAATAACACAAAACAATAATATACATGTATACACATAATCACATAGGTTATTTCCTAACATAATTGATAAAATTTTGGTGTTAGCAGAACACTTCTGTGGCTTAAACCAGTGGCTGTAGCTCTGATACAACTTTCTCTGTCGCAATCCCCGACCCCTGCCCCGGGAGCGGGCGGCCGCGAGTGACAGTATCAGTGGTATCGGTGTTTATTAATTTGGCAACGGAAAATACATCAGGGCCATAGTTAGGAAATAGTTTATCAGTGTAAAACACCAAACTTTTATAATAATAAATACATGGGAAAAACCCAAGTTTTCGTTACAAATATGTTTATAGGGATAAACCCTATTTTATTGAATTAAAACTTATTCTTTATTTAGGTAACTTTTATAGCCAGTTTTCCAAGCATTCAGTGCTCTCCAGCTGGCTTCTATTTGGCTTTCACATTTTATTACCTGAAATGCGTTTTAAAAAGTTTTATCAGCAAGAAATACTGGTGAGTGAATCCCAGTTTAATCAAAACAAGTTTTATCATTTTACAGTATTGAGGGCATCCACAATTACATTTGTTTACATCTACTTAATTACCACCCACGGTACTGTCAATCCTGACTTGTCGTCATGCTACTACTCACAGGGTAGTAACAAGTAATGTATACAAAACCCCAACATACCGACAGTAATTGTAGAATCAAAAATACTCAATTACTGTTAAATGTAATTTAAAACAATTGAGGTTTTGTAAAAACAGTTTGCAAAAAGGGGAAGAACTCACATTGATGTTTTAGATATTACTACTGCTGGTGACTTCCTGGTTATAATCTATTAAATTAAAAAATGCACACGTGTTAGTAAGATAACGCAATTTACATTAGCTATACCCCCGAGACAGAACTCCAACGACTGAGTCAGGTAGATCCTTGGCATGCGTTACGGAGCTCTAGATCAATTAGGCAGAGTAACTAACACGTAACCGGGGTTATAATACTTACAACGAGGTAGAGCTTCGCTTTTTAGTGAGTATTATGCCCGGGTATTACTTTTACTTATAAGAAATTGAGAGAGAAATTTTAGATTTGAACGATTTGTGAACTGAGCTCAACCACTCCATTTATAGGCTGGAAAACAGGGTGGCTCGCGGCCCGCGACTGCCTCTTCTATCTCTCTCGTGGCCCGCGAGAGTTATAGGGTAGGCCCTACCTTTGCTGACTCAACGACTAGACCCAACACGTATACGACACGTGGCGCAAGGAGGCCCGACCTGGTGGCCAGCTGTCGCGGCCCGTGACAACTTCTGTTGTCTCCTTCGCAGCTCGCGAGGGACGTAAAGTTTTGTTTTTATTTGATTTTTATCAATATAAAGGTATTTCGGGCCCGTTTTTCGTATACGGGATGTATTTTAGGACATATAGGGCATGTTTAAGGGTTTTGGGAGAGTTGTTATAGTGTTTTTATGGCGTTTTCACCTACTTTTATGGTGTTTTTATGACGTTTTTCTGAACTGGGTGTTTTTATGTCGTTTTCAACTAGGTTTTTTATGACATTTTTCTAAACCGAGTGTTTTTATGGCGTTTTCAACTAAGTTTTTCATGGTGTTTTTCTGAACTGCGTGTTTTTATGGGGTTTTCAACTGAATTTTTCATGATGTTTTTCTAAACTGGGTGTTTTTTTTTGTGTTTTCAACTGGGTATTTTTCTTGGCGTTTTGCTGAACTTGGTGTTTTATGGCATTTTCAACTGGGTATTTTTCATGGCTTTTTTCTGAACTTGGTGTTTTTATGACGTTTTTATTGAACACCTAGTTCGTTTCATTTTTTAAATTTAAAAGTATAGCAATAGTATACTCGTTGGAAAGATAATAAAACACTCGATTTTATGGTGCAATTTTTTTTTAAATAATCACGTATAAAAAAGTTAGGAGAGTTTAAAAAAGATGGTGGAATATGCATGTGACTTGCATGTGCTTGGTCTTTGGCATATGAGTGGCATGTGGATGAACCTTTTGACAATATTGTAGGATCAGTTTCGGATCCGAACGAGTCGGTTAGAAGAGTTTTTCACCAAAACAAGAGGCGGAAACAAGTGTTTCGGTGTAATTCAGCAAATATTCACTTTAATCTGTTGTTTTTATTGATATGCAATCAATTACAGACCTGACAACACTTCGGCAGCGCTTCGTGGCTTACCGGAAGACAATCACCTAAAAACTATATGATGATTTCGCCCCTAATGACACTATATATAGTGTCTCTAATTCCGCCCGAAATGGCACTATGACAATAGGAGCGAAATCAGACTTTAAGATTCCGGGCGAAATCAGACTTTAAGATTCCGGGCGAAATCAAAACTAAATTACAATTCTATTCAAGTAAACATGACATTTTGTCTTATGTGACTAAACAATTCCACGTGAGTTGTAATGATGATTCAATATGATGTCACTTGGATGGAATGATGACATCATTCTTGTTTCGAACCGCAACGAGCCCAAGACTTGATATAAGACGAAGACGACAAATGAATGCACCAATAAATATTACCCTTAGTGTACGTTAGCATCAACGCCACATGTCAACACCAAAATCGTTCTCACCGTTTTCACTTTTTTAGGCGTTTTCTCTAGATCCCGCCCCTATATATATATATAGTGTTAGGTTCATGAGTGAACAACCCTCTTGCTTGTGAACTTAGTGAACTAATCCTAACCCTTCATTTGTTTTTTAGTTGTAAAGGATAGGATTGGAATATAACATTTAAATTAATACTAACTCATTTTTCTTTATTAATTCATAATCAGTTTCATCTCCTATTTTGTTGTGAATTTGAAATATCTTTTTTTATATTTTCATAGATTCTAGTCGTAATCCATACAACTAACAATTTTTTCTTCCCCAGATCGCAGATCATCGTTCCTCCATCAGATCTCATAGCTTAATTCTTTCTATTTCCCTGGAACGTAGTATAGTTTAGATTCATATACATCTATGGATGACTCAAATAATAATGAATCAAATAGTCCATAATGTAAATCAGTCTGTACAACGGTCTAAACATTACTTATGTGTAATGCAGTATTCCAGATTTGGTTTGGAACACCAATTGTCTGCACATGAACCATAAAGTTACATGCCCGAACAATCTAAACATTACTTATGTGTATTGAAGTATGTACACTTGTGTAAACCAGTCTGTACACCACTGTACAATGGTATACCGGGTATGTACACTTGTGCACTTCACACTGTACACATTTTCACAACATTTTGTACACATGTGTACATCTATGCATTACACAACCCAAGAATAATGTCAATAATTCAATTAACAACCTTCTACACTTGCTTATAGTTAACTAATACAAAGAACACACAACTGTATTCTGCAAAATTGTAACCGCCAATCAAAGGAGCGTTGATTTTTGTTCTTCGGTGGGAGCAGGTTTGTCAGTGTCTGGATGAATGATGGAGATAGAGAAAATCGATATATTATAAAATGTAACAATTATCTCCTTCAAACTGATATATGCGAGTTATATGGGATTTGATATTATTTTCAATAAAAGAAAAGATTGTAGTTCGTGGGTTTAGAATATCGTTGGTTTCAAATGACAAATATACCCTCCTACTATTTATTTTAAAGGGAAGTTACTACATATAATTACCATCTTGCCATTAATGAAAAAACTCTAGATCTCCTAAATCAATGGCCAGGATTTGTTCACACAGTTCACAAATACAATGGTGTTCACTCTAGAACCCCACCCTAGGTATATATAGGTACGGGATCAGGAGAAAATGCCCAAAAGTGTGAGAACGATGAGAACGCATCCTGGCCTAACACGTGGCGCGGGATATGATCAGGGGGTGAGGGGTTTTTTTGTCTTTTCAATCTTCTTTTATTTTCCCAACACGCTATAACATTTCTGACGTCTAAGATTATTTTGGCGTTAATTGTATTCATTAAACTTTTTAGCGTTGAATTAATTGTTTTGTGTCTCATAGATAATTTTTTGGCGTTATAGCGTTTTCTGGTCAATTTTTTGGCGTTTTGTGGCGTTGTATAATAATTCACTACGAGTGATTAATATTTTCATAAGAATACAATAAGACCAAATGTTTTTTATGGCGTTTAGTCAATTTTTTTGGCGTTTAATACATTGATAAGGTGCTTTGCCAGCAACCGTTCTCACAGTTATACTGCTAGCATTTTGGTGTTTGTAGTTTTTGGCGTTTTATATAATAATGTATTTTATTTGTAGAGAATTAGATAACAAAACAACAGATAATTTGATAACAAAACAATATAAAGTGAAAAAGAAAAAAAATTAAAAATGATAATCTAATTTCTCATCCGAATCTTCACTGTCATCAGCCTCTTCTTCTTGAATTTGTTTTGCCGTTTGAACCTTTGAATACCTTAGCTAGATGCCAACTTTCCTACATAAACTCTGTCTTTTTTAGACGAAGCTTCTTAGAAGCATCCTGTTTTTTGGTGTGATATTCTTGTTTGGTGGCATGTCATTGAAGATCAACTCTTGCTTGATGATATTTATAATAATGGAGTCCAAAATAGCATTTTACACATGTGTTGATCCCTTTATGCCATGCATATATTCATCAAGAACAAAGCTCACATGATGACATATCACTGTCATTAGTCTCTTTTTCTTAAATATTGGTCCATTTCATTCAGCAAAAGATTATCGAGATAACCCCCTCAGAGAAGAATCAATTCAGTGAAAGCTTTTCCATCTGTGGTTATTTTAACTAACCTTTTGTGGCGTTTTAAAGTGACTGGTTTCTAGAGAACATGGCGTTTGTTTTTCTAGGTGTGATCAAATCATTATGTGTAGACCCTCTCTTATAGGAGTTTTTTGGCGCTTAGTTTAGGCTGGATTTTTTTTATTATAATAAATGATAGTAATAAAGTAACCGTCTTTTCAGTTACTGTTTGTATTTACTGTTTTGATCAGTTTTATCAGTTTCTAGGGTGATAGACGTCCCATCTTCCAAGTTTGGTGTTTTTTTAAATGGCGTTATGCAAACCAAGATGAGAAAATACAATAACGGAGAAAATAAAATATTAAGCAGGAAAAATATTTTTTGTTATTTCTGGCGTTTTGTAAGCAATAACCTTTTATAGTATTTTTTGGCGTTTTGCAAATAAATAGAGAAATATATCATTTAATTATTATCTTAAAAAAGAAGATTACACAGAAAAAAAATTAAAACTCTTCGTCAGAGGTACTTTATCCGAGAAGTATCCATCATTTGCGTCATCTTCTTCCTCGAAGTCTTCATCTGGATCTTCATCCATGTCATCACCTTCACCTTCATTTGCTTCTTGTTCCTCAAGATTCTAAAGCCTCCATTTGAACATGTCTTGCATTAACGCCAATTTTGAGTCCATTTTTGTGTTCAAACAAGTGGCGTTATGCAATTCTTCCATGAACCCAAGCCCCTGTCATGATGTTTTCAAGCCAGTAGTCTTCCTTCTCTCCGCTGTCGTATATAACGGTCACCATGTCTGTTTCATCATCAAAACGCCATGATGTCATGACAGGGTCTGACTTTACATTTGCTTTGATGGGTCCAAATTTCCTTGTTAATGCTTTCATAAGCATATGTGTTTCATGGCATTCGTTATCCAGAGCGACGCCAAGAGATAGGATACCCCTCTGTACCTCTTCTTCCATCTTTAGAATTGCCTTGATCACTAATGCGTTTTATCACTAATTTTTGGCGTTTTGTTTTTAATGGCGTTTTATTTTTTTGAATGGCGTGTTATCATTTGTTGGCGTTTTGAATTTGAGCGGTAAAAGACCCTTTTACCCTTAATGAAGCGCATCCCACATAATAAAATTGATGTTATTTACGAAAACGCTACCGCGCAATCTAGTCCATGGATTGTTTTGATCTGACGATCCCTAAGCGTTCTCACCGTTCTCACACTTTCCCCCGTTTTCTCTAAATCCTGACCCAATATATATATATATGGTCAGGATTTATAGAGAACGATGAAAAGTGTGAGAACGGTGAGAACAATTTTGGAGTTAACATGTGACATTGATGCTAAATTACACTAAGGGGTAATATTGTCAAAAAAATCCACACACATGAACTGGGTGTTCAAATAAAACGCCATAAAAACACCAATTCAGAAAAACGCCATGAAAATACCCAGCTAAAAAGCCATAAAACACTCAGTTCAGAAAAACGCCATAAAAACTCAGTTTAAAACGCCATAAAACACTCAGTTCAGAAAAAACGCCATGAAAATACCTAGTTAAAACGCCATAAAACACCCAGTTCAGAAAAACGCCATAAAACTCATTTCATTTTTTTTCGAAAAGTAAATCAATAGTATACTCGTTGGAAAGATAAAAAAACGCTGAGTTTTATGGTGTAAATTTTTTAGAAAAATAATCACGTATAAAAAAGTTATTGGCGTTTAAATATGATGAGGGAAAATGGCATGTGATTAGCATGTACACCCTTGTTTGGATCTTCCAATTTACCTCTCCTGGTAGTTATAAGGTTCCCATTATATATAAAAATGCCACAACATCATCTTAGCCACAAATCACAAAGATCCTATGGCTGAAAATCGTTCTCTCCTGATCCCGTTCCTATATATATATATATAAATATATATAGGAGAATGATCCGTTAGGTACCACCGTTTATTGCGAATACCGCGATAACCAATGTGAACACAACCAAAAATACCTAAAAAATCTAAATATCACACAATTTTTAAAATATTTTTTATAAAAAATCGCTACTTTTCGTCAATAAAAAAATTTTTGATGACGAAAATTAGCGCTTTTTTATAAAAAAAATATTAAATTTTTTTGTGTGTTCTTTAGATTTAGATTTATTTTTAGGTTTTTTTTGGGGGTGGGGGGTTAGCTTTATGGTTTAGTTTTTAGCATTTAGCTTGGGGGGGGGGGGTAAGGTTTTTGGGGGGTGGGATGGGGGCGGGGTGTTAGGTTTTAGGTGGTGTTGTGGGTTTATTTTGTTGTATTTACATTGGTTCTCGCGGTTCTCACAATAAAGGTGGTTCTCGTATGAACCCTACCCTATATATATATATATATATATATAGGAGAAGGATCCGTTAGGAACCAGCCTTTATTGCGAGAACCGCGAGAACCAGTGTGAACACAAATAGTAATACCTAAAAAAATCTAAATAACACCCAAAATATTTTTTTATTTTTGTAAAAATCGCTATATTTTGTTTACAATAAAAAAATTACAAAAAAAAAAATAAAATTCGAGTCACAGTTATCCATGCACATGTGCATTTGTATCATTTTTTTTTGACAAATTCCGTAATTGATTACAAATATTAGACAATTGCACTTTCATTTACACTACCACGTGTAATACACTACTTTTTACGTTAACAATATTTGAAATGCATATGTGCATCTATATGTATCAACATGAAATAAGGTGTGTTGGTACACTACTTTCTCTTTCATATATCATTCCATCCATAATACACAAACATGCACATGTGCATTTTTGTCATTTCTTTGACAAATTTCGTAATTAATTACAACTATTAGACAATTGCACTTTCATTTACACTACCATGTGTAATACAATACTTTTTACATTACCAATATTAGAAATGCACATGTGCATCTATATGTATCAACATGAAATAAGGTGTGTAGGTCCACCCGGAGGATCGAGTAACCTCTATTCCCTATTTTCCGACAAACCCGAAAGTGCGGAATCCAAACGGGTAAGTTAAACCAAGTGACGAACACAAGCACAAAGATTCAACGATTAACACTCCATTGTATTAACTCGTATGAAACCGTTACAAAGCAATGTTTACAAGATAAACCTATAAACTCTCAGTTGTGTGTGTGTGTTTACAGTGTTCGCTCTCAAATCTATCCAGACTTCGTTTGTTTCATTCTGTTCCGTGTCTGTGTTTATATAGTAACAGACTGACGAAATCAGAGGCCCGCAAAAACACATAGGACGAAATCCAAGATATGGACGAAATTGGGTGATTTCGCCAACAAGTGTTTTCATCATCAGGGGACTTGGACGAAATCCCTTGATTTCGTCTCATATGGGCTTGGGCTTAACATGTTGGACTTGGGCCTTAGAACAAACAAACACCAAACAATCATAAACTATTCTCTATCATGCATACTGCACACACGCAGTTGCATGAACATCGTACGATACAAAGTAAATCGCACACCGAGTCAAGACAGGAGGATGCCTTGACTACTGCCTTCACTTTGTAGCCGAGTCGAACCGAGCCGAGCCGTATCCACATAATATGTATCAACAAACTCCCCCTTGGATGCTACTCGCGAGGTTCGTAATCTCGTTCTCCATCTCTTGATGGTTCATTCATTCTTGTCCTAGGATCTTCAAAGTTTTCACACGTCGTAAGTAGAAAGTGTATCAACAAACTCCCTTTTCATTTAGGTAGTGTGTTAACAAACTCCCCCTTTGATTATGCTTGGGAATCTTTTGACTTCAATGCTTGAGATCCTTGTGGTGTTGGTGATTGATCAGCGGCAACTCGATCATCTTTATCATTTGAGTGCCTTCACGTCGTGTCTTCATTCCGAAGCTTATCATCGAACAAGTTCTCCTTGCCTTTAGCATCTGCACATGTAAGAAAGCTAAACGCGTAATGAGAACAACTGCTTGGAATATAGTTAACATTAAACAAGTGATACACATGTGACCAATTCTTATTCAACTACCGTCCGACAGTTAGTTTGAAAAGTTAACAGATTTTTCAATTTTGATTATTAACTTTCAAAACTTGCAAACTCTGACCGTTTATGAAGATTCAGTCATTTTGGTTCTCATTCAGATTTCAGGTAACGAAGATTCGAGTTCCAACATCGGTTAATCAAAACTAAAGAAGAAATAAAATATTTTTGGCTTTTATAAAGTTTATATTAAAACACACCTAAAATCTTTTTGGTATTTTGAATATTTCAAACTTAAAGACTGAAAGCAGTAAATAAATATATTTAGAGTTGCAGAAACTAATAAAAGTAAATATATACATACATTCTTTTTGCGAGTTTCGAGGGTAAGAGAATCATATCAGTGTACGGTCACGCTTGTTGTTCTTTTTGTTAACAATTTGATAAACATCCTATAACGATTATCGTTATTGTTATCTACATAAGCTCAACTTATCATATGTAATCATGGCGAGGGGATACGTTAAAGTATGATTTATACTTACCGACCGGTGTTCATCCACATCACGACACATTCCCGTATCAAGGTATGCACGAGGATTTCATCTTACGGGTGAGTATACTATTTATCATCTGTTTTTCCGTATAAAAGATGTGAGTAACTCACTTATTTTGATTTGAAAAAAGCCCTATGTGATAGAATCACTTATTGATGAGGAACTTGATTTTCAGATGCATGAAGGGCACAGGAGCAAGTCCGTGAACAGGTCAGTACTTTCGTACAGCAAAGAGACAAACTTGACTCCCACAAAGATTTTGTGATATATTATCACTTATTTTGTGGACATGTGATTATTGATCACTTATTGAGGTCGTATGCAGTATGTACACGTATGTATGATATCATGGAAGATCTAGACTTCGTCTCCGTTTTGTTTCGGTAAAAGAAACAACCATGATACCCAGATGATAAACAGCATAAAGACCATATATCTCATAACCTCGGCAATCTCTCAAACGAAATTTCGGTACTAAGACCATATGCCAATGAGTGGTTCCCACCTGGTCTTCAGTCGATTTAAGTTTATATCACCCTGCACACTTTAAGATGATTGTGAGCCTACCGATACATCTTATATAGAGCTGGTTAACATTTTTCATTTTGCATTTTGCATTTTAGTTTAAAGAGGTTTAGACAGACCACTAATGTACTATCATTTTCTCTTTTGCTCGCCAGGAAACTCATTTTTGTTTTTCTATTGTTTTTGGGTTTTGAAATTTTTTGATGTTTTTGAATTTTCAAATTTGGAATTACTCACCCTAAAATCAACAAACTTACAATAATTTTAAAAACACAAAGATATTTACAAAAACGATTTTCCGATGTGGATTACTCTTGCTTGACCTTAATGCCGTTTACCAATAATAAAAAGTCAAATCTTGATTTATCAAATGCTTTGGTAAAAAGGTCGCCACGTTGGTCATCGGTATGGACCATGATAACATTGATGAGTTTCATAGTGAAACAATCACGTGTGAGGTGATATTCGAGATCAACGTGTCTGGTCAAAGAGTGCTGTACGAGAGGATAATAATTCATAAAGCAGCTTAAATATCGACAAGAATAGGAGAGATTAGAAATTTAAAACCGTATCCTGCAACTGCTTCATGCATTGCAAGGAATCTGAGTGCTCTCCTAAACTAGATATCCACCAGGTGTGGATTTCAAAGTCGATTTTGTAGCTACTGAGAAATCTCTTCACAGCAACAAGATCATAAACCTTCGAGTCCTGCTGGTCTTCCACATTGCACCAGCGAAGGTCTTTGTCTTTGACCCAATCAAAAACCATAACAACCAAATTTTGGCACATATTTCATCTTGTCGAATTTTTCAAATTCTTTCATCATCATTCTTCTTTTCTGTTTCTCTCTCTCTCCATCAATGGCAACAATATTCTCCTAGATGTAACAATATATCGGAGCCTTATGTCGCCGATCTTGTGCATGGACGCTCCACTATCAACAATCCTAAGACTATCAATAGTTCCTCCTGGAACATCCTACACACTCATTCAGAGATTAGTTGGAGAGGGGGACCCAAGCCTTCACAGACTTGGGTCGTCCATCATCATCGAGAATTGTAACATCCATTTCCCGATGATTCGGAATTGATGTAGCTCCCCCTGAAACACTTACTGGTTTTGGTTTCCAAATCTGGTTTTGTTTTTCATTTTTAATTTCTAACTTAACAGAATTTGTTTGGACAACCTCCGGTTTTAAAACCTTTTCAACATTTTTCCGTTGTTTCCTTATCTGTTTCACTTCTTGTTGTTTAACAAGACGAGGGTCCTGTCTTGGTGAAACAGATCTTTTATGGTAATTGTTACCATGGGGGGCATCAACTTTTGCCTTTCCTTTCGTGAGATATGGACAATTTCTGACAATGCGCCCATACTCACCACATTCAAAGCATGATCTCCGCTCAACAAACCTCGAAGTATCATAACTGTAAGAACTTGACGATGAACTTCATGATCTTGAGGTACTTGGTCCTACATCACAACTGTTTGTGTGTTGTGTGTAGTTGTTTTGACTGTTTCTTTTCAAAATTTTACTTTGTTTAACAAAATCTAAGTTAGATTTGTTTTCAAATGTGTCAATTTTATCCGTTCCCCTTGATTTCACAAAGTTCACCTTCTTGTCCTTTTTCTGGGTCTTCTGAAAGATCTGCAAATGTAGCGGCAGTTGAAGCGGCAACCTCAAGAGTTTGATCGAAATCTGTAGTAAAACGTAACCACAGTTTCGTGTTTTGCCCATTGACGTACGTCTGAAATCTATCAACCCAACCAGGATATTCGTTTAGGTGCATCAGTTTCGGTGGACGATTCAGACTTCCGGTCTCGCTTTCGCTTAGGAGTATACTTTGAATACTCGGAGTTTGATTTGAAACAAACGCCCATTGACCGGTTGACGTTTGATTTGCTTACGAAGATGCGGATTTGCAAAACAAATTTGAAGTGACAAATATGCACAATCAAAAGTTGATAGTGGATCTTTCAAAATGCAAAAAGGCTAACATGTTTTTTGAAAACCATGAAAAGGAATTTAAAACGATGGTTGAAACTTTAAGAAAAGATAAAACCGAACTGACAAAAATGGTTTCAAGAAAACAAACTGACATAAACCTTTATATCAACCGTCTTGAAAGCATGCAAAAAGAGTTAGCCTGCACAAAGTGTGAAAGTGAGGCGATCCGGCTTAAACTAGACAGTTATTCTAACTCTAGATACGTGCTGGATCACATCATTGGCACACAAAAAGAGAAAAAGGATGTCACGTGCATTGGATATAAGAAATGTCCACCACCTGTTAGACAAAATTATGATGCACTGCCTGATGAGGATTTTAGAACTCATTATGAAGAATCTGTTCCTTTAGACATTGAGGAATTTGCAACGGGACTTGTATACAAACAGGAAGTATCATCAGATTCGGATGTGTCAGCAGATACTGTTGTAACTGCTGAACAAAATCAGGATCCTCCAATCATTGTTGAGGATACTGATTCTTCAGATGATGAATCTAATGATACTGACTCAGCACAGTCAGATGCGGTAATCAAAGAAGAGGACATACCTCTCGAGAATCATATTCTATGTGATCCTCCCGCAAAACCTGCTACGACTGTTCTGATCGAGTCCACGTCTACTTCCTCACAAGAGTCTGAGAGTGTGAATTTGCTGTACACTCTTATTGGTGATGATAAAATCTACTCTGACAAAGATTTTCCTATTAAGAATGTTAATCAATCTTTAATTAGTAAAATTTTTGAAGATTCAACAAGTAAGTTCTTGGGAAAGAGAGGATCACACGTTGCGGTAACACAGTGTCCTCCGATTCCAAGAGCTGAAATTCGTAACCAAAATGGCAATCAAAGATTACCAACTGAGAAAGTTCAGCAAAATCGCACCAAACCAAAAGGTAAAACACCGACTCAAGGTCAAAAGAAACAGACCTAGAAAAAGGACAAGAAGGTGAACTTTGTGAAATCATGGGGAACGGATAAAATTGACACATTTGAAAACAAATCTAACTTAGATTTTGTTAAACAAAGTAAAATTTTGAAAAGAAACAGTCAAAACAACTACACACAACACACAAACGGTTGTGATGTAGGACCAAGTACCTCAAGATCAAGAAGTTCATCATCAAGCTCCTACAGTTATGATACTGCGAGGTTTGTTGAGCGGAGATCATGCTTTGAATGTGGTGAGTATGGGGACATTGTCAGAAATTGTCCATATCTGCAGGATCGTTTTCAGACCCGAACGAGTCGATCAGAAGAGTTTATCTCTAAACGAAAGGTGGAAACAGACGTGTAGAGTTCAATTCAGGAAGATTCACGCTTAAAACTATTGTATGATTGATTCTATATCGTTTTACAACCTGACAACACTTCGGCAGCACTTCGTTGCTCTGGCCGGAAAGTTACAAATGATGAAAGTTTGAAGGCTATTTATTGGAGAGACCCCTAACCGTTTGAAGGTGACACACCACTCTTCAAACGGTCACCACCCATTCAAACGGACAACTTAATTTCAAACGGTTACATCTTCAAATCTTGTTTTGTCTTCATGTGATGTAATGATGATGTCATCCTTGTGATGTCATCATCAAATATAGTGACATCATGCTTGTTCATATACGTAACGAACCCGAGACTCGATATAAGACGAAGTCGACAGATGTATGCACCAACAGACTCCCCCTCAGATGTTGACGAGTCTTCAGTGTCGAGTCTTCGCATCTTCAGTCTTTATCAGTGTGTTTAGTTTCTTCAAAATTCTCCATTGTAAGCATCCTCAAGTGATCTCTTACTCTTTCTCGTAATCTTCAGGATCTGAATCTGGCTCTACTATCTTCAGACTCCCACTCGATGTCTTCAGACTCCCCCTTTCACTAAGCTGGGATCGTAGTCTGGAATTCACTTTCAACTGGTTCTTAGATCGTAACCTGGCACTCATCTAGCTCAGGTTTCGGAACCTGGTCAACCTGCATAAACTCTACGCAAAAATAAATTTTCTGATAACCATTTGTGGATAAGATTTTCAAATCTTATTTACCACTTGCAGGAATAACATTTTTATTTCAAAACCTTTTCTCATTTCATTTCAACAATCTTCAAACACTTTCACCCAAACCATTGTTCATCATGTTTAGCACTCGGAATTTTGAAAATCAGCTCTCCAAAATCAGTTGTCGAAAATCTTTTTGAATTTTACAAACTTTATGCTAAACCACACTAAAATCTTTTTGAATTTTTGACTGTAATGAAATGCAATAAAGAAATATTTACAGACAATATTTTTGTGAGTTTGTGCAAGAGGATCATATCAGTTTATGAGATCAATAACCAATACCGTTAAGCTTTAAACATTTTAAGCTCTAAACGATTCACATAGATTGACGATATTGTTATCCACTTAAACTCAATCTAAAAACTTTCGAAATGCTTACCGATACGTTAAGGTATATTAATTTTGCACTAAATTCTTATGGACCCCACGATCTCAGCATATCCCTTCATCATGTAATACACTATCTCAAGCAATGCCTTTAAACTTTTATCAACTATGATTTGTGCGAAAACAAAGCAGAATGTTTAAACATTAACAATCAGGTCGATACTTCCGTATACGCAGAGAAAGTCCAATGTTTAAACAAAATAAGAAAAATAAAACAAGTTGAAGTTGTTTAGGCTTTAACCACCAGGTCGATACTTCCGTATACGCAGAGGAGGTCCAAAGCTTAAACGAAACACCAAAGAAAATAAAGCAGAACGGTTAGGCAACAACATCCAGGTCGATACTCACGTATACGCAGAGGATGTCCGATGCTTAAACAAAATAAAGAAATAAAACAAGTTTAAATCTTTGCAAAATAAAATGCACAATCACAGTGACTTTTTAGCAAAGTTGTAAAAGTTCATAAACTTAACCAGTTTTATGTCTTTCGACAATCAGCGATTACTGAGTAGGCACACAGTCAAGAAGGACAAAACTAAGTACTATGCTTTTGACCATGTTTCCCACTAGAACTAGGCTTTATCATTTAAGTTTGTATCGTTATTGCAAATCTACTAGTCTAGCTGAGCCTATCGTCACATCTTTAGTGAGACCGTTTATCACATTTTAACTTTCCATTTCTTTAGCATGTCGTGACAGTCCACTGATGTACTATCATTTCCTCTTTTATGCAAGAAAAAACTCATTTTTCATTTTATCATGTTTTTGGCTTTTTCAAATTTTCAAATGTTTTTGGATTTTCTGAAATTCTTACTCCCCCTAAAATACAAACACATTTTAGAAAATATGAAAACAAACTGTACAAGTAACGTGACAACTGATATCGAATTGCCTCAATTCGCCATCCACTTGACATAAACAATCAGAACTCCCCCTCACAACAAACTATTTTCCCATTGATTTCAAAACACTTAAGTTTATTTTAATCAAATGGTTTTTCCGGAAAATAAGTTGTGTTGATTTTGTAAAACCATTAGTAGGTTAGGGATTTGGTTCATCACATTGTTTTCAACCAATTGTAGGAAATCAGATACAACTTAATGTCCCTGATTTACCACTTGTAAGATCAATCCAATCAAACATTTTCAACCAAATATCATCTGTTGGTTGAATTCTCAAGGTGCCGATTCCTACTCCACACTTACCAACCTGGGAGTTTCGGCTAATCACACTTATACAAAAACAATTTTCAAACACAATATAAGAATGATGCCGATTCATGATCCACGATTACCAACTTGGGAGCTCCGGCAAGTCAGGTTTTTACTCTTTGAAAAATATATCCACCCAAGCCTGACCTTCCTTGGGTGAAACAACCTCTTCTTCATCTTTTATTTCAACGAACCTGTGAACTCCTCTTTTGGCAGCGTAAAATTCTTTAACACCTTTGGCTTTACCATTAACCATTTTGCCAAAAATATGTTTCACAGTTTCGTTGAAAGCCTTATCAACATCAAATTTTTTCTTGTCAGAATAAAATTGATTTGAAATTTCAACCTTCCCAACTTTCTTTTTAAAATTTTCAACCCGCAGAGGTGGAAAATTCACATCATCCACATTCGGAACTGATTTCTCAACCTTTTCTTTAACAACCTTTGGCTCCTCTGATTTTGTAGCATCAGATTCATCACCAGAACTGTTCCCTGAACCCTTCACAACCCATTTTTTATTTTTCAGATTTTCTTTTCTTTTAACCACATTCTTTGAACATTCACCAATCTCAAAGGTTGAATTTTCAAAGCCTGTAAATGTTTTGGTTGTTAGTTCAGTTTTCTCGACCACTTTCTCTTTCAGTTTACCAGAGACTTCCTGTTTTGGTTTGAATGTCTTTGGACAGTCCCTAGCAACATGACCAACAGTTTTACACTGAAAACAAGTTCTCTTTTCAATCTTCTTTGGAACAGCATTCTTCTTCTTCAGTTCTTCTTGCTTCTTGGCAAGAAATTCCTGATTCGTCTGTTTTCTGAATACTTGTTCTTTCTCAGCCTCTGTCGTTTTCCCTGAAACAAACACAGTTTTTGGTTTATAAAATTTTCCATTTTTATAATTTTTCGGTTGAATAAAACCAAGACCTTTCTTTTTGAAATTACGATTATGGTTTGGTTTCTTTTGGAAACTGTAACCACAATTGTAACCCATTTTCTTGTTTAAACGTTGTTGAACTCTTGAGGTGTTAGGATTAGGTTTTACATGAAGATTTTCATCTTTTATTTCAGAAATATTTATTTCTGTTAGTTTGAAAACCTTTTTAATCATTTCAGTTTTAACACCTCTTATTGGAAAAGCATCATCAGAATATAATTTGTCAGAATCTTTCAAAGTATATGCTACTTTGACCGGCTCATCATTCAAATTAGATTTTGATAGCAAAAATTTCTTATCATAAACCCGTTTGTCCTTTTTGAATGTTGACTTTGACCAATCTGACTCAGACTTTGACTTGGATTTGGACTCCGGTTTTGACTCCTCACAGTCATCTTTATCTAACACTTGATCGACCACACTTTTTATCAACTTTGACTCATGATCAGTGTCGGATGACGTGTACGTGACATCAATATTTTCTGGAAAGTTATCCAACGGCCTAGACTCCCATTGTAAGTTTATTGCCTTTTCGACTCTTTCAGAATTTTGATTTCGAGGTAAAAATCCATTTTCGACCGGGGGCGGACATCTAGTGTAGACCACACTTGGTTTCTTACCAGAAATCTTCATTTCATCATCTTTTCTTGTCTCTAACTTCTTTCCTTCTGAAGTCTTCACTTCTTCAAAAGTCTTCAAATTCTTTACAACCGGATAAATCCTGTCAACAACAAAAGTAGAACATGAGTAACTTTCTAATAACTTGTTAACTCTCTTAGTTTCTATCTTTTGAGTTGCCAGCTTCAACTCCTGATCAGCACACTTCTTTATATGAAAGTTGACATCATCAAGCTGTCTCAGGTACGCTTTCTTCAGCGTATTCATTGCCACAACTTGTTCACCGTTTGAATCAATATACTTGTTAATTTCTCTATTCATTGTATCATAGGATTCCTTCAATCTGTTTATGTTGTGCAGCAACTCATTGTTCTGCTTGATTAAAGAATCACAGTTCATGCACTTTTCAAGAACTTTGACAGGTTCTGCATCAACTTTGACTTCAAATTCAGGAACCTCTTTGACTTTTCTGTTTGATTGTAAAAATTCAGCTCTTCTCTTTTTCTCAGCTTTTGCTTCAGCTTTTAATCTCTCTTCCTCTTCTTCCTCTTCTTCAAGCTTTCTCCGTCTTGCTTCAGCAGCTTCCATTACTTTTCTTCACTTTTCAGCACATTTCAAATCGTAGGCATTTGCAATGAAAGCTTTAGCATATGAAGTGTCTTTGGACATCTCTTTGGCATTAAGTTCTTGATCTGGGCAAAAATCGTTCCAACTGAAACCTTCAGCCATCTTTTCATCATCTTGTTCTGCCAAGCACACTTTGCTGTTTGTTGGAAGATATTTATCCCAGGTAAAATTATCATACTTGCCCTGATTAACTAGACACGTTCTTTTTGAACCTTCAATCACATCTCTCACATGTGCAGTTTGTGCCTGATTCAGTGCTGGTGGTGTGACTTGATGATAAATCGCCTTTTTGTGATAATCGTTGTTTCCAAAAGGATTTTGGGCTCCACTAGCTTCACGATTTTTGCACTCCCTCTTGAAATGCCCCTTTTCCCTGCAACGAAAACATGTAACTTTAGATTTATCAAAGCCTAAATTTGAAACACTTGCATCAAGAAAATCATCTCTTCCCGTAATTTGTTTAAACTTCTCAACTCTTCTCATTACACTGGCCATTCACCATTTAATATCTATCAATTCCATTTCTTCAGCATCGATTTGATCGTAATCCTCTTTCGTGAGCATTGGATTACCGATCTTTCCGGCCACAAAACTACTATAAGACTCTAACACCATTCCCAACAAAGACATTTGATTTTTGGCAACTTCTTCAGAATAATCTTGATCACTTTCAAGATTTAATACAATATTGCATTGAAGTTTTCTTCCATTCTTTGTTGCAGAAATGTTTGGATCGAATGATGAAAATCTAGTGCTGCTTGATCCCTGGGATGATTTCTTTTCTGAAGAATCTTTTGCACTGTAAGCAGTTTCGACTTTTGGAGAAAAATTTGACTTTTCGTTAACACCACCTTTGTAATACAAGCTGATATCTTGTTCTCCATCGTAGTTCTTCATCCTGGCAATCTTCCTCTGCTCCATCTCTTGAGCTTCCAAATGTTTGATGAAGTCTCCCAGTGTCATGTTTTTATAATCTTTTCTGTTGGATCTCAGCATCATCACAAACGTTCCCCAAGTTTCATGAGGTAGTGCATCTGCAAGTTTTTCAATCAATTCATCAGTATCCTTTTTAATACCAAGTTTTGTCATATTTCTCACCAAGTTACAATATCTATCAATTATTTCATTGGTGTTTTCAGATTTTAAACTACGGAATAAATCAAACTCTTTCTTCATGAGAGACATCTTGTTTTTGAGCATATCATCACTTCCAACAAATTTTGCTTCCAATTCTGTCCAAATTGAATAAGCAGTTCCATCATGTTGAAGCAGTATCAAGATATCTTCTTTTATCGCTTGCTGAAGCAGACTCACCATCAATTTCTCATCTCAATATTTCTTTTTATCTTCCGTACTCATTTCTCTAATTGTTTGCTGAATATTATTCGTTGTGGGTCTAACATATGGTTCTTCATTGTGTTCCCAAGCATCCAAATGATAAGCTTCAACCCAATTTCCGAACCGTTCAGACCATGCATTGTAATCATCAATATCCATGAGTTTGGGTGGTTTCTGAGACGTCCCGGTTTCATTTTCATGCAAAGCACTCTGAGTGATTGTAATTGGACTAGCAAAAGCATTGTAGAACTCGTTTTCCATGTTTTGAATTTTCAAATGAGCTGTATCACCTTGTAAAATACCTGACAACACACAAACAAAAAACACAATCAGAATAAGACTTATCGATTAACAAAATAAGACTGGTATTCGAACTGATGAATATTCTGTGCGGACTGAAGGTTGACACACTGTGCAAACCGAAGATTGACACACTGTGCGGACTGCTTGGACCCGGCAAAACCACACGACCTGGAACGAAATCGAATTCAAAGAGACTGGCCCACCTCTTGTGAACTGGAATCAAATTCAAACTGTGTGAAACAAAATTTACTTTGTGTGAACTGATCAATTATTAAACCTAAATGAAAATTCAATTCATGTGAACTCAAACTAACTCAAACAATCTCATGAAAATCGAAGCACTTTTGCAAAAGCCAACAACAACAATTTATATCTACTGATTTAATTGGACCAACATAATCAAACATGCATTGGCCTCATTAACACTCACTGATTGGACCGTTCAGCAACTTTCAAAACACGTTGATTTTAATATTGTGAATCCGACATCTTTACCTTGAATCACATGCAAGACTTATCAAACAAGTGGCTGAAAACTCTCTCATGCAACCTATTTCGATTTTTGAATATGACCAACAACTTTGTATCACAAGATTACCCTATTGGACCTCAAATAACCACCAAGCCGACAACTCTTAGTGTGCTGACACCTTTTAATTCAGATCACATGCACACCTACACAAACCACATGATCTCTTATCCCAAACATCAATGACCTGACATCCTCGTAGACTGTTATACACAACTCGATGTACGCACTCAATCGGTTCACACTACTCAATGCACTTTCGATAATATCACATGCACTGACACCCTCATTTAATGTTTCACCCAAAACGATGAACTATCACGTGAAATACTGAAACACTTTCAAACGAGCACCATGTTTCAAACGGTCAGGTGCAGTTTCAAACGGTCAGGTGCAGTTTCAAACGGTCATGTGCAAATTTCAAACGGTCAGGTGAAGTTTCAAACGATCAGGTGCAGTTTCAAACGGTCAGGTGCAGTTTCAAACGGTCAGGTGCAGATTTCAAACTGTCACGGTCAATTTCAAACGGTCACGGTGAATTTCAAACGGACATGTGCTGGGCTCGTTCAAACGGTCACCAGTTTTCAAGCCATTTTAACCACTTTTACTTCGAATTTTGAACTGAAACTTTCAAGGGTTTATTAAAATGCACTTTTACACATTCTGTGAAAAATTGATCCAATTTTAACCGTGAAAAATTTTTAAATTTTGAAAGAAGGTGTAGAAAATCAGAATTTGTGGCTGAATTGGTATGAACTCTTCCTCCTGAGCTCTGATACCACTTGCAGGATCGTTTTCAGACCCGAACGAGTCGATCAGAAGAGTTTATCTCTAAACGAAAGGCGGAAACAGACGTGTAGAGTTCAATTCAACAAGATTCACGCTTAAAACTGTTGTATGATTGATTCTATATCGTTTTACAACCTGACAACACTTCGGCAGCACTTCGTTGCTCTGGCCGGAAAGTTACAAATGATGAAAGTTTGAAGGGTATTTATAGGAGAGACCCCTGACCGTTTTAAGGTGACACACCACTCTTTAAACGGTCACCATTTTCAAACGGTCACCACCCATTCAAACGGACAACTTAATTTCAAACGGTTACATCTTCAAATCTTGTTTTGTCTTCATGTGATGTAATGATGATGTCATCCTTGTGATGTCATCATCAAATATAATGACATCATGCTTGTTCATATCCGTAATGAACCCGAGACTCGATATAAGACGAAGTCGATAGATGTATGCACCAACAATATCTCACAAAAGGAAAGGCAAAGGTTGATGCCCCCCGTGGTAACAAATACCATAAAAGATCTGTTTCACCAAAACAGGACCCCCGTCTTGTTAAACAACAAGAAGTGAAACAGATAAAGAAACAACGGAAAAATGTTGAAAAGCTTTTAAAACCAGAGGTTGTCCAAACAAAATATGTTGAATCAATTGTTAAAAATGAAAAACAAAAACAGATTTGGAAACCAAAACCAGTACTGTTTCAGGGGGAGCTACATCAATTCCGAATCATTGGGAAATGGATGTCACAATCCTCGATGATGACGGACGACCCAAGTCTGTGAAGGCTTGGGTCCCCCTCTCCAACTAATCTCTGAATGAGTGTGCAGGATGTTCCAGGAGGAACTATTGATTGTCTTAGGATTGTTGATAGTGGAGCGTCCATGCACAAGATCGGCGACATAAGGCTCCGAAACATTGTTACATCTAGGAGAATATAGTTGCCATTGATGGAGAGGAAAAAGGAATGAAGTTGAAAAATTCGACCAGATGAAATATGTGCCAAAAATTTGGTTGTTATGGTTTTTAATCGGGTCAACATGATAGATTCAAATGAAAAGTACGCGCCTGCAACACGTCTGAAGCTTTTCTAAGATCCATGGATTTTTCTTCCACAAGAAGTTCAAAGTCCACAAGATGAACGTGTAGGTTACTTTTCTCCACGGTGTGATTGAAGAAAATGTGTTTGTTGAACAAACCAACCGGGTGTGCGGATGCCTTGGCGTGGATTGAACAACTGCACACTTCTTCTCAAAGAGAAAGACAAAGACCTTCGTTGGTGCAATGTGGAAGACCAGCCGGACCCAGAGGTCTATGATCTTGTTGCTATGAAGAGATTTCTCAGTAGCTACAAAATCGACTTTGAAATCCACACGTGGTGGATATCCAGCTTGGGAGAGCGCTCAGATTCCTTGCAATGCACGAAGCAGTTGCAGGATACGGTTTTAAATTTCTAATCTCTCCTATACTTATCGATATTTAAGCTGCTTTATGAATTATTATCATCTCGTACAGCACTCTTTGACCTGACACATTGATCTCGAATATCACTTCACACGTGATTGTTTCAATATGAAACTCGTCAATGTTGTTTTGGTCCACACCGATTACCGACGTGCCGACTGATTTTTCCAAAATTCGATAAATCAATTCTGATTAAAATTAATTTTGGTAAACGATATTGAGGTAAAGCAAGAGTAATCCGCATCGGAGAATCGTTTTTGTAAATATCTTTGTGTTTTTAAAATTATTGTAACTTTGTTGATTTTAGGGGGAGTAATTCCAAATTTGAAAATTCAAAAACATCGAAAAATTTCAAAACCAAAAAACAATAGAAAAACAAAAATGAGTTTCCTGGCGAGCAAAAGAGAAAATGATAGTACATCAGTGGTCTGTCTAAACCTCTTTAAACTAAAATGCAAAATGCAAAATGAAAAATGTTAAGCAGCTCTATATAAGATGTATCGGTAGGCTCACAATCATCTTAAAGTGTGCAGGGTGATATAAACTTAAATCGACTGAAGACCAGGTGGGAACCACTCATTGGCATATGGTCTTAGTACCGAAATTTCGTTTGAGAGATTACCGAGGTTATGAGATATGTGGTCTTTATGCTGTTTATCATCTGGGTATCATGGTTGTTTCTTTTACCGAAACAAAACGGAGACGATCTCTAGATCTTCCATGATATCATACATACGTGTACATACTGCATACGACCTCAATAAGTGATCAACAATCACATGTCCACAAAATAAGTGATAATATATCACAAATTCTTTGCGGGAGTCAAGTTCGTCTCTTTGCTGTACGAAAGTACTGACCTGTTCACGGACTTGCTCCTGTGCCCTTCATGCATCTAAAAATCAAGTTCCTCATCAATAAGTGATTCTATCACATAGGGCTTGTTTTCAAATCAAAATAAGTGAGTTACTCACATCTTTTATACGGCAAAACAGATGATAAATGGTATACTCACCCGTAAGATGAAATCCTCGTGCATACCTTGATACGGGAATGTGTCGTGATGTGGATGAACACCGGTCGGTAAGTATAAATCATACTTTAACGTATCCCCTCGCCATGATTACATATGATAAGTTGAGCTTATGTGGATAACAATAACGATAATCGTTATAGGATGTTTATCAAATTGTTAACAAAAAGAACAACAAGCGTGACCGTACACTGATATGATTCTCTTACCCTCGAAACTCGCAAAAAGAATGTATGTATATATTTACTTTTATTAGTTTCTGCAACTCTGTATATATTTATTTACTGCTTTCAGTCTTTAAGTTTGAAATATTCAAAATACCAAAAAGATTTTAGGTGTGTTTTAATATAAACTTTATAAAAGCCAAAAATATTTTATTTCTTCTTTAGTTTTGATTAACCGATGTTGGAACTCGAATCTTCGTTACCTGAAATCTGAATGAGAACCAAAATGACTGAATCTTCATAAACGGTCAGAGTTTGCAAGTTTTGAAAGTTAATAATCAAAATTGAAAAATCTGTTAACTTTTCAAACTAACTGTCGGACGGTAGTTGAATAAGAATTGGTCACATGTGTATCACTTGTTTAATGTTAACTATATTCCAAGCAGTTGTTCTCATTACGCGTTTAGCTTTCTTACATGTGCAGATGCTAAAGGCAAGGAGAACATGTTCGATGATAAGCTTCGGAATGAAGACACGACGTGAAGGCACTCAAATGATAAAGATGATCGAGTTGCCGCTGATCAATCACCAACACCACAAGGATCTCAAGCATTGAAGTCAAAAGATTCCCAAGCATAATCAAAGGGGGAGTTTGTTAACACACTACCTAAATGAAAAAGGGAGTTTGTTGATACACTTTTTGCTTAGGACGTGTGAAAACTTTGAAGATCCTGCAACAAGAATGAATGAACCATCAAGAGATGGAGAACGAGATTACGAACCTCGCGAGCAGCATCCAAGGGGGAGTTTGTTGATACATATTATGTGGATACGGCTCGGCTCGGTTCGACTCGGCTACAAAGTGAAGGCCGTAGTCAAGACATCCTCCTGTCTTGACTCGGTATGCGATTTACTTTGTATCGTACGATGTTCATGCAACTGCGTGTGTGCAGTATGCATGATAGAGAATAGTTTATGATTGTTTGGTGTTTGTTTGTTCTAAGGCCCAAGTCCAACATGTTAAACCCAAGCCCATATGAGACGAAATCAAGGGATTTCGTCCAAGTCCCCTGATGATGAAAACACTTGTTGGCGAAATCACCCAAGTGGTGAAAACACTTATGGATGAAAACCAAATAGGGCGAAATCACCTGATTTCGTCCATATCTTGGATTTCGTCCTATGTGTTTTCGCGGGCCTCTGATTTCGTCAGTCTGTTACTATATAAACACAGACACAGAAAAGAATGAAACAAACGAAGTCTGAATAGATTTGAGAGCGAACACTGTAAACACACACACACAACTGAGAGTTTATAGGTTTATCTTGTAAACATTGCTTTGTAACGGTTTCATACGAGTTAATACAATGGAGTGTTAATCGTTGAATCTTTGTGTTTGTGTTCGTCACTTGGTTTAACTTACCCGTTTGGATTCCGCACTTTCGGGTTTGTCGGAAAACAGGGAATAGAGGTTACTCGATCCTCCGGGTGGACCTACAATTGGTATCAGAGCGTTTGGCTCGATTCCTTGTTAAAACCAAGTTCTTTTCTTGTGTTTTCAAAAGGATTTTAATGTGTTTTTCTTAAAGTTTGAGTTTGAAGTTTATCTTTTTCTGAAAAACAGGTGTTAAAATCGTGAAAACCTTGTGATTTTGCTGTTTGTTTTGCTATAAATCTTGTTAAATCTTTGTTATACATGTTAGGATAAGGTTGTTATTGAAACATTGTGCAAAATCGTTGTTCGGAAAATTTTCAGGTGACCGGAATATTCAAAGTGTTCATCAGATCTTCAAGTTGTTCTTATTTGTTCTTCATAATGTTCTGTGTTTGATCCTTGATGATATTGTTTTAAAGTGTTGTTGCATATTTTATCATTCTTTGACAAATATGTACAAGGTTCATGATGAAAGGTAGAAAATAAGGAGCTTCGAAATCAGGAAAGTATGGTGGTTTGAAAAAGAGGTCTTTGTGTCAGTAATAGATAGGATAAGGTTTAGAAAATATCTTGTTGTCTGGTTATAATAGTCAACAAAATCAGTTCATTCAACAATATCAAGCCACGAAAATCAGTTTGTTAATAGTCAACGAAATCAGTTCATTCAACAATATCAAGCCACGAAATCAGTTTGTTAATCACTTCCTGGACAAAATCTATTCTTGGCCGAAAACCCCACCTGGGCCGAAATCAGTTCTGGCCCAAATCAAGTCCTGGCCGAAATCACTTCAAACATCTGGGCCGAAATCACTTAAACATCTGGGCCGAAATCACTTCAAACATCTGGGCCGAAATCACTTAAACTTCTTGGCCGAAATCACTTCAAGACAGGAGGATGTCTTGACTACGACCTTCACTTTGTAGCCGAGTCGAATCGAGCCGAGCTGTATCCACATAATATGTATCAACAAGGTGTTTTGGTACACTACTTTGAATACACTTTCCCTTTCATCTATCATACCATCCATAATACACTACCATTACCTCCTACCATCCATAATACAATACCATTACCTTCTACCATCCATAATACAATACCATTACCAATATTTTCACTTTATTACATGTATGTAAACACCATTTATACTATCCAATCAACATATTACATCATAAATTGACAACTATAACCAAACCATCAACCACTAGATATAACTAACCAAAAAACATGTATATGGGCCTACTTCTCCATTCAAAATCACAAACTTTTTCTACCAAAACACGTTATATCATTGTTATACCTAATGATGCACATGTGCATTTTGAATATTGGTAATGTAAAAAGTAGTGTATTACGAATGGTATTGTAAATTAAAGTGCAATTGTCTATTCCTGATAACGTATTACCGAATTTGTCGAAGTAATGATACATATGCACATGTGCATGGATAACTGTTACTCGAAAAAAAAGTTTCTTTTTATGGTAACGAAATATAGCGATTTAAAAAAAATATTAAAAAAAATTTGAGTGCTTTTTTGATTTTTTTTATATTTTATTTTGTTTTCACATTGGTTGTCTCGGTTCCCGCAATAAGGGTGGTTTTCGCATGAGCCTTACCCTATATATATATATATATATAGGGGAGAGTTATCTTGAGAACGCTAAATATTGCGAGAACCATGAGAACAAATAAAAAACCAATCAAAATCAATTTTGTTTAATACAAACTTCATTATAGTTAAAATACAGCGTTAGAAAAAGAATTTACTCTTTTAATAATTCATCTTTTCTCTCAAAATCACTCTTAATAAAATTTTTACACATGTGTAAATACAACAAATTTACACATGTGTAAACACAACAAATTTACACATGTGTAAATGGTAAACTTACACATGTGTAAGTTTTCATTATTTCCGAATAGATGTAAATTTAAATGTGTAAATTTGATTTCTAATAGTGTATTCGAATAATAATGATAAGTGTAAAAAGAAATTTTGAATTTGAAATGTTTTTTACCAAGGTTTTGCGGTTTTTTCATTTGTTCTTACGGTTCTCGCGATATTTAGCGTTCTCATTTAAACTCTCCCATATATATATATATAGGGGATGGTTCAAATGAAAACCACTTTTATTGTGAAAACTCGAAAACTAACTAAAAAACACACAAATTTTTTTGTTTTCAATTTTTTTTTATAAAAATCGCTGGTTTTTATATATGAAAAAAAAATGGCAAATTGGATTTAAAAAATCCCAACTCACTGCTATTGGCCAATAATAATCCCAACTCATTTAATCACCAATAATAATCCGAACTATTCACTTTTGTTTGTAAAATACTCCCGGTTAAAAACACACTAACTAGGTTAAAAAATTGCTGATGTGGCTTGCCACGTCACCTGCCACATCAGTTGCCATGTAATCAAAAAATGCCACGCAGACTACCACATCAGCTGCCACGTCATCAAAAAAATGCCACATCAACTGCCACGTCATATGACACATCAGCTAAAAGGGCCACATCAGATGCCATATCAGCAATTTTTTAACATAGTTAGTGTTTTTTTTAACTGTGAGTATTTTACAAACAAAAGTGAATAGTTCGGATTATTATTGGTGATTAAATGAGTTGGGATTATTATTGGCCAATAACAGTGAGTTGGGATTATTTAAATCCAATTTGCCAAAAAAAAAAAAATTAAATTTTTTTTTTTTTTGTAGTACACATGTGTAATACTACACATATGTGCACTACACAATTTTTTTTTTTGAATTTTTTTTATATGAAAAAACCTGCGAAAATTATTATGCAAAAAAAAAAAAAAATTGGTATGTTTTTTTGGCTTTTTTAATTAGTTTTCGAGTTTTTACAATAACTAATGGTTTTCATTTGAACCTTCCCCTATATATATATATATATATATATATATATATATATATATATATATATATAAAGGGTGAAATATTATTAATAATCAATTTAACATTTATCACAATACATTTAATACAAATAATCTTCAAAATCAAACAATACATAACATAATTTGGTTTATTCTCTAAGGAGTCATTCTTACGTGTCATCAAAGCATCTTCAAACCTGTTTACCTGTATCATGGTCGTGAGGAACCTAGTCAGTATGATGGATCCATTGAATAATGAACAAACAACAACTATCACTTAACCTGTAACAACCCTAAAAAATATCCCGAATAAACCCGTAATCAAAACCTCAAGTGCGCGTGACAAAACTTGTAATAATAAATCAGGAAACTTAGCGGTTAAGAAAACTTGGCGGTTGATGAACCAACCCTCATAAATATACCCTTACTAAACTCGTAAATAAAAATCAAACCATTTAGGATCAAGACCCGTCATACGCGATAAGAACCGGTATGAAATCAAGAAAAAACACCCGATTGGACAAAAAAGGCGGCGGAGGGCATGTGTCACCGCAACCCAACACGTGTCAAACCTACCTAGGACATGTGGCAGGCCTAGGCCAGGCCGACCTCCCAGGCGCCACACAGGAGATACCATATCTCTTCCCGTGATGCGCGGGAGAGTCCAACCTAGGCTTTATAAGGGCCAGGTCTAGGACCTCTGAAATCGATCTCTATATGCCTCGTCACTCCGTTTCTCTGTATTCACTTGTATTAGATCCTAATCACTGAAACGATACCCTGTCCGATTTATCTGAAACCAATCAACGGATGCCAAAGTGCTGCCTGAATAAGGATATACTTTGTTAACTACCTTAAGGTTTTGATCTCGTGATTAAGATTAAAGTTTGAGTTGGATTTATACACTAGTACAAATTACATTTTGTGAAATTAGGGGTTAGAATTATAAGGCTTACAGCTATAAATTCACAGATAAAGTGTATGCTTAATTATTAGAAGACTCATAACTATAAACTTACAGTTAATCAAAGGCATAGTATCAGAAGGCTTAGAATCAGAAGTCCTGTTAAATCAGAACTATAGATTTACAGGGTGAGTCATTCTCTTATATTATAGTGATTAAGTCTTTATATTATTACTGGGAAATTACTACCAGTATGTGGGGTTTTGTATAAATTACTTGATAAGATTTGCTATTTGGAAAATGGGTTAGCCAAATAGTGATGCGACCACAGTCACAGGAACTACCGAGTGACAAATACTATTATAAGTGATTTCTTTACTATTGGACAATGAGTTAGACAATAGTAGTTTGGTAAGATATAAACAAATGTAAAAATCCTTAATGTTGTAATTATAAAAAGATGTCATTTTAAATGAATGATCTCACCAGTATTTCCTACTGATAAAATGTGTTTAAACATGTTTTAGGTTATTATAGTAGATCTAAATAAGATTGTGATACAACACCAAAAGTCTTAAAGAAATGGCTTATTTTATCAATTAAATTAAGAAACGTTGTTTTATGTATCCGGGTTTATCCCCTATTAAAGTTACCTTTGTAAAACATGAGTTTTATTCCCATTTGTTATAAATAAAACTCCGGTGTTTCTAAACTCTGATATTTTTTCATAACACATGGTCTTGATGAAATTTCCGCTGCAATATTTTCAAAATAACCACTGGTACCACTTGACTGTTCACGACTCCCGTCATCGGTGTGGTCGAGGGTTGTGACAGAAGTGGTATTAGAGCCACTGGTTTAAGCAAATAGGTGTTGTAATAATACCTAAGCTTAAACAAAAGAGACAATCAATTAATATTAACTTTTAGCTCCCAGG